>VMOF01000035.1:60351507-61015574 GCA_011764245.1 Trialeurodes vaporariorum | reverse complement strand
AGAGACCCTTGATGGAAATATTGTACAGGGTGTACCAGGCCACCCGGACAGGGCATTTTCCTCAAGAATTACTCAACCAAATTATTTAAAACAAACAAGTTAGATGGTAGCTCCCAACAGTACCTTGGGCGTTATTGCGGGGGGGGGGAAGTGTCAAACAAATGTTTCAAGTTTAAAGACGAAACTTAGCTCGCGTTAATCTTGCGACAATCTTTAATTCGTTAAACGTACCAGTTGAAAAGTATACAGCAATGGCTTCGTAGAAATGATATACTCAAATCTGAAGCTTTGATGTCATCCGATTGAATTAGCGATGGATTGTAGTTTTCTATAGATTGTCTTTAAATATCCATTATATTCCCCAACCGGTAGCACTGCACTGTCAGCACTAGATGACTACACAAGTACACAGACTGTAACGGAAATAAAAACCTTTCTTCTTTCCCCTCCCACGGGTCTAAATTTTGAACGAGTTGGAGGGAAAGAAAAAAAAGTTGTGATTTGGACAAATCTTCATAGGGCTCCCAAAACGTCCCTTCTGCTCTTCCAGGGCACCGCCAATGTAATTTTAAATGGGTAAACAGACTTACGAGCAGACCTGTCATTTTTCTGAAATTTTAATCGCTGACAAGGCGCAGGGCTCTCAAAACGTCCCCCCTGCTCCTCCGGAGCACCGCCCATGTAATTTTAAATAGGGAAACAGACTTACAAGCAGACCTAGCATTTTTCTGGGCTTTTAATCGCTGACAAGGCGCAGGACTCTCAAAACGTCCCCTCTGCTCTTCCAGGTCAGCGCCAATGTAATTTTATATCGTGAAATAGACTTACGGGCAGACCTGTCATTTTTGTGGGCTTTTAATCGCTGACACGGCGCAGGGCTCTCAAAACGTCCCCTCTGCTCTTCCGCGGCACCGCCAATGTAATTTTAAATCGGGAAACAGACTTACGAGCAGACCTGTCATTTTTCTGGGCTTTTAATCGCTTACAAGGCGCAGGGTAGGGTGATTCTAATTTTTCAAAAATGAGTATTTTTGGTGCGAACGGTCGATTTTTTGTTCTTTGTGGTCTAAAAAATCGACCCATAACAAGCATTTTGAAAAAAATTGACTCTAAGTGGCCCCTCATCGGCAAAAAGGGCGTAAGTACCAAATATAAATTTTTGGGTGTTTTAATAGTCAATTATGGTGTAAAATAGCCACTTTTGGTCCTTAGAGGACTGAAATTTTCATTATTTTTGGCTTATCTGCAGTTCTAATGCCACAAAAGTCCATTTTAAGATATGCGTAAAATGCTCTCGCCGCGCTTTAGTCCAGGCAATGGGTGATTGGAAGAACAAATTCCCATCAAAGGTTTTTTGGGCTTAATCGCTTCGTCTTGGTGTCAGTAATGACCACCTAAAAGTCCCCATGCCTAGGTGCTGTGCTAAATTCAGGGGAGGGGGGAAAGGGCCCCAAAATCGATTATTTCGATATATATCGAAAACGATGCAAGATATCAAAAAAATTGATAGGTACATATTTTTTGTTTTTGGGGTAATTTCCAACAAGAAAGGTCTTCTGTGTTTTTACGCTCTGACGACGTCTAAGCTCTCAAAAACACGCTTAAAGTTTTCGGCGATTTTCAGGAAAATTAATACCTACCCCGTGGCAACGCTCATTTAACGCAACGTTATTTTTAATGATTTCGATCGCCTTACCGTAGCATTTAGAGTGCTCCGATTTTAATAAAATTAGGTAAACGGGGGTTTTTTAGGTCGCTGATTTCATTTTTGGAGTCCAAATTTCCTTAACACTAGAACCGCGGATGGGTCAATTTGACCCACTTTTGATTTTCGACCATCCCTCACGCTCGCAATTTTCAATCTTGGAAGCTGAAATTTTATGACTTTTCCTAACTTTATAGGCCTAAGAGGGGTACCTTTTCTTTTTTTTTAAATACCTGCTAGTTTATTCTATAGAAACACTACTACCTAGAACCGCGGATGGGTCAATTTGACCCACATTTCAGTTGATGTACATTATATCATGTTAAATTGTGTACACATATAATTTTTGATTCTCAATATACATTGATCATTCAGTCATAGCTCACGAGTGCTGCTATGCGCGCGCATATGCGAGTATTGCAGGTTGCATACCTGGCAGATTGTTGGTTGCCTATCTGGAAGTTTGAAGGCGATTTCCTTATCTTCACAAGCTGAGAGCGTAATTGAGGCATTTTTCGGTAAATGGGCGTATGGCGATTTACGCCCTTTTTTTGGAGAACTCGTTTTTGAAATCCTGACGATGTGACCTAACAGGTGATATAAAGTTATTCATAAGTTGAACGGAAAATAACCACGAATCAATCGTTCGAATGGACGCACCTCGGCTGAATTCAGAAACTTATGGGCTACGGTGCCTCTTACGAGCGGTACTCGCAGCGGCTCGCGCTCGCGATATCTGTACTCACATCGCATCTGTATCTGATATTGATAAGAGCTCAGTGGATATGTCAGTGTGTGGGTTTTTTGCGTTTTTGACTCCGTCTCCGATGACAACAATAAAACCCTCTTTTTTGGCCAAAAATGAGCCCAAAAGGGCCTTAATACCATCCCTCCTTCTTACAATTTCCTTTTCTTCAAGTTTGTGACACAAATCGAACCCAAACAATATTTGTCGGATAGGCTGGGAGAGAAAAAAAAAACGTTTTTCGGTAAAAGGGCGTAGAACGCTCCAACTTTGAACTTTCACTGCTCAACTAATTTTCACTCTAAAAACTTGAAATTAAGTAGAGTTTTTCTTGAATGTTTGTTCTACAAGTCAGTCTTTCAAATTTTGAAAAATCTGCAGTAGTCTCTAAGTTATAACGTTTTAAACTTTCAAACGCGTTTTTCTCGAAAGTCGTTTTTTCGCCATACGCCCATTTACCGAAAAATGCCTCAATTATTCAAGCTTTATACGTCAGCATTGCCACATTCGAGTACTTGACTATACTCATCGTAGTTGGTACTTGGCAAATACAGATTTCGGGACAACCTGGCAAATCACAAAGATTATTCTGCATCGCTAGTTTTCCTGATGGGAATCATTTCCGGCTCATTCGCTCGTAAGACGCTTGCAGCTTTGTAAAAAATGCGAGAAACCCGATTGTGCACTGAAAATAAAGGTTCCCAGCTAGAAGCATGACGAATGACGACGTGTGAACCGATGAAAGGGATGGTTCAATTACCAGTATTCTAGTATTTACCATAGTTCTTGAAAATTTAGAGGAAATTCTAGTTCTACGACCATATTCTGATACTAACACCAGAATTTTTGGTCAAAGTACTAGACTTTCTGTGGTTCACATATTGTTGTGCTTCTGGTAATATTATACTAGAACTTAGAAACGATTTTTTTCAGTGTGGGGAAACACGCCTTCGAGGCAAACATTTCTTGCATCATCTGTGAATAATTTTTTGTTTTCATGCACCAAATAAGGCGAATAAAATTGCCTCCTATCCCAAATGTATCTAGCTTGACTTAATTATTATTATAACTGTTTCAATTATTCTTCTTCTTCTTTGTTTTGATATACAAGTTTCTCGATCACAATCTATAATTCACGATTTTGTATGCACTTTGACTTTGATGACTTCCAACAAAACAATGAATAAATAAAAAATTGTAAGTTATCCTCAAATGGTAAATGGGTGTGGGGGGGGGGCTTTAATCGTGGGAGAGGCTGAAACAGGGGAGTAAGGGTAAAACGCAGGGAGGCGGCGATGAGAAGAATGCGGTAAAGTGATAACAATCAGAAGGAATATACCAATGATATAACGCAAACAAGACATAAAATTCAACGACATTTTTCTTAGACTTAGCAACATTGCTTAGGCCTCACGAGACCCCCCCCCCCTTTGATTTTTTAATTCAATTATGTATGACAATGAGTAAATATTTTAGAGCCTTAGAAGCTCAAGGTTAGATGAAAATTAGGAATTTTATGTAGATCGGTACTACATGGGTGGATCCAGCCCTCGAGAACGGGGGAGGTGAACTTGGGATTTTTGCCCCCCGGAGACCCCCTTTTCTTTTTTACTCTCTTTCTTTCCCCCTTTTACCCCCTCTTTTCCCTATTTTTTGGCCGAATAGGGGGGGGGGTTGCGATCGCCCCCTTCGCCACCCCTGTATCCGCCAATGCGGTACCACATATTTCATTTATCCATTCCCTTATGGACATTCACTATGGGGAGGGGGTGGGTGGAACCACCCCTCCCCCGGAACGACTGTCGAGTGGAAAAAAAATTGTGTTACTAGGACTACTTCAAATAAGATACTGCACCAAAATCGAATAAGAATGAAATAAAATAGCTCAAAAATAACGCATCAATCTCATGTGGGTCAAATTTAGCGGTTCTAGGTAGGGAGGTAGTTCCAGCGGTTCTAGCGTTAAAACGTGATTCAGTTCAGCCAAGCTTTTTGAGCTTAAGCTAAAAAGCTGTATTTTGTGATAAAAGCTCATTTGTTTGTCTGAATCACGTTTTAAGGAAATTTGGACTCCAAAAATGAAATCAGCGACCTAAAAAACCCCCGTTTACCTAATTTTATAAAAATCGGAGCACTCTAAATGCTACGGTAAGGCGATCGAAATCATTAAAAATAACGTTGCGTTAAATGAGCGTTGCCACGGGGTAGGTATTAATTTTCCTGAAAATCGCCGAAAACTTTAAGCGTGTTTTTGAGAGCTTAGACGTCGTCAGAGCGTAAAAACACAGAAGACCTTTCTTGTTGGAAATTACCCCAGAAACAAAAAACATGTATAAGTTTCGCCTGGAATCACCTTAAGTGCAACCTTGTTGCTCTAATGCTCTATCCTTAAAAAACTGACTTTGGTGGTGTTGTCCTTACTTACTTCCCGGATACCTATCAATTTTTTTGATATCTTGCATCGTTTTCGATATATATCGAAATAATCGATTTTGGGGCCCTTTCCCCCCCTCCCCTGAATTTAGCACAACACCTAGGCATGGGGACTTTTAGGTGGTCATTACTGACACCAAGACGAAGCGATTAAGCCCAAAAAACCTTTGATGGGAATTTGTTCTTCCAATAATCACCCATTGCCTGGACTAAAGCGCGGCGAGAGCATTTTACGCATATCTTAAAATGGACTTTTGTGGCATTAGAACTGCAGATAAGCCAAAAATAATGAAAATTTCAGTCCTCTAAGGACCAAAAGTGGCTATTTTACACCATAATTGACTATTAAAACACCCAAAAATTTATATTTGGTACTTACGCCCTTTTTGCCGATGAGGGGCCACTTCAAAAGAGAGGGTAAGAGTCAATTTTTTTCAAAATGCTTGTTATGGGTCGATTTTTTAGACCACAAAGAACAAAAAATCGACCGTTCGCACCAAAAACACTCATTTTTGAAAAATAAGAATCACCCTAGCGCAGGGCTCTCAAAACGTCCCCTCTGCTCCTCCGGGGCACCGTTAATGTAATTTTAAATGGGTAAACAGACTTACGAGCTGACCTGTCATTTTTTTGGGCTTTAAATCGCTGACACGGCGCAGGGCTCTCGAAACGTCCCCTATGCTCTTCCGGGGCACCGCCAATGTAATTTTATATAGGGAAACAGACTTAAGAGCAGACCTATCATTTCTCTGGGCTTTTAATCGCTGACAAGGCGCAGGACTCTCAAAACGTCCCCTCTGCTCTTCCAGGTCAGCGCCAATGTAATTTTAAATGGGTAAACAGACTTACGAGCAGACCTGTCATTTTTGTGAGCTTTTAATCGCTGACAAGGCGCAGGGCTCTCAAAACGTCCCCTCTGCTCTTGCGGGGCACCGCCAGTGTAAATTTAAATGGGTAAACAGACTTACGAGCAGACCTGTCATTTTTGTGAGCTTTTAATCGCTGACAAGGCGCAGGGCTCTCAAAACGTCCCCTCTGCTCTTGCGGGGCACCGCCAGTGTAAATTTAAATGGGTAAACAGACTTACGAGCAGACCTGTCATTTTTGAGGGCTTTTAATCGCTGACACGGCGCAGGGCTCTCGAAACGTCCCCTATGCTCTTCCGGGGCACCGCCAATGTAATTTTAAATAGGGAAACAGACTTAAGAGCAGAACTATCATTTCTCTGGGCTTTTAATCGCTGACAAGGCGCAGGACTCTCAAAACGTCCCCTCTGCTCTTCCAGGTCAGCGCCAATGTAATTTTAAATGGGTAAACAGACTTACGAGCAGACCTGTCATTTTTGTGAGCTTTTAATCGCTGACAAGGCGCAGGGCTCTCAAAACGTCCCCTCTGCTCTTGCGGGGCACCGCCAGTGTAAATTTAAATGGGTAAACAGACTTACGAGCAGACCTGTCATTTTTGTGAGCTTTTAATCGCTGACAAGGCGCAGGGCTCTCAAAACGTCCCCTCTGCTCTTGCGGGGCACCGCCAGTGTAAATTTAAATGGGTAAACAGACTTACGAGCAGACCTGTCATTTTTGAGGGCTTTTAATAGCTGACAAGGCGCAGGGCTCTCAAAACGGCCCCTCTGCTCCTCCGGGGCACCGTTAATGTAATTTTAAATGGGTAAACAGACTTACGAGCAGACCTGTCATTTTTGTGGGCTTTTAATCGCTGACACGGCACAGGGCTCTCAAAACGTCCCCTCTGCTCTTGCGGGGCACCGCCAGTGTAAATTTAAATGGGTAAACAGACTTACAAGCAGACCTGTCATTTATGTGGGCTTTTAATCGCTGACAAGGCGCAGATTATTTGTACATTGTTTTTTTTTTGGGGTCCGATGCACCCCCCTTCCCACTCCCAAATTTTAAATGGAACCCTTTATCTTATGGTATATAGTTATCGCATTATGTGTTTTTCCTTCATGGGTATCTCCCGAAGACATTTTTTTACAGTCTAACGCAGGCAGAAGGCAATTGGCATAGTATATGGGTACCCCGATACCATTCGGGGGAAGTGTTTTAGCGTCTTAGCAAACAAAGAACCGAGGGTCACGGGTCAAGGACGGTCAGTAGCGGAAAATTTTCTGCCACCGAAGCGGTCACTGTCTCCTTCTTGCTATTGTCATGTTTCATTCTTTGATGGGAATTTCTTATACGTCTATACTTTTTGTCTCATATTATCTTCCTTTCCTTTCGAAAAACCTTTGTAATATACTAGTGGCCGGTGGCCGCTTCGCGGCCAAGCGTTCCGTTTCGCGGCTTGCGCGTGATTTTTGTTTATTTGAGCTAAGACTTTGACTCGATATCATCCACTCCCTAACTCCATTTGCTATTCGCGCATCTAATCTTGCTCCGAAGAACGAAATCTAAAAACTTACTCTATTATTCCTGAAATACTAAAGTGTTATTTTCTCAGGTACCAAAGGTTTAGAAAACAGGAGTCATTATTTGGAGGGGCATAAATATTATAACCCCCGCCCAAACCCCCTTATATGAAACTTAAACATTTTTTAGGGGTAGTCGTTCTCAAGAGGGCCCGATCAAAAACCGCCAATTTTTTTTTGGCGCTATGGAGACGCCGAAACCCCTAGAATCGGCGCATTTGGATGCACCGTATTAGCGCATGTGGATTATACGATTTAGAACTGTACAGAGAAAAGAAGGGAAGGCGAGAAAGAGATAGCGAGAGCGCATGAGAAACCTGCATTCACAATAAAATGAGAAGTTCGGGATAAGCAAACAAATACGCATGACCGAGATCGCACACCTACGATAACCTTTCGTTGAACTGACATGACAATAAGACATTGCGTTTCAGTGAATATCAAAAATCTATATGTGAATGGAAGAGAAACTTTGCGCGGGAAAACTATGCCTTTTTCAAACAGCCCTTTATTGACGACAGTAATTTTTTGAAATAGGTTGGCTCGAAAATTCAGGCAAACTTCGTCTAAGATTTTAGGGTCATTCTTTTAGCGCTTTTTGACCACTGATTTTGCAGCAAATTGCCGTTTTTTGGCTACTTTTTCAAAAATTCCTTCGTGTATGTTTTAGCGCTTTTGGCTTATCTTTTTTGGGAATTGGCGCTTTTGAATGGTCGCCTCCCCCCAATGATGAAATTCCTATTTTTTAGAGTTTTTTTAGACACTTCACGAAGCTCAAGTTTGTATAACCAGTGAACAGCTACTGGCAGCCGATTTTAGCGTACGACGCAACGGGTCCATCGGACCCAGTTCCAGTATCTAAGGGCATCTCAAGTTCACCACAGAGTTTTAGTGTGAAGTCAACGGTTAGCCAAAAATTACATCAATAATGCACTCATCGGTTGCAATCGGTTGTGACAAAACTCGCATAGCGTTCCAAACTGTCTCACCCACTCTCCCGCCGTGACCTCCAATCCCCATGTGTATACCCATCTCTTTCTAGTGTCCTGATTCGTATACACAGGGCCTCGTATTACGGCATGTTAATAGCAAATTCGCATTAAAATTGAGGAATTCATTTCTGCCAAAAAATATTTCACAAAAGATGTCTCTACATACGTTTTTTTTTAAATTAGAGTATAGCTGTACAACATGGGGGTTACGTGAGAGCAAGAGAGACAGTTTGTCTTTGTTTGGAACGCTCATCACCGGATGCCGTCATCACCAAGTCATCACTAAAAGAACCATCTATTTTGAAATAAACGTCGCACTGGCCCACTAATATTACTGCACAGATTAAAAAATAAGAGGTATACAATCAAATGAACCATAAAAACTACATACTCAAGGCTCAAGAGATCCATCGAAACTTTATTTTCTTTTTTTTTTTAATTTAAATCGGAAAAAACAGACCTTAAAAACATCATAACCTCGCCAAAACGCGAACTGAAACGAAAACAACTCAAATCGCCAACTTAAAGATAAAAAAAATCTGTAACCATATTTTTGGTTCGTTAGTAAGTAGTATTCTTGGATGAATCACTGATATACATTTAAAGTAAACGATGCATTTTCAACAGAAAACCAATTATTTACATAACTCAGTATTCAGTAATATTTGACAGTATATTATTAATGAGAAAAGTATAACCACCGAGTCTCAAGTTATGAATAATAACCCTAATCATTTAGTTTCTTTATAAATTCTCGAAATCTAGCTCAAAGGACATGGCACACCCCTTATGGGAAAACGGTCTCGGTCGAATTGGATGAAACTTTGGGATATTGTTCATTTTGACCTCCTGATCAAAAGTCTCCACGGGCCCAAAGCGATCCTATGACTAGTTTTCGAGATATGGGGGGCCAAAGGTCCCAAATCCGACGATTCTGAGAACATAGAATTTTGCTACTTATCACTTTCCTTTTTTCACCGTTTTGAACATAACTTTTTTTCTATTTAAGTAATTGAGACGCGGTTTAAGGCATTCTGTTCCTCAGACTTATGCGCATCTTTTGATGCCCACATATTTGACCCTAATATGGGCGAGAGGGGGGGGGGGGCGTACCGTTTCCGCGCAACTGCTGCGGTAAAGACATTCTCTGGAATCACGATATTGTCCGCATTGAGGAGGCGACCGAACCATTTATTGCGGCATTCAGTAAAATGTTTCAATATGCAATACACATACAAGTATGCGTTTAAAATCGTGATTCTTCATGGTAACCGTGATGGGGGGAGGAGGGGTGGGCTATCTTTCATTTCAAGTTAACGAATTGCTTAGCTTGTTGTTGAGAATAACTTTTTTTTTTTACCAAACGAGCTTTTCTATCATAGTATAAGCTACTTTTAATGCACTCGATTTTCAGTATTTGTGAGTCATCCATTTTGAGGGGAGACATAAAGTGAGTGCATTGGGGGGGGGGGGGGGTGTCAATGCGACCTCGCAGCTCGCTTGATTTCTGATCAATTTTTGGAATAACTTTCTTCCTGATTGAGATATCCGAGCGCGGTTCACGGCATTTGGCTCCTTCAACTCTTCCGTACATCATTTAATTGCCTGTACGACCAACCCAACATGTGGTGACGTGGGATATTGGGGGGTGCGGCTGTGTTTAGTCCCTTCATGCATCTTCTTGCGCTATATTTTTGACATTCTCTCGACAAACGTTTCCTTTCCTTTCCTCACGGAAAAATCAGGTCGCAATTCGCGCATTTGCTTCCTTGAACTTTCACGCGTTTTACAAACAGGTACTATCGACGAATTAAAGATTGTCGTGAGATTTTCACTCATTTTCAGTTATGGGTGTGAGTGTGGGACTGATCTGCAACGGCTTTCCCGTCCCACTCACACTAGGGTCTCTCACGTGCAAGGTGAGAGGAGTATGAAGAGTGACCGAACTGGGACCTTGAAGGCGAAACTTACTCGTGGCAATCTCGCGACAATCTTTAATTCGTCGATAGTACA
The DNA here is from genome assembly GCA_011764245.1 of Trialeurodes vaporariorum. NCBI lineage: Eukaryota > Metazoa > Arthropoda > Insecta > Hemiptera > Aleyrodidae > Trialeurodes > Trialeurodes vaporariorum. The sequence goes on along the minus strand of VMOF01000035.1, from coordinate 61,005,258 downwards.
CGAAAGATTAGTCTTACATCAATGACAAGAGGCTGTGAAGGGGACAGTCAGCACTCTCGCGCCACTCATTTTGTTCATCGTTGTGTTCTCTGGAGTGCATTTCTTTCTAAATTAAGATATGAACTTAAAATCATGTGCATTGATTCAAATGACGGAAAAACATCGTTGCTAAAATGAAAAAAGCCACCACGGTTGTGTTTTTATCACGGCTCATTGTTTGTACCAGTTGGACACCCCCCCCCCCCCCCTATCGTGAGAAATTAACCAGAAGAAAGCGTTAAACACAAGCCGGAACAATCGGGAATGTCGTAAACAGTGATTTAATACCTCAATTTAGAAAAAATGCACTCCAGAAAACACAACGATGGACAAAATGAGTGGTGCAAGAGTGCTGATTGTCCCCTCCCCCGCCTCTTATCATTTGTATTAGACTAATCTTTTGTGTACGTACAACGCGTGAAAGTTCAAGGAAGCAAATGCGCGAATTGCGACCTGATTTTTCCGTGAGGAAAGGAAAGGAAACGTTTGTCGAGAGAATGTCAAAAATATAGCGCAAGAAGATGCATGAAGGGACTAAACACAGCCGCACCCCCCAATATCCCACGTCACCACATGTTGGGTTGGTCGTACAGGCAATTAAATGATGTACGGAAGAGTTGAAGGAGCCAAATGCCGTGAACCGCGCTCGGATATCTCAATCAGGAAGAAAGTTATTCCAAAAATTGATCAGAAATCAAGCGAGCTGCGAGGTCGCATTGACACCCCCCCCCTCCCCCAATGCACTCACTTTATGTCTCCCCTCAAAATGGATGACTCACAAATACTGAAAATCGAGTGCATTAAAAGTAGCTTATACTATGATAGAAAAGCTCGTTTGGTAAAAAAAAAAGTTATTCTCAACAACAAGCTAAGCAATTCGTTAACTTGAAATGAAAGATAGCCCACCCCTCCTCCCCCCCTCACGGTTACCATGAAGAATCACGATTTTAAACGCATACTTGTATGTGTATTGCATATTGAAACATTTTACTGAATGCCGCAATAAATGGTTCGGTCGCCTCCTCAATGCGGACAATATCGTGATTCCAGAGAATGTCTTTACCGCAGCAGTTGCGCGGAAACGGTACGCCCCCCCCCCCTCTCGCCCATATTAGGGTCAAATATGTGGGCATCAAAAGATGCGCATAAGTCTGAGGAACAGAATGCCTTAAACCGCGTCTCAATTACTTAAATAGAAAAAAAGTTATGTTCAAAACGGTGAAAAAAGGAAAGTGATAAGTAGCAAAATTCTATGTTCTCAGAATCGTCGGATTTGGGACCTTTGGCCCCCCATATCTCGAAAACTAGTCATAGGATCGCTTTGGGCCCGTGGAGACTTTTGATCAGGAGGTCAAAATGAACAATATCCCAAAGTTTCATCCAATTCGACCGAGACCGTTTTCCCATAAGGGGTGTGCCATGTCCTTTGGTGAGTTATATTCGAGATATTGAATCAATGCACCAATCTCATCAAGTCATCCTTAATTGTACTATTCTGTTTATCTATGCATATGAAACATATGATAAGTATCGAAGCTCTATACATCGCGAAGCTATACAGCAACCTCGTCAAGCCATCATCAATCGAAGACTGTACAGTGTACAGTGCTGCCGTATTTAACAAAAAATATTTATACACATTTTTCATTAAGTCTGAAGTGCCTGGTATATTTCTCAACACAGCTAGCAGCACTGTGACTCTCTCATTGTGTATATCGATCTACGTAAAAATATGGATAAAAAGTCGAAGCTATACATCGATATCATGAAGTCGCTATTAAAATGCGTCTACCCGAACGGTTCCTTCCGCGAGTAAAACATATGATGAAGATCGCCATGGTAACGTAGATCGCCATGGTAACGTCAAATCGTGCGATCTAATTAAAAAAAAAAAAATTGTCAGAGCATCACGTTTCTCGCTCACACGCGTACAAAATCGTATGCTCTTCCGCACGTATGCATTTAAAAAAGGACGACAAAATCTTGCTTCTCTCTCCCACCCTTGCAAAACGAACTGATTCGCATCCTTTTCGCACTCGCACAACTTTTTGAGAGAAAAGTTTTTAGCATTTTAAAAAGGGACGTGGGGCCCGCACGGAAAAACTTATATTTTTCCCGAAGCATTGGAGCCGAGTCCGACCGATCGGTACCAGGCCCCTCCCGAACGGTGCAACGGTTCTCCAGGAACTTAGCTTCATTCTTACAAATATAATATAGGAGGATTATATTCTATGCTTTTGCTCGCTGTTTTTGTTATTTTTGTTCCCTCTTATTTTCTTACTTTATTTTTTAATAATTTTTTTTCTTCTTTAATTATTATTAATTTTTTTTTTTTTTATTTCTCATTTTTCTTTTTTCCTTTTTAGTTCATGTTCATTTTTTGATTTTTTGTTTTTTTATTTATTTATTTTTTTTATTTTCTTGTTTTTTTGTTTTTGTTTTTTGTTTTTTGTATTTTATATTTTTATTTTTATGTATTAACCTTCAAAGTAATTTCAGTTGAGAGAAACAGCCCCTAAGCGGCCTAAGCCTAGCCTATATACCGGCACCCGGTGGCGTGCATTGAAATAATCTTCTATCCCTCTCTTACCAGTGGCGAGGCGTGCAATATTTGGCAACATTCCTTCTTTCCCCTTTAAACACATTAGAGAGGTCGAAACAATTCGATTCTTTCAGTGAGTTTAAATGGAGAAAGTACATCGTTGTCAAATTTCACGCATCGCCACTGTCTCTTACCCTTGTTACATGACTTCGGTCAGAAATAAAGGAAAAAAGATGAAGCTACGTTGCTGTAATTGGGCAGTTGCAAGCGTCAGAAATGTTGTGTTTTTTTATAAAGAAAATGATAGTACTTGATGAGCTGAGAACAATGGTACCTACCAAAGAGTAAACAAGAGTCGCAATTGAATGGAAGGCCTGCGTGGTCAACGTAGATAAGGGATCCGAACGCGGGCTGGCCTCTGATTGGCTGCAACGGGTGGAGCAAAAATGACTCGGGGTATAGGGAAAATAACACGGGATTTCCGTTCCGGGGCGTTTATCTCGCAACCTAAGCAAAATAGTATCCAAACAATTATACAAGTCGATTCAGCAAATTTTTCCAAAGAATTTGATAGGTCATAAGTGCCACTTTATTGCAAATTCGAAAAGACTGTTTCAGTTTAAAAGTACGCACAATAGTGAGTTACTCAAACACTGCTCGAACACACGCCAAGCATGTAATCACACTATTGTGCGTACTTTTAAACTGAAACAGTCTTTTCGAATTTGCAATAAAGTGGCACTTATGACCTATCAAATTGTTCGGAAAAATCTGCTGAATCGACTCGTATAAATTGTTTAGATACTGTTTTGCTTAGGTTTCGAGATAAACGCCCCGGAACGAAAATCCCGTTTTTTTCCCTATACCCCGAGTCATTTTTGCTCCACCCGTTGCAGCCAATCAGAGGCCAGCCCGCGTTCGGATCCCTTATCTACGTTGACCACGCAGGCCTTCCATTCAATTGCAACTCTTGTTTACTCTTTGGTACCTACCTTTTGTTTTTTCCTGAGTGCCCCGATACACACAAGTAAAGTTGTAAAAAATCGTGTGTGCAGTGATGTCACTACGCGAAATTCCCATTTACGAGATTCATTTAAAAAGTAAGTTTTGCCATCTCATAACTCCAAAAGTAAGAGCGATAGAAAAATCCAAAACCGCACGGTTTTGTTATTGGTATTCTCAGGTTCTAAAAAATTTCAAAAATTGTCAAATTGCTTAACTAATTCGCAAGAAAATCGACTTTTTGTGAGGGCACCTCTTGTCGCCCCGTGTCCACCTCTGAACGCTTGGCGCTGTGTCGATCGATCATTTATAGCGCTCCATCGATTATATTTATCGTTCAAATTGAAATCGCCCCATGTTTTGCTTTTTCCTCTGTCTTCCGCTCTCTCTTTCTATGCCAAAATTTTATTTTTTAAAAGCCTTACCTCACTTTTTAACGTAGTCACCATTTTTATCCAAACAATTATGGTACCGCGCCACTAATGGGTCTGTTGCAAACTTTTGCTACACCGATTAAAAGTCGTCGTTGTTTAATCTAATGTAAAGTCGTCTGAAAAGTCTATTGGTGGCATCAGAAAGTCATAAAAAGCAATAATAAACTCACAAGAGGGGTTTAATGAAATCCAAGATGGCGGAGAAATATCGATCAATTTGTATGTATGCACCACGAATATCTAAGGATAGCCAACCTCACAATATCGATCACAACCAATCACAACGTAAACAAACACATAACCTCTACCTCCAGTGAGGTTGTCAAAGTTGGCTATCCTGGGATTTTCGTGGTGCATGCATAAAAATTGCTCGATATTTCTCCGTCATCTTGGATTTCAGTAAACGCCTCTTGTGAGTTTATTATTGCATTTCATGACTTTCTGATGCCACCAATGGACTTTTCAGGTGATTTGACGTCAGATTAAACACTCTTAATCGTTGTAGCAAAAGTTTGCAGCAGACCCATTTCTTGATGCCATTTTCGTAAAACTGTTTGTTTCGAGCTTTGGACCACTCATTCACGGCATTCTTGACCTAATTATTGTAGGAAAAATGCTGTCCTGCAAGACTTTCCTTTAGTAGTGGAAAGAGGTGTAAATCGCTGGGAGCCAAATTTGGAGAGTGGGGGGGGGATTTCCGAGTTAATGACGCCAGTAAAGCTCCGGTTTGTTTTGCTGCTTGAGGTCTAGCGTCGTCGTGCAGAAACAAAGGTCCGCGGTTTAATAAATAATGCGGAGCGTTTCCGTTTTATTACCAATTTTACCTGATTATAAGCACATATAGCACAGCACAGCAGTATATATCCGTATTCACTGTCGATCCCTTTTCTAAGTAATCAACCAATAACACACCTTGTGAGTTCAGTAGCCAGTCAGTGGCCAGTAATGTACGCCAGCGAACAGGGAGGTGGGCACGCGGCGACAAGAGGTACGATCGACGGATTAAAGATGGTCGCAAGATTTTTACGAGTTGAGTTTCGCCTTCAAGTTTCTGGTTCGGCCACTCTTCATACTCTTCACACCTTGCAGGTGAGAGGCCAGTGCGGGTGGGGCGGCAAAGCCGTTGCAGATCAGTCCCACACTCACAATCATAACTGAAAATGTGTGAAAACCTTGCGACAATCTTTAATTCGTTGATAGTACCCACACAAAAAGTCAATTTTCTCGCGATCTAGGAAACCAATATTTTCAGAAACTTGAGTGTTTTGAAGCTGAGGATATATATATATATATAAAAAAAAAAAAAACAAAAAAAAAAACAAAAAAAAAATCGTGGCTTAGAATTTTTTTATCGCTGTTACTTTTGGAGATATGATATGATGAAACTTACTTTTTGGATGACCCTCGTAAAACAACGTATTTTGGACCAAAATCTCATCTCTGAAACAATGGGACTTCATTAGAAACCAAAGGCATTTTTGTTCTCAGCTCATCAAGTACTTTCATTATTATTATTTTTTTTTTTTTTTTTTTTTTTTTTTTTTTAAAACCCAACATTTCAGACCCTTGCAACTGCCCCATTTTACCTTCCATCTTTTTCTCACTTGATGCACATCAAAAGGGAGAGAGAAGAGACAAACGATTGGATATTCCAGAAAACTGCAACGGATCTATTCAAAAGTTCACACACTTTTAGTGACGATTTGTGTGATTTGGCAACGATATTTCTCCTCCATTTTAATGCGTATAAAACAATCGATTTTTGGTGAAGCAATGCTTCACAATGGTGTCTTACATGAAATCAACCGGAGGAAAAGCATTGTTGCCATAAAAAATAATTTCCACGCGACTAGAAAACGAAACTTTAAACTTAGAAGCAGTAAAACTTACAAACACGCGGGCTTGCTTTAGGGTAGACGGGTGAAATAATAATGAAATATTAACAAAAACAAATAAATATGAGAGAAAAAAAAAAAGAAATAAAAAAATCTTTCATCTTCATTCACGAGTTAATCGTCTCCCCTCCATCCCCTCGCTCCTGCCCCTTTTGCATCTCCTTGCGTTTTATTAAGAACTGCCGTTTTGCGTATAATTAATTGAATTTTTCAATTCACCGTTGATTCCACCGGTTGAGAAAAGATTACACAGTTCGGTTCAGCTCATGACAGTAATACACGAAAATAGTGGGATCTGTGACCTTTTCTCAGTCGTTGCAATCGCCGTTAAATCATTGCAATATCCACAAGTTTTTCAAAGTCATCGACGACTCCATGGCGGCTGAGAAAAGATTATACAGATCAGAGTATTTTCTTGCAGTACAGTCATACACTAAACTGAACTGTGTAATCTTTTCTCAACCGGTGAAATCATCGTTGAATTGAAAAAGGCCATTGATTATGATTTTTACGCTTTAACGACATAGATGTCCGCCCCCCAATGAATACAAATCGAGAGTCCCTGGACAGAAACATGGGTTTTTTTCTTCTAATTGGACCTGTAATCGCGTGAATAACATCCATTTTTCCTGAAATTGACCTGCCGAGTTCGAATTTAGCCTTAGTTTTGATCGAAATATTCTAGATTTCCCACAATTTACACTGTATCGTGAAAAATGTTTAAAAGAAGAATATGCGTAAAATTAGGACGAGTTAAGTAAAAAATAATATCATTTTTGACATCAGCGTCCCAAATACTATATGGGTTAGCATGATTTTAATGTAATTAACAAGAAAATTCATTGAAATACATTAAAATTGAGTTAAAAATAACACAGATGTTTGGTGCTGTTCGCGGACAGTTATGTCGTTAAAGAGGCCTACTTATTGATTATACGCAAAACGGCAGCACTGAACTTTTATTTCAGTCAAGTGCTGCAGAAATTCCGCGAGCGGGCTGAGATTCAACGTCCGAAAAACTATAATGGAATCAATTTCGAACAAAGCTAAGTTCTAAAATCTAAAAGTTGGCTGCCCTTTCCTCCTTCCTTTTTATATTTGTTGTCTCAGACGCGTGTGCCTTTCTGCAGCTTAGGAATGTTTTTGGAGAAGTGGATGCCAAGCCAAGAGTGAAGAATGCAAATTTGAAGTTCAACCGAGTCACAGTTGCCAATTAGAGCCAATATTTAACTTATAGCGAGCAAAAAGACTAAGGGTGAATTGGGTGTGTTGCAAACTTTGGCTACAGATATAAAAAGGCAAGGGTTAGTGAGAAGGTGCTGCTAACTTTTTAAAAGAACGATTGAATCGTTTATTCAAGCGGTAAAATCCGGCACAAATTACGATGAGCACATCATATGCATTAAAAAATTACAAAATTCGCTGCAAGACTCACAAAATGACTTCAAAGTGTCAACTAAAGAGTAAAGAAGAGTCGCAATGGGTCTGTTGCGTACTTTTGCTACATCAATATAACTCATTCTTTCTACTGTAAAATTCGATGAAAATAACGATGCGCATATTAAAAACTTTCAAAATCCACTCATTAACTCAGAAAATACCTTCCATTTCAAACAACCCGCGCTACACTAGACACTTTATCACCGACTTATAACTACATAGATGGAACCATCTCGTTTATGTAAACATCAACAGAACTTACAAACATTGGAATGTTTCGTTTAGATGCATACATTTCTTATATTATTTTGTAATCTTTGATAGACTGAAAAGACCAGACAGCAAATGCAGCCACTAGTTCATGTATTTAGAAGGGAATTCCATCATTTTGTAGTTACGATGTTGTTTACTTATGCACGGTGGTTCCGTCTATGTAGTAGTATACCGGTGCAAATAGTGTCTAGTGTAGCGCGGGCTGTTTGAAATTGAAGTGATTTCCTGAGTTAATGAGTGGATTTTGAACGTTTTAATGTGCGCATCGTTATTTTCGCCGAATTTTACATAAGAATCAAGGTTCTATTTTGCTGCAGCAAAAGAATGCAACAGACCCATTGAATAAAAGGCCTGCGTGGTCAACCCGTCAACGCAGATAAGGGGTCGGAAACGCGGGATGGCCTCTGATTGGCTGTATTGTGGGTCCAAGCACTCCAAACTTTTATTGGCCTTATGGAAATTAACAAGGGGTTTTTATTCCGGGCCGTTTATCTCGAAACCTGTGCAAAATTGCCTCTACACAATAATAAGAGGCGATTTAATTAAATGCTTTCAACAAATTGATAGGTCATAAGTATCAGTTTATATTGCAAAATCGAGAAGACTGTCTCAGTTGAAAAGTACAAATAATAGTGTGTTTTCATCAAGTTTTTATGCTTGGCATGTGTTGAGTAACTCACTATTATGTGTACTTTTCAACTGAGACAGTCTCCTCGAATTTGCAATAAACTGGTACTTATGACCTATCAATTTGTTGCAAGAATTTAGTTAAATCGACTCGTACTAATTTCTACGGGACAATTTTGCACAGGTTTCGAGGTTAAGGGCCCGGAACGAAAACCCCGTGTTAATTTCCATAAGGCCAAAAACAGTTTGGACCCACGCATTTCCCTCCATTTCCAGCCAATCAGAAGCACGCTAGCTCTGAATGCAATTCCAACGCTTGTCTTAACCACCCCTTACAGCAGGATTTCTCCTGAATAGCTCACCTCATGTTTTATTTTTTCGCGCTCAAAAATTTGAATGCGCACTGCTCTTCCCTCAACCCGCACCTCTGCAGTAAAGTAGATGCCATGGATTGGCATGGATCTTATCGTCTCTTACCGCGTCGCGCATTCGTTTGCGTCTCGAATATCTTAGATCGCGAAATTGTGTGATAAATCGTGCATCGTATACAATCTTTTCCTCCCGCGCGAGCCAAGAAATTTTAAAATTAGCCGTCATTTATTCGGAGTTTAGACGTCAGTGTTGTCGATGTTTACAATTTTATGCTTAAATATCACGTGATTAATCGCTTTGTGAGTTTGATAAGACGCTAGAAATGATGAGTCTGTTGCGAAATTTTGCCATAGCAATGAGGAGGGTCCGTCCTGATGAAAAATCACTTAAAAATAACGATAGGAGCCTCAAAAAGGTCTAAAATTGACTCATTAGCTCAATAAATGCGTTTAGACATATTTCTGTCGCAGGCAAATGATCACAATGTTTAATTATGGTCAGAAAAAAATCAGATTAAGCATAATGTTGACTTGCAGAATAATTGTATCGAGATTCACTGTAGCTTATTAGAGAGCTAACAAGCTGACGAAAATGGCAATTTCATTAGATTTGGTTTATTTTTGTTCTTTACCTATACGATATTTTAGATGAAGTGTGTTTGTGAACACCTGTATTTAATTGCTTTAAAAGTTCATAAAAAAGGACTATTTGAGAAAAACCTAATCAGTGGATATGAATAAGATCGTTGGCTTTCAGAATCCGGATTTCAGAATCCAGAATTTCAAAAATCCTGATATAATTATTTTGTAAATCACTATTACGCTTGATCTGAATTTTTTCCTGTCATAAATAACCGGATTGCTCTTTGCCTATAGGTAAATCGCAGGCCGATTGCGATTTGCCTGCGACATTTCCAAAATGGCTGTCATTTGAGTGAGTAGTGAGTAACAATGGGAGGGGAGAGTCTCATTCGCAACTTTCTATGCGGATAAAAGTGACTCATTATAGAGAAATCTGCAACATGGATCTGTTGCAAACTTTTTCTACAACGTTATTGAGGGGTTATTCCTTAAAAAAAAAGCACATGAAAATAACGTTGAGAGCATCAGAAATTTCCCAAATGCACTCACAATTTCAATAAAAGTGTTTAAAAATTTAGAAGAGTGCGGCCAAATGAACGGAATTATTCAGTATGTGAGTGAATTAGGAACTTTCTGATGCCCTCAACGTTAATTCCAAACAATGGGTCTGTTGCAAACTTTTGCTACAGTAATTAAGAATGTGTAATCTAATGTAAAATCGCCTGGACAGTCCATTGGTGGCATCAGAAAGTCATAAAATACAATAATAAACTCACAAGAGGCATTTAATGAAATCCAAGATGGCTGGTAAATATCGAGCAATTTGTATGCATGCACCACAAACATGCAAGGATATCCAACCTCACAATATCAATAACAACTAATCACAACGCAAACAAATACATAACCTCTATCTCCAGTCAGGGGTGCAAAATGTGCCCGATCTAGCGATCCGCGGATCGCGTGAAAGTGAGGAAATTTCTGAAAAAGTGAGGAAATTTTTCCATTTTTTTTTTTTTTTTTTTTTTTTTTTTTTTTTTTTTTTTTTTTTTTTTTTTGAAATGATGGCAATAAGGATTTCCCAGGAAAATAGTGTACAAAATGGGAAAATATCGGTCATTTTGCGCACATACGGTGTTGAAATGTTAAAATAAGCAAAAAAAAGTCATCACTTTCAAATTTTTGTGAGGAAATTTTTTACAATCCTGTGAGGAAATAAGTCATAGATCGCGTGAAACTTCCGAAGTTTTGGAACATTTTGCACCCCTGCCTCCAGTGAGGTTGTCAAAGTTGGCCATGCTTGGATGTTCACGGTGCATGCATGCAGATTGCTCGATATTTCTCCGCCATCTTGGATTTCATTAAACGCCTCTTGTGAGTATATTATATTTTTTGACTTTCTGATGCCACCAATGGACTTTTCAGGTGATTTTACATTAGATTATACACTCTTAATCTTTGTAGCAAAAGTGTGCAACAGACCCATTTAACAATGGAATGAACCCTACATAACGCTGCAACAAAAGTTTGCCACAAACTCATTATAATGAACTCCCCTATTTTGACCAGCTTAGTGGCAGTCATCTTAGAATATTTTTAAACATTCCTTTTTATTGAGTTTGTGAGTCAATATGAGAAAATTTTCATCTTAGCACACCAACGTTTATTCTAACTAAGTACGTGGTGATTTCACACAAGGGATGACGAGTGTCAACTGTCAACGTTATCGTCATCCTTCAATTTTCTCTTAATTTCATCTCAATTTGAACCGAAATAGAGAATGGTACTATGACCTGAAAAAAAGGACCCTGGTCAGAATGTTGACTCTTTTAAATCTTAGCAGTCTTCAAACAATTTTGCGGCTTTTAAGTGTTAGAAGGACGAACAATAAGCAAAATGCTCTTTTGAAAATACACAATGAAAAATCAAAAACTCCATTGAAAATAAGGGAAAAACGAAGAAATAAGACATTCGACAAGGGTACTTTCTTTCACAAGTCATACTACAAATCGACCGCCTGGCTCGAAAATGACATCTCACATGAATTCGTGACCATTCATTGATTGCGATCTATGGATATTCTCTAGATATAAAACCGTGAAAAATAATCGATCCGCGAAATAGAGCTGTTGCAAAATATTGCTACAGAATTATCATTAGTTGACTATGGGGTAAAACCCTGTCAAAATGACGATAAAGCGCAGTGAAAAATCAATAAATCCGCTCTCAAACAACTGAGATGCTTCCAAATGAGAGACAGTAACAGGGGCGGCTCGTGAGATTTGGCAACAATGTCATCCCTCCATTTGATTGTATGTAAAACAATCGATTCGAAAGTGAAGCAGCGCTTCACCAGCAATCGATTGTTAAACATAGATTCAAATGGAGCGAAGACATTGTTGCCAGATGGCACGAGCCGCCACTGGACAGTAATGGCAGTGATTACAACCTTTTACACTGGGTTTCCCTACTTTAATATGCTCCATCCTCGCACAAGGTGCTCACAAGAAGACACAACATAAGAAAAAAAGAAGAAACATTCACTTGCCACAAGATTTAGGTGCTATAATCACCGCCACTACGCGGTCTCGCGTCTGAAAGGATTTTATGAGTTTGGGAGTGGATTTTGAGATTTTTTAGTGAGCTTACAGGATTCCCCCTGAAGCGGAAGCGGTGCCCCAAAAGAGCAGAGGGGACGTTTTGAGAGCCCTGAGCGTTAAGTCCGCTCGTAAGTCCGTTTTCCCATTTAAAATTACATTGGCGATGCCCCGGAAGAGCAGAGGGGACGTTTTGAGAGCCCTGAGCCATGTCAGCGATTAAAAGCCCTCCAAAACGAACGGTCTGCTCGTAAGTCTGTTTTCCCATTAAAAATTACATTGACGGTACCCCGGAAGAGCAGAGGGGACGGTTAGAGAGCCTTGAGCCTTGTCAGCGATTAAAAGCCCACCAAAACGACGGGTCTGCTCGTAAGTCTGTTTCCCCATTGAAGATTACATTGGCGGTGCCCCGGAAGAGCAAAGGGGACGTTTTGAGAGCCCTGAGCCTTGTCAACGCTTAAAAGCACACCAAAACGACAGGTCTGCTCGTAAGTCTGTTTTCCCATTGGAAATTACATTGGCGGTGCCCCGGAAGAGCAGAGGGGACGTTTTGAGAGTCCTGAGCCTTGTCAGCGATTAAAAGCCCACCAAAACGACAGGTCCGCTCGTAAGTCCGTTTTCCCATTAAAAATTACATTGACGGTACCCCGGAAGAGCAGAGGGGACGTTTTGAGAGCCCTGAGGCTTGGCAGCGATTAAAAGCCCACCAAAACGACAGGTCCGCTCGTAAGTCCGTCTTCCCATTGAAGATTACATTGGCGGTGCCCCGGAAGAGCAGAGGGGACGTTTTGAGAGCCCTGAGCCTTGTCAGCGATTAAAAGCCCACAAAAACGACGGGTCTGCTCGTAAGTCTGTTTCCCCATTGAAGATTACATTGGCGGTGCCCCGGAAGAGCAGAGGGGACGTTTTGAGAGCCCTGAGCCTTGTCAGCGATTAAAAGCCCACAAAAACGACGGGTCTGCTCGTAAGTCTGTTTCCCCATTGAAGATTACATTGGCAGTGCCCCGGAAGAGCAGAGGGGACGTTTTGAGAGCCCTGAGCCTTGTCAACGCTTAAAAGCCCACCAAAACGACAGGTCTGCTCGTAAGTCTGTTTTCCCATTGGAAATTACATTGGCGGTGCCCCGGAAGAGCAGAGGGGACGTTTTGAGAGCCCTGAGCCTTGTCAGCGATAAAAAGCCCTCCAAAACGACAGGTCCGCTCGTAAGTCCGTTTTCCCATTAAAAATTACATTGACGGTACCCCGGAAGAGCAGAGGGGACGTTTTGAGAGCCCTGAGCCTTGGCAGCGATTAAAAGCCCACCAAAACGACAGGTCCGCTCGTAAGTCCGTCTTCCCATTGAAGATTACATTGGCGGTGCCCTGGAAGAGCAGAGGGGACGTTTTGAGAGCCCTGAGCCTTGTCAGCGATTAAAAGCCCACAAAAACGACGGGTCTGCTCGTAAGTCTGTTTCCCCATTGAAGATTACATTGGCGGTGCCCCGGAAGAGCAGAGGGGACGTTTTGAGAGCCCTGAGCCTTGTCAACGCTTAAAAGCCCACCAAAACGACAGGTCTGCTCGTAAGTCTGTTTTCCCATTGGAAATTACATTGGCGGTGCCCCGGAAGAGCAGAGGGGACGTTTTGAGAGCCCTTGAGCCTTGTCAGCGATAAAAAGCCCACCAAAACGACAGGTCCGCTCGTAAGTCCGTTTTCCCATTAAAAATTACATTGACGGTACCCCGGAAGAGCAGAGGGGACGTTTTGAGAGCCCTGAGCCTTGGCAGCGATTAAAAGCCCACCAAAACGACAGGTCCGCTCGTAAGTCCGTCTTCCCATTGAAGATTACATTGGCGGTGCCCCGGAAGAGCAGAGGGGACGTTTTGAGAGCCTTGAGCCTTGTCAGCGATTAATAGCCCACCAAAACGACGGGTCTGCTCGTAAGTCTGTTTCCCCATTGAAGATTACATTGGCGGTGCCCCGGAAGAGCAGAGGGGACGTTTTGAGAGCCCTGAGTCTTGTCAACGCTTAAAAGCCCACCAAAAAGACAGGTCCGCTCGTAAGTCCGTTTTCCCATTTAAAATTACATTGGCGGTGCCCCGGAAGAGCAGAGGGGACGTTTTGAGAGCCCTGAGCCTTGTCAACGCTTAAAAGCCCACCAAAACGACAGGTCTGCTCGTAAGTCTGTTTTCCCATTGGAAATTACATTGGCGGTGCCCCGGAAGAGCAGAGGGGACGTTTTGAGAGCCCTGAGCCTTGGCAGCGAATAAAGCCCACCAATACGACAGGTCCGCTCGTAAGTCCGTCTTCCCATTAAAAATTACATTGAAGGTACCCCGGAAGAGCCGAGGGGACGTTTTGAGAGCCTTGAGCCTTGTCAGCGATTAAAAGCCCACCAAAACGACGGGTCTGCTCGTAAGTCTGTTTCCCCATTGAAGATTACATTGGCGGTGCCCCGGAAGAGCAGAGGGGACGTTTTGAGAGCCCTGAGCCTTGTCAACGCTTAAAAGCCCACCAAAACGACAGGTCTGCTCGTAAGTCTGTTTTCCCATTGGAAATTACATTGGCGGTGCCCCGGAAGAGCAGAGGGGACGTTTTGAGAGCCCTGAGCCTTGTCAGCGATTAAAAGCCCACCAAAACGACAGGTCCGCTCGTAAGTCCGTCTTCCCATTAAAAATTACATTGAAGGTACCCCGAAAGAGCAGAGGGGACGTTTTGAGAGCCTTGAGCCTTGTCAGCGATTAAAAGCCCACCAAAACGACGGGTCTGCTCGTAAGTCTGTTTCCCCATTGAAGATTACATTGGCGGTGCCCCGGAAGAGCAGAGGGGACGTTTTGAGAGCCCTGAGCCTTGTCAACGCTTAAAAGCCCACCAAAAAGACAGGTCCGCTCGTAAGTCCGTTTTCCCATTTAAAATTACATTGGCGGTGCCCCGGAAGAGCAGAGGGGACGTTTTGAGAGCCCTGAGCCTTGTCAGCGATTAAAAGCCCACCAAAACGACAGGTCTGCTCGTAAGTCTGTTTTCCCATTGGAAATTACATTGGCGGTGCCCCGGAAGAGCAGAGGGGACGTTTTGAGAGCCCTGAGCCTTGTCAGCGATTAAAAGCCCACCAAAAGGACAGGTCATCTCGTAAGTCCGTCTTTCCATTAAAAATTACATTGGCGGTGCCCCGGAAGAGCAGAGGGGACGTTTTGAGAGCCCTGAGCCTTATCCAAGATTAAAAGCCCACCAAAAAGACAGGTCCGCTCGTCATTTTTACAAGATTTTACCCCACTATCAACTTTGCATTATCCCGTAGCAAAAGTTTGCAATACCTCAATTTTGTTTAACCTCCGGTAGATTATCGAATAAAAATCGATACTTTTGCAGTGTTTCAAAAGGAGGTTGGAAACGTTTAACATATTGTTAACAAGCAGCCATTGCTATCGATAAAGGTACTTATAGTCAGGCTAATGCTAATCCAGTCGCAATAAATCTAAAACAGGCTTACGGAGAACGGGAAATAACTGAGCCTAGTTTGAAAAAGAACAATAGGAAAGGGATTTCGGTCTCTGGAGAGAGTTGGAATTCCTTCGGAGAAAGCGGGAGCCGAGTCTGGTGTAAAAATTTTTGCTCGGGAGCTTTTCTGGCCACATGCCGAATCAAGCAACGGCCAAATTTAAATTATTTCCGTCAAAAAATCCACTTAGTATATGCAAGACATTCTCGCAACTGATCTTACTTTGCAAACGACAAATGGATAGTTTCGTTCAAAGAGAGTGAGAGAGAGAGAGAGAAAGTCGTTATGCACGTACGCTGTTCGTTCAATCCGCGGTCATTTCCAATGCAACTGCTCGGTCGATTTGGGTATGATTCGATACAAACGAAAAAGAAAAAGAAATCCAACAATAAAATTTTAGTAATCTACATCAATTATTTTCAATCAAAGACCAAAGGTTGATCGATAAAATTGAGCAAGCAGCTTTTGGAAAAAATGAAGTGCTAACAATTTAGGGTGGACACTAAAATAAAGGAACTGAAAATTACGATGTGATGAATTTCGGTGACCGTAACAAGAACTCTATTAAATACTTTTCGAACCGAATTCCTGTTATCCATGAAATCTTCAGGCCACAAGACAAATTATGGATCTGGGCCCCCGGCGTGGCCCATAGTCACAACCAAAACCACCAGTTTTTTATGATCATGCTGTATTTTTTTTTCACCGCACATGCGTCATGCGGGTAATGATGGTGGTCCCACGGCGGGACCAAACAATGGACCTAAGCCGTGGGACCAGGGCGACATTTGGTTACATTTGCCGCGTTATACGTTAGTATTAATTGGTTTTTAACATTTAATTGACTGCCCCCTTCAAACAAACAAAGGGGGAGAGGTTATTCCCTCAGAAGGCAGATTTTGAAACCATTTTTGTTGCACTGCCTTGATTGAGGGACCCTCATTGGAGTCGAGTCTTAAAACTAGTCCTTTGTTGGGTTTTTTTTTTAAGCGTGCCGTATATATACGGTGCGCTTCTTGTTTTCATTTTCATATCTAATATATAAGTCCAATGCCTTGCTTATGGCAAAACCTTGGCGGGAAAGGTTTGAAAAATTAAAAACGTGTTTTCTTAAAACTGGTTTCATTAATCGTTAATTTATTGCTGCAATCCAGGAGGTCTCGGCGTCTATTTTCTTAAAATTGTAAAAGTTTTGGTATTCCTGTTAATTTCAATAAGTTATTAAGCGTCAAAGTCGAATTCCTTCAAACGAGAATTCCATACAGGTCCAGCAACCTAAGTCATTTGTGCCAACCTATGAGTCAAAATTCAAAGGCAGGAGGGGGGTGGAAACATCTCCCGCAGGAACCCTCTTTGCCCCTCGCCTTTGGGCTCCACCGGTCACAAGATTTCTTCACGGTGCATTAAGCGGTCGTAAATGTGTCAACATCTGTTTGACGAGGGTACATCGATAAGAAGCGACGAGGTATTGATGAAGAGCGGGAGGGGTATAGAAAAGAGAGAGGCTCATTCATATCCTTAAGGTACCGTTCTAGAATTCATCCCTTTATTGTCTCGATGCAGAAAAGATTATGAATAGCAGCACTTTCCAATGTACATAGATATACAGTATCACAGGGTAATGTAATCTTTTTTGCACGGATGCAGTAAATGGTTGAATTCTAGAACGCTACCTATGTAGACCTGTTTAGTGATGACGTCACGATCAGAATTAGTTCCAAACAAATGCTCTATCTCGCTCACTCTCGTGGATTTACCAGATCCAAATTTTCGAACGCAAATTCATGCTAGTTAACCAACAGTTTTCTCAAATTTTATTGCACCATTAGATTCCACTTGCCTTAAAGTATCTTTTCACTGTAACATAATTCCTAAAAGATCACAAGCGAATTTACAATCACAGTTATACCGAAAGACGTTCTACGTTTTGTCCTTGTCTTACTCACGGTCTCTTATGGTAGTATCACCGGCATGACACTCAATCATTCTAACTTCTCTCCGTATCGAAGCTATTGTTCGAGGTACAACACATGCCGTGATGGTGCTGATGAGCCTATATCCTAGAATTTTGTGCTCTTAAGAAACTGATAACTGTGATTGTGCATCGATGCGCGATGTTTCAAAAAGTGTGTGATAGCGGGCTCATATTTTATCACTGAGAAAAAAGTGGCTGTTAAAACTGTAAGAATAGAACCATAGATGATTTCGCCTTATTTCAATCATGAGACCTATCGTTGCTGTAGTCAGCGCGCTTGAATCTACACGAATTCTGATTGTCTCTATGGAATTTCGATTATTTCTATGGGAAATAAAGCGCGGGAATATATATCCAATCGGAAAATTTTTTGAAACAATCGGAAATTTTTATAAGGGACGTGGAACCCAATGGTGTGATAAACACAACGTGTAAAGAACGTGTTGTTTACTAGCACTTGTATTTGAAAATTTGGACTGTGTTTCGTATGGGAAAACCCACGAGAGCGAGTGAGACGGAGCCTTTGTTTGGAACCAATTTTTTTCATGACGTCACACTAAACAGGTCTTTGCATCGGAAACATTTGAAATTCTGGGAGATCGGCAAATTGAAAGCCCCTCAATGAGCGTCGATGGAATCAAGGGATTTTTGAGGACATTTTTGGCGTTTTGTTGAAAAATAGGTGTTTAAAATCCAGAACACAGGGAGCCAGAGGGGTTAAATTCGCATTAATTGCTCTAAAAAGTGAGAGGGGCTGTCACGTGTCTTCCACCCCTGGACAGCTTCCTCGCTGCGGCTATGGAATTGACTCTGGAATAACTTATTTACCTATCCTAAAAAGTTCGTTGCGTGTACAAAATTTTTCACTGGAAGCTTCTTCAAATTTTGGAAACTATAGGTCCATATGGAACTTTGCTTTTCCAACACGAAAAATGATATCGACCGACGGCAACAGAAAAAAAAGAAATAATATGACAGTGCGTTATAGTGACTAATGGCATAGTTTTAACTGTAAACTTTCGATAGTTTTCAAGAAAATAAATGGGGAGAGGGGGAATTAAAATCCACAAACGTCTTAAACCTCCACACCTACTAATCTATACCCCTAGAATGCTTGATGTGTGAAGGGCACTTGAAATGGTTAGTTCTGTATATTAAAGGATTATTGTTTCATGAATTCGCAAGTGTTCTATTTATGCATATTACGTATCTACATCGTGACAATCGCAACAAGTGCTGACAGCACCTAAAACGCAAAAAAAGATAAAAAAAACTGTTTATTATTTAGAATCACGGCTTTTCCGAATATGACACTTTTTGACTTCAAAAGAACGCCACCTCATGTTTGATCCCTGAACAAGCCGTTTAAAAGGTGGAGGGATTTAGAAATATCTATTGTCTATAGTTTATGTGGGTAAAAAAGATCGAGCCTTATCAAATAATTTTCTCTTTTCAGCTTTCAATGGGTTTGTTGCAAACTTTTGCTACAGTGCTATAGAGTTTTGATTCTGATGTAAAATTGTCTGAAAATTACATTGGCGGCATCAAATAGTCATAAAATCCACTAATAAACCCAAAAAACGCATTATAAAGAAAGCCAAAATTGCAGTCGTAAAGCCGAACAATCTGTGCACGCGCACGACGAACATCAGAGATAGGTGACCCATTCTCCCCTTTTTTGTTAAGGGGGGGGGGGGGAGAAAATATCTCTACAGTCAAACTGTGATTTTAAAATGTGCATGGTCAAGATGTTATCTTTTGTGAAGGGGGCGGGGGGGGGGGGGGAAGCAAAATATCAAGAACAGGGTGTTTCAAAACTTGAGTGCCAAACTTATGGAGTGTATTTTTGGGGTCAACATACATATATATAAGACTTTATTTTCCTACATGAGTATGTGCTGCAATTGTTTCTTTTCTGAGCTAGAGCCCTCCAAAGTTTTGAAAACAAAAAACAAAAAACAAACACAAAAAAACAACGCCTTTGACTCATCTCCTTACAGATACATCTGATCTAAATTTATTTTTTTCATAATTTCTCACCAAACAAGCTCAATTGGACAGCACTTGTCACAAAAGAACCGAGTGACATTTTTGATAAAATTGAGTTATTGATTGATAGAGCTAGCAATACTGAATCTCGAAGCAACAAGTGCTTCTTCTGTAATAACAACTATTTCCCGTCAAAATTCCAGGTAAAAGTGAGCTGGTGAGCCTCATTGATGTCACTGTCCATATGATGAAATAAAATGAGAACTTGGTTCCTTTGGCTGATTAGGTTATACCTTAATCCGAGTCACGTAAGGAACCAACTCCGACTTGGTTCCTTTTATAGAATTGGGAACGGACTTAAGTCCGGATTAACGGATTTTAAAATAATCAACAGTGTAAACCAACTCTGCCGTTTGGTTTCTCTTAGAGTTTCGTTTTTCGTGATTATGCCAAAAAAAAGAAGAAAGGAACCAAGTCACTTTAAACGCTAAAAATTAAGAACCTTTCCTACGTAGTAAATTCCACTTTTCCGGTGTTGAAATGCAAAAACACAACACGGTAGTTGAATGAAATCAAAACGTAAGTAATTCCAAGTTTTTTGTTTAAATGCTAGCTCTTCAACTTTGGACTCAATTTTCTCGAGATCAGCTCCATGTTGAATGCTGTCTAATTATTATCATTGCTAGCAAAAGCATTAAAGCTGTTCAGACTTTAGTGGCACGCTTTTCCAACACCTGCGTGTTGGAATTTTCCCTGCTTGTTTTTTTTTTTCTCCCCAATTTATTTTACTCTATTTTTTCCCCTTTGGTGTTTTCCTTTTCCTGTCCCTGTTTCCATACTACAACACACCGTCGCGGATTAGTAAGCTCTGGGTGACCCTGTCAGTTACGTTTACAAGAACATCGGTCAAATCGGTGGTCCCACGGCGGGACCAAACAATGGACCTAAGCCGTGGGACCAGGGCGACATTTGGTTACATTTGCCGCGTTATACGTTAGTATTAATTGGTTTTTAACATTTAATTGACTGCCCCCTTCAAACAAACAAAGGGGGAGAGGTTATTCCCTCAGAAGGCAGATTTTGAAACCATTTTTGTTGCACTGCCTTGATTGAGGGACCCTCATTGGAGTCGAGTCTTAAAACTAGTCCTTTGTTGGGTTTTTTTTTTAAGCGTGCCGTATATATACGGTGCGCTTCTTGTTTTCATTTTCATATCTAATATATAAGTCCAATGCCTTGCTTATGGCAAAACCTTGGCGGGAAAGGTTTGAAAAATTAAAAACGTGTTTTCTTAAAACTGGTTTCATTAATCGTTAATTTATTGCTGCAATCCAGGAGGTCTCGGCGTCTATTTTCTTAAAATTGTAAAAGTTTTGGTATTCCTGTTAATTTCAATAAGTTATTAAGCGTCAAAGTCGAATTCCTTCAAACGAGAATTCCATACAGGTCCAGCAACCTAAGTCATTTGTGCCAACCTATGAGTCAAAATTCAAAGGCAGGAGGGGGGTGGAAACATCTCCCGCAGGAACCCTCTTTGCCCCTCGCCTTTGGGCTCCACCGGTCACAAGATTTCTTCACGGTGCATTAAGCGGTCGTAAATGTGTCAACATCTGTTTGACGAGGGTACATCGATAAGAAGCGACGAGGTATTGATGAAGAGCGGGAGGGGTATAGAAAAGAGAGAGGCTCATTCATATCCTTAAGGTACCGTTCTAGAATTCATCCCTTTATTGTCTCGATGCAGAAAAGATTATGAATAGCAGCACTTTCCAATGTACATAGATATACAGTATCACAGGGTAATGTAATCTTTTTTGCACGGATGCAGTAAATGGTTGAATTCTAGAACGCTACCTATGTAGACCTGTTTAGTGATGACGTCACGATCAGAATTAGTTCCAAACAAATGCTCTATCTCGCTCACTCTCGTGGATTTACCAGATCCAAATTTTCGAACGCAAATTCATGCTAGTTAACCAACAGTTTTCTCAAATTTTATTGCACCATTAGATTCCACTTGCCTTAAAGTATCTTTTCACTGTAACATAATTCCTAAAAGATCACAAGCGAATTTACAATCACAGTTATACCGAAAGACGTTCTACGTTTTGTCCTTGTCTTACTCACGGTCTCTTATGGTAGTATCACCGGCATGACACTCAATCATTCTAACTTCTCTCCGTATCGAAGCTATTGTTCGAGGTACAACACATGCCGTGATGGTGCTGATGAGCCTATATCCTAGAATTTTGTGCTCTTAAGAAACTGATAACTGTGATTGTGCATCGATGCGCGATGTTTCAAAAAGTGTGTGATAGCGGGCTCATATTTTATCACTGAGAAAAAAGTGGCTGTTAAAACTGTAAGAATAGAACCATAGATGATTTCGCCTTATTTCAATCATGAGACCTATCGTTGCTGTAGTCAGCGCGCTTGAATCTACACGAATTCTGATTGTCTCTATGGAATTTCGATTATTTCTATGGGAAATAAAGCGCGGGAATATATATCCAATCGGAAAATTTTTTGAAACAATCGGAAATTTTTATAAGGGACGTGGAACCCAATGGTGTGATAAACACAACGTGTAAAGAACGTGTTGTTTACTAGCACTTGTATTTGAAAATTTGGACTGTGTTTCGTATGGGAAAACCCACGAGAGCGAGTGAGACGGAGCCTTTGTTTGGAACCAATTTTTTTCATGACGTCACACTAAACAGGTCTTTGCATCGGAAACATTTGAAATTCTGGGAGATCGGCAAATTGAAAGCCCCTCAATGAGCGTCGATGGAATCAAGGGATTTTTGAGGACATTTTTGGCGTTTTGTTGAAAAATAGGTGTTTAAAATCCAGAACACAGGGAGCCAGAGGGGTTAAATTCGCATTAATTGCTCTAAAAAGTGAGAGGGGCTGTCACGTGTCTTCCACCCCTGGACAGCTTCCTCGCTGCGGCTATGGAATTGACTCTGGAATAACTTATTTACCTATCCTAAAAAGTTCGTTGCGTGTACAAAATTTTTCACTGGAAGCTTCTTCAAATTTTGGAAACTATAGGTCCATATGGAACTTTGCTTTTCCAACACGAAAAATGATATCGACCGACGGCAACAGAAAAAAAAGAAATAATATGACAGTGCGTTATAGTGACTAATGGCATAGTTTTAACTGTAAACTTTCGATAGTTTTCAAGAAAATAAATGGGGAGAGGGGGAATTAAAATCCACAAACGTCTTAAACCTCCACACCTACTAATCTATACCCCTAGAATGCTTGATGTGTGAAGGGCACTTGAAATGGTTAGTTCTGTATATTAAAGGATTATTGTTTCATGAATTCGCAAGTGTTCTATTTATGCATATTACGTATCTACATCGTGACAATCGCAACAAGTGCTGACAGCACCTAAAACGCAAAAAAAGATAAAAAAAACTGTTTATTATTTAGAATCACGGCTTTTCCGAATATGACACTTTTTGACTTCAAAAGAACGCCACCTCATGTTTGATCCCTGAACAAGCCGTTTAAAAGGTGGAGGGATTTAGAAATATCTATTGTCTATAGTTTATGTGGGTAAAAAAGATCGAGCCTTATCAAATAATTTTCTCTTTTCAGCTTTCAATGGGTTTGTTGCAAACTTTTGCTACAGTGCTATAGAGTTTTGATTCTGATGTAAAATTGTCTGAAAATTACATTGGCGGCATCAAATAGTCATAAAATCCACTAATAAACCCAAAAAACGCATTATAAAGAAAGCCAAAATTGCAGTCGTAAAGCCGAACAATCTGTGCACGCGCACGACGAACATCAGAGATAGGTGACCCATTCTCCCCTTTTTCGTTAAGGGGGGGGGGGGGAGAAAATATCTCTACAGTCAAACTGTGATTTTAAAAATGTGCATGGTCAAGATGTTATCTTTTGTGAAGGGGGCGGGGGGGGGGGGGGAAGCAAAATATCAAGAACAGGGTGTTTCAAAACTTGAGTGCCAAACTTATGGAGTGTATTTTTGGGGTCAACATACATATATATAAGACTTTATTTTCCTACATGAGTATGTGCTGCAATTGTTTCTTTTCTGAGCTAGAGCCCTCCAAAGTTTTGAAAACAAAAAACAAAAAACAAACACAAAAAAACAACGCCTTTGACTCATCTCCTTACAGATACATCTGATCTAAATTTATTTTTTTCATAATTTCTCACCAAACAAGCTCAATTGGACAGCACTTGTCACAAAAGAACCGAGTGACATTTTTGATAAAATTGAGTTATTGATTGATAGAGCTAGCAATACTGAATCTCGAAGCAACAAGTGCTTCTTCTGTAATAACAACTATTTCCCGTCAAAATTCCAGGTAAAAGTGAGCTGGTGAGCCTCATTGATGTCACTGTCCATATGATGAAATAAAATGAGAACTTGGTTCCTTTGGCTGATTAGGTTATACCTTAATCCGAGTCACGTAAGGAACCAACTCCGACTTGGTTCCTTTTATAGAATTGGGAACGGACTTAAGTCCGGATTAACGGATTTTAAAATAATCAACAGTGTAAACCAACTCTGCCGTTTGGTTTCTCTTAGAGTTTCGTTTTTCGTGATTATGCCAAAAAAAAGAAGAAAGGAACCAAGTCACTTTAAACGCTAAAAATTAAGAACCTTTCCTACGTAGTAAATTCCACTTTTCCGGTGTTGAAATGCAAAAACACAACACGGTAGTTGAATGAAATCAAAACGTAAGTAATTCCAAGTTTTTTGTTTAAATGCTAGCTCTTCAACTTTGGACTCAATTTTCTCGAGATCAGCTCCATGTTGAATGCTGTCTAATTATTATCATTGCTAGCAAAAGCATTAAAGCTGTTCAGACTTTAGTGGCACGCTTTTCCAACACCTGCGTGTTGGAATTTTCCCTGCTTGTTTTTTTTTTTCTCCCCAATTTATTTTACTCTATTTTTTCCCCTTTGGTGTTTTCCTTTTCCTGTCCCTGTTTCCATACTACAACACACCGTCGCGGATTAGTAAGCTCTGGGTGACCCTGTCAGTTACGTTTACAAGAACATCGGTCAAATCAAATCTACAGGAATTCCAGTTACGGAAATATTTTAATCTCGAAAAAAAAAAACAAAACAAAAAAATTATCAAAGTTGTTATCATTATTGTCAACTATCATTACTATCAATTATCATTATTATTATCATTATGATTATTATCATTATTATTATTATGATTTGTTGTTTATCACCGCTTTTGGCGGGTAATGGGGTGTTAGTCCCTCGGCGGGACTAAACAATAGTCCTGAGCCTTGGGCTTTTTCCGGTTGGATGAATTTTCCGGTATCTGTACAAAAATTAATTATTGTTAATTAAAAATTACCATCCCTTGTACAAAGGGAGGAGACTACTTCTCCCGGGGACAGGTTTTGTACAATCGTTGCTGTACTGTCCTGATGGGAGGAGCTCTCAGTACAATATCTTACAGTCTATAACTTTTGGTTTTGGCCTCGCAGGGTCCATAATTTCCTGTTGTACTCCTGTTTTTTTTTTTTTTTTTTTTTTTTTTTTTCATTTTTCATTTTTATTATTACTTATTATTATTTTTTACAAACAATTATCGTTACGGTAACCAAAGATTGTCTTGAGTGTTTACAGGACTGCATAGTGCATAATCCGCAGCGATGGAAAAGCAGTGAAAAGCGCAAGAGAGTACAGGAAAGTTGAAAGACGAGGGACGGGAAAGTGCCGAGCTTTCGACTGCATTAATCAACGGGATGCGTTCTTGTTGTTTGCAAGTAAACTGAGGACAACTCAAGCTCCAACTTTCTCAGGTAACTTTGTCAGTTTAAATAAACGACCCAGCTATTGGCGAAGACGTTCCGCGGAACAAGCGGTGCGGCGCACAATGGTCTGAAATCGAAAGTAAGTGGCAAAAAAATCAGTGAAAAAAATTCATCAAAAATCATCGTTTTCGACCGTTTAAGCTTAATGGGTCTGTTGCGTACTTTTGCTACATCAATATAACTCATTGTTTCTAACGTAAAATTCGGCGAAAATGACGATGCGCACATTCAAAACTTTCAAAATCCACCCATCAACTCAGAAAATACCTTCCATTTCAAACAACTCGCGCTACACTAGACACTACGTCACCGACTTATAACTACATAGATGGAACCATCTCGTTTATGTAAACATCAACAGAACATACAAACATTTGAATGTTTCGATTAGATGCATACATTTCTTATATTATTTTGTAATCTTTGATAAACCGAAAAGACCAGACAGCAAATGCAGCCAATAGTTCATGTTTTTAGAAGGGAATTCCATCATTTTGTAGTTACGATGTTGTTCACTTATGCACAGTGGTTCCGTCTATGTAGTAATATACCGGTGCAAATAGTGCCTAGTGTAGCGCGGGGTGTTTGAAATTAAAGTGATTTCCTGAGTTAATGAGCGAATTTTGAACGTTTTTAATGTGCGCATCATTATTTTCACCGAATTTCACATAAGGCTCAAGGTTCTATATTGTTGGAGCAAAAGTATGCAACAGACCCATTTCACACTTTCCAGTCACATTTTCTCGGTTTTCATTACTTGTTAAAAGTGTTAAAAATGTAGTCTGTGATTAAAAGTGGCCGTGAAAATATATAAATGATAAATCGATGAGAAATTCACCTTCTGATTTTGGCCACTTTTTGACGCCATCTCAAGACCATAGTGCGGCCGGCGGCGGCTTGTAGATTCGCCGTTCACCATTACAATGAGAACGAAGAGGATGAAATGGTATTCAGACGCTCGGTGCTGAAAAGCTACTTCGAATAGCATTTTTCATTGTTGCAATTTTTCGAATAATACTTATCCAACTTGTTCTCTTTCATAAAAGATAAAATGTGGTCATTTAAAAGAAAATCTGGCAACAATGGTATTTTCCTTTCAACTCGGACTTTTAAATGTGAGAGCGTAAGGAAAACGAAAGTGCAGGCTGTCGCTTTGTGGATCAAAAGTCAAATTAGAAACGGTCACAGACACGACGAAATGGATGAAATTTATGCCCAAAGGACCATAACTCGTCATAATTAGTCGACTTTGACACCTCATCATCTTTGGAAATATATTTATTAAGAATTCCATTTATGAGTGTACCTCAATTGAATTCTTTAAGAAAATAAGTGTCTGAGGATAATGAAGAGTCAAATCCGACTACTTTTGACGAGTTATGGCCCTTTGGGCGTAAACATCCATTTTGTCGTATCTGTGACCATTTCTAATTTGACTTTCGCACAGATAACATTCATAATCAGCTGATTCTCGGTATTGCCTCTTCCCGAAGAAGGGTCCAGTCGAAAAGAGCCCGAGTGAGTACAATGGCTATACAACTCAAAGGACCGCGTTGCAAAGTAGTGCGTTTCTACCTGACTTGCCAAGTCTCATCGTATCCTGAACAGAGTGTAGATTATACTCTGATAACTCTGATGGTGTAGATTATAGCCCTTTGAGTTGTACAGCCATTGTGCAACTCTGATGGTGTAGATTATAGCCCTTTGAGTTGTACAGCCATTGTGCTCACTCGGAATCGTTTCGACTGTGCCCTTCTTCGGGAAGAGGCATTCTGAGGCAATACCGAGAATCGGCTGACTATGAATGTTATCTGTGCAAAAGTAAAATTAGAAACGGTCACAGATACGACGAAATGGATAAAATTTACGCCCAAAGGGCCATAACTCGTCAAAATTAGTCGGAATTGACTCCTCATTATCCTCAGACACTTATTTTTTTAAAGAATTCGATTGAGGTACGCTCATAAATGGAATTCTCAAAAAATAAATCTCCGAAGATGATGAGGTATCAAGTTCGACTAATTTTGACGAGTTATGGCCCTTCGGGCATAAAATTCGTTCATTTCGTCGTATCTGTGACCGTTTCTGATTTGACTTTTGCACAGATAACAGTTATAGTCAGCCGATTCACAGTATTGCCTCTTCTTGAAGAAGAATCCAGTCGAATGAGCCCGAGTGAGCACAATGGCTGTGCAACTCAAAGGGCCGCGTTGCAAAGTAGTGCGTTTCTACCGGACTCACCAAGTCTCATCGTATCCTGAACAGAGTATAAATTCGAGATGCGTTTTTATGTTTTTTACTCACCGCCATCAGCGTAGGTCTCTGATCCGTATCCATCCTGGAGGCCATTGGCCCAGGTACCCTCGTACTTGGCGTTCGATGTGGCCGATTGACGAACTCCGTAACGTCCTTTGAAGCCCTGCGTCCACTCCCCCCGATACAACCACCGACCCCGCGTCTCCACCCCCAACCCGTGCCTCTTCCCATTCTGCCACTGGCCTTCGAAAGCACTACCACTGAAACAAAACAAAAGGACAACGTCTCGAGTTAGTATAAAATCATGGTATCGGGTAAAGTAAGAGTAATAATGGGGCTATTGCACACTTTTGCTATAAGCAATTTATTAGTCAATTATGGCGTAATAACCTCAACAAATAACGATGGCGGCACTGAAAACTTCCAAAAGCCACTCCTAAACTCAATAAACGCAGTTATTTGCGCGAGCGTAATGGTGGCCGAAGGCACTAACAATGGGAGATTCCCATCTAACAATTCTGAAACTCCATCAAGAAGTGACCAATAAGAGACTACTTTCATTTGACACCGGTGTCACTTGGTGTTGCGGTACCATTCATCGGATGTAGATCATCACTCTGATGACTAATTACTCTGTGAATCATCCTTGTCAGCATAGAAAGAGTGACGAAATTAAGATAGGAATCTCCCATTGTTAGTGCCTTCGGCCACCGTTAAGCTCGCGCAAATGACTGCGTTTATTGAGTTTAGGAGTGGCTTTTGGAAGTTTTTAGTGCCGCCATCGTTATTTTTTTAGGTTTTTACGCCATAATCGACTACTAAATCGCTTATAGCAAACGTGTGCAATAGCCCCATTAGAATACAAACAGGATAACAATAATAAATTAAAATAAAATAATTAATAATTAAGTTAGTTAACCCTTTACTGCATGTTTTTTTTTAATTGAAATAATTTTTTTTTTCAGTATAATTTTGATCCTTGAGACAGGGAAAAATAGTGAAAAAATTCTTTCCATTATATTTCCATGGTTAAGAGCCTGAATATTAACTGTTCCAAATATGGCCTTACCCGCATTTAGGTATCCATGCAACAGATAATAAAGTTTTCAGGCTAAAAAAAAAAAAAAAAAAAAACAAGCAGGGAAAATTCCAACACGCAGGTGTTGGAAAAGCGTGCCACTAAAGTCTGAACAGCTTTAATGATTTTGCTAGCAATGATAATAATTAGACAGCATTCAACATGGAGCTGATCTCGAGAAAATTGAGTCCAAAGTTGAAGAGCTAGCATTTAAACAAAAAACTTGGAATTACTTACGTTTTGATTTCATTCAACTACCGTGTTGTGTTTTTGCATTTCAACACCGGAAAAGTGGAATTTACTACGTAGGAAAGGTACTTAATTTTTAGCGTTTAAAGTGACTTGGTTCCTTTCTTCTTTTTTTTGGCATAATCACGAAAAACGAAACTCTAAGAGAAACCAAACGGCAGAGTTGGTTTACACTGTTGATTATTTTAAAATCCGTTAATCCGGACTTAAGTCCGTTCCCAATTCTATAAAAGGAACCAAGTCGGAGTTGGTTCCTTACGTGACTCGGATTAAGGTTTAACCTAATCAGCCAAAGGAACCAAGTTCTCATTTTATTTCATCATATGGACAATGACATCAATGAGGCTCACCAGCTCACTTTTACCTGGAATTTTAACGGGAAATAGTTGTTATTATAGAAGAAGCACTTGTTGCTTCGAGATTCAGTATTGCTAGCTCTATCAATCAATAACTCAATTTTATCAAAAATGTCACTCGGTTCTTTTGTGACAAGTGCCGTCCAATTGAGCTTGTTTGGTGAGAAATTATGAAAAAAATAAATTTAGATCAGATGTATTTATAAGGAGATGAGTCAAAGGCGTTCTTTTTTTCTGTTTGTTTTTTGTTTTTTGTTTTCAAAACTTTGAAGGGCTCTAGCTCAAAAGAGAAACATTTGCAGCACATACTCAAGTAGGAAAATAAAGTCTTATATATATGTATGTTGACCCCAAAAATACACTCCACAAGTTTGGCACTCAAGTTTTGAAACACCCTGTTCTTGATATTTTGCTCCCCCCCCGCCCCCTTCACAAAAGACAACATCTTGACCATGCACATTTTTAAAATCACAGTTTGACTGTAGAGATATTTTCTCTCTCCCCCCCCCCCCCCCCCTTAACGAAAAAGGGGAAAATGAGTCACCTATCTCTGATGTTCGTCGTGCGCGTGCACAGATTGTTCGGCTTTACGACTGCCATTTTGGCTTTCTTCATAATGCGTTTTTTGGATTTATTAGTGGATTTTATGACTATTTGATGCCGCCAATGTAATTTTCAGACAATTTGACATCCGAATCAGAACTCTATAGCACTGTAGCAAAAGTTTGCAACAAACCCATTGAAAGCTGAAAAGAGAAAATTATTTGATAAGGCTCGATCTTTTTTACCCACATAAACTATAGACAATAGATATTTCTAAATCCCTCCACCTTTTAAACGGCTTGTTCAGGGATCAAAAATGAGGTTGCGTTCTTTTGAAGTCAAAAAGTGTCATATTCGGAAAAGCCGTGATTCTAAATAATAAACAGTTTTTTTATTTTTTTTCCGTTTTAGGTGCTGTCAGCACTTATTGCGATTGTCACGATGTAGATACGTAATATGCATAAATTGAACACTTGCGAATTCATGAAAAAATAATCCTTTAATATACAGAACTAACCATTTCAAGTGCCCTTTACACATCAAGCATTCTAGGGGTATAGATTAGTAGATGTGGAGGTTTAAGACTTTGTGGATTTTAATTCCCCCTCTCCCCATTTATTTTCTTGAAAAGTATCGAAAGTTTATAGTTAAAACTATGCCATTATTCACTATAACGCATTGTCATATTATTTTTTTTTCTCTGTTGCCGTCGGTCGATATCATTTTTCGTGTTGGAAAAGCAAAGTTCCATATGGACCTATAGTTTCCAAAATTTGAAGAAGCTTCCAGTGAAAAATTTTGTACACGCAACGAACTTTTTAGGATAGGTAAATAAGTTATTCCAGAGTCAATTCCGTAGCCGCAGCGAGGAAGCTGTCCAGGGGTGGAAGACACGTGACAGCCCCTTTCACTTTTTAGAGCAATTAATGCGAATTTTACCCCTCTAGCTCCCTGTGTTCTGGATTTTAAACACCTATTTTTCAACAAAACGCCAAAAATGTCCTCAAAAATCCCTTGATTCCATCGACGCTCATTGAGGGGCTTTCAATTTGCCGATCCCCCAGAATTTCAAATGTTTCCGATGCAAAGACCTGTTTAGTGTGACGTCATGAAAAAAATTGGTTCCAAACAAAGGCCCCGTCTCACTCGCTCTCGTGGGTTTTCCCATACGAAACAGTCCAAATTTTCAAATACAAGTGCTAGTAAACAACACGTTCTTTACACGTTGTGTTTATCACACCATTGGGTTCCACGTCCCTTATAAAAATTTCCGATTGTTTCAAAAAATTTTCCGATTGGATATATATTCCCGCGCTTTATTTCCCATAGAAATAATCGAAATTCCATAGAGACAATCGGAATTCGTGTAGATTCAAGCGCGCTGACTACAGCAACGATAGGTCTCATGATTGAAATAAGGCGAAATCATCTATGGTTCTATTCTTACAGTTTTAACAGCCACTTTTTTCTCAGTGATAAAATATGAGCCCGCTACACACACTTTCTGAAACATCGCGCATCAATGCACAATCACAGTTATATCGAAGAAAGTCCTATGTTTTGTCCTTGTCACACCAACAGTTTCTTAAGAGCACAAAATTCTAGGATATAGGCTCATCAACACCATCACGGCATGTGTTGTACCTCGAACAATAGCTTCGATACGAAGAGAAGTTAGAATGATTGAGTGTCATGGCGGTGATACTCCCATAAGAGACCGTGAGTAAGACAAGGACAAAACGTAGAACGTCTTTCGGTATAACTGTGATTGTAAATTCGCTTGTGATCTTTTACGAATTATGTTACAGTGAAAAGATACTTTAAGGCAAGTGGAATCTAATGGTGCAATAAAATTTGAGAAAACTGTTGGTTAACTAGCATGAATTTGCGTTCGAAAATTTGGATCTGGTAAATCCACGAGAGTGAGCGAGATAGAGCATTTGTTTGGAACCAATTCTGATCGTGACGTCATCACTAAACAGGTCTACTTAAGGATATGAATGAGCCTCTCTCTTTTCTATACCCCTCCCGCTCTTCATCAATACCTCGTCGCTTCTATTCGATGTACCCTCGTCAAAGAGATTTTGACACTTTTACGATGGAAGTCCCGAACGCTTAATGCACCGTGAAGAAATCTTGAGACCGGTGGAGCCCAAAGGCGAGGGGCAAAGAGGGTTTCTGTGAAGGATGTTTCCACCCCCCTCCTGCCTTGGAATTTCGACTCATAGGTTGGCACAAATGACTTAGGTTGCTGGACCTGTATGGAATTCTCGTTTGAAGGAATTCGACTTTGACGCTTAATAACTTATTGAAATTAACAGGAATACCAAAACTTTTACAATTTTAAGAAAATAGACGCCGAGACCTCCTGGATTGCGGCAATAAATTAACGATTAATGAAACCAGTTTTAAGAAAATGCGGTTTTAATTTTTCAAACCTTCCCGCCAAAGGTTTTGCCATAAGCAAGGCATTGAACCTATATATTAGATATGAAAATGAAAACAAGAAGCGTACCGTATATATACGGCACGCTTAAAATTAAAGTAGTAAAAAATAAGTTAGTAAGTTTCAATAGTTTTTTTTTTTTTTTGTATATGGTACCCCTGCGTTACTCCCAAACATAACAGTGAAAATCGGAAAATCTCTATCAGATTTTCAGTGAGCTATTTTCAACCACTCTGCACGTTCTCTATCCTGTGCTGCGCGCTCTAGGACAAAATCGACAATCCTTATTCGTTTAGTATCTGTTCCACATGTGACCCACCATGCAGCGACAGTACAACTCAAGTCCCCTACTTTTAGATAAGGCTTCAAAGTAATTGTTCCAGATCTGGGCTCATCTGCAGTTAAGGGTTAAAATTTGCAAAATTGAAGTCCCTCCCACCCGGGAGATTTAATTGCCTTATGTACACATACAATTAGAAACCTACCCCCCCTACCCCCACCCTCAAACAAATTGAATTAATTATGTAGACATTTTTAGTTTATTGTCAGAAGACACCGGAGACTTTAAAAATCCATGCTCTAAGCACTCCGGTTTCCACTGTAATCTTTGCAGAGGACCCACTGATGAGGATTTCGAGCGACAAACCCAGTGAAAAAGCTAGTGCCTCTACCAGAAGTCAAACCCGAAACCCATGGATTGGCAGTCAGGTGTCTTCTGACCACCAAGCCACTGATGCTAACAAAGCGAAGTTCCAAGATGACGAATAAAGCGAGGCCCCGTCATGGTCCAGAAAACAATACCCAAGAAGGTCTTCTGAAAATTAAGTCATCAGTACATTCAATCAAGAGCTGTTTTTCTTGGAAACTACGCATTTAAGAACATTATTGTTGATATAATTGCGTTTCTCGTGACAAAATCTGGAAGGATCTACCTTCAAATTCAATGTTTAAAAGCCAAAGAACCGGTTACAAACTTTTGCAACGGCTATAGAGAGGGTGTAAAATCACTTGAAAATCATTTTGGAAGCACCAAACAGTTCCTAAATTGACTCCTAGACTAAAAAAATGGGTGTACACAAAATTCCAAGATGGCGGTCAAATTAGTGGGTCACGATGGGGGAGTCTTGTCTAAACGCAAAATGCTACGAAAGTGATTCATCAGAGACAGAGTTGCGCCTTCGGCAACCAACTAATGAGAAATAATGAAATGACTGCGGCAACTTTGAAAATTGGGTTTGCTACCTGAGCTGAGGAAAGGGAAACACACGGAAGGTATAGGTCAATTGTAGAATTATTCGTCAAATATTTCGATTGACTCGGCGTTGTCTGACTCACAAAATAATCTCCGAATAATTTTTTGCCCAACTCTGATCATAGAGTAAGCTGAAATTAATTTATTGGACTCTCCAATGTGAATCGTTTATTTGACCGCCATATTGAATGTCTCTTGAAACGCATATTGTGGGTTCATGAGCTGATTTTTAGACTTTGTGATACTTTCTATGAGATTTTCCCCCGCTTTCACACATCAGGAATCGACCCTGCATAAATCTGTGACAAAAATTAGCAACAAACTAAGTAGTTAAAAGCTTTTTATTTTTATTACTTACAGCCATTTCAGAACTTTTTTGTTCATATCATTGAGTTCCTCTCGATAAAATCTGTAAGAACCAACCTTCAAATTCACAGCTTAAAAACCTACAGTCTTATCACCCCAATAGACTGTTTTAGTAGAGCGATATATCGTATCCATTGCCGTCCAAGGGCCTCTGGTTCCAAATAAACTCTGATTCAATGCGTTTTCCCCATAAGCGGATTTTTGAACGGAAATTTAGACTATTAAATCAAACAATTAATGCGACCTTTTTGCGATTATGAATTCTACGTCCTCGAAAATGCTTAATTTTGCCTGGTTCCACCCGTAAAACTGCCAAAATCAACAAGATATTACAGATTAAACGATGCGTTTGGAGGTTGGAATCACCCAAATGTTTTTGTTGTTGTTGTTGTGGAATTGGCGGGATTTCGGGCGATTTTAACCTACAAATGCAACATTTTATCTGTAATATCTTATTGATTTCGGCCGTTTTAGTCAAGGAACCAGGCATAATTAAGCATTTTTGAGGACGTAGAATTCATAATCGCAAAAAGGTCGCATTATTTGTTTGATTTAATACCCTAAATTTCCGTTCAAAAGTTCGCTTATGGGGAAATTACATTGAACCAGAGTTTGTTTGGAACCAGAGGCCCTCGGACGGCAATCTATACTATATATCGCTCTACTAAAACAGTCTATTCGTTGGTTATGTTCTTTTATGCAACGCACGTCGTGCATACATACAAGGGTGAACGAAGAGCTACCTAAGTATTTTCTACGATACGTTAGTGCCGTCGCCCGTCAGTGTAGATGGTAAAGAGGCCTATGTATGGTATATACAGTGTTGCCAAAAGTAAAGTGGTTTCGCAGGCCGTACTTTTTCCCATTTGAATCAACGCAAATTGTACGACTTTCAATGCGACAATTTGTCAACACTATAGGACTTGGGAGCTGCGAGGAGATTTTACAAAATAGGGAATAATGGAAGCTGAAAATTTTGAGCGTTAAATAAGATCATCGATAACGATCCACATTATACAGAAATTTTCAATTTGGCTGCCATAAATCACAAAAATTAAAATCACCTGAAATAATCACAATTTTGAAGCTGAACTATGATGTTGCACTTTCTGCGTACAGATTCCAGCAAGAATCATTCCAATTAAAAATGGTTCAAGTGAGTAGAATTTAATCCCAGAAGCTTTCAAACGGTCAGTTCTGGCGATTTTAACGTGCTGATTTTTAGACGCCAAATCGCACATTTCTGCCCACTGTGCAAGCGATGGATACGCGCAGAGGCCGCGGAGTTCACGCTCACCCAAGCATTGTGTCGCTAAAACTGACCAACTTACAATAGATCGGTACACGCATTTTTCCAGAAAGGAAAATTTTTCGATTTTATTCGCTTCAGAAACTTTTTTTTTTTTTTTTTTTTTTTTTTTTTTTTTTTTTTTTTAGAGAAAAAATAAGGATAGTAACAAATCTACTAGTAGAGTAATTACCTACTAAAAAGTTAAAAAAAAGAATGACCAACATAAATAATATAGTATTCAATGAACAAATAAATAAGTAAATGAATAAATAAGTAGATAAATATTTCCTCCATCAACCACTCTCGGATGGGAATTATATTTTCAGTAGACCTAAAGTAGTAGTAGTAGTTTATATTGCTAAAAACAGCAAAGGTAGAGAGTGCGTCAATAGTGGGCAGTGGCGGATCCACCGGGGGGGGGCACGGGGGCACGTGCCCCCCCCCCCCCCCAGAAGCCTCGCCTTTTTTCAATAGAAAATAGCCCGAAATTGCTTCCACCAACGCTTCAAATTTCAAAATTTTACAGGCGTGCCCCCCCCCCCCCGAAAAAAAAAATTCTGGATCCGCAACTGATAGTGGGGCACATTCAACCCCGCTTGGGCGGGGAGAGAGAGAGAGAGAGAGAGAGAGAGAGAGAGAGAGAGAGAGAGAGAGAGAGAGAGAGAGAGAGAGAGAGAGAGAGAGAGGGAGAGAGAAAGGGAGAGAGAGAGAGAGAGAGAGAGAGAGAGAGAGAGAGAGAGAGGGAGAGAGAGAGAGAGAACAATTCCTGGATGTGAAATCCGTTCTGAGTCTAATGTGCGACGGGCGTTTACAGCCGAGCTGAACCGCGGCCGCCCGCGACACAAAACCGCGCTGAGCAAGCGCCAAGGATCAATACGCGACGAAAGTGAAAACATTTTCGTCTGCAAAGCATCCAGACTCACACACTCTCACACATACAGAACTTCGGACACACTCAAACTCACACAAACACACGCGCGCACAAATATTACTTTAAGAGCATTAAACACAGAGGAAGAAAAACCGTTAAAAGGACGGACGCATTAAAAAAAAAAAAAAAAAAAAAAAAAAAAAAAAAAAAAAAAAAAAAAAAAAAAACGAAAAATCTCGCCCCGAGAAAATCACGCTCACTGTTTTTATTCGTTCGTTACTCGAAGCCGGTGAAGTGATACCTCGTCGCGTCAGAACCTCGGGTAAAAGTGACCTGGAAATTTTTTTATGGGGCGCGGAGCCGGAGCCACATAATACTATGGATGGGGGCCGAATTCTAAATGAGATCCTATCTCCGGTCGATAAAATCCAGAAAAAGGGAGGTTTGTTTGCATCGGTTTCTGCCTCTTTTAGAGTCTTGAGTACGCGATCAGTTTTTCATCATTGTAGCATTGGGGATATGAGAGTAAAACCACCCCACTTTTTTTTAAACTATCAGATTAATAAAACTAATTAACGATAGATATATCAAATACAGTGAGTAGTCAAATCTTCCTACTCAATGGTATTTATTTTGCCTATTCCTCTGATTGAAGGCACTCGAGAAAGAACATGAGAAAAAAAAACAGGATACGTGTTTCGCATAATGCCAATTTTGTGGTAGTTTTTATCAACAACGTGAATTGAACTTGTGTGCGGCGGATAGAGTTACGAAAAAGAAGATATACTGTTTTATAGACGAACGGGTTTAAAAAGCAGGAATCTGATTGGCTAGGATGTTCTCCTTAAAACCAGGAAACCGACATCTAATCGATCAAATTGGATTTCCCACCTCTCACTAAAACAGTCTATACTCGGACGTGGAATCAAAAGTAGGTGCGACCCCCCCCCTCCCCCCACCATCCACTGCACTGATCCATCAAGAATGTAGCTGGGACTTCTAGGATCCATCTGTCCATCGGTACATCGTCCGTAAATTCGTACGATTAAGCTGGAAGAGGTTAGGGTTCGGCATTTGTAAACACAGATGTAAACAAAAACGGTCTATCTATGTGTCTCAGGGGTCTCCTGAGGCCGCTGGATTGATGGGAAGCGGATGAAATCCAATCGGGCTCCATCGGAACAGAGAGAAACGGTTTGCTGGATTCCGCTGGATCGATGGGCACCAGCGGATGGGGGGGGGGGGGACGGATTTAGCGTCGATGGATAGAATGCGATATTGCCACATTAAAGAGAAAGTTTTGTTCCGATTTAAAATGTTTTGTTCCATACAAAAAAGCTTCATTTCGCTCCAAAAGAGGACTTTTTTGGTACCCAAGTTGTGGAGAGGGGGGGTGTGTGCAAAATGCACAACGTGATCTTATTAACCGTCAAGAAATTTTGCACCGATTTTGTTCCGTAAAACGAGAGTTTTATTCTACTTTACTTGTCCAGAAAAACCTTTTAAAAAGGAGGGACCAAGGTCACGCCAGCCCCCCCCCCCCTCCCTTCGAAATCATAACGTTTCTGGATTACAATCCAATTTCCAACTTCTAACGAGTAACTCCACAAGAGTGAGCGGAATAGAAAATTAATTTGGATCCACTTTTGATCGTGACGTCATCACTAAAAAGGTCTTTTGATAACACAACTTGACTTTTACCAGAGACAAATTTTTCCTCATCTAAAAATGGGGCTGTTGCACACTTTTGTTTTAAGCGATGTAGTAGTCAACCCTAATGTAAAAAACTTCCAAAAATAATTACGATGGCAGCACTAAGAACTTCCTAAATCCACTCCTAAACTCAATAAACGCTTTCATTACCGCGAGCGTAATGGTGGCTGAGGGCAGTAATAATGGGAGATTCCCATCAAACAATTCTTCAACTCCACCAATAAATAACCAATAGGAGAAGAATTTCCTTTGACACCGGTGTCACCAGGTGTCACGAGCGTAATGGTTGCACAGGGCAGTAATACCGGGTGATTCCTATCTTAATTTTGTCACTCTCTTCATGCTGACAAAGATGATTCACAGAGTAATTAGTCACCAGAGTAGTGATCCACATCCGATGAATGGTACCGTGACAGCTAGTGACACCGGTGTCAAATGAAAGTCGTCTCTTATTGGTCACTTCTTGATGGAGTTACAGTATTGTAAGATCGGAATCAACCATTATTACTGCTGTAAGCCAACATTACGCTTGCGCAATTTGAAGCGTTTATTGAGTTTAAGAGTGGATTTTGGAAGTTTTTAGAGCTGCCATCGTTACTTTTGGAGGTTTTTACACTAGAATCGACTAATATATCGCTTGCAGCAAATAAGTGCAACAGCCACATTTGTCTTCCCCTTTCACCACCCATTTGAAAGCGTGCGTTAAAAAAGGATGGACGGAGGCGAGGAGTCATAATGTGACTTCGAACCCTATATTTGTCCCTTTCCAACACACATGAGTTGGCGTGGGTTATTGGGGAGAGGGAGAGGGAGAGAGGAAGAGGGGGAGAGAGAGAGATAATAAGAAAGAAAGAGAGGGAGAAAGAGAGAGAGAGAGAGAGAGAGAGAGAGAGAGAGAGAGAGAGAGAGAGAGAGAGAGAGAGAGAGAGAGAGAGAGGAGTTCCCGGAAACGAACGGTGCATGCGAAACAACCGTAAAAGAGCGTTCCGCTGAGAGGTGAATCGAACTTGACTGTTCGAACGCGTGCTGCAACATGTGAAAAATTGCTGCGGGGTGGGGTGAGGAGGAGACGGAGACGGAGAAAATAATGGTCTTAAAATGGAAGCACGCGAGCTCTCCCCTATAGCGCGACAACGTAATAGGTCGATGCAGCAGGGTGGCGAGCGATGCGATGGGCGCGGACGGGAGGAGCCGCCGGCGCCTGCAACGATGTGCACTATGCAATGAGTGTCACGTCTGATGGAGTTCTCGATATTAACAAGTTATTTGATTTGCGAAAATCGACTGACATTGAACAAACAAGGAATTGATTTAATTTCGAAAGTGGTAGCTGAGACGGCGGTGCGGGAGATGCGCGATGTGGCGAGGAAGAGATGTTATCGGGGGGAGGGGGGAGGGGGGGGAGGGGAGGGAGGAGAGGAGTGGAGAGGGAGGGGTGATGAATGATGGTGGGGGAAGAGGGGAAGCGAAAAGTTTGCGATGGTAGAAGAAAGAAGAAAGAAGAAGAGAGTCAAGATGCGATCCGCGCTGTGTTGCCGGATTTGAGGTTAAAAACCGTACATTTGACATTGTTTCTCATGATAAATATATACATTATAGGGCCTAAAATAAAGTCTTCTCCCGTGCATCTGGCAACACTGGAACTATGATTGCCGGACCCAGTAGCGCACCGAGAGTTTCTTCATATCTCTCTTGTCTCCATTAAGAAACGTATGTTAGACAAGGATGAACAAGGGGATAAAACACCCTCTTTCTGTCCTTTTCCTACTTATACATTCAAATTAGGAAATGAGAGAGATGGAAGAAATCCTGGTTGCACCAGAGGCCGGACCAACCTGAAACGATGCGCTATAACAATACAGGGGATTTTTGGAACGTGCCAGGCTACACGGAGACCGTCATGGTGGAAATCTCCGATGGACATTTTCATACAGGCTCGGCGTCTGCCTTATTATTTTTTTTTTTTGTAACCTTTAAAGTTTTTTTTTTTTAAAAAAAAAAAAAAAAAGTTGTGACAAATCCTTCTTGAATTTAAACGAAAGTGGAACTATTTCAGAAAGGCTATCTTCGGACACAGAAATCGATGTAACTGTCTCTTCTGGAAGGCTTTGCACGATAAAGAAACTGGCACGTGACAAGAACAAGTAACATTCTCTCGTCTGAATAGTTCTTTCAGAATTCTGTGTCCAAATAACCACTCTAAAACACGTGTATTTTCATTCAAAACTAATTATTTCCATTGAATTAATTACAATTCGTGATTTAAGGTTAAAAAAAATGAGGCAAACAAACTAGATTCAGGTCGTCCATGCTGTCTCACTTTCGGATGGGAGTTATAATATAGCATAGCCTCTCTATTGGTACAGCTCCTTGGGTCAAACGTCCGTTGATTTGCACATTGAAAATGATGCATGTTGCGCACCGATCACCAAATGCCCACTTCTGAGCTCCTTTGAGGATCCAATAAGATCCGCGGCAAAAGCCTGATGGACTAATGGACGAGCGCAAGTCTGCAACGAAACATTAGGCGATGCAACTATTCGTACTTTGTGGAGCTGGAATTGCATACTCGAAGAAATGAAGGCGATTTTTATAAAGCCACCCCTTTCAAGTTGAACAAATTCAATACTATGTGTCGGATTAGTTGATCTCACGTGTTTACTATGCAACTCGAGCGAATTTTTTGTCAGGTCCTGTATACATATATATGGGCCACTCTTCCGTTGCTGGCTATTCAGTATCTTTCTTCGCCATCATAGATCGCAAGTTTAAGAGCTTTTATTGAATTAATAAGTGGAGTTCAGAGTTTTTCAGCGCAGCCATTTCTTTTCTTTTTCGATAGATTTTCCCTCAGACTCGAAAGCTCATGCATCTGTAGAAAAATCTTGCAAGAGTCCCATTGCAAAAGTTTAAATTGATCGAAGATGCGATAGCACTCGTTACTTACGACGCAATAAGTATCTTCTCATTCTATCATTCTATGCAGTATGCATTCTTTCCTACCACAGGGGCAAGCTTGGAGGCGGAGGTTCTTTAGTATTTTTATACATTTTTCTGTTCTTTTATTTTTAATTTTTTTCAAATTGTTAAATTTTTAAATTTATATATTAAAAAAAATGAATTATATTTTTTTCTAAAAACATTTTTTTTCCCGTTTCATTGAAAAATTTAATAGATCTAAAAAAAATTAATGAATTTTTTTTTCTTATGAAACTTTATTGTAGTTTTAGTTTTGAGTTGTTCTTGTTTGTTGGGCAGAAAACCAGTGGGATGGGTTCGCCCAAATTTTCTGGAGGAAAAAAAAAAAAAAAAAAAAAAGTTTGATTTCATTTCAAAATAAACACCTTCCAAGCAGGTTTACTGCTCCGAAGAAGCCAGAATCCGACAAAAACGAATCGTATTATTTCATCAAGATTGCGCGAATCGTTGTGATTCCATTGCTGACAAGGAACTGCCCTCAAAATTCTAAGAGCAATCGTCGAGAGTGTGCCAAAACTTTTCTCCTGAGAACACAATCGAACCTATCGAGCTATCGAACACTTTCAAAGGAGAGGAGGGGGAGGGGGAATCCACCCCCTGCCACTCGGCAACCCCACAGCGAGTTAAAGAGTATTCACCGTCACTGCGTGTGACGTTGCGCCGTGCATATAAGGTTGATATCGGCAATGACCTAATTTTGAAGTAAACAAC
This sequence comes from Trialeurodes vaporariorum, assembly GCA_011764245.1. NCBI lineage: Eukaryota > Metazoa > Arthropoda > Insecta > Hemiptera > Aleyrodidae > Trialeurodes > Trialeurodes vaporariorum. The sequence continues at coordinate 60,964,080 of VMOF01000035.1, read as the reverse complement.
CCCCTCTTTTCCCCTAGCGTAACCTAACCCCTTTGCAATGTTGCCAGATTGGGGTGGAAAAGCCGTACGTTTTACATTGATTTCAATGGGGACGATACGGCTTTTTACCCTCGATCTGGCAACACTGCCCCTTCGCTTCTCACCGCTGCCATCCTCTCCCTCCCCTCCCATCCCCTCCCCTTTTCCGTCTCCCTCTCCTCTCTTCGACTCCATAGACCATAACCCCCCCCTCCCCACCCGTTTCACCTGTACCGTGCCCTGACCCCGCTCTTCTAAGCTTAGCTTTTGAAGACGCACTTGCAAGAGTATTATCACCACCCCCCCCCCCTCATCCGTCCCCCGGAAACTTCCACCACTTTGTCAGCTTTATTAATTTACTGTCCTCCAGCCCCCCTCCCCCTCTCCATCGGGACAACGTCGATGCAACGCGTGCGTTCATTTAGAGGCACGAAGAAAACGATATTATCGAGTATCGCACATTATGGATACACTGCGAGTGGCGGCGCGTGCAAGCTGGCAACAACGGATTCTCTCCATTTAAACCTATGTAAAACAATCGATTTTCAAGAGGTGCAATTGCACCCCCAAGATATCGATTCTTTTGCATAGGTTTAAATGGAAAATTGGCATGGTTGCCAAATTGCAAGAGCCGAAACTAGGGGTTGACATTGAAACTACAATTATCATTTGTCTGAGCATGTGTACATCAAGGGCGGATCCAGAAATTTGTATTTCTCACTCTTCACTCATTTAAACATATATGGGTTAGAAAATGCGTTAGGGCCTTAAACCCCCTCAATCCAAATATCGGCAACCCCCATCTTCTGATACATCAATCGAAAGCTTGTAAAAAATGAGGAATTTTAGCGCAAACCAGAGCTCTTTATGTGCATTCACACTGAAGTTGTCAAAGTTTGACTTTATCGGAATTTAGAACTGTCATAACATTAGTGCGAATTCACATAAGGAGCTCTGGTTTGCGTTAAAATTCCTAATTTTTTAACAAGCTTTCGATTGATTTATCAGGAGATGGGGGTTGCCGATAGTAAAATTTGGATTTGAGGGGGTTTGAGGCCGCAACTGGGGCCCCAGGGGCGTCAAAAATTTATTTTATATAATCAAATGAAAAACTAAAATCGAATGAGAAGGTATTCTCTGTTCCGGTTAACCGTCTCGATTCCGGTCCGCTCCGCCAGGGTAGGACCGGAGTGGAGATGGGAACCAGTGGGCTCGGTGGACCGGCCGTAATTCGCCATCTTCAGTGAGTTTCTAGCTGCCTCTTCGACCGGTCACCCGAGCCCGTGCAATTCCTAATTTTTCTACTCTGTTCTGATCCAAAATGTATCAATCCCTTTTTCTTAAATCTTCATTTCTTTAGTTTGTTAGCTTCTCTCTTCGGTTCGTTTGGTTCGTTTTGATTCTGTTTATTTCTCTTAAATAAATTATTGCCTTTCGTTCCGTTAATCCGTTGTTCTGTTCGTTTCGTTTGCTTCCCACCCGTTAGTTTATTGTTACGGCCACTTTGGTCTGTAACATCTCAAAGTTACATTCCTGTGGCATTTTCCAATCATAAGTTGTGAGTTTATACAAGCTAGAATAGCCATCCGGACCAAAGTGCGGCCCGGCGTTGGTGTCTTTCTTCACTCTTCTTTATACATATTTTCCTGACGCGCTCGGCTCATCATGCTCAGGTTCTTCATAACCTTGCTCTTAGGAGCTATATTATGAATCCCAAAGCCAACGAGCGATAACAATCATGAAGATTTGTGGGACCTGATATTGAAACATCTGGCAACAACGTGTTCTCTCCATTTAAACCAATGTAAAACAATCGATCTTCAGGAGGTGCAATGGGTCTGTTGCAAACTTTTGCTACAACGATTAAGAGTATTTCATCTAATGTGAAATCGCCTGAAAAGTCCATTGGTGGCATCAGAAAGTAATGAAATGCGATAATAAACTCACAAGAGACGTTTAATGAAATCCAAGATGGCGTTAAAATATCGAGCAATCTGTATGAATGCGCCTTCATCATCCAAGGATAGCCAACGTTGACAATCTCACAGCTTCAGAGGTTATGTGTTTATTTACGTTGTGATTGGGTGTGATCGATATTGTGATGTTGGCTATCCTTGGATGTTTGTGGTGCATGCATACAGGTTGCTCGATATTTTACCGCCATCTTGGATTTGATTAAACGTCTCTCGTGAGTTTCATACTGCATTATATGACTTTCCGATGCCACCAATGGACTTTTCACGCGATTTTACATGAGATTGAACACTCTATAGCGCTGTAGCAAAAGTATGCAACAGACCTATTGCACCCCCAAGATATCGATACTTTTGCATAGGTTTAAATGGAAAATTAGCATGGTTGCCAAATTGCACGAGCCGCCTCTGCAAGGAGGTAGCCATGATGAAAAGCTGTCATGGACATTTTCACACAGGCTCGCTTTGTTTGCCTCACTTGGTTTTAACCTTTGAATTTCTTTTAAAATAAACTGACAAATACATTTGAAATTTGTTCTAACCGGAAGTGCAAGTGTTTTAGAGTGGTTATCTGGACTCAGAAATCGATACAACTGCTTCTTCTGGACAGTGTTGCCAGATGGAGGGTAAAAAGCCGTATCGTCCCCATTTAAATCATAATAAGCGTACGGCTTTTTCACCCCAATCTGGCAACACTGCTTCTGGAAAAATTTGCAGGATAAAGAAACTGGCACATGACAGAAACAAGCAAAATTTTCTTACCTGGATTGTTTTATTAGACTTCTGTGTACATAGATAGCTACTCTTAAACACTTGCACAGTGGCGTAGTAAAGGGGGGGGGCGGAGGGGGCGGCCCGCCCCGGGTGACACCATCGGAGGGGTGACACCCTGAGTAAAAAGGGAAGAGAAGAAAGAAGAAAGAGAAGAAAAAGGAAAAGAGAAGAGAAAAGAGAAGAAGAAAAGGGGGAAGAAAGAAGGAAAAAGGGGGAAAAGGAAGAGAAAAACCCTCAAAAGAAGAGAAAAGAGGAAAAACTGGAAGTAAGGAGGGACAAGTGGGAGGAAAAGAGGCTGAGAAGAGAGCCTACGCAAAATAGAGTTAGAAAAAAGTATCACCTTGGCTAAATAATGGTGTCACCCTGAAGTAAGAGGGTGCCACTTTGGACGAAAATTTTCACGTGCCAATTTGATTGGAGATTGGCACTCTAAAATAAGAGGGCCATTCTGAACGGAAAGTGTCACCCTAAAGTAGGAGGGTGCCACTCTGAACGAAGGGTGTCGCCCTGAAGCATAGTAGAGAGCCAGTTTGAACGAAGAATGGCAGCCTACAGCAGGGTGATTCAGGAAAAAAGAGATCTGGAGGGGGTGTCCAAAAGAGCTTAAAAGCAATTCCAGAGTAATTCAGAGAGGCTGAATTTGTGAAAATTTTCTAAATAAAGCTTTCCACGGAAAAAAAGACCACAGAGTTCCTAAGGTACCTACCTAAAAGTATAGCTCCAGAGATGCTTCAATTTTAAAAAAATTTGCGCAAAAAATGCAAAAAAACAATGGATCTGGACTATTAAAAGGAGGCCAGTAACAGCTCCAGAGTAGCTCAAAGTTTCAACATTTTCTAGAGAAGGCATTACATAAATGGAGTTCGGTAGACTCAAAGGAACTAGAAAAAACAGCTCCAGAGAGGCTGGAATCGTCAACACTTAATGGGCATGGCATTTCATAAGATGGAGGCTCTGGAACTGGGAGAGAGAAAAAACCTAAAAATTAGCTTTAGAGAAACCTTAATATTCAAAATTTTCTGGGGGAGAACTCCCAGACCCCCCCTCTATCGATTGGGGTTATTTCGGCCCTTACACCGCTCTCGCATTTCAAAATGGCTGCCCCTAGAGCGTTCCTGCATTCGCCCCTGGCAAGATGTGGTCGGGATTTACGACCTTGAGAGTATACGTACTACATAAGAAGCAACTTCAAAATTTGAACCGTCCGCATGTGCAAATTACATATACAGTTTTCAGTAAACTTGTTTGTAAGCAAGTGCCAATGTAAAAGTCCGAGAATTTATGTTAGTTAATCTGACTGAATTTCAGCGCGGAGATGGCAAAAATATGGGCTCTCGGGATCGTAATTTGTCAAAATTTTCCCGGGGGAGGGCCCCCAGACCCCTTCCCTATTCTGGGGGTGTCCCCCCAGACCCCCCATAGGGGGTGACACTAAAATGTTCCGCCCCGGGTGCCACTGAGCCTTACTACGCCACTGCACTTGCACTTTCTTTTAAAACCAATTTTCACTGGATTAATTACAATTTTTAGGCGAATTTTCGCGACGAGTATATTCGACAACAACATTGCCAACCTACGCATGACAACAATGAATGACACGAAACTGGATCGTGTTTTTCGAACTTTTCCGGTGTTTTCAGTCATCGATGGCATCAATTAGAATTTGAATCCAAGTCCGGAGGTGAATTCGAAATCGAATTGATGCCATCGATGCCCCGAAAACACATCTAAAAACACAATTGAGTTTCCTCGAATAAGTGGTTAGGTTGGTATTGTTTATGATATTCGATCGCGAAAATTCGCCTTTAGATTTTAGGTTAAAAAAAAAGTAAGACAAACAACTCAGATTCAGATCGCTCTATCGGAGCTTTGATTGTACTATTGGATATACGTTTTTTTTTAGTGTTCCTTTAAATCCGAGAGAGAAAATTTGTTGAATTATTATTTCTAGATTCGGCAACGTTTTTGACCGATTGACATGACTCCTCGGATTGCCAAATTTTTCACCGGTTTTCAACCTCAGGCGAATTATATTTGTGGCCAAGTGACGACGACACGTCGCCGCCGCGCCCGCTCCGCGCATCCCGCGGTTTCTTGCGCTAAAGCGACACTCCTGCAGTGTTGCCAAACCTCGGTTCAAAAGCCGCACATTATGTATATTGATTAAAATGGGAGATTTACTACCCGAAATGCACCCTAATTCACATCTGGCAACGCTGCACTCCGGTGATATAACGTTTGTAGTCTTCTGTCACAGTCGCGTCACCGTGTCACCACAATTGGACACCTAGCCAGCGTTGCCAGAGTGAATAAGATTATTCACATCTTCTCCTTCAACGCAAATGCACTATATTTTAACCCTTTCAGGACCAGGTTAGTTCAAGAGAATACCACTCCTCCGTTTCTACAGGTAAGGTAGTTAACTGTTCGTACTCGGGGGAGTTAGAATTGCCTATACGAAGAATTGAAGGCGCACCACGGAAACTTTTCTACTGTAGTGTTATCGTCTATATTTGCGTTTATCCGAAATGAAGACTGAATCAATGTGAAATAGAGTATAGATGAGAAAAACGAGTATACTCGGGCTTGGCCCAAGGTTATAGATTAAAGAGGTATGCTCATCTGACTTCGCGCCAAAAATTTAGTGGCGCGCAGTTCAAAATCACTGCAGGCAAGATGACCCACAAAAGCAGAAAACGTATACCCTTTGCAGAAAACATTAGGCTGCCCTCTGCAGGAAAGCAGAAAACAACCCAATGTATTCTGCGAAGACTCTTCGCAGAGAGTGCCAAAGACTGTACGTTTTCTGCTTTTGTCGGCCATCTTGCCTGCAGTGATTTTGAACTGCGTGCCACTGAATCTGTGGCGCGAAGTCAGATGAGCAATGAGCATTGAGCATACCTCTTTAATCTATAACCTTGGGCTTGGCCCATAAGGGGTTAATTAGTTGAATAGAAAATTCGAAACTTTGAGGTTACGGTGATGTTTGCTAAACACTCTCCGTGGTTTCACATATCATCGTGTTGTGGTAATGTTACTCGAATTTTATTGAATAATTGTTATTTTCAGTAAGCGTACGGAGCATGAACTTCTACGGACTTTAGCCCAAAAACCCTATGAACACACTAAGGGTGCAATTGAGAAACTTCCTTTGATATCTCCTTGACTTGACTACTCAAGCCGAGTCGAGTCGAATGAAAAAAAAAAAAATGCAATTCAGAGACGCTCCCCGAAAACCAGCGATGGGGCTGTTGCAGTGGCGACTCGTGCAGTGCGATATATCGATGCCCGCTGCATTTACAACCATAGAAAAGTATCGATCGTCAGGGGATGCAATTGAACCCCCGAACAATCGATACTTTTCTATAGTTTTAAGTGGAGTGGACATCGATAATTCGCATTTCACGAGCCCGCCACTGGGCTGTTGCAGACTTTTTCTGTAAGCACTTTAAGGGTCGATTCAGATGCAAAAACCTACGAAAATAACGATATTATGTAGCACTAAAAACTCGCACGAAATTCATTCGGAAGCACATTGAATACAGTTAAATGCGCGAGCGTGGTGCTACATGATGGCGGCGTGCGGCATTAATAATGGGATATTCACGTCTGAATTTCGTCACTTTTTCTATGGTGATAAGGAAGATTAGCAGAGTAATTAGACACCAGAGTAGTGATCCACATCCGATTAATGGTGCCGTGACACACTCCTGGTGGCACCGGTGTCAAAGGAAAGCCGTCTCTTATTGGTCACTTCGTAATCGAGAGTGACATAGTATTATTAGATAAGAATCTCCAATGAGGCTCTTGCAAACTTTTGCTATAAGCAAATAAATAGTCCAATCTTATGTAACGAAAAGACTAGCAAAAATCACGAAAATCACACTAAGAAAGTCTGAAATTCAGTAATAAACTCACATAACTGCTATAACGGCAAGATGGTAATGGCGGTTCGACGCATGTATCATTGGAGATTCCTGTCTATTATACCACTTTCTCTTCGGAAACACAGAGATATGTCTCAATTTAGATAGGAATCTCCCATGTCGACACCTGCGTCTCTCCGCCATTAAGCCCGATTCTAAGAGTGAATTTCGTGATTTTTTAGTGTCCTCATCGCCATTTTTACAGGTTTTTATGCAAGAATCAACTCTTCAATCCCCTAAAGCAAAAGTTTGCAAGAGCCCCATTATTAATGCTCAACGCCACCATTACGTTCCCGCAATTAAAATCATTTTATTAGCTAATAAGGAGTGGATTTGGTGAGTTTTCAGAGCTACCATCGTTTTTATGCAGGTTTTTTATCTGAATAGCGCTTACAGCAAGAAGTGTGCAGCTGCCCCGTTTTCGGGAAATCTTGAGTTTATTTCAAGGTGACTAGTGAGTAGTGGAGCTCACTGGCGCAACCAGGATCTCTTCCATCTCTCTCATTTCCCATTTGAATGTATAAGTAGGAAAAGGATAGAAAGAGAGGGTTTTATCCCGCTGTCCATCCTTGTCTAACATACGTTTTTTAATGGAGAAAAGAGAGAGACGAAGAAACTCTCGCTGCGCTACTGGTGGAGCTACCTTGACATTTCTCCTCGCGATTCTCAAGGAGTACACTGCAATATGTTTTCGAAGCTGCTCTCGATTGCAAACTCAAGTTTCAATTTTCACTTGAAAATCTCTTGGAAAATCTCAAAGCGTTTTCGCTCAAGGTGCGTGTTTCTGCAGAATTGAACCCTAAAAACCCTCGAATTCCTTTCATAAAATCGCGTGAACGCGTCACTTCAAAATCCATTAATTGTAAACAGCGAGCTCCCAAGTTCTATGGCATCAAACAACCAAACATCCAACAAATGCTTGCGATGGAGAAATGTCTATTTTTATTCATTTTGTGCTTACCTGTAGATTAAAACCCCCTTATTTTACTTTTACGTATCAACAGTTTCAGGAGAAAGTTTTCTACAAGGGAGGGAGTGCGGAGGACCAAAAGCTTGCTCCGGGTAACAATATAATTGTTCACTTTTGGTACTGCCTCCTTTCCATAACGAGAAACCTAATTGATCGATTACGTGCAGAACGAACAAATGGATGAAAATCACGATATCGCATGTATTTACCCAATTTTCAAAACTTGGCGCCTCACTGAAATCATGTGGCTAGTAGTGGCAACACTCAACTCATAACTCATGCTCATAATTATACATATGCGTACATATTTTAGTGTTATATCAGTCGGAAAATTCCTTGCACCCGATTTTTAGCAGAATTGGAAATATCCAAGCTAGACGGACCCGCGGGCCGATCATTTACTTCATCGTTAAATCGATCGTGAAGACAGTGTATTAGTGATTCTATTGGTCGAAAATTGTACAACTTAGCCGTTGCTATGGTAGCAGAATTGAAAATTTCCAAGCTAGACGGACCTGCGGGCCGATCATTTACTTCATCGTTAAATCGATCGTTAAGACAGTGTATTAGTGATTATATTGGTCGAAAATTGTACAACTTAGCCGTTGCTACGGTAGCAGAATTGGAAATTTCCAAGCTAGACGGACCTGCGGGCCGATCATTTACTTCATCGTTAAATCGATCGTTAAGACAGTGTATTAGTGATTCTATTGGTCGAAAATTGTACAACTTAGCCGTTGCTATGGTAGCAGAATTGGAAATTTCCAAGCTGGACGGACCTGCGGGCCGATCATTTACTTCATCGTTAAATCGATCGTTAAGACAGTGTATTAGTGATTCTATTGGTCGAAAATTGTAAAACTTAGCCGTTGCTATGGTAACCATCGTTAGAGTTCCCATTTTTTAAAGGCTATTCATGAGTAACCTTTAAAAATCGGGAATTATAACGATGGTTACCATAGCAACGGCTAAGTTTTACAATTTTCGACCAATAGAATCACTAATACACTGTCTTAACGATCGATTTAACGATGAAGTGAATGATCGCCCCCCTGACTAGCTTCAGAGTCTGACGGATCGTTGATGACCCTTCCATCGTTGTACATTTACGACACCATCAAATATGCGGTCAAAAACCACTTGCTAACACGCGAGGACTTAGTTCTCAAGCATGAATAATACCTCTCCAGTCACACTAAAATTGCAGATAGCAAAATTTCTCTAAAAAAGTCTGAAAGTGATGTGAGGTATTCATCAATTCAATTTTCTAGAACTATGGTACAAACACCAGAATTCTGATAATTGTATCATCCCTTACATCGGTTCACATATCGTCATACTTCTGGTAACATTTCTTTTTCGGTGTAGGTTTAAAATTACTTGATAAAAGTGTTTTCTGCCCCATACTATCCCAGAACTATTTTGGACTCGAAGTTTTGTAAAATCTCAAATCTTGTTCTTTTGGGTCAAATAAAAATATATATCCCCCCCCAAATATTTTCCCCCTACGGTCCATTTTATACAAACTATGGAATGGTGCAAAAACGCATCATCGGGATAGTATGATACACTGGCGCAACCAGGATATCTTCCATCTCTCTCATTTCCCATTTGAATGTATGAGTAGGAAAAGGACAGAAGGAGGGGGTTTTATCCCCTTGTCCATCCTTGTCTAACATACGTTTCTTAATGGAAAAAAGAGAGAGATGAAGAAACTCTCGGTGCGCTACTGGTATGATAAATCATTTGACTTTCATGCGGTAATATTGATCAAAAGCAATCTCTTTCGGTTAGAAAACACACCATCGCACGATGGTCTGAGATGGATAAAAAGTGGCCGAAAATCGATGAAAACAAAGTCATCAAAAATAATCGTTTCAGAACTATAAATACTTTTCAGTGACATTCCTAGGTTAAAATTAGTAGTAAAATGTGTTCTCTATGATTAAAATTGTTTAGAATCTTTAATAAAGATTAATTGACGAGAAATTTAGTTTTTGGTTATTTTCCGTCGACCTCAGACCATAGTGCGCCGCGCGAGATCTAAACAAAGTATTTCCGTTGATTGAAATTGGTCTTGAAAATTATAAATGATGAATTGATGTGAAAACTTTCTGATTTTTGGCTTCTTTTTAACGATCTCAGACCCATGGTGCATCGTGTAAACATGGGTTGAAATTGTTATTAAAAGTTTTCAAATGGATAATAGATGAGAAATTTAGATGATTATTTTAGATGGTCTTGAAAACTATAAATGATGAATTGATGTGAAAACTTTCTGATTTTTGGCTTCTTTTTAACGATCTTAGACCCATGGTGCGTCGTGTAAAAATATGGGTCGAAATTGTTATCAAAAGTTTTTAAACGGATAATAGATGAGAAATTTAGATGATTATTTTAGATGGTCTTGAAAATTATAAATGATGAATTGATGCGAAAACTTTCTGATTTTTGGCTTCTTTTTAACGATCTCAGACCCATGGTGCATCGTGTAAACATGGGTTGAAATTGTTATCAAAAGTTTTTAAACGGATAATAGATGAGAAATTTAGATGATTATTTTAGATGGTCTTGAAAATTATAAATGATGAATTGATGCGAAAACTTTCTGATTTTTGGCTTCTTTTTAACGATCTCAGACTCATGGTGCATCGTGTAAACATGGGTTGAAATTGTTATTAACAGTTTTTAAATGGATAATAGATGAGAAATTTAGATGATTATTTTAGATGGTCTTGAAAATTATAAATGATGAATTGATGTGAAAACTTTCTGATTTTTGGCTTCTTTTTAACGATCTTAGACCCATGATGCGTCGTGTAAAAATATGGGTTGAAATTGTTATTAAAAGTTTTTAAATGGATAATAGATGAGAAATTTACTTCCTGATTTTTGTCGCTTTTTGACAATCTCAGACTACAAGTGCGGACAGTGTTGCCATCTTTCGGATATCTGTCCTATTTTCCCCATTTTACTTAACGTAAAAAGTCAGTAATTTGTTAGAAAAGTTGGCAACATTGATGGTCGAAGACCCATTCTTAATGAAGCAAAAGCTTACAAAAATTTTTATAAGTGAAATCCGTTGTGCAGAATCAGATCCAAGGATCGATCCATCATAGTGTCCAGTGTCCACGCGTCGATCATCAGCGAACGAATTGATGATGCGCCCGACTCGAGTTGTCCACTTGACAACGTCGCCATTTCGCGGCTATTTACATTCTGCTCCTCCGACAGTGTTGCCAATTTAAGCGGTAAATTCAAAAATTGCACATTTAGTTCAATGAGAGCGGGAAATGCGCGTAAAATATGAAAAGTGGCAACCCTGTTTTTCTTCCGAGCTTGCGCTTCCTCAAATATACGCCCGATGAGTAATTTGAAACTTGCTGCTTTCAAAGCTTTGAGTTGCATGGTGACTGGTGAAGTGGTGACCGCCCGCCGCCTAGGCTCGACGCCGACAGAGCGTGAAGAGGGGGAGGAGAGGGGTGGTGTAGAGAGGTGGGGCAGAGAGGGGGAGGGGTGTGGGGGAGGGGGGGGCGCAAATTTTTGAACGTTACTCTGACCCACTGACAATGCAGACTCTTTCTCACATCAGTGGAGGTTCGTGCAATTAGGCAACAACGAATTCTCTCCATCTAAACCTATAAAATAATCGATCTTCAGGAAGTGCAATGCACCCCCCCCCCAAGAAATCGATACTTTTGCATAGATTTAAATGTCAATAATAAAGTAATCTATATGGTCGCCAAATTGCACGAGCCATTACTCCTCTTGCTACATTAACTCAAAACTAGTCTATGGGAATGCACTATGGTCTGAGCAAAATAATTTAGTAATGAGTGAAATAATTTGTTTTAGTGCTTAAATTAAGTCCAATTACTTGGTTTATGCAAGGAAATATCAACATTATAATGGATATTTAAACCAAAAAGATAAACACTTTTTATGTCCAGAAAAAATATTTAAAAAATAATATTTAAAATAAATATGTAATTAATAAATATTTAAAAATATATCTGATGTAAGTTTTATGTTTATTAATAATTAAATGTTTTCTGCTGATTTAATCCTTTCTCTGATTATTTATTAGAAGGAGAAAACAATCCTCGATCCTAAATTAACCGCGTGGAATGCACAGAAAAAAAAAGAGAAAAAAATAGATTTAAAAAGAAATACATGTACTTACTTCCAAAATCAAGTGTATTCACAGAGCACACTTTCGACACGTAATCTATAAACTATAAAGGTATGTTACTGTACACTTCGGGGGGGGGCGATAGTCATAATACCAGATTCTAATCATATTATACCAGAAGCACAACGACAGAAAATCTAGTCATTTGACCAGAAAATTCTACACTGAGAGAATTCTTTTCTTAATCCAAGGTGCGTATTTCGTTTGAGTTAAAGAAATGGCACAGTGAAATATTGACTAAGGGGGAATACCTTTGATCCAAGGAAAATGTCTGCTGCTACAAGTAAAATATTTTTTGTTGTGACAGTGATTCTCTTTCATGCAACAGATCTGAAAACTTTGCTTCGCGCGAGGAAAAATTTCACAAGTAGGTATACGACTATACGAGTTTCCTTGTTTTTAAAGAAGTGAATTTCTCTCATTGTCAGTGAGGTGCTAATACCAGAATATGGTCATAGAAGTCATAGAACTAGAATTTCCTAAACATTTTCAAGAACTATGGCACAAAGATTATAGAATTATGGTAATTGTAATATCCCTTACAAAGGTTCACTAATATTGTCATGCTTCTGTTAATCTTTTTTTTTTTTTTTTTTTTTTTTTTTTTTTTTTTTTTTTTTTTTTCAGAGTAACGTTTTAAATCAAACTTGAATGGTTGAAAACGACGAATTTTGGATACGTACTATGACTTTCAAAAGAAAGTACCCTAGTCGAAATTCTTATTGTTAAATTTCCCATTGTTTCCAATGGAAGTTTCGATTGATCATGATGTACTCTGAAAAGGGCATTCTGACTCAAGGTTAAAGATTAGAGGTATGCTCATCTAACTTCGCGCCACGAAATCAGTAGCGCGCAGTTCAAAATCCAGATCCAAGATGGCCGGAAAAAGCAGATAACATTGTATACTCTTTCCAGAAAACATCGGGCTCCCTCTCCAGAAAAGCAGAAAATAGCCCGATGTTTTCTGGAAAGAGTATACAATGTTTTCTGCTTTTTCCGGCCATCTTGGATCTGGATTTTAAACTGCGCGCTACTGATTTCGTGGCGCGAAGTCAGATGAGCATACCTCTTTAATCTATAACCTTGATTCTGACTAGTCTTTAAACTCTTGAAAGCTACAAAATTGTTTAGAGGTTGCTGAGATTGAAAAGAAAAAACTTTTCGATCAAAACTTTTTTTTGAAAAGGCAACAGGAGCTTAATACCCTCAATAGGCCTCAACTCTAGTGCGTTTTTACCTGACTTCCCATCGAACTCCTTATCCCGATCGAAGTATAATCAATGGCAGTGGCGTCGCGTGCAATTTGGCAACAATGTATTCTATCCCTTTAAACTCATATAAAATATCGAATTCAGGGGGTGCACAGTGCACAGTGCACAAGGAAAATTCGATATATTTTATGAGTTTAAATGGAGCAGTTGCATTGTTGCCAGATGGCACGCAACGCCACTGAGCGTGGCACCAACTTCCCAAAAGTTATGTCCAATAATATGAGCTATAGTCACAATGGCCAATGTGGGAGTTCAACGTCTAATTGCAGCTTTTTCCTCGATGATTCAGTTTTCTTAGCATAGAAAGTTGCGATTTGATAGGACACCCGCAATCCCCCATTGTTGCTCGCTCGTATGACATCTATCTTGGAATTTTGTTTGAACGCATTTTTTGAGTTTATGAGTCAATTTTGGAACTTTCTGATGCTCCCAACGCAACTTTATTTCCAAGTGATTTATTCATCCTAGAGTTGAATCCTCAGAAGTCAGAATTTACATCTCTGAATGACTGTGGTCGTTCTGCCAGGTCATCTCGCCTGTTTTTACTCTTCAAAAGCTGCATGATTTCAACAAAGAATTAAGTTTACGGTGCAGTATATAGTAGCAATCGTTGAAAGAAATAATGCATTTAACAGGAATATTAATTTATTTAATATTTTGGATCGATCAAAACTTTTTTTTGAAAAGGCAACAGGAGCTTAATACCCTCAATAGGCCTCAACTCTAGTGCGTTTTTACCTGACTTCCCATCGAACTCCTTATCCCGAACGAAGTATAATCAATGGCAGTGGCGTCGCGTGCAATTTGGCAACAATGTATTCTATCCATTTAAACTCGTGTAAAAGATCAATTTCAGGGGTTGCACAGTGCACAAGGAAAATTCGATATATTCAAAGAGTTTAAATGGAGAAGTTGCATTGTTGCCAGATGGCACGCGACGCCACTGTGGATACCGATGAGATCGCGGGTAATGGGTCTGTTGCAAACTTTTGCTACAACGATTGAGAGTGTATAATCTATTGTAAAATCGCCTGAAAAGTCCATTGGTGGCATCAGAAAGTCATAAAATGCAGTAATAAACTCACAAGAGGCGTTTAATTAAATCCAAGATGGCGGTAAAATATCGAGCAATCTGTATGTATCCACCTTTAACATCCAAGGATTGCCAACGTTGACAACCTCGCAGCTTCAGAGGTTATGTGTTTATTTACGTTGTGATTGGGTGTGATCGATATTGTGAGGTTGGCTATCCTTGGATGTTCGTGGTGCATGTGCATACAGGTTGCTCAATATTTTACCGCCATCTTGGATTTCATTAAACGTATCTTGTGAGTTTGTTACTGCATTTTATGACTTTCTGATGCCACCAATGGACTTTTCACGCGATTTTACATGAGATTGAACATCCTTTGGCGCTGTAGCAAAAGTTTGCAACAGACCCATTGCACCTGTTTCAGAACTCATTGTCATTATTAGTTCGAGCTTCCGCATCCTCGTAGCGTCGGCCCCGGGCCGCTTTTTAAATTTAGGAGAGTGTTCAATTTAAGTGCCTGCGAATTATCGATTTGTAGTTAAAACCGCTGTCATGCCTGCATTGCCTCCCGTGCCATATCGCGTCAGCGCTGCCGCTTTTAAGAGAAATTGAGGCCGGTCCCGGAAAAAAAAAGTTCTCATGAAAAGAAAAGGTACACTGAGAGAATTCTTTCTTTAATCCAAGGTGTATTTTGTTATTGTGTTAAAGAAACTATGCACAGTGAAATATATTTACAAAGGGGAAATACCTTTCATCCAAGGAAAATGTCTGCTGTTACAAACACAAGATTCCTTGTTGTGACAGTGCACTGAAAAAAAAAAATTGTTTGAATTAACAATTCAATTTGTCCAGAATGGAGCCCTCAATTGGTTTTGTTAATTCAACAAAACAGAGTGGTGAATCATCAAAATAAGATTGTTAATCTGACAAAATAGATTGTTAAATCAACAAAATGTGAAGCAAACTCCCAAACAATTTGCTGATTCGACAACCTATTTTGTCAGTTTAACAATCTGATTTTGTTGATTCACCATTTCGTTTTGTTGAATTAACAAAACCAATTGAGGGCTCCATTCTGGACAGTAAAATTGCTAACTCAAACATTTCTTTTTTTTTCCCAGTGTGATTCTCCTTCATGCATCAGAACTTTACTTCGCGCCTGGAAAACTGTCGCAAGTAAACGCGTTTCCCTGTTTTTAAACATGTGATTTCTCTCAGTGTGCGCTCTTCAGACTAAAGTCTTTATTCAGTGATAATGTTGAATCCTCAGAAAGAGCAACTTTGATTCAATATAAAAAATGAATGACTCAACAGTCAATCAGCGCTTCACCAGCATTCGATTATTGTGTATATAGAATCAGATGAAGGAAAAAACATTGTTGCCAAATTGCACAAGTCGCCACTGATTACAAATAGCAATAACTATGCATGTCTTGCACTGCACGGCCAAAGCAGCAGCCAGTCGCGTACACACAGGAATGTGTCTTTCTCTCTCTTTCCCTATTGGTAGACGTGAGTAGGGAAAGGACAGAAACAGAGGCTCGAACGCGTCTTCAGCCCCTATATCTCTTTCCTTTTCTAGTACACACACTCAAACAGGAAACGAGCGAGAAAGACTAATTGCTGCGTACGCCATTGGCGACAGCGTCACTCTTATATAGGCTGACCCAAGAATGATTGGACTCGACAACTGTAGCTTTGAATGAAAACATCAGCTTTCATCCTCAGATAGAGCAACCTGATTGGTTAGGAGCCGTAAGAAGCTGATGTTTTCATGAAAACCATAGAAGTATCAAATCCAATCTTTTCTGGGACAAGCTATAGACAGTATCCACTTGCGGTATAACCAAAGACATTATATCATATAGACGGAGTGCATAACAAGATCCTTGAGGCAAACTTGAGGTACTTCGCATGTTCACCAAAAATGATCACCAGTCATCAGCCTGCTCAACGGTTGCATCAAAACTTAAATTAGTAATCTTTTTTAGGTATAATCTTTGGCAAAACTGGTGACAAACAAACCGACGCCATTTTGAGAGTGAATGAAAGTTGCACACTATTTCCAATTTTGTAAGTTATTTGAAGCACTTTTTGATCTTATATCATTATCCATCCTCGATTTCGATTTTCATAAAGTAGTAAGTTTGGATTAAGAGGTTATGTTCGTTTGTTTGTCACCAGTTGAAGGTTCCTCCCCCAATTTCGAACTATGGACTCGCCTGTCTGCCTACTGTAGTGTACGGTAAGTTTGCCTCACCCAGCTCAATGTTATGGTATAGGATTCACTCCGTCTATATGATATAATGTCTTTGGGTATAACACCCAAGTAAATGACCAGCCCATTGAGTTAAGTTACTGTCTTTCTTGTACAGAAATACTCGCATCTGTAATCTTTTCTCAATCGATAGAGTCATCTATGACTTTAAAAAATACCATAAAATATACTTGAACGGCAGCACTGAATCAAAGGACCCCCCCCCCCTCCCCTCCCCCCCGGATACCATAAATACCACATCTCTTCAGTTTCTTTATGACATTTGGAAGAATCAAAATAATTTTTATTCGTCTCTCGATCAGCGAAGATAGTGACTTTTCCGCAAGTTGCCTCCGCCATCGCGTGTGTATATCCTTCGTCATGTGTTCTTGTGTTCATGATTTTCATATGTGTGCTTCGAGACGTATTTGAACAGTGAACAAGCTATATTGATCGCTTTTCAGCCGTTAAATATACACACGTGAGAAAACATGTTTACGTTCTAATGTCCGTGGAAATCGTATAAGACCGAGTGGCATAAAACTTTTTACGATACTCATTTTTTCAGCGCGTTGAATTCAGGGAGCTCTTTTCTCTCGCTCGCTGCAAAGACAAGTCTTTTCTTTCGGACGAGTAAATGGGGAAGGTTGGGGGGGGGCAATCGATCATAGTTTTTAAGTAGATTCCATGAATCTACTTATTGCGGAGGGTGCGATGTTGGATTTTTCGGGAAATTTTATCAAATGAGCACGTTTCATGGTCCCCTGAGTGAGAAAATACCACTCGTTGAAAATTGTATGTATATATATATATATAATACATAAAATGAAAAACGAACAGCCCAAGACACATAAATAATCACTGTTTAAAGAGTGGGAACAAGGCTAAAAAACATTAATAAAAACCAAACGTTTCGTTGTCTTTCGTTGTCTACACTGTTGTCATTGGTGGTCGGTGGTTGTTGCTCATCGATTTGTCTCTGTTTGAGGTTATCCTCGTGTTTATTTTAATTTATTTGTCATGTCACGGTCCAGTATGTAGCAGTTAGTACTTTAATTCCTTTCTTTCTTTTTTTATTATTCACCACTGAAGAAGGCCAGCGTTTGCGGCCGAAACGTTTGGTTTTTATTAATGTTTTTTAGCCTTGTTCCCACTCTTTAAACAGTGATTATTTATGTGTCTTGGGCTGTTCGTTTTTCATTTTATGTATCATATCTCACTGGGTTTGTTGTGTAATTTATTCTTTGGTTTTAATGGTTGACTTGCTATTTTGGATGTTGATGAGTAAGTTATTTATACAAGGTTCCTTTGCTATTATCATCATGTTTTACAATACTGTACGTAAACTTCATGGAATTAGTACTGTGACGGTTCTAAGGCGGTTTAGGCGTGAAAGCAAGAAACTTGTCGCAGTGTATTGCAAGAAAATTTTTCTATTAAAATGCCGAAAAAACGGTGTTTTTCCTTCGTTCATCAATTTCCATGTTAACCATGTGGCTCAATGTTTGAGAAGTAAACGTAATAAATTTGACAACATGAATGAAAATTTCAAGCAATCAGTTTTAAATTTGTGTATTGAGGAAGTTCATTTGGAAGAAAGAAACATCACACAGTCAATTCAGAACATCATATTAAAGCTTAAAGTTATATTGCCGCCATTTGTTTTAGCAGACTTTGTCTCACATACCACCATTAGTATACAGCAGGTAAAACAAACAACACAAACACGTTTGGAAAAGAAACTTAACATGCTATTGAATGCCGCTAAGGAGAAGTACATTGGTCGTTTTGGTCCGTTTTTGGAGAAAAGAAATAATTGGATTGAGAATATTTCCAACGAAGAACTGCCTGAATACGTTCTAAGAATTATGTGTTTAGGTCCTATGTTTGCCGTTCCTTATTTTAAAGTAGGAAGTGAAAAATTTGGTTTCAAACCGGTTCCGTTAGAAAAAATTATTGTTACCATAGAAGATAAAATTCGTAATGAGCCTCTTGTCGTTGTATCTAAAATTAGAGAAGGGATTTGTTCAGCTATCCAGCGTTATCATATGCAAGTGAAGCGGAATCAAGTCCCTGAAAACATTCAAGTTGTTTCCAACAGGAGGTTTAGTGATGGTTGGTTTATGAACAACTTTAAACAAGACTTAAAAAACACCATAATTTTTTGCAAAAGAAACAAACACATAAAATTTATTAAAGCAGATAAGTCCAATAAAACTGTTGTCATCAGCAGGAACGATTACGACCAAAAAATGTTGGATCTTTTAAGTGATAAAAATACTTACAAGAAGGTTGCCAGATCGCTAGTTTCGTCTCAGATGAAAAAGAATAATTGTGTCGTGAATTTTTGGTTTAAGGAGGGTTTTATTGAAGAAAATTTTTTTAAACATTTGACTGTAAGCACTGCCAATGTTGCCAAAATTTATGGGCTCATAAAACTTCACAAGGCAGGGTTGCCGATCCGCCCTATTGTCAGCACAGTCGGTGCTCCTTACCATACTATTTCCAAATTTTTCACGGGTATTTTATCTAAAATTGTGGGAAAACTCGATTCTCATGTCAAAAATTCGTTTGAGTTCTTTACGTTTATTAACGGCGCAGAAATACCTGATGGGTTTAAGCTCATCTCTTTTGATGTCAAAAGCATGTACACTAACATCTCTGTGGAATTAGCCATGGAATGTGTGCAAGCTAGATGGAGTGAAATTGAAAATCATTGTAAAATCCCCCAAGAACATTTTTGCCATATGTTAAAAACTTGCATTTCCTCAACGGTTTTTCAGTATGAGGATTCTTTTTACCAACAAATAGGTGGTTTGGCCATGGGAGGAAGTATATCTGCCGTTCTTGCTAACATCGTTATGGAACACATTGAGCTTCTTTTTCTCAGTACAACTCCGTATCTCATTTATTTTTATAAGAGATATGTAGATGATTTGTTTTTATGCGTTAAAGAGGATGAGATTTTGCCCATTCTGGAATTTTTTAACACGTTTAATCCCCTCATACAGTTTACCAGCGAAATCGAGGAAAATGGCTGCCTCAATTTTTTGGACATGTCACTATTAAGAGTGAATAACAAGGTATTGTGCAAATGGTATCAAAAACCTACGTCATCGGGCCGCTATGCCAATTTCTTGTCTGTTCAACCTACAAGCATCAAAAAGAATGTTGCGATGAATTTAGCGCGCCGTATCATCTGTTTATCTGACAAATCTTTTCATCTTGAAATGATTTGTAAAGGTAAACAGCTTCTTATTGAAAATTGCTATCCACATGCCTTTGTTAATAAAATTTTTAAAAGTGTTTTGCGCGTCCATAATAATGTGAATGTTAATTTGAACCACAGTGATATTTCTCAGCACTCCGAACAAATTGAACATCGTGTTTGTTTGGAAAAATTGGTGTGTATTCCGTATGTTCCTTTTTTGTCCGAAAATATTTCAGCTTTTCTCAAACATTTTAATTATCAGGTTGTCAATACGAGGTATAACACTTTACAATGCTTAATGTCAAAACTTAAGGCTAAGACTCCCAAACTTCAACAATCGGGAGTTGTTTATAAAATACCGTGTAGTAATTGCGACCTTAGCTATATAGGTCAGACAAAACAACACTTATTTAATCGTCTGAATGGTCATAAATATGATAAAAAGGAAGTGACTGCCCTTCACAAACACCAGAGGGAGGAAGATCACACCTTTAATTTTGAGGAAGTTGAAATTTTATGTCGGGAAAAAAGGGATTTTCCTCGTTTACTGCTTGAAATGATTGAGATTATCAAGCATGAAGGGAGCGTTTGTAATTCGCGGGGAGACGTTCAAAAATTGGCGCCTTCTTACCATGCGTTTTTCAACAGCCGCACGCTGTCTGGTGGCGATGTGTAATACTACACTGTTGTCATTGGTGGTCGGTGGTTGTTGCTCATCGATTTGTCTCTGTTTGAGGTTATCCTCGTGTTTATTTTAATTTATTTGTCATGTCACGGTCCAGTATGTAGCAGTTAGTACTTTAATTCCTTTCTTTCTTTTTTTATTATTCACCACTGAAGAAGGCCAGCGTTTGCGGCCGAAACGTTTGGTTTTTATTAATGTTTTTTAGCCTTGTTCCCACTCTTTAAACAGTGATTATTTATGTGTCTTGGGCTGTTCGTTTTTCATTTTATGTATCATATCTCACTGGGTTTGTTGTGTAATTTATTCTTTGGTTTTAATGGTTGACTTGCTATTTTGGATGTTGATGAGTAAGTTATTTATACAAGGTTCCTTTGCTATTATCATCATGTTTTACAATACTGTACGTAAACTTCATGGAATTGTACTGTGACGGTTCTAAGGCGGTTTAGGCGTGAAAGCAAGAAACTTGTCGCAGTGTATTGCAAGAAAATTTTTCTATTAAAATGCCGAAAAAACGGTGTTTTTCCTTCGTTCATCAATTTCCATGTTAACCATGTGGCTCAATGTTTGAGAAGTAAACGTAATAAATTTGACAACATGAATGAAAATTTCAAGCAATCAGTTTTAAATTTGTGTATTGAGGAAGTTCATTTGGAAGAAAGAAACATCACACAGTCAATTCAGAACATCATATTAAAGCTTAAAGTTATATTGCCGCCATTTGTTTTAGCAGACTTTGTCTCACATACCACCATTAGTATACAGCAGGTAAAACAAACAACACAAACACGTTTGGAAAAGAAACTTAACATGCTATTGAATGCCGCTAAGGAGAAGTACATTGGTCGTTTTGGTCCGTTTTTGGAGAAAAGAAATAATTGGATTGAGAATATTTCCAACGAAGAACTGCCTGAATACGTTCTAAGAATTATGTGTTTAGGTCCTATGTTTGCCGTTCCTTATTTTAAAGTAGGAAGTGAAAAATTTGGTTTCAAACCGGTTCCGTTAGAAAAAATTATTGTTACCATAGAAGATAAAATTCGTAATGAGCCTCTTGTCGTTGTATCTAAAATTAGAGAAGGGATTTGTTCAGCTATCCAGCGTTATCATATGCAAGTGAAGCGGAATCAAGTCCCTGAAAACATTCAAGTTGTTTCCAACAGGAGGTTTAGTGATGGTTGGTTTATGAACAACTTTAAACAAGACTTAAAAAACACCATAATTTTTTGCAAAAGAAACAAACACATAAAATTTATTAAAGCAGATAAGTCCAATAAAACTGTTGTCATCAGCAGGAACGATTACGACCAAAAAATGTTGGATCTTTTAAGTGATAAAAATACTTACAAGAAGGTTGCCAGATCGCTAGTTTCGTCTCAGATGAAAAAGAATAATTGTGTCGTGAATTTTTGGTTTAAGGAGGGTTTTATTGAAGAAAATTTTTTTAAACATTTGACTGTAAGCACTGCCAATGTTGCCAAAATTTATGGGCTCATAAAACTTCACAAGGCAGGGTTGCCGATCCGCCCTATTGTCAGCACAGTCGGTGCTCCTTACCATACTATTTCCAAATTTTTCACGGGTATTTTATCTAAAATTGTGGGAAAACTCGATTCTCATGTCAAAAATTCGTTTGAGTTCTTTACGTTTATTAACGGCGCAGAAATACCTGATGGGTTTAAGCTCATCTCTTTTGATGTCAAAAGCATGTACACTAACATCTCTGTGGAATTAGCCATGGAATGTGTGCAAGCTAGATGGAGTGAAATTGAAAATCATTGTAAAATCCCCCAAGAACATTTTTGCCATATGTTAAAAACTTGCATTTCCTCAACGGTTTTTCAGTATGAGGATTCTTTTTACCAACAAATAGGTGGTTTGGCCATGGGAGGAAGTATATCTGCCGTTCTTGCTAACATCGTTATGGAACACATTGAGCTTCTTTTTCTCAGTACAACTCCGTATCTCATTTATTTTTATAAGAGATATGTAGATGATTTGTTTTTATGCGTTAAAGAGGATGAGATTTTGCCCATTCTGGAATTTTTTAACACGTTTAATCCCCTCATACAGTTTACCAGCGAAATCGAGGAAAATGGCTGCCTCAATTTTTTGGACATGTCACTATTAAGAGTGAATAACAAGGTATTGTGCAAATGGTATCAAAAACCTACGTCATCGGGCCGCTATGCCAATTTCTTGTCTGTTCAACCTACAAGCATCAAAAAGAATGTTGCGATGAATTTAGCGCGCCGTATCATCTGTTTATCTGACAAATCTTTTCATCTTGAAATGATTTGTAAAGGTAAACAGCTTCTTATTGAAAATTGCTATCCACATGCCTTTGTTAATAAAATTTTTAAAAGTGTTTTGCGCGTCCATAATAATGTGAATGTTAATTTGAACCACAGTGATATTTCTCAGCACTCCGAACAAATTGAACATCGTGTTTGTTTGGAAAAATTGGTGTGTATTCCGTATGTTCCTTTTTTGTCCGAAAATATTTCAGCTTTTCTCAAACATTTTAATTATCAGGTTGTCAATACGAGGTATAACACTTTACAATGCTTAATGTCAAAACTTAAGGCTAAGACTCCCAAACTTCAACAATCGGGAGTTGTTTATAAAATACCGTGTAGTAATTGCGACCTTAGCTATATAGGTCAGACAAAACAACACTTATTTAATCGTCTGAATGGTCATAAATATGATAAAAAGGAAGTGACTGCCCTTCACAAACACCAGAGGGAGGAAGATCACACCTTTAATTTTGAGGAAGTTGAAATTTTATGTCGGGAAAAAAGGGATTTTCCTCGTTTACTGCTTGAAATGATTGAGATTATCAAGCATGAAGGGAGCGTTTGTAATTCGCGGGGAGACGTTCAAAAATTGGCGCCTTCTTACCATGCGTTTTTCAACAGCCGCACGCTGTCTGGTGGCGATGTGTAATACTACACTGTTGTCATTGGTGGTCGGTGGTTGTTGCTCATCGATTTGTCTCTGTTTGAGGTTATCCTCGTGTTTATTTTAATTTATTTGTCATGTCACGGTCCAGTATGTAGCAGTTAGTACTTTAATTCCTTTCTTTCTTTTTTTATTATTCACCACTGAAGAAGGCCAGCGTTTGCGGCCGAAACGTTTGGTTTTTATTAATGTTTTTTAGCCTTGTTCCCACTCTTTAAACAGTGATTATATATATATATATATATCTTTATATGTATGTTTCAGCCAGTTTTACCGTTTTTATGTCCCACGATCCTGTTCGTAATTTTTGGTTTTTATTTTTGAAATTTGTCTCAACTATTCGTTGGGTTTAATTCTTGGATGAGTTCGAAGATGGTGTAAATCTGACAGTTAGTTTTCGCGTTATGGGCCGTGTTTGAGTCGTAAAATGTGTTTTTGAGGTTTATTTTTAGGAGTGTTTGTTTTGAGTATTTTTTTTGGGAAAATTTATGTTAGCCGTTTTGTTACGCAACTTTTTTACTCGAGTCATTTTTTCGTGTTTTGCGTTGTAAGAGAGTTATAGTGATGTGTTTTTCGGGTTTTTTGGCAGTGTTTTCATATGAAGAAATTGTTTTTTTGGTTCAAAAATTTTAGTATATACCGTGGAGGATATTTTTAGTTCATATGCTCCATTCCTTGAATTTTCCTTGTGTTTTACGTGTTTTACGAGCTATTTAGTTTCTTATGGGATTTTACATGTGAAAGACAAGGATAAAGTATTGGTATAATTGCTCGTTCTTTGTTTTACACGCGCACTGTTGCTTAGGTACGTTATTTATTTATTTTCTTGTTTGATCAGCTGCTCTTATTCAGATTTATTTCTCATTATAGCGTTACAAAGATTACACATTTTTCTATCTTGGTACTATAATCTTTTTCTTAGGTGCATTTTCATTTAAATGTTGAACAGCTGATAAAAAAAAAAAATTGAGTAATTCAAAGAAAATCATAACATAACCTATTTATTTATTTATTTATTTTTTTTTTTTGCTTGTTTTATGGCTTATACTCCAGTCAAGGAGCCTACAGCCAACTATAGACTAATGTCAGTGTGTGAATGTTTGTTTAATGTCAGAAGACAACAGGGGACTTGAAACATCCATGCTCAAAGCACTCAGATTTCCACTGTAATCTTTGCCGTGGACCCACTTTTAAGGAGACCGAGCGACAAGACGAATGAAAAATATTTATTAAAATTTGTGAAAAACTTTTATAACCTAGCTTTTATTTCTCACTTCCATTGAAAAGATTACACAATTCTCTATTGGTAATATATTCTATTTCACAATAGTATTTGGATTTTGAGCAGCTGATAAAATAAAAAAAGAATTTAACGAAAATTATAACCTATATTTAAATTTGTAAAAAAATGATTTAACCAAGCATGGAATCTACTTCGTCTTACCGGCCTGCCGGGAGGCAACATGTTTACGTTCTAATGTCCGTGGAAATCGTATAAGACCGAGTGGCATAAAACTTTTTACGATACTCATTTTTTCAGCGCGTTGAATTCAGGGAGCTCTTTTCTCTCGCTCGCTGCAAAGACAAGTCTTTTCTTTCGGACGAGTAAAAGGGGAAGGTTGGGGGGGGGGGCAATCGATCATAGTTTTTTTTTTTCTTTTTGAACATTCGCAAAAGTATCAGCGATTTGGTAGTTCCATTCTATGGAGGTTCGACCGAGTCTCCTTAGTCTAAAGCCCCTGACAGGGATAATCCACGTTTAGTGCCTGTTAATTTCAAATAAATGTACGCGAGTCGCTTAATAGGCGATGCACATCTTATTTATTAATATACTAAAGCGAAGTTCACAAGTTTACTAGTTCTTATAATTACGTATACAATTGTAAAGGGTAGATTGTTTATAAACGAGTTCTTGGATATTCGGAGAGCGTCAGAATGTGTCATTCCAATAGAAGTCCAGTGAGAAGAATAAGCTTCGTTGAGTCGCCGCTCGGCGTCTCCTTTCCGCGTTTCCATGGAAAGCATAAGGACACAGAATAATACAATCAGAAGAGAAACTCTTATTCATTTTGAAACATTCTTTACTTCGGGCCGCCATGTTCGAAAGTGAGTATCTTCGGCAATCTTCGGCAGATCTTCGGCAACTGGCCGAGTTGTGATTGGTTGTATAGCCTGAAAAAGCATGTCCGCCATCTTGAGAAGTGAGTAGGCACAGTTGCCAGTTTGTGCCAGTAAATTCCCAATCTTGTTTCCATTGGCTCTTATGGGAGTTTCCCTTCTGATTGTATTATTCTGTGATAAGGAGACGCCGAGAGACTTTAAAGAGACCGGAAACTTCATTTAACAGTGCCGATTTCGGCCGCCGAAGGCAGATCTGAGCTGTGATCTTTGACAAATGTTGGTTCTAATTTTTTCAAAACAAAACAAAATGCTAGTGAAACTTTACTTTTTTATTGCAACTCATTCTAGACTGCAAAATCCAAAAAAGTTCCATTCAGAGATGTTGCCTATTGATGCCTACATCTATATAAAAAAGAGCCTTAAAAATATTGCGGGTTTCTCTTCTTTTTCTTTTTTTTTTCAAACAAGTTCAAACTTGTCGTTTATTAACGATTAAATAAGCATACCTCATGAGTTTTGAAAGAAAAACAAATAATGTTGGCAATAGAGCAATTTGGCATAGCATGCACTGAAAAAAAGCGATAGTCATAATATACCAGACTCTATTCATAATATCAGTCAGATGCACAACGATGTGTGAACGACAGAAAGTCTAGTACTTTGCCCAGAAAAGTCTGGTGTTAATTCCAGAATGTGGTCATAGAACTACATAGAATTTCCAAAAAAATTTCAAAAACTATGGTACAAACACCAGAATTCTGATGATTGTACTTTCTCTTACATATATAGGTTCACAACTTGTCATGTTTCTGGTAATCTTTTTTTTTCAGTGGCAGTGGGAGCTACTTTGAAATGCACGTTACAAAAAAGCCAGGCCTGCAGAATATTCCCTATCCGGCAATCTCGGATCGCCAGATCAGTGTGGCAAAATAGGAAATTTTGTGACAAATTGTGGCAAAAATTAAAAATTTTGTTGCAAATTGTGGCAAAAATTAAAAGTTTTGTGGCAACCTTTTTGCAAAAACTTTTTTTGTGTGGCAAAACAGAGTTCGTGCGGCAAAAAAAATGTTGGGATTGCAGAAGAATGAATACAGAGATTGTGGAAGATTTTGCAGGCCTGAAAAAAGCTTCGGAAGATGAGAGTTAACCAAGGTAAACTTCGTCCAACCAATTTTTTTCAGAGAGCCTCTCTCTTTATTACGCGAGTAACTCATTGGGGGTAAATAATGAATGTCATTTCCAGGTCATCTTCATCGAAAACATTACAAAACAGTAACTATACGAAAAAAATCAACTCACGAATAAAATAAATTTAAATTCCACCCCATCACAGGCATTTATTCATGGAAAATCACTGCGCAGTAGTACACGAATCACTCCACGAGTGTTGAAGAAATAATAAATCCAACATTTCACAAACACTCTCCGTTGCTTAAAATTTAGGGTTAGTAGTGTTTTTTTATGGACGAAACCAAAATCGGCTTAAACTATATAACAACGCGTTGCAACTGAACTTTACCACTCTCAAAATTTCACTAAGCAATAGCTTGAAATTAGAGTAACGCGATGTTCAAACGCAATGTTGCCAGATTAGGCGAGAGATTCAAAAAATTTACATTGGGTTGTGTGGAAAGATGCGTTCAGATGTACGCAATACTAGGTAGCCCTGCTCGAACGTCCTCGATATTTATGTTTTGCTTCAATTTGCGGAATAAGGTAGATTGAAGAGTAAACAATGTTGCTCGCGGCTTAGTGTTTAAACAACTTCGTAGTCACAGCAAAGTCAAACGATTTATTTATTTGTTTAATTGTTTTGTTTTTTTTCCGTTTTTGCGTCTTTTATTCATTAATGGGTGAGACGTAATCTTTTAAGGCCGATATTTGAGAACTTTCCAGTGAGTAATATTTCTAGGTTTGCAAACTGAAATATTTCTTTGGAAACCGTAAAAGGAGGGCTCAGTGCAATGATCTGTATCTATGACAATGTTGCAAAATTTTGCAACAGCGCTATAGAGTGTTCAGTCTCATGTAAAATCGCGTGAAAAGTCCATTGGTGGCATCAGAAAGTTATAAAATGCAGTATGAAACTCACGAGAGACGTTTAGTAAAATCCAAGATGGCGGTAAAATATCGAGCAACCTGTATGCATGCACCACAAACATCCAAGGATAGCCAACCTCACAATATCGATCACACCCAATCACAACGTAAATAAACACATAACCTCTGAAGCTGTGAGGTTGTCAACGTTGGCAATCCTTGGATGTTAAAGGTGCACGCACAGAGATTGCTCGATATTTTACCGCCATCTTGGATTTCATTAAACGTCTCTTGTGAGTTTATTATCGCATTTCATGACTTTCTGATGCCACCAATGGACTTTTCGGGCGATTTGATGAGTATCAAAAAATGGCAACACTGGTCCTTTAATTGTTTGTCGCAAAAATTACACTTTTTGACTACGGAACATTTTAGATAAGCCCTTTTCTTATATTCACCCTGTACTCAGGTTTTCAACCGAAAATCTGACAACATGGGATGACTGGGTCACAGACACCTGGAGTCAAATTTCAACGCATTCCTCAAAGGAAAAAAGAAAAATCACGCCAGCTCATTTCAATTCCACCCTGAGAAAATTCATTGAGTTGATGAGTTCGAATATAAAAGTGAAAGCTCATTGAAACCTGAGCAGTGCGCGCGGAAAATACACCGCACACTAGATCGAAAAATGAATTTGGCAGGACAAAAAAAATTGTAATTATTATTATTATTTTTTTTTTTAAACATTTCAGAGTTCATGTTCTCTTGCGAAAAACTATAATATGGACTCAAGTTAAGCTCTGAAATGGGTCTGTTGCAAACTTTTGCTACAAGGATATAGAGTGTTTCATTGTAGGTAAAATCGCCCGAAAAGTCCATTGGTGGCATCAGAAAGTCATGAAATGCGATAATAAACTCACAAGAGACGTTTAATGAAATCCAAGATGGCGGTAAAATATCGAGCAATCTCTGTGCGTGCACCTATTTAACATCCAAGGATTGCCAACGTTGACAACCTCACAGCTTCGGAGGTTATGTGTTTATTTACGTTGTGATTGGGTGTGATCGATATTGTGAGGTTGGCTATCCTTGGATGTTTGTGGTGCATGCATTCAGGTTGCTCGATATTTTACCGCCATCTTGGATTTTACTAAACGTCTCTCGTGCGTTTCATACTGCATTTTATAACTTTCTGATGCCACCAATGGACTTTTCACGCGATTTTACAAGAGATTGAACACTCTATAGCGCTGTTGCAAAATTTTGCAACAGACCAATTAGAAATGTTACGCATTGTCAGGTTATTTTGTTATTTATCGTTCATAGCCTTGATTTTTATACGGTGACATTACGTCTGAGAAATTCTGTTTTCAGACCCACTGAGCGACGCGCCAGCGATCCAAAGAAACTGTCTCAGAGAGAAGTCGACCTCATTACGCAATATTTATTCATCGAGTATCATAATTTTTGAGTGAGAGAGAAGAAGGCAGAAAATTGGGGAGGGGGGGGGAGGGGGGAAGGAGGGAGTCGATGGGCAGTTCCACTTTAATCCTCTCCGTTCAAGTGCGAGGGCGCGTATTCACGCATAAATAACGCATGTGCTACACGGAAAAAAATCCGAAAAAATGGAGCTCCCGCTAACATTTGCTATAAGCGAGTGACTGGTTAATTAATTGAGTAAACTCGAGCGAAAATTAAGATGAGCATATTAAACAATTACGAACTTCACTCACAGACTTACAAAATAACATTAAAGTTTAAGGCGTAAGGGTATAGCTCGGAGATACGCAGGTACCAGTTGGGCAAATAGGAAAGTAGTCGATTACACGCTAATCAGTAATCTTCAAACCCCTCCTACTTGAGCAAAGTGACTGGACTATATGACCCACGAAAAAAACGGTGAGATTCCATCGGATTGAAAAAAAAATAAAATATCAGAGTATTTTCGTGCGCGCTTTACAGTCATTCTCTGCTGAGCTGGACTGTTTTTTTTTTTTTTTTTTTTTTTTAACCCACGGAATCATCAGTACCATAATTCAATTAAGATCAACAGGATCAAATTTTGGTGATTGATAGTTAGTTCGAATATGAAATTCGTGTCGCGAAAAAGAAAAAATCCAGGATCCGCCTCTGGATAATCCATATCTCGTACATTGAACGATAAAAATCACGTTAAAGAGAGAAAGTGTAAAAAATTCCGAAATACTTGAAAGATTCTTCATAGAAAAATGATAAAAATATGGGTCACGGTCTGATAAAAAGAACGTGCTCGGTGCCAAAAAAAAGAGGGGGGGGGGGGAATGAATGAACAAAATAACAGATACACACACACACACACTCACACTCAGACACATTGAGTGCGAATGAAAGCTAAGACTTATTAAATTGTTAGAGCGTGCATCGCCCCTTTTTTCGATCTTTTTCCAGTAGGGATCACTCTTAAAACTAACATCAAATTGCCTACGTTATCATTGGATACGATGTTTACAGCTGCAGCAAAGTTTCACTAACAGAGAATGACCGAGCGTCAATTTCTATGGAAAACCAACGCATGGGCAACATTTTAATGGTGAATTCACTGTTATAAGTGATAAGAGTTTGTATTGAAAATATCTGGTTAAAAGGTGTAAACGGCGGTGTATCGATAACAATGAGAGCCAATTTTAATGGAATGAGTGGTGGCTTAGAGTTATTAAACGACATGAATGAAAATTACGATCTTTCAATAAAACTATAGCCACTTTTAATGGGTAGAGTTTTAGACTTCTCTGGGGGAATTCATCTAGGGGGCTTAGATTACGGATTCCAATATTTTTAGTGTATGAATAGATGTATTGCAAAGCACAACTGTGTAAATCTTTACTCCCTATAGTCTAAGAGCCAGGGACCAAAAACTCAATTGGAAAGTACAAGAAATTTCACCTATTTTAAATGAAAGTTCTACCCCTAAGGAATCAAGATTGGCCGGTCTGGCAGTCTGAATCTGGGGACTTTCAAAATTACGGGAACTCAAATTGGGAAAAATTTGAGTGAAATTTAATCGGAAAGTACAACACTTGATCTTGGGCTCATTTTGCAGGGGAAGACATCCCGAATCAAGAAAGCTCGGTCTGGCATTCGAATTCTGGGGACAAATGGCCGCCAGACCGATTCAAATTTTGAAACATTGGCCTAAAATCGTGCAAATTGAGTCGAAAACATAGCCTAACCACGCAAATAGAAGAGTGGGAGGTTTGTAGGACCGCAGAATATGATTTTTGGGTCGCTGACTCTGAATTTTCTACTTTCAGCGAAAAAAAAAATTGGGAACGTTGCCAAATTTACGTTTTTTTTTGTTTTTTGTTTTGTTTTGTTTTTTTTTTTTGTTTGTCAATTATTATTATTACTACTATCATCATTATTATTATTCTTCATATTAATAGATGGTTTAGTTTTTTCGTGTGTTCTCTTCCTTGGTACTTCAACAGCGAAACCAATCAGCCACGAGATCGGACGAGTGTTGCCAAATCGTGCAATGCAGCCTGCCGCTGATTAAATGAACAACACGTTTTGGCGCCGCTCGCTCGCGTATTTCCTTTCGCGATGATAACATGTGTAAAGGAGCCCGTTGAAAATGTACAGGCCAAGTGCCCGAGCGCATGTATTCGAAAATTTTAGAGTTTACTCCAGTTTTTAACACTTGCACTACAGCATTTATTGCATAGATAAATGTAGTCTTTGAAACCAGTGGCGAAGCGCGCAATCTGACAACGTTGCATTTTCTTGGTTTTGAAAGGACAAAATGCAACGTTGTCAGATTGCGCGCTTCGCCACTGGTTTCAAAGACTACATTTATCTATGCAATAAATGCTGTAGTGCAAGTGTTAAAAACTGGAGTAAACTCTAAAATTTTCGAATACATGCGCTCGGGCACTTGGCCTGTACATTTTCAACGGGCTCCTTTACACATGTTATCATCGCGAAAGGAAATACGCGAGCGAGCGGCGCCAAAACGTGTTGTTCATTTAATCAGCGGCAGGCTGCATTGCACGATTTGGCAACACTCGTCCGATCTCGTGGCTGATTGGTTTCGCTGTTGAAGTACCAAGGAAGAAAACACACGAAAAAACTAAACCATCTATTAATATGAAGAATAATAATAATGATGATAGTAGTAATAATAATAATTAACAAACAAAAAAAACAAAACAAAACAAAAAACAAAAAAACCGTAAATTTGGCAACGTCCCCAATTTTTTTTTCGCTGAAAGTAGAAAATTCAGAGTCAGCTACCCAAAAATTATATTCTGCGGTCCTACAAACCTCCCACTCTTCTATTTGCGTGGTTAGGCAATGTTTTCGACTCAATTTGCACGATTTTAGGCCAATGTTTCAAAATTTGAATCGGTCTGGCGGCCATTTGTCCCCAGAATTCGAATGCCAGACCGAGCTTTCTTGATTCGGGATGTCTTCCCCTGCAAAATGAGCCAAAGATCAAGTGTTGTACTTTCCGATTAAATTTCACTCAAATTTTTCCCAATTTGAGTTCCCGTAATTTTGAAAGTCCCCAGATTCAGACTGCCAGACCGGCCAATCTTGATTCCTTAGGGGTAGAACTTTCATTTAAAATAGGTGAAATTTCTTGTACTTTCCAATTGAGTTTTTGGTCCCTGGCTCTTAGACTACTAGATGAATTCCCCCGGAGAATTCTAAAACTCTACCACGGGGAAGATAACTGGGTTAGAATTGAAAACTACCTAAAATGAAAACAGCGATCTTTCCAATAAAACTATAGCTTCTTTTGAAGGGGAATTAAACCTGGATTTCAGTTGAAAACGACGTAAATGAACGTAGCGATAAATCGATGCGACTAGGCACTTTTAATAAAAATAAAGCCTATAGTTTTCTGTTGAATATACGACATTGATGAAAACAGCGATTTTTCAATGAAACTAGCTTCTTTTGAAGGGAATTAAACCTGCATTTCAGTTGAAAACGACATTTCAGACAATAGCGATATTTTCATGAAATTAGCCACTTTCAGTAAAAATAAAACCTAGATTTCAGTTGAATATACGAAATTAATTAAAACAACGACCTTTCAATGAAACTAGCCACTTTTAATGATAATTAAACCTGGGTTTCGGTTGAAAGTGACATTACCTAATGAAAACAGCGATATTTCAATGAAACTAGCCACTTTCAATGGAAATTAATCCTGCTGTTTTCAGTTGAATGCAACATTCATGGATGATGTGACCTTTCAATGAAACTGGCCACTTTCAATGGGAATTTAACCTGGACTTGAGCGGAATACAACATTAATGAAAACCGTAACCGTAAACTAACAATTTTTAAAGAGAATTAAACCTGTATTTCAATTGAAAACAAAGTTAATTAAAACCGATATCTTCCAGTGAATCTAGTCACTTTTAATGGAAACAGTGGCTAATTCATGTCCCACAAGAGCGGCCGTGTAAAAGTTGACAAACTAACTTGAAAACCTAAACCTTCGGGCGCTCTGATGGTATGGAATTAGACGACATTGCTCTCTTGCAGTATACAAAGAGATCTGAATAATAATGAGACGCGACTTTTAATCTTACTGAATGTACAAAGTCGGATTGAACTTTCTGTCAGGGTCTGTTGTAAAGTGAGCGATTAGTCGCACAGTGGAGAGGCAGAGAGGAAACCGCTTTAACAAAGCAGGGGAAAAAAAAAGTTTTCAATCTATGCATCGCTCTACTAGTATACAGCTCGGCAGTAGCGCACCGAGAGTTTCTTCATCTCTCTCTTTTCTCCATTAAAAACGTATGTTAGACAAGGATGGACAAGGGATAAAACCCCCTCCTTCTGTCCTTTTCCTACTTATACATTCAAATGGGAAATGAGGGAGATGGAAGATATCCTGGTTGCGCCAGTGCAGCTCGGTGCTCGTTGAGGTTGAGCACGATGCAGTAGTGGCGTCGTCGCGTGCCATCTGGCAACAATGCAACTGCTCCATTTAAACTTATTAAATATATCGAATTTACCTTGTGCACTGTGCACCTCCTGAATTCGATCTTTTACATGAGTTTAAATGGATAGATCTGTTGCCAAATTGCACGCGACGCCACTGGAT
This sequence comes from Trialeurodes vaporariorum, assembly GCA_011764245.1. Taxonomy (NCBI): domain Eukaryota; kingdom Metazoa; phylum Arthropoda; class Insecta; order Hemiptera; family Aleyrodidae; genus Trialeurodes; species Trialeurodes vaporariorum. The sequence goes on along the minus strand of VMOF01000035.1, from coordinate 60,930,545 downwards.
GCAGTGCAGTGGTGTCGCGTGCCATCCGGCATCACTGCATTTTGTCCATTTAAACGCATGAAAAGTATCGAAAGATTTAGAAGTGTAAAGTGATGCACACCCTTGAACCGATATTTTGCACGGGTTTAAATGCGGGAAAATTGCAACGTTGGCATACTTTACACGCGACGCCGCACTATGGTCCCAAATCAAATCGTAGGTGGTCAAAAATCAGAGTGTTCAAAGTCGGAAAAAAAACTATTCTAGCTACTACACATGATTCTAGAGGGTTTATTTAGAAAGGTAACCACTTCTGGATTTTCATAAATCCATTGCAGAAAAATATTAGACGGAACCTTAATTTCCGTGGTATTTCATGTCTACATGTATTTTTGACAGCTTAGGATTCGATTTGGATTCATAGTGCGCCGCGCCGCACAGTGGGATGAGTCAATGAAAGAAGCTGGACATGGCATCGAAACTTTAAATGCGTATATCTTGGTTAATATACGACGTAAAAGTTTGAAAGTGGTTTCATTGATTTTATCGTAAAATTGTCCACAAAAACCACTCATTACATTGCATTTTCTGACCGTAAAAACACACAAAAATAACATTTTTAGTCATAAATTCTATGACCGACCCCTCCCATTGACTCGCTCCACTGTGCGCCGCGCCGCACAGTGTTTCCTAGGCGGAAAAAAACCCTTTTTAACGACCTCTTCAAAACTACCCAAAACTTCTCAAAATCCATTCCTGAGGGTCCAAACTAATAGACTTGCACGATTTTTTTTACAATTTTTGCATTTCTTTTGGTAGAAAAGCTAGGTTAATTCGGCGGAAGTCAGAATTTCTGTTTTTTCGCTAAAAACTGGAGTAATATCGAAACCTCTGTAAAGAAGCTCTTTTAGGCTTTTTCATTGAAAATTTTCGCTCAATGGGTGCGTTATAGTCTACAATTTGACATTCTACCCTTAACACGGGCTAAATTTTATTTTGTCATGTCCAAAGGAATGGATTTAAATAGAATAAGCTTAAAAAATGACGTTTTCACCCAAATATGGACCTACAACTGAAGCGTCAACGAGCGTCACGGGTCTGTTGACATTTTTTGCAAGCTGAATATGTGTACTAACAACCCTGAAAATTTGGTAACCCAAGATTACCCAAGGCGGAAGTTACAGCGAGTTGAATATTATGAAAATAGAATGTTGCGCGGTAGGTAATACATTGCCCCGCAAAAAAACCGGCGCACAAGGCGCGCTGGATCATTCCGCTCGAAAATGCGAAAAAATTACAAAATTTAAAATCGTCATAACTTTTGAAATAAAAGAATTAAAAATATTTCAAGGCCAAGGTCAAATTCCTCATACTTTCTAATTTTTTCTACAAAAGCTCAACTTTTTTTTTGGTAATTTTCCCACCCGTATGAAGAGTTTTTCCAAACCCTCGCGAAAACTGTTTTTTTGGAGCACATCTCTAAAAAGCTACTCAAACTTCTCACATCACTTTGGGCAAAAGTAGCATAAATAGACAAAATCTGAGACATGCATCAGATTCCTCAGAGTCAGGGCTATCGACCTGGTTACCTCAATTTTGTTTACAAAATTTGTTTACGGTCGGAAAATGCACTTTTCTGAGACCATGTAAAGACCGCTTCTGAATACACAGTTTACACATCCACTCAAACATGCGAAAAGATGATAAAAGTTTAAATCGTCATAACTTTTGACTTAAAAGAGTAAAAAATATTTCAAAGCCAGGGCCGGATTTCTCGCACTCTCTAGTTTTTTATGCATAAGCTCAAATTTTCTTTCGGTCATTTTTCTGCCCGTATGAAAAGTTTTTCTAAACGCTCGTGAAAATTGTTTTTTTGCAGCATATTTTTAATAATGTTCAGAAGCGGTCTTTACATGGTCTCGGAAAAGTGCATTTTCTGACCTTGAACAATTTTTTTTAAAAAAAATGAGGTAACCAAGTCGATAGCCTTGACTCCAAGGAATGTAAAGCCGGTTTCAACTTTTGTCTATCTATGCTACATTTGCCCAAAGAGATGTGAGAAGTTTAAGTAACTTTTTAGAGATGTGCTAAAAAAAAAAACAGTTTTCGCGAGGGTTTGGAAAAACTCCTCATACGGGCAGAAAAATGACCGAAAGAAAATTTGAGCTTATGCATAAAAAACTAGAGAGTACGAGGAATCCGACCCTGGCTTTGAAATATTTTTTACTCTTTTAATTCAAAAGTTATGACGATTTAAACTTTTATCATCTTTTCGCATGTTTGAGTGGATGTGTAAACCGTGTATTCAGAAGCGGTCTATATGGTCTCGGAAAAGTGCATTTTCCGGCCTTAAAAAAATCTTGTAGACAAAATTGAGGTAACCAAGTCGATAGCCCTGACTTTGAGAAATCTGATGCATGTCTCAGATTTTGTCCACCTCTACTTTTGCCCAAAGAGATGTGAGAAGTTTAAGTAATTTTTTAGAGGTGTGCATGCTCCAAAAAAACAGTTTTCGCGAGGGTTTGGAAAAACTCTTCATACGGGTGAAAAAATGACCAAAAGAAAATTTGAGCTCTAGTAAAACAAACTAGAGAGTACGAGAAATCTGAACCTGGCCTTGAAATATTTTTAGCTCTTTTAGTTCAAAAGTTATGACGATTTTAAATTTTGTAATTTTTTCGCATTTTCGAGCGGAATGATCCAGCGCGCCAGGTGCGCCGGTTTTTTTGCGGGGCCTGGTGGGGGGGGGGGCTGACGTACCAAAGGGTTGGTGACAGGTGTACCAGGTAAATTTATGGGAATAGTAAGACCTTTCGTTCACGTTTTCAAGCAGTTTTATTCAAATCTAAAGCAAAATCTAGGTGCGATGAGGTTTTTTCCCATTCTCCATAAGAGGGGAAACACTGTGCGCCGCACAGTGTTTTGAATCCGGCGCGGCGCGGACATTGGGCCAAAAATCGAAGTCGTGTTTTTAGAGTCAAAACATGACTAAATCTTCAGTTTAGTATCCTGTGCACCCCATTTCACCATAATTTTGGCTTATAATTCGTTTTTTGATACTTTTTTAAAAGCTCAAAATATCACTTTCGGCAGGTTCCGATTTTTTCTTAAACCATGCTCCGAATGTATGGGTATTTTCTTTGTTCATATTCAAAAATTTGTAAAAATAAAATACACCATTTTATTCAGCGTACTTTCAGCTTTAAAATGAGCTATATGAAGTTAAACTTTTCTACTTTTACGACCTTGATAAGCTTGTTTAAAGAGTTGAGGAAAAATTTACGGTTTTTCAACTTAAGGCAGAGCTATAAAAAAAGCCTTAAATTGCCTTAAGAAACGGCTTTCAGGGAGTGATAGAGTAACATCTAGAGAACAACATATCCAAAAATTGGCTGCCACTTTTTGCGACTCTTGGAGAAATCGCAATTTTTGTAAGTCGACCTCCGTAAAATTAACTACGTTTTTCTCTCGCCGCGCAAGCAACTGTCTCACGTCTAGGCCGAGCGGCAGAAGCTGCTTATGTGTTGGACGCGCACCTTTCTTAACCATCTTTTCTGGCTGGTTGTGTGGCTAACGTTTTTGGCTTGCACGCATTAAACCGGGGTTCGAATCCCAACATCTGTCATTTTTTTTCCCGGCTTGCTCTCATGTTTTGTTTAAATTCCCCTTTTCCCTTCCATCGTAGATACTTTTTTCCACTTTTTTCATTGCCTACAGATGATGGCAACTTTTCATAATAGAAATACAGGGTGTTTCAGACCACCCGTCCACTATCTTTTTAGCGAAAACGGCGCAAGATAATGAAATTCTGACGAAACTTTTCCAATGTATATCGACCCCAAAGAATTCAGGGAAAATATTGCCGACCCCAAAAAACGGCCCCTAAGGGCCTATTTGGGCCCCTAAAAAGGGCCAAATTGCTGTTTCTCAATGTTTTCTTATGGAGCGGGTGTTTTTTTATTTCAGAAACGAATTGTACGCCTGAAAATAAGCATATTTTGTTCAGGGCATTATTTTCAAAAAATGGCCCTTTCTCAAGTTAGGGGCCGTTTTAAAAAAAAATAGGGGCCATTTTGAATCGCTCGCTGTGACCTTGAAAATTGACGGATTTCAAAAAACTAAAAATATTCTGAATCAGCAGATCAAGGGCTTTCATTTGATGTATCACAACCTTATTTTCTGCGAAAAGATATTTGGGGCCCCCTCCCCCCTAAATTTTGGGGCTTTGGGGGCCGCTACGAAAAAAATTTCAAATAGCAAGGTATAGGTTGTGATACATCATTGGAAAGCTCTTGAAAAGACGAAAAAAATGGTTCAAACCGGAAGTCAATCCGATCATTTTAACGAGAGTTACGGCCTGGCCTCTCCCCCTCAATTTTGGGGCTTTGGGGGCGGGGCCCCTTTGAGTAAAATTGGAAATGGCAGGGTACAAATTTTTAAAATCATTCAAAAGCCCTTGAAATGACAAAGAAAATAGTCCAAACCGGGTCTCAATCCGATAATTTTAACGGGAGTTACAGCCATTCAAAGATTTGAAGTATTTTTCTCGTATTGCGGAGGATTCATCGAGGAGGCCATAGAAAACACAAAATCCCGCGAATACGAGAAAAATACTTCAAATCTTTGAATGGCTGTAACTCCCGTTAAAATTATCGGATTGAGACCCGGTTTGGACTATTTTCTTTGTCATTTCAAGGGCTTTTGAATGATTTTAAAAATTTGTACCCTGCCATTTCCAATTTTACTCAAAGGGGCCCCGCCCCCAAAGCCCCAAAATTGAGGGGGAGAGGCCAGGCCGTAACTCTCGTTAAAATGATCGGATTGACTTCCGGTTTGAACCATTTTTTTCGTCTTTTCAAGAGCTTTCCAATGATGTATCACAACCTATACCTTGCTATTTGAAATTTTTTTCGTAGCGGCCCCCAAAGCCCCAAAATTTAGGGGGGAGGGGGCCCCAAATATCTTTTCGCAGAAAATAAGGTTGTGATACATCAAATGAAAGCCCTTGATCTGCTGATTCAGAATATTTTTAGTTTTTTGAAATCCGTCAATTTTCAAGGTCACAGCGAGCGATTCAAAATGGCCCCTATTTTTTTTTAAAACGGCCCCTAACTTGAGAAAGGGCCATTTTTTGAAAATAATGCTCTGAACAAAATATGCTTATTTTCAGGCGTACAATTCGTTTCTGAAATAAAAAAACACCCGCTCCATAAGAAAACATTGAGAAACAGCAATTTGGCCCTTTTTAGGGGCCCAAATAGGCCCTTAGGGGCCGTTTTTTGGGGTCGGCAATATTTTCACTGAATTCTTTGGGGTCGATATACATTGGAAAAGTTTCGTCAGAATTTCATTATCTTGCGCCGTTTTCGCTAAAAAGATAGTGGACGGGTGGTCTGAAACACCCTGTATAAACGTAGTAAAAACCTAAATTGTCGAATTTTCGAATTATTTTTGATGAGGCATTTAATGTTCCAAATTTTATCTCATTTTCACTGACCTGAGCTCATTACAAGCGCTTTTGCAGAGCTATTACTTATAGAAAGAGTCTGGTCTGGGGGATGGAGGGGGGCTTTATTGCGTGCGTTTATAATGGAAGATATTAGAAAACCTTCATTTTCGGATCTGTAAAATCATAAGTGTCGCAGTCGCGCGTAGCGTGCTATTTGGCAACATTGCAGTTTGTCCATTTAAACTCATTAAAAGATCGAAGTTTTGAGTATTCAGCGAACGTCTTTGCATTCGACCTTTTACATGGGTTTAAATGGACAAAATAAAACGTTGCCAATTTGCACGCTACGCCAATGAAGTGTAGCCGATGTCAAAGTCATCGATAAATCCGATCGATTACTGACAAAGAGAACATCAATATTACTCGATGCTTATTGTTCTTTGCTATTCCGGAACTTGTCTCTACATCCGACCGTTTCGTGGGTCAATGACCGCGCCACAGATCGCCTTACCAATTTTGCACCTCGTTGATCGATCTGTAGAATCTTATCTGAAAGCTGCGGTGTCTGCTGATTCCATGATTAGCTATTAGGACTATTATTGTTTGTGATTTTTGTCAGGTATTATTATCTTTATTCATTATCATTCAAAATAAAATATTCATAAAATAAGTAAGTTGAAACTTACTAAAAAAAAAAAAAAAAAAAAAAAAAAAAAAAAAAAAAAAAAATCTTGAAAACTGACCATTTTGCGGCGGTAGAGCATTAATTCTGTGTTTCCCATGGTCAACCATAGAAAATAAGATAAATTTGTACGTTGTCATTGCCATATATGACATTTTTCCCGCTTTCTTTCACCTTTTTCAATTTTTGTCCAGGATTTACTTAAAAAATACCCACTGTGCGACAATTTCGACCCTTCCTATGAATTTCTCGTACCCAACTACGTAGGGTGGCATGGGTTTGATTATATTTTTAAGCGCTATAGTAGAGTTATAAGCCAATGTCCGCCGGTCCTCCTTTTCAAAACACTGTGCGCCGTGCCACTGGCTCGATGGTTAACAAGCGGCAACGCTACATACATATATTTTATTGGAAAAAAAAAAAAAAAAAAAAAATCAGAACAAACTTTCGGTCAGTATCTCATGTAAAGCGAGTGATTATATAGTCGCTTAGCCGTCGAGACCATTTCAACGGAGTAGGAAAAAAATGAATAAAAAATTTTCCTACCCAGAAACTTTTTCCCCTGCATTTGACAGTTGGGGGGGGGGGGGGTGTTAGGACGGGAGAGGAGTGGCGGGGGGTGGGAGGACGGAGAAAATTGAAGTGAGAGTATGAAGGAGAAGGGCGCCGAGGAAATGAGCAAAGAACTCAGACATAAATTTTATAATTACTCCCTAACAACTGAAAATAAACTATTGCGGGGGGGGGGGGGAGGAGATCCAAGAGATCCGGCGGTGGTAAAGCTAAAAAGCATATCAGCTGACTCTCCCTCCCTCTCTCTCTCTCTCTCTCTCTCTCTCTCTCTCTCTCTCTCTCTCTCTCTCTCTCTCTCTCTGGATGTCACCTGATGAACAAGATTTCAGATTTAATATATTTGACCTGCCTGGCGCCGCGCCAAAAAGCTCGGTAGAGTCTTGGTGTTTGGGTTTGATCTGAACTATGACACAGACTTACTCCCCCCCCCCCCCTTACCCCCAACTTCCATGATGAGGTTGCATGGGAATGGGACTATGATTGGAGGGGGGATAAAATATGTCGCTGGACGAATTAGAGTGGATGCAAATATTAGGGGTAGCCCCCCCCCCCACTCCCGCTCAAAGAAAAGCACATCAGATTAACCAATTAGCGTATTATAAAATCACTATCACGAGAAAAAAAGGGGGGGGGGAGAAAAAATTAACTGTCTCTTTTCACTGATTTCGGCACTGTCAAGGTCGAGGAATGAGGCAATGCTGCCAAATTTGCTTTTTTATTCAATTAACAGTGGATTCTCATCCAATGTGCGACAACAACGGATTCTCTCAATTTTAAACCTTATACGTAAAATAATCGATCTTCAGGGGATTCATTGAATCCTTAAAAAATAGGTACTTTATCATGAGTTCAAACGGCAAAAAATACGGTTGCCTAATTGTACGAGCCGCCACTGATATTCAATGACATTCTACAGTTCATCGGAGACTTGACCGGTTGAAGGAAAGGTACTGATTTGATTGGAGTATTTCAACAGGGTGTTCCAAAAGTAACGAGCCCCCCAAAGTAAGACAGGGTGTTTCAGACCACCGGTCCACTATCTTTTTAACGAAACGGCGCAAAATAATGAAATTCCGACGAAATTTTTCCAAAGTACATCAACCTCAAAGAAGTCAGGGAGAATATTGCCGACCCCAAAAAACGGCCCCAAAGGGCCTAATTGGGCCCCGAAAAAAGGCCAAATTGATGTTTCTCGATGTTTTCTTATGGGACGGGTGTTTTTTTTTTTTTTTTTTCTTCCAGAAATGAATTGTACACCTAAAAGAAAGCATTTTTTGTTGAGGGAATTTTTTTTCCCCCCAAAGAGCGCATACCGAGTCGCCCGACGGCAAAAACTTTCAAACTTTCAGGATTTGCCCGTGAGTTCAGTCTTAGCGCTTTTATGCTTCAAAATAAGCCTTGCCTTCAACATCGGAATAGCCTCGAAATGCATCCTATGGATTCTAAATTTACACAATTTTCTGGAGGAGAGCCCTTGGACCCCCTCAAGATTTCTGACCCTTTTGTACTTTTGAGTTTTGTGTTGGAACTATAAGTTTCCTCTTCTTGGTCAGGCTTCGGGCTGGAAAGAAAGTTAACAACTATAAACATGATCCTTTAAGTAACTTGATTTCAGTACTTTTGAGAGTTCCTTTTCACAAAAGTGACTTTATTTTCCTCCAAAATGAGTCTTGGATTTGACATTGAAATGGTCTTAAAATGCTTCCCAAGGACTTCACATTCTCAAAATTTTCTGGGGGAGGAGGGGCGGTACGAAGAAGAAGGGGCGCCGATAATAATGTCGGGCTTAGAGCGCCGCCAAGGGTAAATTCAGGCCTGAGCACCAGGGGTGGGGGGGGGGGGCGAGGCTTTTCGTCACATGTTTCAAACATTTTTAAGAGCTTTAGAGTTCGAGAATTTTCGCGTAAAACAGATACATTCCAAGGTCAAAGATCCAGGTGAACCTATTTGCAAACAATCCTACATCCTATTAAAAAATTCGAAAAGCAAAAAGCTAACATCGCAATATACTTACCAGGATAAGTATTTTGGAGAAAAAATACACTTGCCAAATAAAATCAACAAAAAATTATTTTTGGGCCTCATTTTTTTTTTTTTTTTTTTTTTTTTACATTTTCTAAAAAATGTCAGCACTTATCTGAGAATATAGTTCGTCTCAAGAGAGTAGGCTCTTGGCTGAATCTAAATTAGCATTGGAAAGCGCTCAGTAGTCTCACAAGTATCATTAAAGCCTGAAAGGAGAATCTTGCCGCAGGTTTTAAAATTGAACGTATTCTCAAGGCTGAGTTTAGTGATGGTCATTTGGGACTTTCGAGAGCTTTGAAGCAGTTGAAAATGGTAATTAGTGATCAATCAATAATTTTTAAGTCAAAATGCTTCGTAACTAGTTACCTAAGGGGAGAAAGTATTGGCATCAAGACAAATTCGGAAGTTGGGGTCCTTCATAACTCAGAACTTATTGATTTTCCTTTCATTTCTGGAGGACTGCATTTGTTTGCGCATATGGGAGCCAATCAGAAATCAATTTTTCAGTGTCAACACCCTTTGTTAATAAATGCACTACATAGAGATCATTACGGAGTTGAATTTGGAGACGTCTGTCCACTTACACCCGCGAAAAAAATATAAAAATGTTAGGTGTGCAGTGGGAGCAGGAGCACGCTCGAATTCGCTCTTTCACATAGGCATAACCGATAAGGAACCAAAAGCTCGTACAAATTCGTTTCCTATATGATCCGTTTCACGCAGTTTCAATTAATACGTTGAGAATGAAAGAGCGCGTTAGTAGGAGTGTAGGTCTGTAGGACATCATTCATGTGAATGCTTTGTCGATCGCCTTCAATTTGTGAGGTAGGCAAAAACAAGTACTGCGGAGTACGAATATTTATCTATACTGGCTTGATTCGAATTAGCACGATGCGATGTGACTCGGTGGCTTTTTTGCGCCAAATGGGGCAGTTGCAAGGGTCTGAAATGTTGTGTTTTTCTTAAAGAAAATAAAAGTACTCGATGAGCTGAGAACAAAATTGCCTTTGGTTTCTACTTAAGTCCAATTGTTCTCGAGGTGAGATTTTGGCACAAAATACATTGTTTTAAATGGGAATTCCGCGTTATGACGTCACTACGCAAACGATTTTCAACAACTTTACACGTGTGTATCTACGAAACCGGGGCACTTAGGAAAAAACCAAAGGCAACATTGTTCTCAACTCATCAAGTCCCATCATTTTCTTTATAAAAACACAGTATTTCAAACCCTTGCAGCTGCTCCATTCACCATTGTTCAATTCGACATTGGAGAGCAGGTTCTAACGTAGGCCCTTGATGACATCAGCCAAGTGCTAGACGTTTAGTGGCACTGTTCTATGCAGTTTGTGCGGAAGTGCGTGTCGCATACGCCCAGTATGATGGTAGGTATTAAAATATACTCACAGGAACACCATCCCATCGCACAGTGGCACAAATATTGACTATCCGGGACACATTTCTTTCACCCAACCAGGGTATACTTCCGTATATGCTATGTTGACGGCATAGTCGCATACGCCCTTTATGGTAAGTATAGGTCCTAAAAATTCGTCTAGTCGCAAAGTGGTTCAAATAAGTATCAAGCTTGGACACGTTTCTTTCGCCGCACCCAGGTTCGGACCCAAACTTTCTCTGGACAAACTTTTGTGAGATGATGGAAAACTCGGGGGGGGGTTTGACTAAGATCGTCTGTATAGTGGTTCTACCCCCTGTCCACTCGCCGCACCCAGGGTTGGTCTCGACTTTTTGCTGGACAATCGGAGTGGTCGCATACCTCCCTTTCACTCACCGCACCCAGGTTCGGCCTGAACTTTTGTTGGACACTTTTTTTTTTTTTTAAATGACGAAAGATTCTGAGGGTTTGTCCAATACTACCTCTACTCATACCATGCTGCTTCTTTTGAAAAAGTGGGGTTCGTGCTCGTTTTGGTACATGTAAGCTTATGGAAAGCTTATGGCGTTATCGAGGCTTTGGTTCGTTTTTTGAAGTAAACCAAAATTGGAAAAGTACGTCAGTAATGAAAGTTTATGGCTTAGTTACTTCCCCAAAGCAGTATAAGGGTTGAAAATCATCTTTTGAGAGGATAAATCTCGATTTTGCATTTCACAAAAATTTCATTCTCCATAAGCGTACGTATACCTACCAAGACGACCCTAACCTCAAAGAAGCAGCTTGGTATGCTTAGAGACGGTATTGGTTTGTCCTATGATCGTCCATAGTGTTCCTAACCACCTCCCACTCGTCGTACCAAGGTTCGGACCCAATCTTTTGCTGGACTGGGTTTTTTTTTTTTTTTTTTTTTTTTTTTTTTTTTTTTTTTTTTTTTAACGGAAAATTCAGGGGGTTCGTCTACGTTTTTCGGTCGTCCGTACTGGTCCAAACCTCCTCTTATCATCTGATCGGGAGGGAGGAGCCTCTGGAGGTTGACTGTCGATGGGGATGCTATACCTGGTATTGATTGACGCTGGACTTCACGAAGATGTTTAGAAGGCTGGCATTAAAGGCTAAGTTTTAAGACGGAATACGCAGAGAAAATATAGAGTAAGAAAGTGCTTGTAGCATCATATCTCATGTAATATTTTAAAAGAAAGCTTATGGTAGAGTAAAGATTTTAAGTGACATTGGTTTTTATGTCAACCATCTAGCATCGCGCTTTCCAGCACATTTGTGCTGGAATTCCCTGTTTGTTTTAATATTACAAAAAAAAACAAAAAAACAAAAAAAAAAAAACAAAACAAAAAAAAGTGATATACTTAAACTAATAAATCTGACGATTAACTCACGGTTGATAATCAAGAAATATATATGTGATCGCAGAAAAAAACATTTTGACAACTTACCTGAAACAAAAATAAACAAACATAAAAATTAAAAATTGGAATACATCAAACAAGAAATTAATTACTTTTTAACGATTTATTAACCACACCATATCAGCGAGCGTTAGTCGAACGTTCAATTTTGATCAATATCATTAAGTTGCTGCCCATGTCGCGCCAGTGAGTTAAATAAAATCACTGCGCTGTAAAGCTCTGGACCAGTGATAATGAATTGATTTTTTTTTTATAAAAACAAAATGGTATTTTTCGCACTAATGGCAATTCACTAACCGGTTTCCACGCGAAACAGGTAGGATTCGTTATCTTAAGTTCGTAGTAATAGATAGTTTCAAGGCCGGACGGCGCGGCGGCCTGGCCAGGACTTAAAACGTACAGACAGACGGACAAACGGGTGAACATTTTTTGGGATACATTTTTTGGGTTCTTGGGGACATGAATTGCCAAGAAATGGAGGTAAGTAACTCAATTTTCCAATTTTTTATGATGACAAATACTTCCTCTACACAAAGTGTGAAAATAAAACTTGAAAAGAGGAAACAAGAAAGAAGCTATTTTTCTGAAGAATTTTCAATCACCAACATAATGCGGGGCTCTCAAAACGTCCCCTAGGCTCTTCCGGAGTCGCGCCGATGTGAGTTAAAATAGGAAAATAGACTTACGAGCAGACCCGTTCATCTTGCGGTCCTCCAACCGCCAACGAGGCTCAGGGCTCTCAAAAAGCCCACGCTGCTCTTCCGGAGCATCTCCAACGTTATTTTAAATGGGGAAAGAGACTTACGAGCAGACCTGTTCATTTCGCGGTCCTCCAATCGCCAACGAGGCGCAGGGCTCTCAAAAAGTCCCCTCTGTTCTTTCGGGGTCGCACCAATGCGAGTTTAAATGGAGAAATACACTTACGAGCAGACCTGTTCATTTCGCGGTCCTCCAATCGCCAACGAGGCGCAGGGCTCTCAAAAAGCACACTCTGCTCTTCCGGGGCATCTCCAACGTTATTTTAAATGGGGAAATATACTTACGAGCAGACCTGTGCATCTCGCGGTCCTCCAATCACAAACGTTGCGCAGGTCTCTCAAAAAGTCCCCTCTGCTCTTTCGGGGTCGCCCCAATGCGCGTTTAAATGGGGAAATAGACTTAGGAGCAGACCTGTTCATCTTGCGGTCCTCCAATCGCCAACGAGGCGCAGGGCTCTCAAAAAGCCCACTCTGCTCTTCCGGGGCATCTCCAACGTTATTTTAAATGGGGAAATATACTTACGAGCAGACCTGTGCATCTCGCGGTCCTCCAATCACAAACGTTGCGCAGGTCTCTCAAAAAGTCCCCTCTGCTCTTTCGGGGTCGCCCCAACGCGCGTTTAAATGGGGAAATAGACTTACGAGCAGACTTGTTTATCTTGCGGTCCTCCAATCGCCAACGAGGCGCAGGGCTCTCAAAAAGCCCACTCTGCTCTTCCGGGGCATCTCCAACGTTATTTTAAATGGGGAAAGAGACTTACGAGCAGACCTGTGCATCTCGCGGTCCTCCAATCACCAACGTTGCGCAGGTCTCTCAAAAAGTCCTCTCTGCTCTTTCGGGGTCGCACCAATGCGAGTTTTAATGGGGAAATAGACTTACGAGCAGACCTGTTCATTTCGCGGTCCTCCAATCGCCAACGAGGCGCAGGGCTCTCAAAAAGTCCCCTCTGCTCTTTCGGGGTCGCCCCAATGCGCGTTTAAATGGGGAAATAGACTTACGAGCAGACCTGTTCATTTCGCGGTCCTTCAATCGCCAACGAGGCGCAGGGCTCTCAAAAAGTCCCCTCTGCTCTTTCGGGGTCGCCCCAATGCGCGTTTAAATGGGGAAATAGACTTAGGAGCAGACCTGTTCATCTTGCGGTCCTCCAATCGCCAACGAGGCGCAGGGCTCTCAAAAAGTCCCCTCTGCTCTTTCGGGGTCGCCCCAATGCGCGTTTAAATGGGGAAATAGACTTAGGAGCAGACCTGTGCATCTCGCGGTCCTCCAATCACCAACGTTGCGCAGGTCTCTCAAAAAGTCCTCTCTGCTCTTTCGGGGTCGCACCAATGCGAGTTTAAATGGGGAAATAGACTTACGAGCAGACCTGTTCATTTCGCGGTCCTCCAATCGCCAACGAGGCGCAGGGCTCTCAAAAAGCACACTCTGCTCTTCCGGGGCATCTCCAACGTTATTTTAAATGGGGAAATATACTTACGAGCAGACCTGTGCATCTCGCGGTCCTCCAATCACAAACGTTGCGCAGGTCTCTCAAAAAGTCCTCTCTGCTCTTTCGGGGTCGCACCAATGCGAGTTTAAATGGGGAAATAGACTTACGAGCAGACCTGTTCATTTCGCGGTCCTCCAGTCGCCAACGAGGCGCAGGGCTCTCAAAAAGCCCAATCTGCTCTTCTGGGGAATCGCCTATGATATTTCAAACGAAAAAATCGACTTACGAGCAGACCAGTTCATCTTTCAAGCCTTATACATCTCAAGTAAACTACCTGAGTGGGGCTGTTGCACACTTTTGCTACAAGCGATTTATGGATCGTTTCAGGGGTAAAAATATCGGAAAAGAACGATAGTAGCACTAAAAACTCACAACACCCACACTCCTAAACTAATAAATGATTTTAAATGAGCGAGCGTAAAGGCGGCATTGGGCATTAATAAAGGGAGATTCCTATCTCAATTTCCTCACTCTGTCTATGCTGACAGGGAAGATTCACAGAGTAACTATAGACACCAGAGTAGTGATCCACATCCGATTGATGGTAGGTACCGTCGGTACCGAATCGGTCACTTCTTAATGGAGTTATTAGATGGAATACAGAATTATTAGATGGATATCTCCCAATATTATTGCCAGATTTCGCTCACGCATTTCAGAGCGTTTTATGAGTTCAGGAAATGATTTCGTGAGTTTTTAGTGCTATCATAGTAATTTTCGCAGGTTTTTACATAGGAATCGAACCTTAGATCGCTTACAGCAAAATTGTGCGACAGCCCCATTGCACCCTGATTTCATGACGGATGGAAAAGAATCTATTTCGTTTGCTAATGGGTCTGGTGCATACTTTTGCTACAGCAACATAGGACCTTGATTCGTATGTAAAATTCGGCGAAAATAACGATGCGCACATTAAAAACGTTCAAAATCCACTCATTAACTCAGGAAATCACTTCAATTTCAAACAGCCCGCGCTACACTAGACACTATTTGCACCGGTATACTCCTACATAGACAGAACCACCGTCCGTGCATAAGTGAACAACATCGTAACTACAAAATGATGGAATTCCCTTCTAAATACGTATGAACTATTGGCTGCATTTGCTGTCTAGTGTCTGGTCTTCTCGGTTTATTAAAGATTACAAAATAATATAAGAAATGATCGAAACATTCCAATGTTTGTAAGTTCTGATCATGTTTACATAAACGAGATGGTTCCATCTATGTAGTTATAAGTCGGTGATATAGTGTCTAGTGTAGCGCGGGTTGTTTGAAATGGAAGGTATTTTCTGAGTTAATGAGTGGATTTTGAAAGTTTTTAATGTGCGCATCGTTATTTTCGCTGAATTTTACGTTAGAAACAATGAGTTATATTGATGTAGCAAAAGTGCACAACAGACCCATTCTAATGAGTTCAGATACAGAGAAAGCCCTGCCTTCTGGGACACCCTGTACGATCGGAACAACTGAAATCGAAGTCAACGGCGACTCTCAACTCACAAGTCCGCGCAGTCCGACTTGCACATTTATTTTTATCTCGCGCACCGTTGCCAGATTTTAGGGAAATATCAGCATATTTCCGATAAGAATCAATGTAAAATCTACTGATACTTCCCTAAGATCTGGCAACGCTGCTCGCGCGCGGCACGGCACGGCGGAGGAATACACGGTGAAACACACTCACACTCACACTCACAAACACACTCACACACACTCACACATACCTATGGACAAGCTTAAACTTCACACAGATGCGCGCGAAGAATACGGCTCTGATCCTCGCCATCGTGTCTAAGTTCATGTTCAGCGGATTTGTCTGCAGGTCCAGTTCAAAAGTATAGTTCAGACGTAGGGCATAGCAGTGGCGGACCCAGAAATTTTTCTGGAGAAAGGGGGCGGCTAAGAAAGAGGTTGATCCATCTCCCATAAGGAATGGGCTATCGTCAAAAAAATTTCATAATTTCAGGGTCGATAGAGCTCGTCGAGACGCGTTTAAAAATGTCCAGTTTTTTTTTTTAATTTTGGTCAACTAAAAAGGGGGTATTAGGTGTACAATTCATTTCTGAAATAAAAAAAAAAAAACACCCGTCCCGTAAGAAAACACCAAGAAACAGTAATTTGGTCCTTTCATGGGGCCCAATAAGGCCCTTAGGGGCCATTTTTCGAAGACAACAATATGTTCCATGAGTTCTTTGGGGACAATATTAATTGTAAAAGTTTCGTCAGAATTTCGATATCTTGCGCCGTTTTCGCTAAAAAGATAGGGGACGGGTGGTCTGAAACACCCTATATATTAGGCAGTTAAAGGTATTATTTACTTTCTATGGAATTCAGAATGAAAGGTCGGGGAGGGGGGAGGAGAGGGGGTGTGAGAGAGAACTTTGGAAAATAACGCACGCTTTGACGCGTTTAAAAACTTTACCCACAACCCACTGCTTCAATCTTCCGGTTTGCGTTTGCGAAACGTGCGTGCGAATGCGAGTGGGTGAAATAACCGAGCGGTATGTGCGCGCTTTAAGTGAAAATATAAACATGATTTAATCTTATTTGTTGACTACGCAGCGCCTGCCGCAGGCCAAACAATAACAATGGATGATTAAATCATTTATATGTGACTGCGCGTGTTATTCGTGATAACTTGGGGTGATCAGCGAGTTTTAGGGATGGTCTCCTGAATTTAGAAGGATCTCACTCGAAATTAAAACGCTATCATTCAAAAATCAAGGTTAAGTACTCAAAAGCCAACTAAAGAACATGATTATATTCAAATGAATTGGGCTCTTGCACACTTTTGCTACATGCGATTCGAGGGTCAATCGGTCTCAGTGGCGTTAAATTACCTTTCTCTCACTTTGTCCATTAAAATGCGAAAGTTAGAAAAGGATAGGAATGGGGGATCAATACCCTATTCCTATCATTTTTCTACCTGTTCATTCGGATGAGTAAAAAGAGAGATAGAATGATTTCTAGTTACGCTACTGATCGGTCTGCTGCGTACTTTTGCAACAGCAATATGACACATTGATTCTGACGTAAAGTTCGGCGAAAATAACGATGCGCACATTTAAAACTTTTAAAATCCACTCATTAACTCAGGAAATTACTTCCATTTTAAACAATTCGCGCTACACTAGCCACCATTATCATCTACATACAACAACATAGACGGAACCACCTCGTTTGTATAAACATCAACATAACTTACAAACATTTGAATGCATACAATTGCGTTTAGATGCATACAATTCTTGTATTACTTTGTAATCTTTGATAAATCAGAAAAAACCAGGCAGCAAATGCAGCCAATATTTCATGCATTCAGAAGAAGATTCCATCATTTTGTAGTTACGATGTTTTTTACATAAACACCTTGTTTCTGTCTGTGTTTAGGTAGGCCGGTGGAAATGGTGTCTATAGTGTAGCGCGGGCTGTTTGTGCTTGAAGTTGTTTATATACTTGCTTCCGTTTTTCTCGAAACTTGTGATTCTGCTCATTCGGGCTGTTTCTGAAATAAAGCCATTATATTTCAGGTAAGTTTTTATACCTCCAACTTTTGGCTACAGCACAGGCATTTTTGCTTTTTCGAGGACGTAAAATTCTTAGTTGTCAAAAGGTCGCATTAATTTTTCGATTTCACACCGACAATTTCCGTCCAAAAAAGCGCTAATGGAAAAATTGCATTAAACCAGCAACTAGAGTTTCTTTGGCACCAGAGCTCTATCGCATGGTCTGAGATCCCCAAAAAGTGGCCAAAACAGAAAGTAAATTCCTCAAAAATTAATCATCCATAAACTTGCAAGAGCAATTTTAATCACAGAGAACACTTTTAACCCTTTACTGACCAGGTTTGATCAAAAGAACGCCACTCTTCCGTTTATTAAGGGAAGGTAGTTAACTGTTCGTACTCGGGGGAGTTGGAATTGCCTATACGACAAATTGAAGGCGCCTGAACGAAACCTTATCTTGTAAGTGTGAACCTCTAGAATCGCGGTTTTTTTTTCAGAATCGCTAAATACAAGAGTAATGTGAAATAGGCTAGAGGGAAAAAACGAGTATACTCGGACTTGGCTCATAAGAGGTTAACAACAGATTAAAACCTAAAAATGTCGCTGGGAAAGTTTTAAATCAACCTTTCAATGTAGAGAACGAAGATTTTTGATGACAATTTTTCACTGATGTTAGGCCACATTTTTTATTTTCCATCTCAGACCATAGTGCAGAGGTCCTAGGGAGGTGATCACGGAGGATCGGCTCGTTATCGTTATCGCTTGCATTAAATCAAATGGGCTTGCTTCTGCGCAACTCGATCGCGCAGGTGATCCACTCCCCACCTCTTCCTACTTCAAACGATTGAGATTACGACAGCCCCCGAATCATCGTTTCCTTTCGTCCGTTTCAATCGTTACGAGGGGCTCGAAACGATTCGATCGGTTGAGCCACCCATAAGGTTACATGTAAAGGATAACGATACCAAAACGATCCGATCCTCCGTGATCACCCCCCCCCCCCCCCCCAGTAGGCCGATCATTTACTTCATCGTTAAACCGAGCGTTGAGAATGTCTATGAGTGATTCTATTGGTTGAAAATTGTAAAACTTTACCGTTGCTATGGTAACCATCGTTAAAGTTCCCGCTATCTCTTGGTTACTTATGAATAGCCTTTATAAAACGAGACTCATAACAATGGTTACCATAGCAACGGCCAAGATTTACAATTTTCGACCAATAGCATCACTCATTGACAGTCATAACGATCGGTTTAACGATGAAGTAAATGATCGGCCCGCTGGACCCCGAACGGCGATCAATATACGATATATCACTGTACAGAAACAGTCTATTAAACGGATAAATAATCAATAGACAGCATTGCATTGGTTAGAATGGGTGAACAACTAATCCATAACCCAAGCGAGTCATCACTGCCGCTATATAAATTCCAGGATTCGATTAGTATTTTTGTCAAATCGATAAAATTCCACTTGGAGCCCGGCACACGCGACGCGACGCGGTGTGGTAGGAGGATAAGCTGACGGAAATAAACCGCTTACTGCTCTTTCGGTAAGGATGAGAGTTATTCTTAACCGCGCCGCCGTGCGTCTATACTATAACGTCATTCTTGAGAACGAACCGAAAGTAGTGACTTACAATAATTAGTGACTAAACAAAGTAGATAGAGAAAGAGAAAGAGAGAGGAAGAGAGAGGAAGAGAGAGAGAGAGAGAGAGAGAGAGAGAGAGAGAGAGAGAGAGAATGAGAGAGAATGAAAGAGAATGAGAAATAGAGAGGGGGAGAGAGAGATATGCAGAGGGAGAGAGGGGGAGAGAGAGATAGGAAGAGGGAGAGAGAGGGAGTGAGTGGGAGAGAGAGAGGGAGAGGGAGGGAGAGAGGGGGAGAGAGAAGGAGAGAGGGGGAGAAAGAAGGAGAGAGATAGGGTGAGGGAGAGAGAGAGAGAGAGAGAGAGAGAGAGAGAGAGAGCGAATGTAACTCCCGCTCGTTCGTCTGACGTGATCACGTGACATCATCACGACTCAATCGCAGACTATGTGACAATGAAAATTCAGCGACAGCATTATTTTATTTTACTTAATCAGCACCCCCCCCCCCCGGAGGGCTTTAATTTCGTTTTAGTTTTTATACTACAGTAAAAATGATAGTCAGAAGCAATCACAAATTAACAGACTAAAATGTCCTTTCATAAAAAGTATGGTGCTGTTCAGGGGCGGATCCAGAAATTTTTTCTTGGGGGGGGGGGGGGGGCACGCCTGTGAAATTTTGAAATTTGAAGCGTTGGTGAAAGCAATTTCGGGCTATTTTCCATAGAAAAAAGGCAAAATTTAAGGCTTCTGGGGGAGGGGGGGGCGTGCCCCTGTGCCTTCCCCCGTGGATCCGCCACTGGTGATTTTGCACACTTTTGCTACATAGGCGATTTAAGGGTCATTTAAGACGAAAAAACCTGCAAAAATAACCAAACTAGCATTACAAACTTACGAAATCCACTCCTAAACTCATAAAATGCCTTCACTGCAGGCACGAACGTAACAGCGGTGTTGGGCACTATTGGCACTATATTAATAATGGGAGATTCCCATTTGAACGTCGCCACTCTTTCGATGCTAGGAAGGAAGAATTGAAGAATCACAGAGCAACGAGTCACCAGAGCAGTGATTAACAGCCGATTAATGATACCGTGACACTAGCGATTGTAACACCGGTGCCAAAGGAAAGTTGTCTCTCATTGGCCACTTCTTGATGGATTGGCAGTATTATATTAGATTAGCGAACCTCCCATGATTAAAGCCCAAAGTCACTGCATTGCGGTCACGCGTTTAAAAGCATTTAAGAATTTAGGAGTGGATTTCGCAAAATTTCAGCGCTACCATCGTTACTTTTGGATGTTTTTACATGTGAGTAAACCCCAAAACTGCCTGTAGCAAAAGCGTGCAACAGTCTCATTGTCATCATGATAAATGTGGAAGCCGAAGGTTCTCCATTTTTTGGCATTTCAGTATTGCCCTACATGTATAACGCATTAAAAGTTTAATTTGGGTTTTAGGGCGGGCTCTTAATTAAATTAATTTCTTTAACAACTAGATATAAGAAAATCGTATTCTTATAAAATCTAAGTTCAGTTTTATTCTAACTATTTTACGTTAGGAGTTGCTTATAGCTACATAATTCTTTGTTTTTCGTCAGGTCCCGCTGAGCTCAAAAGTTTGAAGTATTTCAAGTTCGACAAATTTTAAGAGTTGCGGACCACTAAGCTGCAAGGAGTTCAAGGCTGCGTGCAACGGACGAGTCAAATTTGCGTGTGTAAGGAACTTATTTTTGCACTCGGGTCTACAATGAACTATATGATTGAGCAGGGGCGGATCTGGAGGGAGGGGTGGTGAGGAAGAACCGTGACAGAATGGTCATCATTTTTGATTTTTCCATCACAGAGAACGGTCAAAAGAAAATCAAGCAAAAAAAAAAATATTCACTTTTGTAAATTTTCCACCAGAGGGTGGCAAAATTGCCCCCCCCCCTCACACCAACAACCTAATGATCCGCCCCAGTCATTGAGCACTTGGATTAAAAACGCTCTATTTACTAATTATTGTTCCTATGAACTAAAGGGTATGGGCAAACTTGTCGATTTTGTTCGATTATGTCAGACAAATAAAATCAACAATTAATTATTCTTAATACTTTTACATCGAATGCAACAAACAATCTTAATTTTTTTTCTATCAAAAGGTCCACTTATTTATTTATTTATTTATTTATTTATTTATTTATTTATTTATTTATTTATTTATCTATCTATTTATTTATTTATTTATTTATTCCTTTCTTTGTTTCTTTCTTTCTTTTATTTCATACGATTTATCCTTATGGAAGGCTTGGTGCGCGTCAAATTAGAAAGCGTCCAAGTTAGGAAGAAAATAGACTCTGTACATTATAAAATTTGGACGTATTCTTACATTGAACAAAATATAAAATTGAACCCAAAGAAAGTGTACATTTAAGCACTGGACGTATACACTGAGAAAAACTTGTCAAACAATTCAACCAGAATTCCGTTCAAGAAAGCATTAATCAGAATTATTGTTAAAGTAAACATGCCGATTACATACACCAAAATTCCAATCACATTTACCAGAATTCCGGTTATTTTAATAAGGATGAGGCTCTTGCAAAATTTTGCTATACAGCTAGGTGATCGAAGAGTTGATTCTTGTAAAAAAAAAAAAAAAAAAAAAAAAAAAAAAAAAAAATGACGATAAGTACACTAAAAAATCACAAAATTCACTCTCATCAGCATCGGGCTTAATGGCAGAGCTACGCAGGCATCATGGGGGATTCCTATTTAATTTGAGACACATCTCCGTGTTTCCGTAGAAAAAGTGACAAATTAGACAGGAATCTCTCATGATACCTGCGCCCCTGCGGAGCTCTACCATTACGACCTTGCCGTTACACTGCGTTACGAGCTATTATGTGAGTTTAATACTGACTTTTAAACTTTTAAAGTGTGATTTTCGTGATTTTCGCTGCTTTTCACATCAGATTTGACTAGTCATTTGCTGTAATGGCAAAAGTTTGCAAAAGCCCCATTCTGTTTAATACCGTCCTTAACGGAATGGGGCTATTGCACAATTTTGCTATAAGCGATTTAATAGTCGATTGCGGCGTAAAAACCTCAAAAAATAACGATGGCGGCACTAAAAACTTTCAAAATCCACTCCTAAACTCAATAAACGCAGTTATTTGCGCGAGCGTATAATGGTGGCCGAAGGCACTAACAATGGGAGATTCCTATCTTAATTTCGTCACTCTTTCTATGTTGACAAGGATGATTCACAGAATAATTAGTCATCAGAGTGATGATCCACATCCGATGAATGGTGCCGCAACACCTAGTGACACCGGTGTCAAATGAAAGTAGTCTCTTAATGGTCACTTCTTGATGGAGTTTCAGAATTATTAGATGGGAATCTCCCATTGTTAGTGCCTTCGGTCACCATTACGATCGCGCAAATAACTGCGTTTTTTGAGTTTAAGAGTGGATTTTGGAAGTTTTTAGTGCCGCCATCGTTATTTTTTGAGGTTTTCACGCCATAATCGGCTATTAAATCGCTTGTAGAAAAAGTGTGCAATAGCCCCATTCCGGTTATTGTAAAAGGTAATTTTTTTAGAGTAATCTCTGCTTATTTTGTATCTGTAGCCGAAATTTTCCGCAAAAATCTTCCGTCTGACAATCTTAGATCTGGCAAATGTGAGCCAGGCGTTACGAATTGAATCTGAAATTGTCCTAAACGCGAGTTTATTGGCAGGCTGCCGTGCATTTTTCGCTAAAGGGGGGAAATACTTTACACGACAGGTAACGCCACCTAGAGACGGAATACCGAAGCATTCTCCATTGGTCCGTCCGTCCGTCCGCGTCCCCTTTCACCGTATGCGCGATTATCGGCGGGCGGTGGCGGCGCGGCGCGGCGGCCGCCTCGAACTTGTTTCAAAAGACGTTTCAATCAAATAAAACGAATATTTGTAGCGCGAGACATGCTGTAGGATTTACGAGAGAAAGAGAGAGCTTCTAATTTTAGAAGAAGACAACTTTACTCGCTATTCTTTCTTATGGCGCAACCTCTGAGACTAGAGGAGAGTGGCTTTATTTCACAGCTTGCTTGCAGAAGACAGACGACCCAAATCAAATCGATGCTAGGGAAATTCATCACCACTCTTGAGTACTTTTCTCAGCGGCGTAGCGTGCAATCTGGCAACGCTGGATTTAGTTCATTTAAACGCATGAAAAAGGTCGAACTATTTGAAGGTGCACTGAGCAGCAGAGCTGCCGTTTTGCGAATAATTAATGACACTTTTCAATTCACTTGATTCCACCGGTTAAGAAAAGATTACGCACAGTTCAGTTCAGTTTATGACTGTAATGCTAATGCATGAAAATACTCTGATCTGTAATCTTTTCTTCTCAACCGGTGCAATCGCTGGTAAACTATTAAAATATCCACACTTTTTTTGAGTCATCGACGACTCCACCGGTTATGAAAAGATTACAGATTGAGTATTTGTGTGCATTGCAGTCATACAAACGAACTGAACTGCGTAATCTTTTCTCAGCCGGTGGATCGAACTATCGATTAATTGAAAAATGTCATTAATTATGCGCAAAACGGCAGCTTTGGTCAGCAGTCCCTCAAATCGATATTTTGCATGAGTTTAAATAATGGACAAAAGTCAGCGTTTGCTAAATAACACGTGACGCCAATAACTTTCCTGAAGCTTAAGTGTAACTCGTAACTATCCTCGCAACACGGTTTTCATTGAAATTTCGGGAGGTACGAAATCAAATTTTTTGAGAATTTATTTTTCAAGGATCTGACTAAATTACTTCCACGATTAATTGAATATGGACATGAAAAAAAAAAGTAATGGATGTTTATATACATTTTTTTTTTTTTTTTTTTTTTTTTTTTTTTTTTAATAGGGTGCAATGCAGAGACTTTCCTTGCGATCTACTTAGCTGAACTTGTCTTGAGAAATGTAATTCAGAAATCAGCAGTCTAACTGTAACGCACGAAACCAGTGTTGTCAGATCTTGCGGATTTTCCCATAAGAACACATAGAAAAAGCCGCAGGATCAGGATCTTGCAACACTGCACGACACTTTCCTCTCAGCTGTAGTACTTTGTTAACCGATAGAATCATAGATGAAAATTAAAATTCCATCGATTGCCGAAAATATCACATCTCATTGTCAGAGTATTTTCTTGTGTGATAGTCACACGTCTGAGGCCGGACTGTGCAGTGAAGTATAACTTTGAAACTCGGGCCCCCGCCGCAGATTGAACTAGAGGCCCCCCCCCCACCTTCCTACGACAGAATCTGCATACTCTAAAATACCTCATTGACCTCAACACCCCCCCCTTCCCACTCATAACAACTGCCAGCACAAGCGCCAACATTTTTAGGGCCCTGAACTTTCAAAATAATGATAGAAAGAGATCGAAAAAGCCCCTACAGAACTTGCTTCCGGGCTTCCACAAGTGAAAGGGGCCCTTTAAGCTCTTCTCACCGAACCTCCGGTGAAGAGGAGGCTCCTAGTCCTAAAGTCCTAGGAGACAGAATTATGAGGCTAATTTATTTTGGAAGAAGGACCTCACTTAAAACAATTGCGCCTGATTTCAGAAAGATCCGCGTTTTGAAAGGAAAATATATACTTACTTAACTTAAGAACAGAACAGAAGGCTTTATCCCTCCTCCTTTTTTTGTTCTTTCTATTTCTCTTTTTCCCTTTTCTTTCTTTTCCCCACTTTTTTCGTTTTTCCCCTTTCTCTTTTTTTTTTTTTTTTTTTTTTTTTTTACCTTTGGCTGACAATGAGTCAAGGGCCCCTAATCGTTCCGGGCCCCACCGCACCGCGGTCCCTGCGGCCCCGTAAGTTACGCCACTGGGACTGTGTAATCTTTTTGTCAACCGCGGGGTGGAACTATGTCGGTGCGTTAAGACATTAATTTTTCTACTTGACGCGTATTTTCGCGAATGATCTGTCATGCATTCTTGAGCCGGTGCGGGACTCGGGAATAGTTGGAATTGCCAATTCCGTCGCATGTTTAGCCGGCATCGGTTTTCGTTCAGCAAGTGCTGTTTGATGGAATCCAATACCGTCTCTACTCAGTACTCATACCCGTCTGCTCAATTTGAAATAGGGAGGTTCGTGTTCGTCTTGGTACATGTTCTTGTGGAATGCTTTTGGCGTTATCGAGTTTTTGGTTGGTTTTTTCAAGTTCAACCAAAATTTGAAAAGTACGTCAGATAATGAAAGTTTTGGGCTTACAATTATAGTTACTTCCGTCAAGCAGTAAAAGAGTTGAAAATCGTTTTCAAAGAGCTGATAAATCACGATTTTGCATTTCACCAACATTTCATTCTCCATAAGCGTACGTATCCCAAGACTGGTCGTCTAACCTCAAAAAAGCAGCCAGGTATGCTTACAGACGGTATTATAAATAGGCTAATTTTCGCGATCGAATATCATAAACAATACCAACCTAACTACTTATTTGAGGAAACTCAATTGTGTTTTTAGGTGTGTTTTCGGGCCATCGATGACATTAATTCGATTTCGAATTCACCTCCGGACATGAATTCAAAATCGAATTGATGCCATCGATGACTGAAAACACCGAAAAAGTTCGAAAAACACGATCCAGTTTCGTGTCATCCACACAGAAAAAACAGAAAAAAACACTTTGGTAGCGCTGACAAAACCTTTGGTAGAAAAATGGCCCAGCAAAAGACTTTAGTTGAGCCAACCAAAGGTTCTTTACGCTTAACTAAAGAGATTTTGCTGGGTGAATAAAAAATTTGGTTGGCCCAACTAAAGTCTTTTGCTGGGTCATTTTTCTACCAAAGGTTTTGTCAGCGCTACCAAAGTGTTTTTTTCCGTTTTTTCTGTGCACTGTTGACTGTTGTCATGCGTAGGTTGGCAATGATTTTGTATAATTTCGTTGGATATATTCGTCGCGAAAATTCGCCTAATTCCTTCGAACAAGATCATCACCGATCATCAGACCCGTCACCAACAGTCATCAAAAACAACTTTAGTCAAGTTTCTGCAGTAACTTTGGAAGCATCAAGTTTGCAGCTCCGCGCAGTTTGATCAAACACATTTAAACGTGTACGGAAGCCTATTCACAAAAACTCACAACATTTATTACAAAAAGCACTAGTTAGTAGTTATCACTCACATAGATAAATTAAAAAAATCGTCAGATCAGGTCAAAATAATAAAAAAATAATTAGGCAGATTGGATTATCACGATACACAAAATCATTTGCGTATAAACACGCTATCAAGATCCGTAAAACGGCAACCCTGTCGAAATCGTATCATTAAGGGTGCGATGGGGCACTTGCAAGGATCTGAAATTTTAAGTTTTTTTATGAAGAAAATGATAGAACTTATTGATGAGCTGTTAACAATGGTGTCTTTCATTTTTTCCCAAGTGTCCCGGTTTTGGAGATACACACGTGTAAAGTCGTAAAAAAATCGTGAGCGTAGTGACGTCACTACGCGGAATTCCCACTTAAAACAATGTATTTTGGGCCAAAATCACATCTCCGGAACAATGGGAAACAATTAGAAACCAAAGGCATATTTGTTCTCAGCTCATCAAGTACTTTCATTTTCTTTATAAAAAACACAACATTTCAGACCCTTGCAACTGCCCCATTCAGAAACTTTCCTTGAGATCTCTTTGGCTTGGCTTGCGGGCTTGTTCGACTAGCTTTAGCGATAGAGGGGGATATACATGTCATAAGTCCTATTTCAAAGAGTGACAGCATGGACAATCTGAATCTGGTTTGTTTGCCTCACTTTTTTGAACCTTAAATCAAAAATTGTAATTAATCCGGTGGAAATTGGGTTTAAACTAAAGTGCAAGCGTTATACATAGAGCGACTAATTGCACACAGAATGTTAATACAACTATCCAGGTGAGAAATTTTGCTTGTTTCTATCATGTGTCAGCTTCTTTATCGTGCAAATCCCTCCAGAAGAAACGCAGTCATATCGATTTCTGTGACCAGACGGCCACTCTAAAACACTTGCACTTTCGTTAATAGCAAATTTCAAATGTATACATATGTCACCATTTATTTTTTATTATTATTATTTTTTTTTTTTTTAATTTAAAGGTTAAAAAAATTGAGACAAACAAACCGAACCTGCGTGAAAATTTCCATAAAAGATTTCCATCATGCGGCTACTTCCAAGGGCGGATCCAGAGATCTGGCAACTGTGTATTCTTCCCATTTGAACGTATGAGGAAGAATCGATTCTCGAGGGGGCCATGGTCCCTTGACTAATCGATTGTTCCTCACGCATTCAAATGGGAAGAATACACAGTTGCCAGATCGCTGGATCCGCCTATGGCTACTTCCTTCAAGTTTCAATATCACGTCCCACAAATCCTCTCTATCGCTATAGTTCGTTGGACTTGAGCCACCCTTCAGATTCAATTTGCAATTCAAAAAGACACCTTGAACCAAAACGCCTGGAGATTTCTCAAGGAAGTTTCAAGGGATTTTCAAGTTAGTTTGAGACTCGAATTTGAATTCAGATGAGACGCTTCGGAAACACACAGTAGTATACTTAACCCTTGTGAGCCTAAGGGGGGGGGGGGGGTACATTTGTACCCCAGGCCAGTTTTTTTGACGCCATTTTGTCAAAACTGCTCAAAATTTTTTGGGACTTCATGAAATTTTAAGTTAGGATACTTAGAACACGTCTACCAAATTTCATTAATTTTTATGAATTTTTGTCGATATTATAGAAATTTAAAGTGTTCGGGTACAAAAATACCCCCCCCCCCTTCGTCCTGCCCGTTTTAAGTTTGGAACCATCTATTGCAGTGAATTTTACGGAAATTTTATGTAAATTAAGAATATTAAGTCAGATCATTGAAAAAAAATTGGAAATTTATCAAAAATGGAAAAATAAGATGGTACCTCATTTCATTTTTTCAATTTTTTTTATTTTGACATTTTTTTTAAAAGTAGGTGTAAATTTGGCAACATAGCAAAAATTTACTCAAATTTCACATAAATTACTCTCTTAGGGTACTAAGTACATAATCCATCCATTAAAGTTTCAAAATTATTGATACTGACTGTGCTGCATGAAAATATCCTTGGGGTACAAAAATACCCCCCTTAGTCCTTTGTGTTACCGAAATACCTTAGGCTCACAAGGGTTAAGGCAAATCTCAAGGAAAAATGTCAAGGTAGCTCATTAGCTACCTTGAGCTAGACTCCAGATTGTCCAAGAATTGCCGATGTACGATGAGCGACTCAGAATTGCAATATTCCTCACTCGACTCGACCAGCGGCGGCTCGTACAATAGGGAAACAATGGATTTCCTCCATTTAAAACAGTGTAAAATAATCGATTACTTGGTGAGGTGCAGCGCCTCACCTAGTATCGATCTTTTTGCATCCATTTAAATGGCAAAAGTGCAAGGTCGCCAGATTGCACGAGCCGCCACTGGACTCGACTCGACTTGGCTTAAGCATTTCTCTAGCCAAGCCAATAAGGAAATCTCTAAAGAAGTTTCTGAATTACACCCTAAGTCATTAGTGCCTTCTTAAAATCCTGAAATTCAAGCAGCACGCAACTTCTCAAGTGCAGAGCAACAGCTTCAGCTTGCTCCAGCGTTGTCAGATTCTAATGTAGTCACCGTAGATCTTATCATTGAACAATTGAACATAAATTAGGCAATTTTCCTATAACCTGGCAACGCTGGTTCGCTCGTCGGCTTATCAGGTCAGGGTTGCCAAATGTTGCAGAAAATTCAACAATTTTACATATCGAGTTAAATGAAGAAAATGCGTAAAAATAAAAGAAAAACGGCAACTCAGTATCAAATACAACTGCATGCATGGTGACTTTTGGTGTGAACAGCAAAGAGTAAATGTGCGAGGGTGGATTTTTAAGTAAGTTTACCTATGGTTTTTCTCTAATACTCTCAATGCTGAAGAAAAAAACAAACCCAGCGTTAAAGCAAGCGTACTCTCAGTTTTCTAACGAGCTATAGTTTTTTTTTTTTTTAATTTCGGCTAACGCGTTGCGGAGTTATCGTGGATTTTCCACACCCGTATCATCCTTCAAACGTGCCCACTTTTCACGCGCTGCGGAACTTACAAAAAATGAATTTAAGACTTTGAAAAGGTAAAATAGAGTCATCGTTTAGTTGAAATAAGTTATAGGATTGTTATGAATTTCACTTTTCGACGTAGTCGAGTAAGTAAACTTATTTAAAAATCCACCCTCGAATACACACTACACAGGCAATTTCACGACAACAGGATTCTCCGGTGATGCCGAAAAATGTCTTAAAAAAGCGGAACCCCAAATAAGGTCTAAAGGTTCCCAAATATTAAATAAATTAATATTCCTGTTAAATGCATTATTCCTTTCAACGATTTCTACAATATACTGCACCGTAGACTTAATGCATTGTTTAAATCATACAGCTTTTGAAGAGTAAAAACAGGCGAGATGACCTGGCAGAACGACCACAGTCATTTACACGGAAAAAAACTACGGTGAAAATAACCATA
Organism: Trialeurodes vaporariorum; assembly: GCA_011764245.1. Classification (NCBI taxonomy): domain Eukaryota; kingdom Metazoa; phylum Arthropoda; class Insecta; order Hemiptera; family Aleyrodidae; genus Trialeurodes; species Trialeurodes vaporariorum. Next base: position 60,901,151 of record VMOF01000035.1, on the reverse strand, counting down.
CGGATACCTGATTTTGACACCGGCTAGATGTTATGGTAATGTTAACCAGAAGTATACTATGTTTTGACTAGGTACTAGGTGATGTTACCTGATTGCATGTCGAATTTACTTAAAGTATCGGTAAATGTACCATACTTCTGGTCAAGTTTACCATAACATCTAGCAGGTGCCAAAATCAGGTATCCGTATGGTTATTTTCACTAATCTTTTTTTTTTCCGTGTAGAGATGTCAACTCTGACTTCTGAGGATTCAACTCTGGGGTGAATAAATCACTTGGAAATAAAGTTGCGTTGGGAGCATCAGAAAGTTCCAAATTGACTCATAAACTCAATAAATGCGTTCAAACAAAATTCCAAGATAGATATCATAAGAGCGATGAGCAACAATGGGGGATTGAGTGCAGTGGCGGCTCGTGCAATTTGGCAACAGTGTGTTTATCCCATTTAAATACACGGAAAACAATCGAAACTTGAGGAGGCTGCCAGCCTCCGCTTGAATCGATTTTTCACCTAAGTTTAAGTGGAGAAAATGCATGGTTGCCAAATCTCACGGGCCGCTACTTATTAAGTGTGTCCTATCTAATCGCAACTTTTTATGCCAAGAAAACTGAATCATCGAGGGAAAAGCTGCAATGGGTCTGTTGCAAACTTTTGCTACTGCGCTATAGAGTGTTCAATCTCATGTAAAATCGCGTGACAACTCCATTGGTTGCACCAGAAAGTCATAAAATGCAGTATGAAACTCACGAGAGACGTTTTATGAAATCCAAGATGGCGGTAAAATATTGAGCAACCTGTATGCATGCACCACAAACATCCAAGTATAGCCAACCTCACAATATCGATCACACCCAATCACAACGTAAGTGAACACATAACCTCTGAAGCTGTGAGGTTGTCAACGTTGGTAATCCTTGGATATTAAAGGTGCATGCATACAGATTGCTCGATATTTTACCGCCATCTTGGATTTCATTAAACGTCTCTTGTGAGTTTATTATCGCTTTTCATGACTTTCTGATGCCACCAATGGATTTTTCGGGCGATTTTACATACCATGAAACACTCTTTATCGTTGTAGCAAAAGTTTGCAACAGACCCATTAGACGTTGGACTCCCACATTGGCCATTGTGACTATAGCTCATATTATTGGACATAACTTTTGGGAAGTTGGTGCCACGCTCAGTGGCGTCGCGTGCCATCTGGCAACAATGCAACTGCTCCGTTTAAACTCACTAAATATATCGAATTTTCCTTGTGCACTGTGCAGTGTGCACCCCCTGAATTCGATATTTTACATGAGTTTAGATGGATAGAATACATTGTTGCCAAATTGCACGCGACGCCACTGGCCACGCTGCGCATCGCCGATGATTCCATCGGTTGACAAAAATATTACACGGTTGAGTTCAGCAGTATGACAGTAACGCACAAAAATATACTGATCTGAAATATATTTTTTCAACCGGTGGAATCATCGGTAAAAATCAACTTTAATCAAATTTTAAAATCAACGATATTTACTACACGATTAACATTATTCAATGCAAATATATAATATATATGGTGATTGAAATATAGTTAAAGTCAATTGTTGCCACTTCGAACGCGAAGGGAGAATTTATTTGCCGATGAAGTCATTTATAGTTATGACTTAGCTCCCGTGTCCCTAAATGTGGTATTTGGTCAAGATCTGCGGGTTTTCGATCAGCAGACACCCATGCATTTGAGTTCGTAATGTCAGGTTCGGATAGTGTTTGCTTAGGCGAAGGTAAGCCAGCAAGCTACATATTATAAAGGGAGAGGGATAAAGATCCAAGATATCATAAATCGGACGGTCTTTTGTCTTTACTTTTTTCAACCTCCAATTTTAAAACAATTTTTTAAAAACTTTAAAATCAGTTTTTCGCTTGTATTTACATTATTTTTTCATGTTAATTTTTGTTTTAGCATTGTTTATCTTCGTCCAACGAGTCTGGCCAATTTTAAAGGTTCCATCATCAAATTTTAAAGTTGAATAAATTATACTTGAAAATTAGTTTCAAAAGAAAGCACCAGTAGAGCAAGACAAATGGAACAAGAAAATTTATTTTACTTCCAACTTGAGAATATTCCTTGATTGAGTTCAAGAAGAGTCGTGTTAACCAAATACTGTCCAGTCCTGGTCATCAAAGACAAAAAGTGTCTTTTAAATAAAGAGTCAATTTTAAGAGGAAAAGTTTACTCTGCATCCTATGGGTCTATTTATAATTTAAAAAAACTTATGCTGGCATCTTTGATCTTACAGCAGTTTTTATTATAATATAATAATAATACCTACACATTATATCAGTGGACGTAAAATATTTGGAATTTTGAGGGTATAAAAAAGGAAGACAAATAAAACCGCTTGCATAGGAGGGGGAGGGGGGGTGAGTCAGATAGGTTGCCCTTGATAGCCTCATCATTTTTATATTATAAGGAACCAAGGTGGGATTCATAATGGTTAAGTTTAGTGAGGTCAGGTTGGGATTTATATTGGGTTGGGTGAGGTCAGGTTTAGGTTCCAGTGGAAGATTCGCTCAGAAGATTGATACGAGGACAGCGGCGGCTGCTTTTTTTATCCCTTTGAACCAGTAGCGCACCGAGAGTTTCTTCATCTCTCTCTTTTCTCCATTAAAAAACGTATGTTAGACAAGGATGGACAACGGGATAAAACCCCCTCTTTCTGTCCTTTTCCTACTTAAACATGCAAATGGGAAATGAGGGAGATGGAAGATATCCTGGTTGCGCCAGTGCTTTGAACCCATGCAAAAGCACTGATTACTATTTAGAAAATCGTTTGACCCCCCCCCCCCGACTCGATTATTTTCCATAGGTTTATAAGAGTTGGGTGAGACCAAGATAATAAGGATTTTTTACCTACGATTTCCGTCGCCTGCTTTACCAAAGATAGCCAATGGCGTGTCATCATTTCGATACTTTCAATCAACAGTCAAAATTAATGATAAAACGCTATTTGTTATCGCTGGTCAATCGAGCGATGGGAATCGCTGGCAAAAAAAAAAAAAAGTCGATTTAAGTTCGACCGGCTAACTTGGTCAGTAGACTGAGGGACCGGTGGCGTTGAGCAGTGAACAATCGATTGTCTCATTTGAGCCCATGCGAAAGTATCGATGATTTTGAATTTCAATGTAACCCCCTCCTTCTCCACGAAGAATCGATTCTTTTATACGCGTCTATATGACTTGGGTAAGGTCGGATTTAGGGTCAACTAGTTTTGGTCGGACTGATGATAGTGGCACGATGGATCATGATATCGTGATCCATGGTCATTATTTCTCACATTTGAATCCATGCAAAAGTATCGATTATATGTGGGAATTCAATTGAGGCAATTTCCGAAAAAAGGGCCCATAAACAACAGGTGTGCTCTTTCTAAAAAATTAACATTGTGATTGAATATAGACTGTAGTCTAAAGAGCGTACCTTTTGTCTTATGGGCTTCTTTTTTTTTCTTTTTTTTTCGGAAAATACCTCAAAAACCCGTAAAACCCCATTACTTTTTCCTACATGTTTACAAGATGGTTCGGTGTTCTAGGTATAAGCACACCTCAATTAAAGTTCATTATGGTCTGAGATCGAAAAAAAAGGTCCGTTAAAAATCATCGTTTTCTATCTACTAAGCTTAGTTACAAACTTTCCAAGGACATTTATTAGTTTAAATTACGTGTTAAACCCATTCCATATCACGCCACAGTAAATTCGTTTCTGCGATTATGCCTGCCTCACAAGATTTCAGTGTTTGTATTAATGATTGACACAACAAATAACTGTTAACGTTTGAAGGATAAGTTTTACTCGAGCGCCTTCAATCAAATATGTATGCAAAATCAACACCGCGGTACAGGAATATTTAACTACCCTATTTATTTGTGCGAGCGAACATTGATTTGTCTCAGTAACCTGGGCGTAAAAGGGTTAAAAGTGTTCTCTGTAGTTAACCCTTTCAATACCACGCCCGAGTACCTTTGTTTCCTCAACTAGATCTACCTCAACATTTAAATGTTGCATTGACATCAAAAGCTACTCTACATTATCGACCATTTCCAAAACAGTAATTCAATTCAGTGCCTTCAATTAGAAGAATAGGCAAAATCAACACCGTAATTCAGTGCCTTCAATTAGAAGAATAGGCAAAATCAACACCGTGGAGTAGGAATAGATAACTACTAATTTAATTTGATTGAGTAAGCGAAGATTTGTTTTCCTAACCTGGTAGTAATAAAAGGGTGAAATTTGGTTCTGAAAGTTTGTGAATGATAAATTGATGAGAACTTTACTTTCTAATTTTCGGCCACTGTTTGACGATCTCAGACCATAGCATAGTACAGCATGGGCGGATATAGTAATTTGTCTTTCTCTCTCTCTTTCCATTTGAATATGTGCGGTAGAAAAGGACAGAGACAGAGGCAGGGGCTAAAGTCACGTGATGGCCCAGGCCCCCTTGACTATCCTTTCCGAACACATGTGTTTGAATAGAAGTAGAGAGAGAAAGACAAATTCCTGTATCCACCCATGTAGTGCAGTGGGGGAAATCAAAGGATGTAAAATTTACCTGGGCCAAGTATACACTCCAGAAACCTCGAATCCAAAATGCCATGATCCTGTGTAAGCTCCTTGGCCCTTGGGCCCGGTACATACCCCGTGGCCGTGAGCTTTGCCGTCCTCCCAGCCACCGCAATAAGTGCCCCCGTCGTCGAAATCGAACCTGCCCCCATTAACATGGACCTTGTTGGAACTGGCGGTCCCGGTGGCTCCGGTCGACGGCGCCGATTCACCAGATACCGGGCCCCCGCCCCCACCGCCGCCAGCTGGGGGGCCATCCACCTGAGTCGAGGGTTGCATATCGCACTACATCGAAGAGAACACTGGCCGACGACAACCGAATTTCACCGTTCATCATAGAACACCACAGGAAACGAAGGAAACAGCGAGAGCAGCGGCGGAAACAACGAAAGCAGCGACATCTCGGAAGGAGAGAGATTTACGGGGGGGCGGCGGGGCGGAGGGGGGTGGGTGGGTTCGAAAGGAATCCAACGGCGGCGACGGAGAAAATTGCGACGGCCGAAAAGTGAGGTTATACTGGTGCTATACACAGGTGCACCGTATTCACCCGTATACTAACCGGGGGGATGAATATGATGTAAAAAAAGGGGGGCGCACCTCCACGGGAGGATCGGACCTCGCTCGGGGGAAATAAAATATATATATATGTGTATATATATATATATATATATATATAAAAAAATCGGTATTGAGTGTCGTACGCGGAGCACGGTCACTCAGCCAACTGCTCTTGTTCTCTAGCCCGGCTCAGCACCCCGCGACTACCCCCGCCCCTCCCTCCATTCTTTACCCCCCCCCCCCGTCACCAAGTCTCTCTCGACACTCCGCGCAACGCGCAACACTCAAAGCTCTTTTCCCCGCGCGCGCGTGAGTCGAGCGAGTCCCTTCTCCCGTCGCCTCTCCCTTGCGCGCTCCCTCTCTCTCTCTCTCTCTCTCTCTCTCTCTCTCTCTCTCTCTCTCTCTCTCTCTCTCTCTCTCTCTCTTCCCCCTGCCTCTCACTCTTTCTCTCTTTCTCTCTCTCCACTGCGTGCAACTCACAAGCAAGCAAGCGAGCAAACGGCCACAAGACTATACGCGCTCGCTTCGCCGTTCGGAAAGACGCTCGCTCGCTGTTTGGCCGCGTCTCAACGCATTCCTTTCGTAAAATGTTCCCTACAGGATGGCACACTGAGGTAGGAGGAGGAGGAGGAGGAGGAGGGGGGGAGGAGGCACACAGACGCAGAAGCTCGAATTAGGTTCACTCCGTGGCGGAAGGGTGGGGGGAGGGGAGGGGAGGGACAGGGAGGGATATTTCGCTCCGAAAGAGCATAGATTGAATAACACGCCCGCGGTGCGGTGGCGACAGTATACAGCATACGCGCGATAGAAGGCACACGGACTCCCGACCAGCAGCAGCATTTGGCAACAGTGGGTGATACTCATCTTCAGTGGCGGCTTGTGCAATGTGGTGACATATACCTACGGATTCTCTCAGCATTTAAACCTACGTGTAAAAAAAAAAAAAAAAAAAAAAAAAAAAAAAAAAAATCGATCTTTCAGAGGGCCCTCGATGAACTCTCCGAAGAAATCGATACTTTACTTTTAAATGGTAAAAAAATTATGGTTGCCGAACCACACCGGTAAAGCCACTAGTTGCGTCGCCAGCGCCCAGGGCAGGGTTGCCAAGTATATACCCCCCCCCTTCACTCTTTGCAGTTTGCTTCTAATCGCAGAGCTGTTGTTTTACGTGTAACAATACCTAAGCATTTCCTCATTTATTTTTACTCGAAGTAAAATTTTCAAATTTCCCGCCAAATTTGACAATAATGTTTCAGAGTGTCAAGAAACATGCGGAGTTATAGAGAGGGAATCCCCGTAAAGTCCGGCAACCCCGCGCCGCCGCCCGCCGGGTACACTAACCACCGAAGTACGGCACGGCGCAGCGGTTCGGCAACCAGCAAGACTCACTTCTCTCGTATCTCGCATCCACGCATGTTTGCAGCTTTGGGTTCTGACTCCCCCCCCCCTCAACCCCCCTTCGCCGTCTCTCACTCTCAATGCCCGACCCTTGCCCCCTGCGATCGCGACTCGCGAGCATCCCTCTGCAAACCCCCTCTCCGATCTGCCCCCCCAACACCCCCCCTCCCCGAATCCACACGGAATGAGTATGCGCGCGCCGACGCCACCGGAGAGCCCCTCCCCTACTTCCCCGTCTGGCTGTGGCTTGTCGCCGCGTATCCCTGCCTACCCCCCCCCCCCTTCGCGTCCGATTCCGAAAGAGCTTTCGCGATCGCGGAAAGCACATGGTTACTCGAAGTCGCAAACGGTTCGCTTCGAAGCGGATCGTATTGGTGGACGGTGGAATCTGTGGTGGATCCAGAAGAGTTTTCTCTCGGTCTATCTTTTTCACCGCGGGGTTGCCAAGTCGATGTCGTGAAAAAAAAAAAAAAAATTCGCCGACTTCCTGGTTTACCGTCGGTGTATAAAGGAGGCGAATCTCTCTCCGCCACCCAGCAACAGTGATTTGAGGGGGAAATTCTCCTATTTTCCCTTGTGCCTCAATGAAAAACGGGCTGATTTTTCATCGGCGCGGCGGCGTCAGAGAAAAAATGGGTGAGGAATGAGGGAAATTCGCCTGATTCCGATAAATGGACGGATTTTTTTGTCATCTCAAAGCAACTGTGATTAAGATGGAAAATTCACTTATTTTCCAACAGTATGAATTCTAACAGATTGCTAAATAGGGCAGTTGTAAGGGTCTGAAATGTTGTGTTTTTTATATGGAAAGTGATAGTACTAAATGACTTAAGAACAATGGTGCCTTTGGTTTTTTTCCAAGTGCCCTGGTTTTGGAGATACACTCGTGTGAAGTTAAAAAAAAATCGTGGGTGTGTGACGTCACTACGGGGAAATCCCCTTTTAACACAATGGATTTTGGGCCGAAATCTTTTTTCCGGAACATTGGGACTAAATTAAAAACCAAAGGCATTTTTGTTCTCAGCTCATCAAGTACTTTCATTTTCTTATAAAAAACGCAACATTTTAGACCCTTGCAACTGCCCCATCGCTGATAGCTGAGATTGCCAAAATATTGCGAAGAGCTGGATTATACACAGTCATATGAAAATATAAATGTGATTGCAGTAGAAAATTACAAAGAATAAGAAGCGAGTTTTTCATTGCCATCCAAACACAGCGGTGACGGACGGTTTAGTGATGACGTTATCCGGTGAAACAGCTCGTTGAGTGTTGTGTTTCACAGCTATCTCTCTCACTCTCACGTGACTCGTATGTACTGATATCTCACTCTTTATCGCTGATCCCGTAGACAGAGAGACAGTTTTTGGAAAATTTGTTGGCAGTTATGAATTATTACTCGGGGCACGTGAATGCGATTTTGAGTAGAAAAGAGTCGTATTTTGCTTTGTCCTCGCGATGGCGATTTTGATTATTTTTAACGTAAATATGTTTGTTGCATTTTAATTAATCTGTTTGCAATCTCAAAATGTGCTCATTTTGAGAATGCAAATGGAATTAAAATGCGACAAATATATTTACGTAAAAAAATAATCAAAATAGGCATCGCGATGACAAAGCAAAATACGACTAAAGGAGTGCGCACACCAAATCCGTCACGTTGCGGTCCGGTCCGTCACGTTACGGTTCGGTCCGTCACGTTACGTTTAAAAGACGGAAGGTTCCGCACACCAAAAATCCGTCTCCGTCTCCGTCCGTTACGTTCCCGTTTTCCTTTTATAATACAACTCCTATTCATCATTCTATTACTTTCCCCCCGAAAGCATCCCTCCATTTGCAAGCAGTTCGTTCGTATCTTTTTAAGTGTGATAAGTCGTTTTTTTTAAAGCAAGATTTTTTTCTTTTACCTATTTTATCGTTAAATTCGGGCATGGATTTTTCTTCTGACGAAGAAGCGCTGGTAGTCGCAGCTCTTCTTGAAGAAGAAGAAGAAGAAGAGGAACAAGGAGAGGTGGAACGACGTACCCGGATCTGGGTCCACGACATAAATTTGAAAAGAAGCACGTTAGGAGAACACGTAACGCTCTTTGAGGACATGCTAAACGACGAAAGAAAATTCTTCAAAAATTTCCGAATGAGTCCCAAGAAATTTTTTGAATTGGTGGATCTAATGCCGTCACTACAAAAACGAAACACCAATTACAGGCAATCCATCCCACCGGTGGAGCGGCTTGCTGTTACTTTAAAGTAAGTACTCATGATAACTTTAAATTCACTTCATAAATTTTCGTTTGTTTTGAATTCTATGTCTATACAGTATGTTTTAAAATTAGGATTAATATTCCGTGTCTATACATGTATTTTTTTCCTCAATTTTGTTTTCTTTGTTTCTCTTCTTCTTCTTAATTTTGATGATACATCCGACAGCAGTGATTGACAAATCTCAGCCACTTTTGCGATTCATATTCATTGCCTAAAGAATCGATTCCATCAAAGAACCGGGTCGAAAGAATCGATTCGATTCTTTGTCAGAATCGGCTTCAAAGAATTGATTCTTTAAAAAATCGATTCATGAATCGGGATCCCTATCTCAAAGTCATTGTTAAGACACTGAGGAGTCTGATCTTTTGTCCAATTCGAACCGAAATGTTCACAAAAACAAAGCTATCACGTAAAAAATGAATGGTATAATAAATTAACTATAAGTAATTTTGGGGGCCTGCTATTAAGTTTGATATACTTGAAAACATACATTTATTAGAACGAAGCAGACGGCTTGTTGATTCGACCAATCACCTGCTCCATTCGGTCAGGCATTTCGTCTTGTCTATCATACTTAAAGGTAAACACCAAAATTACGTATTCTTGAGGTTATTTTTTCTACTCATTTTCTCATTGATTGTATGCATTTTAGCTAACAATTAAATAATAGGTACAATTTTTTTTATGAGGCACGGGAAAAAAGAATGGTGAGATTTAATCATACACAAAGTAGATTTTGGCTTTAGTTGGATGTATGGTAAATATGATTAGATATTTGGTAGAATAAAGCACTCTATTTGTTAACATTGACCTAGGATAGTTGAATTGGACAATAGCATACTTCATTCTACCAAATATCTGGTCAAATTTACCATACTTCGAACAGAGGTCAAAATTTTCTTTACGCATGGTTAATTTCACCAACCTTTTTTCCGTTCGTGCATATTCCTTGAATGGATTATCGTTTTCTCAATTTTAATGTATACCTGGAAAAATTTGCCAAAAATACGAGAGTAAAACTAAAAATTAGAAGTTTGAAAAATGAATTTGTATTAAAATTGCATCAGGAGTGAAACATGCTTGCAAAAAAACAAACAAACAAGAAACAAGAAAATGCAAGAAAAAAAGGAAATAATAAGAGGTAACTGAAAAAATTCATCAGAAGTATCAAGAAAAGAGAGAACTTAAGCACAAAAAACAAAGTTAGGCCATTTTAGCGGCAGAGAAGGCATTTAAGGGGGTATCCTACCCTAAATTTGGGTCACTTTAGCAATTTTTGGGGATTTTGACTTTTTTTACTTTTCTTGTTCAGGAAATCCTCGTGAAGAACGTGATATTTTTGGTTTTTTTTTAAAGGCTTAGAAATATTTTTAATTAATTTTTTAAAGTCATGCGCCAATAATTTACACATCTATGGAAGCAAAAAATAAATGTTTGTTATTTTCTTTTTCCATTTTTAGAACATGTTAATTTTCCCCTGTTTTGCCGCACAGGAAAGTTGGTATCTCAGTCCTTAATTAAGCTACAGACTTCATTTTTTTTTAAAATGTTCGAAATTGTATTATCTGTGATCTGTTGGAATCAGATTTTTAACCTACCCTCAATATTTTTTTCAAATTAAAGTTCAAAGTGAAAAAGTAAGCTAAAAAAAAACAGATGCCATTGAAAAATTCTTACCCGGGCAACTAAGCATTGAAAAAAAAATCTGTCTCCAACAGATCACAGAGAATCTAATTGTGCATCATTTGAGCCAAAGAACAAGTCGATAGAGCAATTATATCAGGCTCTAGCAACTTTCCTGTAAACGACCTTTTTTTCTGCTTATTATTAGATTTCAGGGGCAGGTATGCAACCACCACAACAAAAATTTCAGGGTTGCCTAATTTCAATGTGCTTATTCCATTGCCAAAATTTCAGAAATTTTGGAGGTTAACTGGTGAAAAAAAATTTTTGGGTAGGATACCCCCTTAAATCTTTAAGAGTCACTACTTTGGTGATTTATTATTGAAAACTTTTCCTTCTTCTAACGGGAAGGGGGGGGACTGCTTTTATGAGGAACATCATTGGCTAGTAATGGAAAAGTCTCAAATGGAAAACAAAAACTATAGTCTCAGTCTTATTTGAAATTAAAAATATAAAATGAACAATTCGGTTTCATTGCAACCGAGAAAAAAACATTAAAAAATTGAAAAATGAAAGTATTAACTTAGGAACAAAAAAAGTTTAAAGAAAGTGGGACGAGATCCATTAAAGAGGAACTAAAATTGTTTGAACACAAAATAAAGTAATGAACAGGAAGGCTGGAGAAAGTCAAAGTCTTATGAAACAAGTGGCGCTACTGTCTGTGCATTCACCGAGGGTTTCAAAAGCATTTCCGAGGACACTTTGCGAGTGTTGGTTCGAATTAGTATTGAAACGATTGGAAAAATCCATTGGTTTCACAGGAGAATTCAACGTGAAGTGCCTTAATTGATTTGGCGAGAAAGAAGAAGAGGATGTGGAAGATGAAGTCTGCTGAGTCTGTTCGCCCAAAAAATCCTTCATTTCCAAATCAGAGACTAGCACTCCTATCTTTGCTTTCGCTTCAAGCTGGAGAGCAGGGGATAACCTCCTCACTGACGCCTCCATTGCAGAGAAAAACTTCGTCAGGTGGTCTTCCTGAACTTTTGCCTTTTTTTCGAGATACTCTAGAAGAACCTGCGATGTTTGAGTCTTTGGAGGAGGAGGAGTAGGAACACTTTTATTGCAGGATTTGCTTCTCTTTGATTGACTCTGAGAATTTTGGTTTTCCGACACTGGAGGGGAAGAAGGCGAAGATAAACGAGTCGGATTATTAATTGTCGTGGGCTCAGCAGGAGCGATGAAAGAGGGAGAGGGCGGTGCAAGCGAGTCCGATGACACTGTGAACTGAGTATTTTCATCGTCTTCTTCCTCTACAGTTGATGGACCTTCATTAAACATGTCTTGGCTCACTTCTTGTAAATTAGATTTTTGGGTCCTCTCTCTAATACACGGTGTCAAAAAGGACATCACCTCTTCATACCTCCATTTTGCTTTTTTTTTTGCTGGGTCGCCGCTTTTGGTCTTATTGTTATATACGTTTCTCCGGTACTGGTCTCGGAGACTGGCCCACCTTTTTTTGCAATTTTCACCTAAAACAAAGAATGACGAACAAAAACTCAAATTAAGACAGACGTAAATCGGTGGGCATCATGCAATGAAACGATTGATATAAATCGATCGATCGACCAATACGATTTTCGATCGATAGTAGACCAGGGCTGCCGTTTCACTATAATGGATTAAATTGTCATACTCAACAATGATTCCACCGGTGGAAATAAAAGATTATAGTTCTGTTCAGAGGGATGGCTACAACGCAAAAAAAATTATCTAATCCGCAATAATCTCTGTATCAACCGATGGAATCTTCGTTGAATAAAAAACTTGACCGAAATGTTCAATTCAACGACGATTGCATCGATTTGCATGAGATTATACATCAACGAACTTTTGTTCGTTTCAGACATTCAGTGAAATTGAACAGTAACATTTTTATCAACCAGTGGAATTATCTATTAACAAGGGAAGTGCACGAACCCGGACCCCTCGAAATTTGATCAAATTTTCAGGATCGGTAGTTGATAAGAAACTATTTGACACATGTTTGCCGGTTCATGATGAGGGCAGTCAGTGCAGCTATTTGAGGCCACGCGCGCAGTCAATTTTTTTTCTCCGTTTCTGAAGCCCATTCACAAAAACGGCCAAACATGTGTCAAAAAGTTTCTTATGAACTACCGATCCTGAAAATTTGATCAAATTTCGAGGGTACGGGTTCGTGCACTCCCCTCGTAAGTAAAAAACCTGATCAATAAAATTTGACAGCCCTAATAGAACGATGAAGTTCGATAAAATGAACTAATCTGACAGTAGTAATTAATGTATCATATCGTTCGTATGGAAGAGACAATAGATCGATTATCGACTTAAAGTTGTATCGATTGATCGACAACATATTGAACACTAATCGTTTGGATATCGTATCGTTCGATCGATCGACTGACATGCAATTTCAACGTATTATCTATGTTTTTTATTTGTAATGTTGGGCGATTATGAATGCTCGAGTCATGTGCAATTAGTACGGCTCAATATAGGTCGCATTATAAACTTACGAATGGAATTATATTGAGGGTCTAGGACTCTACAGGGTGTTGAAAAACTGTTCCCGAATATTTCAGGGGCGGATTTCACAGGTCAAAATAAGACTTTTTTCCCCATAAACATGGGTCCGAAATTGCAGTCCTTTCGAGTTTACAGTGTTGCAAAGTTTCCGAAAAACAAATTGAAAACTTGTTTTAACTCCCTCGTGAATTTTTCTTAACGCTCGTAAATATGTACTATGCTGTAGTTTTAGGCGTTCTTGCCGATTTAGGTCGTGAAAATGCTGTCTGCAAAAATTTGAGGGGGGGTTATGGGGGTTTTTCTTGATTTTTCTCACTTTTTTGGGCCAAATTAGGTGAAAACATGCTTTCAGATTCATTGAACCCAAAAACAATTAGCATTACTCAAAAGTTCGTAAAAAATATGCATTTTTAGTCCTTACAAGTTCTTCCAATTCGTAAACTATTTACGAGAAAATCGTCCCTGAAGTTGCAGAGAATTGACAGAATCAAAGAAAAGGCGATTATTGGCCGACCTCTGCAACTTCAGGGACGATTTTCTAGGAAATAGTTTACGAATTGGAAGAACTTGTAAGGACTTAAAATGCATATTTTTTACGGACTTTTGAGTAATGCTAATTGTTTTTGGGTTCAATGAATGCGAAAGCATGTTTTCACATAATTTGGCCCAAAAAAGTAAGAAAAATTAAGAAAAACCCCCTTAACTCCCCTCAAATTTTTGCGTACAGCATTTTCACGGCCAAAATCGGCAAGAACGCCTAAAATTACACCAGAGTACATATTTACGAGCCTTATGAAAAATTCACGAGGGAGTTATGTCAATTTTTCAATTTGTTTTTTGGAAACTTTGCAACACTGTAACTCGAAAAGACTGCAATTTCGGACCCATGTTTAAAGGGAAAAAAGTCTTATTTTGATCTGTAAAATCCGCCCCTGATATATTCGGGAACAGTTTTTCAACACCCTGTATTTAAAAAGAAACTAAGAAATAAATAAAATGAAAAAAATATGGTTCCAAGTTTGAGGAAACAGGCTTTATTACATCGAGTTCCAGTCATCATATATAATGACACCCGCAAAACCGCGCACGGAGGGAAAAGACTGGTATGGTTTACCATCGTGATAGTTGATTTTGACCTCAACAAGAAATTATGGTAAATTTTACTAGAATGATAGGGAAGGTAACAACAGATGTAGTGACTTTGTCCATCATTCTGGTTAACTTTGACGTCACTTCTTGTTGAGGTAAAAATCAACCATCTTTATGGTAAATTATACCAGTCTTTTTTCTCCCTGTCATGCAACCGATATCGAGTCGAGCCAATCATAATCAAATCGCAGGTATTTTATGTTTATTAATCTAGCTTTTATCTTATTACTCTATAGATTTCTTGGACACGCTGACTCAATTTTTACTCTTGCAAGCAGCTATCGGATGGGCGAATCTACGATACGCAAAATAATACATGAAACCTGTCAACTTATTTGGGAAACATTGAGCCCTTTGGTCATGCCTCCGATAACTGAGGAAAAATGGCTGAATGTGGCGCAAAAGTTTGACAGCGTATGGAACTATCCTAACTGCATAGGAGCAATCGATGGTAAACATTGCGTCTTCGAAAAACCAACGAACACCGGCTCCTTGTACTTTAACTACAAAAAAGAATTCAGCGTGGTCTTGTTAGCTCTTGTTGACGCAGATTACAAATTTTTAACGGTTGACGTCGGAGCTTACGGTCGAAGTAGCGATGGCGGCACCCTCCGATCATCAAGTCTGGGTCAAAGTCTTGAAAATAACAGTTTAAATATTCCTCCGCCAAAACTACTCCCCGGTTATGATAAGGTAACGTCACATGTAATCGTCGGAGATGAAGCTTTCCCGCTCAAAAACTTTATGATGAGACCATTCCCAGGTACCTCCGTTGCAGATGATGATCGAAAGAAGGTCTACAATTACCGTCATTCAAGAGCAAGAAGAGTGAGTGAGAATGCATTTGGAATTTTGGCAAAGAAGTTTCGAATTTACGGAAGAAAATTTAGCATCAAACCCAAGTACATGGATTTCATTATTCTCGCGACAACAGCTCTGCATAATTTTTTAAGAGAAGACAAATGTGCGTGGGCGCCAGGAGAATGGGAACAAGATGATTCGACTGATGGCCTAGATGATTTTGTTGGAATCGGAGGAAATAATCCGCGGGATGCTGCCGATATCAGAGATACCTTCGCTGACTATTTCATGTCTGATCAAGGGTCTGTGCCTTGGCAGTGGAAATCCGCTTACACCTCTCGTAAGGACCAGTAAAAAGAAGAACCATTACTTGTTTTATCTTTTTCCTAAATTGGAATTTACCCATTTTTCCTAGTTTTTGCTGAGCAATAATTCCAATCTACCGCTTAGTTTTTGAACTCATTGTAACAAAAATACTTACTTGACCACTTGTTACTTTACCGGCTACCAATTCATACTATGTTCATTAGTTAATCAAGCAATAAACTGATTATTTCCTTCTCCACTCATTTTCTAATTTATTATTAATTTTTCCCATTTTTATGAACGGAAAAAAGATTGAAAAAATGATTCCTATGCCTCCCTTGTCCGTAGATTATAACCTTTTTTCGGTTCTGATTAAGAACGAGGTGGGAGGGGGGTGGATTATTATTATTCTAATTTCTATTCTTATTATTATTATTGTTTCCTCGGCATTTTGAATTCTTATCTTCCACCAGTGTAATACAATCTTATAGACCAAAAAAAATTATGAATAAAAACATAAACCCTTTGTATCTATGTGAATTACTAGGGAAGGGGACAGTGGCGGCTCTTGCGATTTGGCAACAGAGCAGTTTTTCTATTTGAACGTATGTAAAATAATCCATTCTTAGACATGGGCGGATCCAGCAATCTGGCAACTGCGCATTATTCCCATTTGAATGTATGATAAACAATCGATTCTTGCTGGGGCCATGGCCCCATGACTAATCGATTATTTGTCATGCAATCAAATGGGAAGAATACACTGTTGCCAGATTGCTGGATCCGCCTATGTTCTTACAAGGAGAGGATACGAGTTGTGGATCACCGATTTGGTTCAAATTTAACATACATATAGTTCAGGGAAAATAAACGGACCCATATTTTGCCGTTTGCGCCAATGGGCAGTAGCTTCGTCAAAATAAAAATTTAAAAATCGGACAAAAATGGGTAGAAAAATCGTGTTTTCCGAAGTAACGCTAATCTGCCTGAATTGCGACTCCGTCTCCCATCTCGGATCGATTGCCGAGTGGTACCGTTCTCGCTCGCTACGCTTGACGTCCCGAGTTCGATTCTCGTTCCTGCCGCATACAATTTGCACACTCCATTTTTTTTGTTCTATTTCAATCGTTTACACATTTGCTCTCGAATATTCAGTGCATCTTTTTTGGCATAGAATTAACGCAATAAGAACGGAAACTTTCATAATTATAGGTAGCAGTTTCTAGCATTTTTTCACCTGTCTTTTTTCTCTTTGCCTTGCATAAGGACTTTGTCTGACTCTTTTCGAATTGCATATATGCATATGGGGGTTAGGACACCCCCCCACCCCCCGACGCGCGCGCGTAAGGGCTACGCAATTAAAGCTTTATGAAATGAAAGCTTATAAATTACTTTTGCTCTAATTCTAATGAAAGTTTTCGTCCTGATTGCGTTATTCTTTATTGATTTATAAGTGCATTTTTTTAAAAAAAATATACGATCAAATTGACTTTTTTTTATACTTATGATGTTTGTCACCGTAATAACTGTCATCTCATGCATGTCATACAGGAAATCAGACTTTTCTGGTATAACCAAAGATGCAAACAAGGTGTATTGTAGCACATTTTTTAATAAATAGGTGCACTCAGGACGAAAACTTTCATTAGAATCAGAACAAAAGTAATTTATGTGCTTTCATTTCATAAAGCTTTAATTGCGTAGCCCTTACGCGCGCGCGTCGGGGGGTGGGGGGGTGTCCTAACCCCATATGCATATATGCAATTCGAAAAGAGTCAGACAAAGTCCTTATGCAAGGCAAAGAGAAAAAAGACAGGTGAAAAAATGCTAGAAACTGCTACCTATAATTATGAAAGTTTCCGTTCTTATTGCATTAATTCTATGCCAAAAAAGATGCACTGAATATTCGAGAGCAAATGTGTAAACGATTGAAATAGAACAAAAAAAATGGAGTGCACAAAAAGTATGCGGCAGGAACGCGAATCGAACTCGGGACGTCGAGCGTGGCGAGCGAGAACGGTACCACTCGGCAACTGATCCGAGATGAGAGATGGTGTCGCAATTCAGGCAGATTAGCGTTACTTCGGAAAACACGATTTTTCTATAGCTTGTCCCAGAAAAGATTGGATTTGACACTTCTATGGTTTTCATGAAAACATCAGCTTCTTACTGCTCCTGACCAATCAGGTTGCCCTATCTGTGGATGGAAGCTGATGTTTTCATTCAAAGCTACAGTTGTCAAGTCCAATCATTCCTGGGACAACCTATACCCATTTTTGTCCGATTTTTAAATTATTTTTTTTGACGAAACTACTGCCCATTGGCGCAAACGGCAAAATATGGGTCCGTATTTTTTCCCTGAACTATATGTATGTTAAATTTGAACCAAATCGGTGATCCACAACTCGTATCCTCTCCTTGTTATTAGAATGTAGGCTACCAGCTCCCGTAGCAATCGATTGTTTTACATAAGTTTAAATGGAAAAACTAAGCTGTCTCCAAATCTCATGAGACGTCTCTGGACCGGGGGGGGGGGGGGGGGGGGGGGTGGATGTGAATTTATTTGACTTCTTTTATTATTTTGACTTCTTTTGTTCCAATACACATTTACAAAAATATTACGACATGACGGGAAAAATTGATATCATTGTTAAACTGGCCCTTTTAATTAATTTCCTTGTGTCAGTACCTACAGTTCATCTCAATTTTTCAGTTTTGTCGAACTAATGAAAATACCAACAAAGTAGCAAATTCGTAAGAAACGATAAAGAGAATACTTACTTGTACTTCCTGTGGCTTTAGCAATATCTTGCCAAGCTTGGCGCAAATAGTTCAGGTCCGAATGCTTTTTGTGCGATGGATCGTACAGGGCCGGGTAGTTACGCACATTCTCTATAAGAAGCTCGTCCTCCATATTATTAACTACACTTAAAAATTGTAGGATTCACTTTTTTTTATTAAATAATAGTAACAGCTAATTAAATATTATTAATTAACAAGCAGAGCGCGAAACTCCCACTGCACGAAAACATAAACAACAGACTGCAAGAAGTGCAAGAAGCATCCGTCAAGCGGCTTGCGGTTGCTAAAAAAGCAAACGGGTACGTAACGCGACGGGCCGCGACGCGACGTGACGGAACGTGCCGGATCCTGTTTGCGCGCTTTCATTTGTTTGCATGTAAAGCAACCGCGACGGAAGGTGACGTGACGGACCGCGACGGACCGGACCGCAACGTGACGGATTCGGTGTGCGCGCTCCTTAATGTGGCGAAACAAGTCCCTGTGATACCATGGTAAAATCCGTAAAAATGTTAATTTTGCATTGCGTATGAATTAATCGAGAAAATAGTTTAGGAAAAAGGGCTGTATCGGATCTCAAGCACGTTTGTTTTTTTTATAGTTTTTTTTTTGTTTTTTTTTTTTTTTTTTTGTTTGTTTTGTTTTGTTTTGTTTTTTTTTTTTTTAAACGCTTTTAAATTGCTTCAGTCAAACTGCTGTAGTTCGTGGATGGATCGATTTAGATACACTAACGCAACAACCTACATCCATTCAAACCAGTTCGACAGCGATTTTAAAAAAAGCCGGTACAAACCAAGGGTATAGATTAAAGAGGTATGCTCATCTGACTTCGCGCCACAAATCCAGTGGCGCGCAGTTCAAAATCACTGCAGGCAAGATGGCCGACAAAAGCAGAAAACGTATACTCTTTGCAGAAAACATTTGGTTGTTTTCTGCATTCCTGCAGAGGGCAGCCAAATGTTTTCTGCAAAGCGTATACGTTTTCTGCTATGTCGGCCATCTTGCCTGCAGTGATTTTGAACTGCGCGCCACTGGATTTGTGGCGCGAAGTCAGATGAGCATACCTGTTTAATCTATAACGTTGGGTACAGACACCCAGTGGCGTATTTAGGGGGGGGGGAGGATCAGGGGGATCAATCCCCCCCAGAGCCCAATTGTATATGGAAATATCATGAAAAAGTGTCAAAAAATAGAAAGGAGCGTAAAGTTTGAAAGGGACGCGAAATTTATTTTTACAGAACAACACGATAGTAAACAATTTTTGATAACTATTGGCAACTCAGCGGCATTTTCTAAAATTCATTCGGTAAAATATTTACGTTACTTATAGTTAAAACGATACGGCACGTGGAGGAGGGGGGGGGGGGGTCATTCTAAGGTAAAAAATGGAAGTCATCGATTTTTTTTTAACATCGTGAGATCTGATCCCCCCCCCCCCCCCCCCAGAGAAAAAGAGTAGTCACGCCACTGCATACACCGGATTAAAAAAACCATGACAGTGAGGTGGTGTCGTTAGCCATGTGCAAAAAATCGAATAGAATCGATTATTTTACGTAGGTTTAAATGGAAAAAAGCAAGAACCATTCAAATAAAGCATTCAGCTGAGCCCGAGTTAAACTTGTAACGAGGTCGTCCTTTTGAACTGCAACAGGTGTTTGCAGAACTAATTGAAAAAAAAAAAAAAAAAAAAAAAAAAAAAAAAAAAAAGTGAGAGGGGAGTAAAGGACAAAGAGAGAGAGCAAGAGAAAAAAAAAGAGAGAATGCTACAGTGTGGGTTAGGTTTCAAGTGAGAAAAAGCTAGCTTTCCTTTCATCTTTCAAGCCAAGATTGTCTCGGAGAAAAACGTAAAAAAGAAAATTCATTCCTTTTTGTTACACATTTCTTTGGAACATTTTTCTCAGATTACTTTTTAAACAGAGCTAGATAGTTAAAAGAGTATAGGGCTTTTTGGTCTCCGGTAGGGCTGCCGTTTTGCGTGTAATCAATGCTATTTTTCAATTCACAGATGATTCCACCGGTTGAGAAAAGATTACACAGTTCAGTTCAGTGCATGACTGTAATAAACAAAAATACTCGCATCTGTAATCTTTTCTCAACCGGTGGCGTCGTCGATGACTTTAAAAAACTCGCGGATATTTTAAGTAATCAACGGAGTTTCCACCGATTAAGGAAAGATTACATATCAGAGTATTTTCGTGCATTACAGTCATACACTGAAATGAACTGTGTAATATTTTCTCAACCGGTGGAATCATCGTTGAATAGAAAAATAGCATTGATTATACGCAAAACGGCAGCCCTGCCGGTATCGTCTCTTTATCCATTCTTTTTTTCCATGCCATATTACTTCACGGGGCCACAGGGATACTGATTAAATATTTTAAATAAACGGCAAACCAACTCACTCACATTGCTATAGTGATTACGCATTTTCATCCTCCGAGGATATGAATCTTTCTAGGAAAGATGGACTTTTACAAAATTGCTAATTAACCCTCCTCTGATGAAAGTCTTCAAAGCCACGGACAGAGAGTGGGGCTGTTGTACACTTAGACAGCCTTCTAGAATTCATCCCTTCATTGTCTCGATGCAGAAAAGATTATGAATAGCAGCACTTTTCAATATACATAGATATACTACACCACAGGGTAATGTAATCTTTTTTGCACGGATGCAGTGAATGGTTGAATTCTAGAACGCTGCCTTTGGCTCCAGGCCATTTAACCCTTTTACAGTTGCGGCTCGTGAAATGCGATAGATCGATGCCCACTCCATTTAAAACTATAGAAAAGTATCGATCGTCAGGGGGTGCAATTGAACCCCCGAGAAATCGATACTTTTCTATAGTTTTAAATGGAGTAGACGTCTACGTCGATAAATCGCAATTCACGAGCCGCCACTACCCTTTTACTACCAGGTTCAGATTACTATACAGACGGTTTTAGTTCGAAGACAAGACAACGGTTAGCCAACAATCACAACAATACACTCATCGGTCGCATCAATCTGTTGCGGCTAAACTCGCGTAGCGTTCCAAAGTATCTCACTCACTCTCCCGTCACCAACAATCCCCATGTATACCCATCTCTTTCTAGTTTTGAAATTCGTGTACATTATACAGAATATTGTCTTTCTCTCTCTCTCTTGGCTCATTTGACTAAACTTGTTAGAAAAGGACAGAAACAGGGGCTGAAATCACGTGACAGCCCCTATATCCATGCTTTTCTAACACACACGTTAAAATGGGCTAAGAGAGAGTAAGACAATATCCTGGCTACGGCCATGCATCAGGGCCTTGATTTGTGACATATTATCATCAAAATCGCATTAAAATGCCTCGAGGAATTCATTTCTGCCAACAAATTTCACAAAAAATATCTCTACATACGATTGTTGAAATTAGAGTGAGATGGAGATGGCAGTAAGTACATGAGGGGTTAGTTCGTGAGAGCAGGAGAGGCAGTTTGTCTTCGTTCGGAACGCTCATCGCCGGATGACGACATCACCAAATCACCACTAAAACCGTCTTTGAAGAAAATCAAAACTAGAACTCACAGAAATGTAGGAGGTAGTTAAATGTTCGTACTCCACGGTGTTCGTTTTGCCTACCCAGGCAATTGAAGGCACTCGGTGAAATATTGTTTAGTAAATTTGAACAATTTGGAGGTGTTTTTACTGTCGATGAAAGATCGAGTTACAGGAATGGACGACTCGGACATGGGGTCGACTCAGCTGTAAAAACCTCCACAAATGACAATGGGAGCACTAAAAACCTATGAAATCCACTCCTAAACCCACAAAATGCCGAATGGAAGGGGGCAGGGGGTGATTAAAATTGAGAGAGGAAGAGGTTTATTCGGGGATACACGAGACAAGCAGGCATATTTTAAGGCATGAATTCGCATTGTCCGAGGAAACCACCAATATTTATGATCAAGATTTTTTCCATTGATTTTGCTTTCGTGGAGCAAATCAATTTACTTATTTTGAGAAGTTCTACCTTTGGAACCAGTAAAGTTAAAATAAAAACCATGCTTTAAAAACGATGCAAAGAGAGGTATAATAATAAATTATTTCTTAAGGTAGGTGACCCAAAGGTGGCCATACCTATGCTTGGGGCCAATATGCACGTATAAGTCATGAGAGATAAAAAAAAAAAAAAAACTGAATAAGTCAAATAACTATTCAGACAGTTGGCTATCATATGTTTACTTCATTTTTTTCAAATTTGCTAGTTTTTGAGGGGTTTTTTTTTGCGTTTGAAAAAAAGTAGAGTTTTTACATCGCGCAAAACATGCACCTAAGGTGGCCACCTCTAATATTTTTGATGCACCTAAAGGTGGACACCCCCTTTTAAATTTCATTAATAAGTATTCAAATGCTATTTTATCGTTCAAAAACGGAATCTAGACCCTAGTTACACCAGAAATTATGATGATTATGATGAATTGAAAGGCAAAGGTGGAATCAATTTAAGGGATTAGCTTTTACGATTGTTTACTTCCGTGAAAATTAGCTGAAGACCTACGAAAATTGACTTTGCACTGTTCCGCGCCGACTGAATTGCCCGATGCTCTTGATTTTTGGAGTGGGGGAAGCGATAGCATCCTGCTACTTAGCAATAACGCCATCTATCATCAATTCGTGTA
Source organism: Trialeurodes vaporariorum (assembly GCA_011764245.1). Taxonomy (NCBI): domain Eukaryota; kingdom Metazoa; phylum Arthropoda; class Insecta; order Hemiptera; family Aleyrodidae; genus Trialeurodes; species Trialeurodes vaporariorum. Next base: position 60,878,435 of record VMOF01000035.1, on the reverse strand, counting down.
ATTAACTGAAATAAGCTGGGGTGGGCCACCTTTGGGTCACCTACCTTATTAAAAAACTGTAATTTTACGGCCATTTGCAAAGACCGCAGTCGAAAAAGCGTAAAAATAGAATGCAACCAGGAGAGTGATGCTGTAAATTTCCGACCTTGGAATAGGCTAGAAAAGAATGCGGAAAACGGTGATTAGTGGAGACGAGTCATGTGATTTTCAAGTCAAATCATAAAAGCTGAAATTTTTCTAATTGTTATTAGATGCTCAAAACTGTTCGATGAAGGAAAACATATAAATTTTGTATTTTGATATTAAAGACACAGGAATTTCAAGGATCGGCATCCAGGGTCTGCAGGGTCTGCAGGTTGAAGTTTTTACAGGGAGCCAGAGCTGCCGTTTCGCCGATGATTCCACCGCTTGAGAAAAGATTACAGATGCGAGTATTTTCGTGCATTATACACTTATACAATCATACAATGAGCTGAACTGTGTAATATTTTCTCAACTGGCGGAATCACTGGTGAATTGAAAAATACTTTCAGTACGCAAAACGGCAGCTTTGTACAGGAAACATAAAAATGGGGGGGGGGGGTTTGTTGTTGATGGAGGCAGAGTCATAACTAATCTACCACCCCCAGCAGTATTTTTCCCCCTTTTCTCTCTCTTACTTGTTTACATTGGTTTTGACACTTCCATTAAAGAATTCTTTCCCTAAATCGTCCTCATGGATATAATCTTGTACTTCCAGTACTTCCACAGGAATGGGACAGTTGCAAAGGGTCAACAATGTTGTGTTTTTTATAAAGAAAATGATAGTACTCGATGAGTTGAGAACAATGGTGCTTTTGGGTTTTTCCTAGATGTCCCGGTTTCGGAGATACGCACGTGTAAAGTTGTAAAAAAATTGGGTGTGTAGTGACGTCACTACGCGAAATTCCCATTTAAAACAATGTATTTTGGGCCAAAATCTCATCTCCGGAACAATGGGACGAAATTAGAAATCAAAGGCATCTTTGTTCTCAACTCATCAAGTACTTTCATTTTCTTTACAAAAAAACACAACATTTTAAACCCTTGCTCTTGCAACTGCCCCATTCGATCAAATTTGAGAACTTAAAAAAAAAAAAAAATTAAAACAAAACAGAATGGCACATTACGTTTCCGTTCGAACGGGCAACGATGCTCAGATCCCGAGTCGGATTGCCCCCCCCCCACCTTACCCCCTTCCTTGGCGCATCCCCTTTTTTTCTCTCGTTCCATCGGTCATCGTCGCGAGTTGTTTTCGATTCGTCCAAATCAAATTAGAATTCCGTCGAATCCTTTCGCAGTCTCCGGCCATTCGACCATTCCGGCACTTTCCATTTTCACAACTCTCAACTCCGCCACTTCCTACTTCTATATACCTCTTTGCCCATCAAACCCCCTCCCTCCGCCCGACCGGTGCCCCTTCGTCCTCCCGTTGGAGCTCACACTATCCACGCGCGAAATTAACTCTTTTAATGTCTCCGTATCAGCTCTTTATTTCATACCTATGCACCACTTTCTCTCTCTCTCTCTCTCTCTCTCTCTCTCTCTCTCTCTCTCTCCTCTCCTCTCCTCTCTCTCTCTCTTCTCTCTCTCTCTCTCTCTCCTCTCTCTCTCTCTCTCTCTTCTCTCTCTTCTCTCTCTCCTCTCTCTCCTCTCTCTCTCTCTCTCTCTCTCTCTCTCTCTCTCTCCTTCTCTCCCCGCTGTTTATCAAGCTCACTTTAAAATGAGCGAGTCGCGCATAACTTACCTACACTTGACTATCGTAAAGTTAAGTTCGACGATTTTGCTTATTCGGTGTAAGTACTTCATCTTCAATGACTTGTTTCTTGGCGTATAAGTAGTGCTAGTTCAAATACCGCCGCAGCGCGCAGCGCTTGAGCTCTGCAAATACAGTGACTAGATAAACCACAGTGCGGCCATTTGCCCTCCACCCCTCAAGAGTGCACCCACTTTAGCATTGGCAGCATGGGGAGTATGATTGTTCTTGGGTTTCGGAATGAAGATTTCTCTACCCCCTGTCTGAAAAAAGTCATTAATGCTATGTATAAACCATTTTTAGGGCGGGGGGTTGCGATATTTTTTGCGAGTAACTCAGGAACACACTTTCTCCCTATGGCGCCCGTGTTAAGTTGGGTGCGCATCCGCGGGGGGTCAGTTACGGGGAATCGTTGATTTCTCTTAATTTTGCGCACCAATATGTTTCAAATGTGACAGAAGCCCTTCAGTCGTGTCTAACTTGCCTATGAGAACCCTAGAAAACTGTCAAAATACTTTTAAATGCTCAAATTCGCGATCTAAGGAATCCGACCAATCAGAAAGACGACCGAAATGACCGCACTGTGGTTTATCCAGTCACTGTATCTGCAAAAAAAATACCCGGAGTCAGACGAACATACGAAGTGGTTCATTGGAAATGGACTGATTTAGTGAGAAGCGGGAAATTCAAAATATACCATTTTAGTGTGACGTCACGAAAAAAATTGGATCCAAAAAAATGCTCCATCTCACTCGCTCTCGTAGGTTTTCCCATAAGAAACAGGATCCAAATTTTCAAATGCAAATTCGTGCTAGTAAACAGCAAGTTCTCGCAGATTTTATTACACCATTGGATTCCTCATACCTTAAAATATAATAACAGCACAACAACATTTTTGAAACATCACGCATTAATTTACAATCACAGTTATACCGCAGAAAGTCCTATGTTTTGTCCTTGTCCCACTCACACCAGTGGTGCCCAGGGCGGGTTTTTCATACGAGTAACTCGTCAACTTTTTTGAAATAGGGGGGGACCTTTTTTTTTTTTTTTTTTTTTTTTTGGTCCGCTCTAACCATCATTTCAATCCTCAATTTAGATCCCTCCTCTCGTAAGATAGTCTCGATTTTACCAATTTGCACTCTGTTTTACATTTGAACCCTTATATTTATCAATGTGACAACCTCCCCCCCTGAATGTAATTCAACATTTTGGAGGGAGGATTGAAATTCAGGGGGGGGGCTGCTATATATAGCCATGAGAGTTGAAATTTGTGTGAGCTGTATGAAGGGTGGAGTCGAAACTTAGGGGACGGTTGAAATTAGGGGGCTGAAATTCGGGGTAGTTGGAACGGGGGGGAGCTCCAATTCAAAGGGGGTATTGGAAATGGGGGGGGTGTTGAAATATCAGAGGTAAGACGATAAGGACTATTTTACAGTTGTCATCACTCAAGATTTTCACAAATTTTGATTTGCATTTTATCAGCCTTCATATATGGCCATAAATTTAGGCCCCCCTTTAATTCCCCCTCCTCAGTACTCCCTCTCAGTTTTTCCCCCTCAATTGAAGCCCCTCTCTTACGAAAATAGTCACGGCCATTCGATTTTTGAATTTCGAACCGTCTTCATAGGTGTAGCTAGAAAAATTTTCTGGGAAGGCAGCCCCCCCCCCCCCAGGGTATCTGCGTTATTGGTGACTTTCCTGTCAGCAATTTTTCTGGGGGGGGGGGGCACGAGCCCTCTGGGGGGGCCAACCCCCGGGACCCCCCTAGCTACGCCCATGACCGTCTTGTCGTCTTACGGTGAATGGTCATTTACCCTTTTTACTCAAATTCCGCCAAAATTTCTTCCTTTTACCTAACTATAAATATGCATTCTTCGCAGTCATTTTTGCTAGCTCCTTCCCGATCCATCCTAAATTTCAGCTCTTTCCGCTAAAAATTATTTTCAAGTTGTTAGACTAGAATTTCAATTTCGGACGAATCTCCCCTCCCCCTTCCGTTTTGAACTTTCAAGTATCCGTAGGTGCAGCTAGAAAAATTTTCTGGGGGGGGGGGGGGCAGAACGACTCTTAGTAAATTGAAAATAATTAAAAACAAACTGCGGGCTTGTATGAAGCAGGGGTGCCCACGTAATAGAAATCATACGAGCAACTCGTATACTACAAAATTGGGGGGCGGGGTGAAGATTTTTTTCCCTTTTTTGAGGAAATAAGTATTTTCACTTACCGAAGAACATTCTCTAATCACTAGCTTCACAAATACTCAGTTTCTATCTCCTTTTCCACCATCTATACTCCCCCCCCCCCGTAAATCCTCCTATATCCCTCCCAATCCATTTCTCATCTCAAAGGTACACCCCCCCCAAAATCCTCTTCATCCCTCTATCAACCCCCCCCCCAATCAATTTCCTTCCGGCAATGTGTACCCCCCCCCCCCAATGTCGACTTAAAAAACCCCAAAATGAATTCTGAAAGGTCAAATTTTCAAAAAATTTCCATGGGTGCACAATTTGAAATTGATTGTTTCATTCAAACATCTTTGGAGACTCCAAAATCGTTTTCTAAAAAGTCTAAATCCCAAAAATTTTCCGGGTTAGGTCCCACGAACCCCCCTTCTCTGTCAGGGTACACTATGCTCCCAATAAACCATTCTCACTTAAATATCCTCCAAAACGTATTGTAGAGGGTCAAATTTTCAAAAAATTTCCGGGGGAGGACCCCCGAACCTCCCATTCTATTGGGGAGGATTCATCTCGAACCTTCCAGTGGGGGGGGGGGGGTCCAATCCTCGTGATTAGGGGGGTAACTCGTACGGTATCTAGGGGGGGTTGGGCACCCCTGGTATGAAGGACCAATGGATGGAGGGCATGATGGTCCTCGCAAGTGAGGCCGACATTTTATCCAGTATTAAAAACAATGAAATAATTGATGCTGTCGCAATAACTTCCAAAATATTTAGAAAACTTCTCCTCAACAAGTAAAAAGCCAAAATCAAAAATACTTATTATTGTAGGCACAGGTACTTAGTTATTTGTATTTAAACTGAGAACTAAACTCAAGGAGGTCCGTGCACCCATACTTACCTACGTTTCTTCATCTTTAAAAACTGAGTTCAAATGTTAGTTATACCTACACCTGTGTATTTTTTCATGTAATTGTAATTATAAGGAACCATGTTCAAAATCTAGACGTCTGATGTCCTATTATTATTACTATTATAAATTATCATCCTAAATAAAATAACATCTCTCTAATAAGACTTGTTGATGAAAAATAAATGATGAATGCCCTCGGAACAAGGCGAAAAAAAAGTGCCATAGAGCAAGCTGAAAGTCACTGAAAGTGCTCAGAATTGCGCTCTGAGGGTCCTCAGTTTTCAAAATTTTCAGGGGGAGGCCCCCCGGACCCCCCGTCGAATATGTGGGGCCGCCCCAAATTTGGGGGGGGGGGGGGGGGACATTTGACTGAATTTAGGGGGGGAACTCGTATACTTGCCAGGGGGGGGATGGGCACCACTGACTCACACTTTCTTATGGGCATAGAATTCTAGGATATAGGCTCATCGGCACAATCACACTACTTGTTATACCCAGTTATACCTCAAACAAGCTTGGATACGAAGAGAGATTAATTAGGATGATTAAGAGTCATATGGCGGTGATACTCCCATAAGAGACCGTGAGTAAGACAAGGAAAAAACATAGAATATCTTTAGGTATAACTGTGATTGTAAATTCACTTGTGGATCTCATAGGAATTGTGTTGGAGTGAAAAGTTACTTTAAGGTGCGTGGAATCTAATGGGTGAAATCTAGGTGCGCCTACGCTTCTTAAACGACCTCTATTCAAAAGTAATCCATCAGATGCCCGTTTCACGTTAAAACAATGTATCCGGGCCAATCAGATTCCAAGATCGTGTGGTCGCGAAGACCGAATTCGAATTTTTGAAAAGAGAAAGAAGTATGAAAACTGATATCCCATCAATACGTTCTTTCACTTCTTTCCGATGTTAATGCATGCTTTCAAAACGCCTTCAAAAATATATTGACGCAACAAGCATTGCACGGTAGTTGTACGAAAAAAAGCTCCTTCGATCTGAGAGGACGCTATACGCTCAACGCTGTTCGCGGGGCAAACTACGCGATTTGATAACACATTTTGAGACTAACGGCTTTCCTCCCCCACTCCTAAAGTTGGTTGTGGTCAGGTCACGCCTCCAGTATCAGCAATCAGTGGATAACGAGATCTATCTCTATCTATATTTGTCATATTCTCTCCCCTCTTCTCTACCCATTTGAACATATGTGTTCGAAAAGGATAGAGAGAGGGGAGAGGGGCCATCTCGTGACTTACAAGGGGAGGTCACGGTGGGGCCCCCTCCGTCATCGTTCAAATTTCGCATGAAGGTAGTCCTAAGGGTCCTTATCAACGCCTCAAGGTCACTTTTTGCGAATAGGCCCTGAAAAGCCTGAAAAACGGGTTTGAAAATGAACGGTGTTTATGTAGCGCAAATGTCGGCCACGATTTACGGCGACCGGGTGGCGCAGTGCGCTAAGATGCGCGCCACCAGATACTTGCACGCCGGCGGTGTGGGTTCGAATCTCACCTCTAATGATAAATTTTTTAAAGTTGTTCTCGGGTCGATTTGATCATTTTTCATCATTCATTTTTATTAATTCACTTTTTACTGTTGATTTTTTTTCTTTTTCTTTGTCAATGCTTCAAATGAATACAAAATGAAACAAATTCCCAAACGCATGCATACAACCAAATAGTCAAAACAAATAAGAATCCAAACAAACGAATAAATAATGACCTTGATTTTGGCCTGTATTTTACAACGACTAATCGAAATTCCTCGAAAATTCGAGTATTTGTGAAGTTTCGATCGGTCGAAATGTCGTTAATGTCGAGAGTCATCGATGAAAATCGCTGAACTTTCCCAGCTTTCCACATGCAGATCCAGCAATTTAGCAACAACGCATTCTTCCCGTTTGAATGCATGATAAACAATCGATTCTTGAAGAGGCTATAGCCCCGTGACTAATCGATTATTTCTCATGAAATCAAATGGGAAGAATGCAATGTTGCCAGACTGCTGGATCCGCCATGTGTTCATTTGTGCCTTTGGTCTTCATTTCGTTCGTCCGTATGATTTCATTTGTCCCCTTGAATATTTCTTTGTTATTTATTTTGTTTGATACTTTACTGTTTGCTTGTATGTTTGACCATTTCTTGTGGGTTACGGAATTTGATGCTATTTGTATTCATTTGAAGCATTGACAAAGAAAAAGAAAAAAAATCAACAGTAAAAAGTGAATTAATAAAAATGAATGATGAAAAATGATCAAATCGACCCGAGAACAACTTTAAAAAATTTACCATTAGAGGTGAGATTCGAACCTACACCGCCGGCGTGCAAGTAACTGGTGGCGCGCACCTTAGCGCACTGCGCCACCCGATCGACGTAAGTCGTGGCCGACATTTGCGCTACATAAACACCGTGAATTTTCAAACCCGTTTTTCAGGCTTTTCAGGGCCTATTCGCAAAAAGTGACCTTGAGGCGTTGATAAGGACCCTTAGGACTACCTTCATGCGAAATTTGAACGATGACGGAGGGGGCCCCACCGTGACCTCCCCTTGTTAGCCTCCATATCCTCTCCTTTCCTTTCCTTCCCTTTCCTTTCCTTTCCTTTCCTCTGCTCTCCTCTGCTCTCCTCTGCTCTCCTCTCCTCTCCTCTCCTCTCCCCTCCTCACCCCTCCTCTCCTCTCCCCTCCTCTCCACTCCTCTCCATGGCATTCCTTTCCTTTCCTTTCCTTTCCTTTCCTTTCCTTTCCTTTCCTTTCCTTTCCTTTCCTTTCATTTCCTTTCTTTCATTTCCTTTCCTTTCCTTTCCTTTCCTTTTCTTTCCTTTCCTTTCATTTTTCCCAAGAACCATTTTTGCTTTTGTTTTATTTAATTTTTATTTATTTTTAGTTATTTTTATATAAAGTCATCACAACTCAAATTCTATAAATTTTCAATAGTATTACATTGTTTTGTTGAATTTTATTTTGTGGAATAAAGGAATAAAGGAACACATCAAATTCAGTGGTGCTATTTCAGATTTTCCTTGGGGCCCGGGGGGGGGGGGGGGGAGTCTCTCAAGAAAAACTGGATAACCCCCTTTTTTTTTTTTTTTTTTTGGGCCGTGCCTCCTTTTCAACCAAGTTTCAGCATTCAACCTTATATTTTTTACCCCACTTTTTCTTCTACTGCTACCTGTCTTGATTTTTTGGCTACACTGAAGATCCACGAGGGGAGAGCCACTGATCAAATCAAATTAAAAATGCGTTCAAACGGGTGAGGAGAAAGAGAGTAAATTCCTGGATTCAGTATCCTTCACACAACAGATCACAAAAATTCGGCTGAACTGTGACCTAACCACTTTCAAGAAATTAACAAACAACAACAAAGAACCGAAACCGAAGCCATTTCCCAAAGACCCATTGGTCACATTTATACTTATTCTGGTTTCAATTACCAGGAAGCAAAATGAGTGACCCATGTTACATAACAAATACCAACAGGTTAAAACTTCAACTCATCCAGTCTAGAGTTGAAGAGTATCGAGTTACTTTTTCGAATATACTTTTACACAGGGCTTCACTCACCTAGAGAAAGAGAGCCAGCTGAGTAGAACTCCTCTATTGAGTGATAGGCTGAATCACTGACAGGCACACTCATTCTAGGTAAAGAATGATGAACACACATCCATCACAAATACAGGTATTTTACCTCCTCTCAATGCAAATATCTTTATATATTTTTTTCTCCACTTATTCATCAACATTTCTTTTCCTTTCTGATGTTCCATGTGACTAAATAATAAAATTTAAATGACAGGAACATTACAATTGTGTGAATGCGGTGCTATGTGGAACTGCATATCTGCCATGATTAAAACTACAATTATAGTACCGGGAAAAAAATTAATCGCCCACTTTGATCCTAAGAACATCCTAAAAAGTGCCTAATGAGGCAGTTTTAAGGGTCTGAACTTTTGAGTTGTTTATGAAGAAATTGATAGTACTTGATGAGCTGAGAAAAATCGTGCCTTTAGTTTTTTCCTAGGTGTCCCAGTTTTGGAGATACACAAGCTTGAAGTCGTATAAAATTGTGTGCGTCGTGATGTCATCACGCAGAATTCCCATTTAAAACAATGCATTTTGGGCCAAAATCTCATCTCCGGAACAATTGGACTTAATTAGAAACCAAAGGCTCCAGTTTTCTCAGCTCATTGAGTAGGTACTTCCATTTCCTTCATAAAACACACAACATTTCAATTCCTTGCAACCGCTTCATTGTATCCCAATGTTGTTGTCTGTAAATTTTTCTTCCTGAAGTTTGCTCATTCTTCGAATGCTTAGTTTAAAATGTCCTCCCTTTCAATAGCCGTCGAATGTCTGTTTTGTATGTAATTTATGGTAACGAAATAGGCCATATCCCTGATACATCCGTAGGAATTTTTAAATTTCCTAAATCCCGACCTTCTTTTTAATGTTTCATTTTGAAACTTACAGGGTATCTTCCTGAAGTATGCTCTTAGGTGCCAGCGTTCCACAAAGGAGGAGTGTCAATAAGGCCGGTTTTAGGCCCCCCCCCATAACGCTTTTTCAACTATTGTAGTGCATTTTAGAGGTCAAAATAAGACAAAAAACTTCCATAAACTTGTTTCCAAAAACGCACTCCTGTGGAGCTAGAGCTAATCAAAGTTTTTCTTAAAAACTTTTTTTTTTTTAAAATATTTAGTTCAAATTATTTCGACCAACTTTTGTTAGTGCAGTTAAGAAAAGTGTGACCAGCGGTGATCCTTGAAATTCACGACTTTTGGGTAGACTGGATAAGAATGGAAAACGATGATTGGTGGAGACGAGTCACAAGGTTGCCAAGTCTAATCAACATACGGAATGGATTAGATTGGTTATTTGGGTACTCCAAGACTGCCCGATAACCAATCTAATCCATTCCGTATTTTGATTAGACTGGGCAACCACGTGACTCGTCTCCACCAATCACCGTTTTCCATTCTTATCCAGTCTACCCAAAAGTCGTGAATTTCAAGGATCGGCCCGCAGGAAGTCATAAACTTCCAAAAAATTACAAATGAACTTTAATTAACTGATAAAAGGTGGAAACAAGGCCAATAATTGTAGATTTTTGAACTTTATATCCCTAAGACAGTTGCATAATTATGACTGAAGAATCAAACTATAAGTAATAACATATCTAAAGGAAATCACCGAACTATGTCCGGCTCACACCTAAATATTCAATCATTCAAAGAAAATTTGGGGTTTTTCCATGAAACACACAAAACTGACCCACTTGGAGGTGGATAAATAAGCCATAAACGTTGAAACAACCTGTAAACACCGCTCAAACCTAAAAATATAATCCTTTGTGAGTTAATAGAGCCACTATACTCAAAATTTTAGACCAATTTAAATTTTGACCATTTTTGGGGCCAAAAACTGGCCTTATTGACACTCCTCCTTTGAACTTTGAAAGTAAATTCATCAATTTTAGCCTAAAGCTGTTGACTTTTTGAGTAGCGCGACGTGGTATCCACGATTTGAAGTAATCAGTCCTAGAATCACCTTAAAAACTAACAAGAAAGTGGAGGCTGACACTATGGTAGCGTTCTAGAATTCAACCATTTACTGCATCCGTGCAAAAAAGATTGCATTACCCTGTGATACTGTATATCTATGTACATTGGAAAGTGCTGCTATTCATAATCTTTTCTGCATCGAGACAATACAGGGATGAATTCTAGAACGGTACCTATGTATCCTCCTTTACAGATTGACAAAAACCAAAATTTATTTATTTATTTATTTATCTGATCTTCAAATGTGTTAACACAATTATCAAGCAGAGAAAATGAACGTGACGAAAATTGAAACCTTTTCATCTCAAGAAAACTATGGCTCTTTTCTTTTTCTTCTTTTTGGGGGGGGAGGTGGGGAAGGGGGGAAGAACCTATATTATCATTTCATCTTGAAGTCTTGACTCTAATTTAGATTGATTCTGTTCTGTAGATCCTTAATACCTTAGTTGAGAAGAGTGAGCTACTTTCTTGGATAAAAGGAGTGTTTGTCGGGCAGACTTTGAAAGAAATTCCCCTACATCAAGTTGGAAAACATGATAGAATGGACGATTGTTGGATTGTGCTGTACGACAAAGTTTACAACATAACCTTCTTTGTGGATAAGGTAAGATTACACAGTGAATCAGCTCAATCATCGTTAAATAAAAACTGTTTTCAACGCAATGCTTGTCCTTATCTTTTTTCATTTTCATTTATTTTTTTTAGTACTATTTATTTTTATTTTTCTTATGAGTTAATTATCAGCGCTTTCGGTTTGGCGCAAAGTAGAAATGGCCCGGAGCATGCATGACATGATATTACATCAAAGTCAAAGGCGGCTTGTCAACTTTGGCAACAATGCTTTTCCTTCATTTGATTCTATGTAAAACAATTGATTCGATAATGAAACAGAGCTTCAGCAGAATACAATTTTCTCACATTGAGCTCAATGGAGGTAAGACATCGTTGCCAAATTTCACAAGCCGCCACTGAAATACACAGAAAAAACTGACTAGTAGAATTTACCACCTGCATAGCTGATTTTGGAGTCTGCTATCAAGCAGACTCCAAAATGGTAAATTTTACCATCATATGGTAAATGCAACATACCTTGTGGTGAAATGTACCAACAAGTTATCTTAATTTACCACAAGGTACGTTGCATTTACTACAGGGTACGTTGCATTTACCATAAGGTACATTGCATTTACCATATGATGATAAAATTTACCATACTTGATAGTAGACTCCAAAATCAGCTATGCAGATGGTAAATTCTACCAGTCTTTTTTGTTTTTCTGTGTAATACGTGTCTCTGACCTCTCTTCGAAGTTTATTTTAATTTTCAACGATCTGTTTTCATGTTTGACAGCATCCAGGAGGGGAGGACGTAATGTTGGAATACGCTGGACGCGATGCAACTTTCGCTTTTGAAAACATCGGACACGATTTGAAAGTTCTGAAAACGATCCAACAGAATCTCGTCGGTCAACTTCCGAAGGATGAGTGTATTTTCACAAGAAAAGAGGAGATTGAATTGAAAACATTGTGAAAGGGGTGACTGTTCCAGGACTTGTCACACCAAGACTGAGAAGTCTCCTCTTCGACATCCTGAGTTCTATTAAACGTGGATCACAATGTAAAAAAAATGTTAAGTTCCAAAACAACGCTGCTCAAAGAGAGTTTCACTGCCTTGAAAAAAGGATTGGAGGCTTTCCAGAAAGTTTAGAAAAGTACAAGGATTGGTGGATGGAATTTCTTAGTTTGACCGTCACTTTATGTTTAATAATAACTAAGGTCCCTAAACAGAAGCAGGAACTCCATTACCCTGCCTCTTTATGGGAAAGGACATACATTAGGTTGGGTCGAAAATGGGCTATTTTCGAAATCGGATGGGGACTACCTTGGGAAATGACCTACCCCACAAGGGAAGACGGCACCAAAGTCCCACCTAAAAATGTTGACTCCCTATGTCTCCACACAGTGGTTATGAATCCGAATTGTTGGTGTATTAATTTTGGTGTATTTAAAGCAGGCATTTTTTGAATTTTCGCGAGTTTTAACTGCTTCATAGCAGCTGCAAAGACTTGAAATGTAAAAATTCCGGAGAGCGGTTAAACCAGTGTTTAAACTACACCGGTTGCATTCGATTGAACAGTAGTTGACATGATAATAAGCTCATAAATTGCAATTTTCAAAAAATTGGATTTTTTTGCAGGTTCAAGGAGTTGCTGCACATAATTATGTTGCTAAGACTCAAAACATCGACCAAAAGGGTCAAAATTGAGGTGAGTCATAGTTAGTGTGTTCTAGTGACATAAAATTACTAGCCCTGGAAGGAAAACGGCATTATTCATGTTTGAGATGCCGAAAATGACGAAAAAACCTGATTTTTTCCAACAATTCGGATTTATAACCTTTGTGCGGAGACATAGGGAGTCAAAATTTTTAGGTGGGACTTTTGGTGCCGTCTGCCCTTGTGGGGTAGGTCATTTTCCAAGATAGTCCCCATCCAATTTCGAAAATAGCCCATTTTCGACCAAACCTAACCTACATTTTTTGATTTGCTGAAACCAGCTAAGCCAGCCAAGGTCCACTGAGTGGTGCTGAGAAGAGCCAAACTGAGCCGCCGAGTCTCAGCAGCTATCTTCGCTCACTGCTACAGTCACTGACCTCCCCTCCACTCCTCCTCTCGTTCAACACTTTTGGAGTTTGTTTCAGAGCACTGCGTTTACTTCCAAAGAAACAAGCAGGTATTACAGCCACAAAAAAAATTTAAAGGGTCAACTTTACGGTCAAAAAATTTGATTAAAAACTTTTCGTCACAAACTGTGAAGAAAAACTTTTTGTTAAAAACTCGGATAAAAAAGTCGATTCCGCCTATTTAGAAACCCAAAAATTCAAACGGTCCCGGTGCACCGAAGATTTTCTAATTCTCAGGCGATAGTTCCTGTATTTCTCTAAGGACCTTCATAGTGACGTACTGAAAACCAACCATCAACCTACGCGAAATTTCAGACCCCTGCAACTGCCCCATTTCTTACACAGTTTTGAATAAAAACTGAATAACATTTATTTATTAAGAAAATTCTGCGAAATAGATTAAAAGAATTTTGCTGATTTTAGACTTCAGCTTTTTACACAGGTTTTGTGGAAAACAACCCGGAACTAAAAACCCGAGTTAATCAGAGCCAATCAGAAGCTGTCTTACATTTCTACTTATCGGAGTTGTTCATGCAGGTTGTTTTTTTTCAAATTTGACTCTTGATCTTTGTTGGGATTTTGTCCCGGTGATAAAATTGTAAGACTTTCTTCTCTCTTCTCGTTTTTTTTGTCTCTGATTGATGCTTACTGATCTCTCTTTTATCACGGTCACCATTCACTCGAGGGGCTCGCATTTTTTATCTCAGGGAAATCTTGGAGAGACGTTCAACTCCAAGAAATACGTTGATCTTCAACGAGCTCCTGCTTCATTGACAACAATCGCATTTATTCAAACTCAAAGGCAACAAATTGATTGGCTGAGCTCTTTCAAACCATGGGCGTAGCGTGAGTGTCAAAAGAAGGGGGGGGGCTTGAAAAGTGATTCCTTTTTTTTTCTTTTTTTTTGCTTGTTCGTAATTGGGTTCTTTCAATTCAAGCCACTGTTGCCACAACTGTTTTTCACGCAAAAAGAAAGAGAGGGGGCTTTCGGGGCTTGGAAAAAGTGAGGGACTTATGGGGGGAGGCAGGGAGGCTTTAGCCCTCCCAAGCCCCATACACACTACGCCTATGTTTCAAACAATGAGAGAGAGGTCAGAAAGTATTTGGTCACACTCTTTCGGACGTTTCTTTTCTTCCTTTCTCAATTTGCAGAAACAGCTACTTATTCTCTACACCTTCCCTTCTTTCAAATTATCAAATCAAATTATTATTGTGAAACGTCTCAAAAACTTTTTCCAGTACCCTCCCTTTTCTGGCAAGGTCCTTATTTTTAAAGATCATTTGAATTTACAAACCTTTTCTGAAGATTCCTGTGAGAGAAAGAATTTCAATTTTTTCAGAAGTTGGTCCCTTTGATGGCTAATGGTGCAAAATCACGTCAAATTCTCTGTAGGTGGAAAAAGAAAAACCTAAACCAGAGAATCAAATAAAGCTGTCAGCCCTTGTTCTTCAGATAAGATGAAATACAGAGGAGAGAAAAAAAAAATTAATTTCATAGCGGCTAGATCTTGTAATTAATAAAAAACTTACTTAAGGTGATTCCTTAGCGTTTAGTGCCGATTTCCTCCACCCAAGCCAAAAGTAATTTATTTTTAAGAAAACGGAGTGTTAGTTACTAGATAATCATCCAAAGAATGTCTCTGCAAATTAGCTCCTCATCAATAAGGCTGAAAGTACCAAAAAAATGAAACATCGCATCTCGATACAAGAATCGATTTGCGATATCACATTTTTTAGTACTTTCAGCCTTATTTTTGAAGTTATTGACGAGATATTTTGCAGAGACGTTCTTCAGATGATTATCCAGTACTGCCGTGCTAAGGAAGAACGCCGTATCTCCACTGCACATGAAATCGAGTAAAACGCGTTCAAAGTTAAAGGCATGGCCCTCCCAACCGGTTTCGATATTGGCACGTTTTTGTGCATAAATCGATTATATGTATCTTCACTTGATTTTTGATCATTGTAAAAGGGTGCCGAGTCAAATATTTTTGCTCCAAACAACAAAAGATCGAAGGAAGGATGGACATACGGCTTTTCCCCCGTCTGGCGGGGCATGCATTGTTGTGTAAAGGGTCGCCGAGGAAGAGCCCGATACACAGGTAGAACGCCGCATCTCCACTCCGCTCGGCTGGAGATACTGCATTCTGCCCGTGTACCTGGCGCTTACGGCGTTTTTCCTGAGTAAAGGTACTGTTTTCAGCGTACTTACGGCAGAGCGCCCCTCTATATCTCAGAAACTAATAAAGATAAGTGAATTCTGATTTCACCACGTGAAAGTACAAGTCAAAAATAGTAGATTTCCGTGTCTAACTCATTTTTTTTATTTTTGGCCTTTACGGCGTTCTTCCTTAGCACGGCAGAGTAACTGACACTCCATTTTCTTAAATATAAATTTCTTTCGGCCTGTAATTTGACATTAATCAAACGGTGATGCTCTGGTTGCGGACATTGGCACTAAACGCTGAAGAATCACCACAATAAGCCATAGGCCTAGTGTTTTCAACGGTCAGGAATATTCTTAACTGATTAAATTCCCGATTGGAAATATTCACAGGTTTTGTTTTTCTTAGTTCCAAACTGTTTCTTCCGAATCTTTGTTCCCATTTCAATCATCCGCACTTTCCCTTAGTCATTGAATGATGGGTGTATCAAATCTTTGCGACACTCCATTTTGAGCGTCTTCTCTTTTTCTTTCATCATGTACGAAAACAATATTTTGGATTCAAGAAGATTCATTGTTCTTCCTCTACAAATAAAAACGAATCTTCCTATTTTGTTTGAAAAAACTCTATTTGCAGTTATTCCTCCCCATGCTTCAATTTTTTTTTCTTTTTTTTTTCAATTTAAAAAACCTAATTAGGATCAATAAATTTTACAAAATCAAGAGAAAAATTCAAAAACAGTCAACAGTTATACAATATATGTAGTTTACAGTTTACAGTAAAAGCTTGTCACATGGTACTTTTGATAAGTAAAATTTCTTGCAAAATGGAATTATTTACTAGCTACTACAAGAACAGTTTAGCGAGAACAGTTTAAAAAATTTGATTAGTGTAGAGTTTCACTTTGCAGAACCATCAAAAGTGTATGAAATACATGGGTAGAGCTCGTTTCAGAAGTGTAGGCGAACCTAGACCATAACCTTTAGCGAATTTCCAACTTTCATTCCTTCAATTCAAAACAAAACTTGCTTTCAGTTTAAAACTTTGATTTTAAAGCATTCCTCAAGAAAAAGCCAACGCTTAAATTCATTTTCATTAATTTTTACTTTGTAACATGAGAGATAATGTTGAAAAATTCCAAAGATTATCGGTCTAGATGCGCCTTCACTTCTGAAACGACCTCTACTTCTCTTTACTGATTTTGTAGACACTCACCAACTATCTATCATCACTCATCTTGAACATATACTGTCTCAAATTTTGAACACAGACCCTTGTCAAAATTTAACTCGGACTCCTGGTTACTTTCATCTAAGCCGTCCTTTATTTTAACAAGTGTCTGATTAGGATGTCATCTAACGGATGTCTGTAAAGTTCGCACCCCTAGATATCACAACCAACCTTAACACTGAAATTTGCCAAGATGTCCGCTTGGAACGCTAGCATTCTCCCGCACTTGTGCTTGACATCGTGCTCCCACCGGATGGCATCCAATGGATGTTTGGCCTAGTTGGGCATAGTAGCGCACAACATCCAAAATAAGCCAAGCCCATAATCTGTCAGAGATAATAAATAATAGAGACACTATCTATATTGCCCATGTTTGCACACGGTGAGACCTTTTTTTTTTGGGTCTCAAAAGCACACCGCAAACATGGACCACATGTTGACTCATGAGAAAGTCATTGTGGTTTTTGCCTATCGTGACCAAAGCACCGAAGTTGCATCAGTCAACGTATGGTCTATGTTGGATGGTGCTCCTTCATGTTCCCTCAGTCAATTCCTGTTGTGCTCCGAAAAAAAAGTCAGCCACCGGACACATGGATAAAGCATCGTCTCTATTATATATTGTCTCTGTAATCTGTAGATGAAGTCTGACAAATGCCGTTCAGATGACATTGAAGACCGACATCTGCCAACATGAAGGACACTCTAGGTTGGATTCATCAAATGATCCAAAAAAACGAATTTTTCTCACAGACTGCTAGTAGAGTGGAATTTTCTAGATTTCAAAGGAAAGTTCAACACAGGCCAAATATCCTCCAGCGGAACTTTCATCAAGAGAAATATTAATCGGGGCAGGAACGTAGTTCGGCATGTACATTTTCAAAAGCTTTCACTATATAATTCTAACAGACTGATAAGAATAATATTACTTAAAAAATAATACCTGAAGAATAATAATTGGTTTATTCATGTTTAGAAGCTGATATCCGAGTAGAGAGAATTTTCGGTGATGTCTCAATTTATCGCAAGCCAAGAAACGTCCAAAAAGGCGTGAAAAACGAGCATCAGCTTCAACCCGTGCTTTCGATTTGTTGACACTACCGTTCATTATTGATTCATCAAATTTCTTTGGATCTAGCGATAATTAAGAGCGCTGTAAAATAAAATACCAAGTTTGACCAATTAAAAGTAAAGTAAGAAATTAGGAATGGATACTTGTACAATGCGTCAAGCAATTGACCCTAATATTTAGGGTGCAATTTAGAGGCTTTACTTGAAATTTCCTTGACTTGGCTTGGCTTGAAAAATAGGTCCTTAGGCCAAGTCTCATCGAATGAGAAAAATTGCAATTCAGAGACACTTACTCACCTAAACTTGGAAATTCTTGAGAATCTTGAGTTTAGTCCAGGGTAGCTAATGAGCTACCTAGAAATTATCTCTCAGAGACTTATCTTGAGTGAAAACCAGTGCGTTTAAAGTTGTTTCTGAATTACCAATTTGTGACAGAGTCGATTAGTTCCAACCGTATATACGACGCCTCGCTGCTCAATAAATCAACAGTTTTAGGCTAAAATTGACGAATTAACGCTAAAAACACAAATTTGAGGTACGTCAGCACCTGCGAGCATACTTCAGGAAGATACCCTAAAAGTTTCAAGCTAAATTCACTCAAAATTAAAGCCGAAAATTATGAAATACAAAACTTCCCATAAGCCTCAATGTGTGCGAGTGAGGTAGATAAATATATTATCACTCGCACTCACTCTCACTCACTAAGCTTACTTATGATGATACAAATTTCATAACTTTCAGCTCCAATTCATAACCAATTCAGCTAGTATTGGGCTCAAAGAAAAAAAAATTTGCAGGTGCTGACATTATTGGATTTTGCATTTTTTCTTCAATTTCAAATTAAAATGCCAAAAACACAACTTTTCCAAAAAGCGACAGGTGGCGCTACCCATCGAATTGAAATCTGGAAAAGTTTTGCCTGGGGATCACCTTACAAATGAATTGAACCAAATCAATGGAAGACGGTGGACACACCTACAGCAATTATTATAGGTAACAGGTAAGAAATAAACATAATAGAAGTTCTCATTAAGTCTTTAATGAAGAAAGGCGAACAGGAAGACAAGACATGGTGGATACGTTCTGAAGTGTCTCATAAAGGTACGCTTTTGGCAAGGGGAAACTTGTCAAGTAAAATCATCATAGAATTCTAAAAGAGTGAAATAAATATAATGTGTCAAGAAAAGATATCAAAATCAGAGGTGATATAAAATAATTGTGATGTACTCACGGTCGAAGCTAAGTAGCAACTTCAGTTTTTCTCGACTTATAGCAAGGTAAGTAGGGCTTTCAGAAAACTTCATGGCAACGAACACCCCACTTCATGGGAAACAAACACAGGTGGGAAACGAGCATGGAGATGGGATGGAGACATAATGGAATGCCGAATGCATGGAATGTTGAGAATGTAAACAAAAAACCAAAGAGTAAACAAAACAGTTCCGAGTTTTAGGTTAGAGAACCACTTCTCAGTTGATTTGATTTTTACGCTGTCCGCTCCCAATGAATATCATCATTTTGGACATCAGCGTCTCAATCACCCATGGACAGCAAATTTTAATGTAAATTATCAAGAAAATTCATTGAAATACATTAAAATTTAATTTAAAAAAAAAATAACACTGATGTTTGGTGCTGTTCGTGGACAGGCCTACTCCACCACGTGACTCAAACGGTCAAACCTTATTGAGGTTGTAGCGGTTTATTTGAATGTTCGCTTTCGGTGCTTCTGGCGCGTCTGTTGAGAGTTCTCCGCGAAACGCTGACCTAAAATAACAATCCATTGACAGTGGGCAGTGCCTCTGAAGACCCCTAATATAGTTCAATAAGCGATTATTTATCGTTCAAATTGAAATCGCCTCACGTTTTATTTAGTACCCTCTCTTCAGCCCTCCCTATCTATACGCCAAAATTTCAATTTTAACCCAGTGGCGTCATTTCGCGTTCGGCTTGGGAGGCCGGGGCGGGGGCAAAAATCTGATGAACTTTTTTTTTTTTTTTTGCTCATTAATATACTTTGTTTTCGCTTTTAATCCTGACTTCAAATCCTCGGTGGGGGGGGGCTCCCCCCCCCCACCAAATGACGCTACTGTTTTAACCTCACTTCTCAACGTAGTCGCCATTTTTACCCAAAGACTTCTAGTATCGCACCACTGATTTGACCTGTTCATTGTTGAAAAAATGTTGTCCTGCAAGACCGTGCATAGAAGTGGAGAGAGGTGGAAAGCACTGGGGGCCAAATCTCGATAGTGTGGGATGGGGGGGGGGGGGGTTTCACACTAGGTTCGTAGCTCCTCATCAAAAGACAAATCTGCAGATAAGAGCTTCCGTGAATTCCAGATAGAATGCTGAGCTCACAATTATCCGGCGGACCGAGCACCATGTAAGTACACTGTACAGGGTGTTTCACGTAACCTGCTCACTACGGTTTCCTTGAACGGGTGACCATAAAAAAATCAAGAAAAATCAGTTTTACGGTAACTCGGACCTGAAGTTTCATTTGAAAATAGGGCCTACCTGAAATTTTGACTTTCAATTTCTCGACCGCAAAAAAAGGTATTGACTTCCGGTTTGCGCTAAAATTCTTGATTTTTTAAGCGCTTTTGAATGATGTATCACACGATAGGATCCGTATTTTACAGGGTCGAAAATTGGTCCTAATCGAACTTCAATTTTCGATACATCGAATAAGAAAAATGATATTGAAGTTTGGATTGCTCGAAAATGCACAACTTTTTACGCTTTTTCGAATAAGATATTCAAAGATAGGGGTTGCCATTTGAAAAATTTGATGAATCGGGGTTTTCCCGCCAAAACTTTTAAGGTGCCTAGAAGTCGACTTCCGGTTTGTTTGATTCTGAATTCGTATTTTTTTCTTGAAAGTACTCATCAAGTAGAGTATTTTGCAAGTGCAGATGTTGGTTTTACGACTCTTTTTGTAGGAGTTAGGAATTTTCGAAAATTGGTCCAAAATCGAACTTCGATATCTCGAACAAGGAAAAAGATATTGACTTCCGGTTTAAGCCAAAATGCTTAGAATTTTACGCCCTTTTAAATGAGGTATCACAAGATACGGGTTGCCATTTAAAATTTTCGAGATAGGGGAGGTGCCCCCCCTGAAAACCACCCAAAAATCAAATTTTGGGTTGTGACAGTATTTTCAAATGAAACTTCAGGTCCGAGTTACCATAAAACTGATTTTTCCCGATTTTTTTATGGTCACCCGTTCAAGAAAACCATAGTGAGCAGGTTACGTGAAACACTCTGTATAGTGCCAGTTCTATAAAAATTAACGGGAGGACTGTAAAAGACGTTGGATGGTGCGTACTTAATAAGTATGGTTACGTGTGGTTTATACACCCCCCCCCAGTAAGTGCTCACCGACCATCTTGTGTGCGGGGCCGCAAGGACAAAATAACATTATTTGGTCCCTGGGCGTCGTCATTGCGATTTGGAGAGCGGGGGGCTTCAAAAAATCTCAAATCGAAGCATGGTATTTCTGTCATTTTTCCCCTTCCCTTCGCCTCCCCTTTCTCTTCTCTTCTTCCCTTTCTTTTTTTCTCTTCTTCCTTTTCTCCCTTTCCTTCTTTTCCCTTTTTTTCTCTCTTCATTCCTTTGAGAAGTGAGTCCCCTTTTAGGTCTGAGGCCCTACGCAATTGCGTATTTTGCGTAATGGTAAATCCGCGCCTGCCACCGCAAGAATTCGGAAACTTCGGCTCCGGGCAGTATCCTTAGTTTTAAGCCCTTCTTTGTTAAGCCCGGTTTGTTTGTTCTTCTTTCTTAATAACATTAGCAAGGAAGGATGTTATTACCACTCATCTTCCATTGTCTTTTCATTGAACCTTTACTTATCCATATACTTACTGTGTCCAAGCGATCGTTTTCATACTCGCCTCGCTTACGGCAATCAATATAATTTAAACCAGCCCCTGCCATCTCGCGCACAGTTAATGTTCTCTAAAAGCACTATCAATGACAGAGTTCACATTGTATGCAGTTTTATGCTGCTACCTATCTAGACTCCCTGCAGATATTAGAAAATATGTTTCAAAGTCACTTCCATAAAGTAAGTTTCGAACTCTATAGTAAATCTACTTCATGAGGGGTCACTGTAGTAGACCAATTTCTTAACTGGGATGAATCGTTACCTGGGTTAATTGACTATACAGGGTGATCCAAAAGTCTGGCGACCCCCAAATAACTTTTGAACTGCTGCAGATATAATAATGAAACTTTGGGACAGCTATATTGTGAATGAGGGGTCAAATAAAATGAGAACTTCTAAAAAGAAGTTGTTTTTCAGAGTATTTTAAACTCCTCGTAGTTTTTTAAATTCTGACTTATTTAATCAAAGAATTGATTGTTTGAATATGGGTCATAATTGAACTTTGACCTTTGATGTATCAAACACGAAAAACAATATTGACCTGCAATTTGCGCCAAAAGTCTTAGAACTTTACGTCCTTTTAAACGGTGAATCATAAGGTAGGGGTTGCCATTCAAAAATTTTGAGTTGAGGGCGCCCCCCCCCAAAATTTTGGATATGCAAAAGAGTAGCTCCCATTGCGTTACGAACATCCCTTGAGTTTTGTTTCTTTATTTTCAACCGTTCAAAAGCTGAACAAGAAGGGAGACTCGTTCGAAACACTCTGTAGAAGAACCACACGAGGCTCTTAGAAAGCAGCTGGTTAACCTTTTCCCTGCGATCGATGAGTATACCCATCCGGTTCCCCCCCGAACTTTTGCCGCCTGTAAAGCTGCGGCATCTACACACAACATAGCAAATCATATACTACATCTATCCGGAAGAGTATGAATAATGTGATGGAGGCGCTGGCAAGGCTTAAATTAGACTCTGTAGGAGCTTCAGAATGAAAGACATTTGTTTGCATATTTTTGGTACTTACAATTCTTGCTGTTTTTCTCAAAAACGAAGAATCAATATTAGGCTATTTTTTCTATGAAAAGGAATCATTCAAAGGTTTCATGCACTGAAACTTATCATTTATGATTATTTTGAGCAAGATAGTTGTGTCTAAATCAACATTACAGCGATACACTTTGTGTTTCAATTGGGAAAGAACAAAAAAAGGGGGTTTTTAAATATTTTCCAAATTTGGGAATTTTAAAAATTTTTGAATTTGGGTTGAACAAAAATCTTACGTTTTCTTATGTCTTATACTTTCAGGCATTAGTGGTAAAAATTTCAAGACATTTGAGTCATACTTGGCCTCAAAATGAGCAAAAACTAAAACTACATTTTTCATGAAAAATCTGCAAAAAAGAACAAAGCAGTAGGGGTACTTCAAGATTCAAGTGAACTCAGCAGTGAAAAGGTGGTTAAATAACTGAGTTGGGCAAATGGGAATCTCGTAATCGTCAAATCTTTGGATGGTAATTAAATCCATTTTTCACAGATAAATAGTAAAATCAAGGGTATTTTTGATTAGATCTAATACTTCTGCAACTAATATGATGGGTGGCTTGTAAAAAATCAGCCTTGATTACCATAAAATCATCCTCCGAAAAAACGACGATTACGATTACTTGGTTATCGTGTAAATTTGCCCAACTCTTGTTAAATAACACCATTCAGCGCAAGACATCTCAAAATCTCATTTTCGAACCATTTGAAGAGGCTACTGATATCATATCCCCGAGGAATTTTCATGATGAAAATTAAAAATCCAGAAAGATCAAAAACTTAGAAGACAAGTTTATCTTAAAATTTATCAACATTTATTTCTTAACAGCTTTAAAACAAAACAAAAGGAGAATATCTGAAGGCACAAACAGCATTAATACAAATCATACTAATGCATATTGGATATGAACACACAAGAGAATCAGCTTCACTCTCCTTATATCGACGGAAGGAACTTGGCATAGGTACGGACAAATATTAAAACTGATCTAAAATTAAGAGCAATGTAAAACTATCGCAACTAGATTATTCAATACAACATTTAAAAGAAATCATCTTGGACACAGTTAGGTTTGATGGACACAGTCCTTTTTGTAAAAGTTTTAGTTAATTCAGAATTAAAAACATAAATATTAGACAAAGTAAAAAAAAGTGATTGTAAATTGGACGTTGGCGGCGATCGACACAACAAAGAAAATATTTCACGTTTTTTCACGTCTGTTTAGATGGTTTTACAGGGAGGAGAAACAAACATATTCATCGAGACATGTAAAAAAAAAAAAATAAAAACAATGATTAATTTTAGGTAAAAAAATAAAAAAATAGGACGTAGAAATCTTAAATTTTCCATCCTTTTAAGCCTTACGCCATATTTTTAATTTCTATTCTTTACTTCAAATCAGATGAGTGAAATGTCACATCTTAACAGGTATATTGACTTTCTTTCCCTTAACTAGCTCCTGCTTAAGTAGAATTGCATTAAAAGAACGCGATACTTTCTAAGGCATCACGGTAAATAAAAAGTTTTACAAAAATACAGATCAGCTGATCTGAATATAAGATGAAGGATCATTGTTTTGAGGTTCGGACGACCAATAAACACTGTTTAAAACGGAGAGGAATAAAAACGAATGCGGCTGAGGACATTGGAATGTTTCAAAGGAATGTGTTATTGTCAGTTCATGGGGTTGAGAAATGCTACGTGCTTCTTACGATATGTTTGCGACATTCTCGTTTATTACTTCTTGATGAGCAGTTCAGCGGCTTTGACAACGGTTGCGGCATCAATACCAAACTGGCTTAACAATACTTTAGGTGGTCCTGAACGGGGAATGCCTTGGACGGCCATCCTGTGGACGATGATATCTCTTTCCAAGGCGACAGCCGCGGAGACGGCTTCACCGAGACCCCCTGGATTAACAAACAAAATTAATTATTTAATAATAATTATTAGAGATCTGCTTTTTCAGAGAGATGTAAGAGATGAACCCATTTACCGTGTACCAGACTTACCGAAAATGGCACCACCTAAAGGGAATCAGAAGCAGTGATGGCTCACACTATTTGACAACAATGTATTTCCTCCATAGCACTGTATGTAAAACTATTGATTGTTTTACGTAAAATCGAATGGTTGTTTTACGTAAACTGAATGATTACTTAATGTAAAATCGAATGATTGTCGACGTAAAATCAAATGATTGTTGACGTAAAATCGAATGATTGTTAGGTATACCTAAAATCAAATGATTGTTTTACATAAAATCAAATGATTGTTTTACACCTATAATCAAATGATTGTTTCACCTAAAAAAAAAGATTGTTTTACCAAAAATCAGATGATTGTTTTACATAAAATCAAATGATTGTTTAGCGTAGAATCAAACTAAGAAAAAAAATTTGCCAGATTGCACAAGCTGCCACTGATCAGAAACAAAAGAGACTAGAAGCTGAATAAACACTGAGAAAAAAGTAGGTAAATTATTGCATTCAAGAGACCTGCCTAGCACTGAATTCAACATGGACCAGCAAAGGGAGCAGAATGAAGGTCAATCGGTCTTTGTTTTCTAATGTTCAGATGGCGGCCATCATGGAGCCGTGCTCTTTCAGACTTTCGTGAAAACTTTTAACTTATCCTTGATACGTACCTGAGAGATGACAGCATGGAAAAAAAATTATACCTTAACTTTCAAGAGTTCATAAAGTGGGAAATAGATTTTGTGCCTCAAGGGTACCACAATGCAGTAAAGGGTAAACGGAAACTTTTTACAGGGAGTACTGAAATGAGCTCAACGAGTTCCTATTGATCGTTGGTTTTAGGCTTTTATGCAGGCATAAAAGAGTCGAACACATCAAAGGCTCCACACAAAAGAGTCAATGAGGGGGAAGAGGAACTTGTAGGAATGGATTGGAATGACCAGAGTCAATAGAGACAGAGCGCTAACTGGCTGCAGCAGAGGCACGCTGAATTCTAGCAGATTCAACAAAACAACAGTCAACACCCCTCTGATGTCGCGTCGTGTTGAACGGTGACATTCCGAAAACACAGGGAGGATGGGCCAGGAAGTGAAGAGGAGGGTGCTCACCATTCAACACCATGCGACATCAGAGGAGTGTTGACTGTTGTTTTGTTGAATCCACAAGAATTTAGCGTGTCTCTGCTGCAGTCAGTTAGTGCTCCGTCTTTTGTCTCTAGGAATGCCGGCAAATCCAACTGTCTGCTGCTGGTTCACCTTTGAACTTAACCTTTGAATTCGCTCATGCAGTTGACGTTTTTCAAATGCATAAAGCGACATGTTGGTACTCTCTATACAGAATTGCCATCACAAGACTCTACAGGAAACCTGCCTGCATCAGCCACAAAGATATCAGCGGGCGCACACCACCCGAGTGAGGTAAAGGCGAACGCGACAGTAAAAAAAAAAATCAATGAAAACATTTGGTTTTATACAAACCTTGAGGATAGTGATCTTCCACGGTGACAATGCGTCCACCACACTGTTTGGCATTTGCAATAATGGTGGCAGCATCGATCGGTTTCACGGTGAATGGATCGAGGACACGTGCATGAATTCCTTTCTTGGCGAGTTCGTCCGCAGCAGCCAATGCTTCGTACAGCGTCACTCCGGCACCAATGAGAAGAACTTGATCCTTGTCTGAGTGTTTGACAACTTTAGCTTGACCAATCTGAAAGTAACAGAGGACATTCATGAGTTACCACTGAAGTAAGACTACATTAACCCCTTAACGCCCAGGTTAGGAATCCAGCTGAAAATATGCTGCCACTATATTGAAAGTGGTCGGAGCTGTAGTTCATACTCTTCCGAACAGATAGCGCTGCTAATCATTGACATTTCATGCATTACAACATACGCTATAGCACATAATAAACGAGAGGGTACAAAAACGTACATATACGGGCGTGGGCATTCGAGGTGGTTTTTTGCAGCCCGTATATATACGGGCGTGGGCGTTAAGGGGTTAATGACTACCTTGTGACATGACTTGAATTGAAACTAGATTAGAATTGGAATTAGAATTAGAATGAAGCACGTCCATGGGTCTGAATTTTGATGTTACAGTCGGGGACAAAAAGTATTTTAAGCGTGTCCTGGAAGTAGGCAACCCGCAATACATATCTCGATGAATTGAAGCATTGCAGGTGGCCTATCTCAAGGAGTCCTCTGACATTCTTTCTGTTCCCGACAGTGCATCGTCATCCAACTGACGTATTGGCGTAAATCAATTTTTGCAAATTTCAGGAGAGCGAAAACAAGATTGACTGGCTCCTTGGCTTCAATGACCTACCCCACAGTTTTTTTTATTATAACTTGAAAACTATTGAGAATTTGGCATTTTTGACATCACCAGTCAAAAGGACATAATTTTTTATGCAGGTATCGATGAAAAAGTAAATTCGTCAAATTTTTGACTTATGCCTATTTGTAGAGGCACCTTTTTTTCACGGCCACGATATTTCGCGAAAAAACGCGAAATACAGACTTTTTCCACAGAAACATGAAATTTGGCATTTGACGCGAAATGTCCCGCGAAATCGGCTAATTTTTTAGCGATTTTGCAAAATGACAAAATGTTTGCAATTTTATGAGTTTGTGAGCTGACGAAATTTGCGGTTACGCGAAATTAAGAAAACCGCTGACACGTTTTTCAATCTCAATCGGACTCGTCACACAGTGCATTGAACAGTTGAATTTAACAATAGAAAGAACGGGGTCAAAACTCTAGTCTTGAAGGTTTTCACCAAAAAAATTGCGCTGAAAAAAATTTCAAGCCCACTTTTGCGTCTCTGTCCACAAGATACCTTGTATCTCCTTAATTACCTCTTAAGAACATGTAAAACCTCTCGTTTATTGTGCCGTTGGTAAAAAAAAAAAAAAAAAAAAAAAAAAAAAAAAAAAGAAACAAATTTTGTTGTGTTGCTGAAAAAAAGCTAAATATGTACATCGAAATTGAACTCAACGAAATCCCCATTTTTCATGACGAAATCTCCATTTCAATTTGACAAAATTAGGGATTTGAACTTGACGTTAAAAAGGTGCCTCTACCTATACTTCAGATGGACGACGGGATATGATGCAAATGAAAGTACAGTAAACTCTCGATTTACCGGATTTCAGGGGACCGGCCGAAAAATCCGGTAAATCGCGAAATCCGGTAATCCGAAAACTCGCATTTTTCGCGGCGAAATCGCGGACCGAAAACTCGCATTTTTCGCGGCGAAATCGCGGACCGAAAACTCGCATTTTTCGCGGCGAAATCGCGGAATTTTTAGGTATTTTTTCTCCCCCCCTCCCCCCCCCCCAAATTTTCACTGTTTCGACTAACCTGAGCCTGAGGGTTTTATTCACAAAAGCACAAAACACGCGTGGGGGATTAAAACACGATAATTTGGTACTAACCGTTCGTTTGTTGAGTGTTTTTCATTTCTCTTAGCTAAAAATCTCTTTGGAAAAAATCAGCTGACTTTTTCCAAAGAGGTTCAGCCGATCTCGCTGTCTGCCAGCGTTGCCAATGTTGGCAAGTTCTTGAAGTGCCAAAGCCATAAACTACGTGCTTCACGCGTGAGCGCGTGGAGCCAACGCACTACGGGCGGCAACGCTGCGCTGCTGTCAACGCGGGAAAGCAGCGAAGCTTCCCTGCCGCTTGACGCGTTTTTCAAAACACCGCGACTGATGAGTTTGGAGAGTGACTCATGGTGATTCCAGGGGTGCAAAATGTGCCCGATCTAGCGATCCGCGGATCGCGTGAAAGTGAGGAAATTTCAGGGAAAGTGAGGAAATTTGTCAATTTTTTTTTTTTTTTTTTTTTTTTTTTTTAATAATGACAATAAGGATTTCCCAGGAAAATAGTGTAAAACATAGGAAAATATCGGTCATTTTGCGAACATACAGTGTTGAAATGTTAAAATAATAAAAAAAAAGTCATCACTTTCAAATTTTTGTGAGGAAATTTTTTTAAAATCCTGTGAGGAAATAAGTCATGGATCGCGTGAAACTTCCGAAGTTTTGGAACATTTTGCACCCCTGGGTGATTCTTTGAGATCGCGGCATCGTGTCACGGGAAAAAACTGCTATATCTGAGCAAAGTCCGGTAAATTGAGAAGAAATTTCTTCTTGGGACCGAGAAAAAATCCGGTAAATCGCGAAATCCGGTAAACCGCAATCCGGTAAATCGAATGAAATTTAACATTGTTCTTATGGGACTTTTGCCGGGACCGGAAAAATTTTCCGGTAAATCGCGAAATCCGGTAAATCGCGATCCGGTAAATCGAGAGTTTACTGTACTTAGTAAGCTGATAGTGTTGGTTGTTTCTAGGTTCTGTAATTATAAAGATGTAATGTTGGCCCAAAATACATTGTTTTGGATGGAAATTATGCTTTGGGACGTCGCAGCCCGCACAATATATTGCAACTTTACACGATTGTATCACCAAATCAGTGATGCTTAGTCAGGAAAAATGCCATTTATTCAAAACGTCCAAACTTTGAACTTTCATATCGTTTTACTCAAATTCAAAAACTTATTACCTAGTCCCTTCATTCACTTTCAGCCTTCAATTCAGAGAAGGAAGAATCGCACAAATAATTCTCTCTACTATCAGAGAAGGCAGTAATACAGGGGTTCGGAACAGGAGCAACGGTCAAAATTAAAATTTGCACCCATCCTCCAGATAAATAATGAATGAATACTTTCAGACCTGAAATCCACCATTCAAGAACCGATTCAAGATGTTTTTGGGCTAAAGAAAATTGCTTTCAATGATTACAGTTTCGAGTTATTGCAATCGGAGCTCTGAAGCTGGAGCTGCTCCCGCTCAAAGCTTCGATCGCAATAACTCAAAACTGTAATCATTGACAGCAATTTTCTTTAGCCCAAAAACATCTTGAATCAGTTCTTGACAGACATAATTTATAATAGCGACTTTGCTTTTTCTATCTTGTTCATGTTTGCGCGTGGTGGCAACTTTTCTTTTTAGAACACCGCTAACATGGGCCATGACTGATGAAAAAAGTTGTTGAGGTTTTTGCTTGTTGAGACTGAAGCATCGAAATTGCATCAATCAAACGTATGGTCAGTGTTGGATGGTGATCGTTTATGCTCTCTACGTCGATTCCTGTTGAGCTCCGAAAAAAAAAGCCAGCCACTGCGCGCATGGCCAGCGCGTGGTCTCTTTTATATATTGTCTCTGGTTCCTGAATGGTGCATTTCAGGTCTGAGAGCAATATTTATTTCTTCTGCTAGGAGAGGTGCAAATTTAAGTTTCGACCGAGGTTCCAGCTCCAAATCCCTGAGTAATTTGAACATTCTTTCCAGCCGATAAAATAAAGGTGTCGAGTTACTTACTTCGAAGTGTTCATCGTTCTTGTAAATGATAGCAGTTTCTGGACGAGAAGTACGGATAAAAACGATACCTTTAGTGTTGGCGGCTAATTCGACGGATCTTTCCGCACTGACAGCATCAGCAGGGTAAAATACGGTCGAACCTATTGAAATAGAAAGCAGCTTATTTAGTAAAAGAAAAGAAAGAAAAAGCTTTAAAAAAACAGGGTTACAATGATTCAGAGCTGCTGTTTTGCGTATAATTATTAATTAATGGCATTTTTCAATTCATCCATGATTCCACCGGTTGAGATCACACAATGTCAGTTCAGTGTATGACCGTAATGCACAAAAATACTCAGATCTGCGATCTTTTCTTAACCGGTGGAGTCGTCCATGACTTTAAAAACTTGCAGATATTTCAATTAATTATCGGCATTTCGACCGATAGAGGAAATATTGCTGATCTGAGTATTTTTTTGGATTATAGTCATACATTGAACTGAAGTGTGTAAATTTATCTCAATCGGGGAATTGAAAAATGCCATTAGTTGTACATAGAACAGCAGCTCTGCACTGATTTAACAACCAAAAGGACATTGTTTTGTGGACATAAAATAAGAAGATGTCTTTAGAATGTGGTCACTTTTCATGGTAGACATCTTTTTTGTAGATATACAGTAGAATCCCCTTAACTCGAATCGTCAGGGACCTCCGAAAAAATTCGAGTTGACGCGATTTTCCAGTTATCCGAGGTCGAGTTAAGGGGATTCAACTGTACTCACGTAGACGTTTTATCAGTGGACCAAAAAAAGTAGACATTTTGTCTGCCGTTCCTGCTACTGTAGACCTTCTGACTGGAAACCAAACAGAGATACAGAGTTATTAGAAAGGATATAGGTTGGTCTAGGGAAAGACTGTTGTAAACGGAACATTTATTGAAATTAGATGAAAAAGTATAACTGATAAATTACCAGGAATTGCACGGAACATGGCGATATCTTCCAAAGCCATTTGACTAGGTCCATCTTCTCCAATACTAATACCACAGTGAGACCCGACAAAGTTGACGTTCGTTTGAGAGATAGCACCCATACGAATCTGTGAAAATATTGATGTAAAAGGTTAATTAATGACATCGTGCCAAAAATGCGGAGTCATCAACTTGACTTGTGACTTGTCAGGAAGAATGCAATGTGCTCAATTAAATTAGATAGAGGATGCTTTAAGGTTTCCTCACCCGTCTGAAGTGAGATTCTGGCTCAATAGATAGTGTCACTAGTCATTCATGCCTGGAATGCAAACGGGCTGACAGAAAATAAAAAGATGGAACTGATGCATTTCCTAGATCATTATCAAGTCGATATTTGTATGATCTCGGAGACTCATTTCACAGAAGAAAATTATATCAGAATAAAAGGCTATAACACTTATCACACCACTCATCCGTCAGACAAGGCAAGGGGGGGAGCTGCCATCCTAGTCCGTTCTGGCTTAGATCACCACCAAGAAATGAGTTGGAGGGAAGAAAGCATACAAGCAGCAACAGTAGTTCTAAATACGAGAATTGGGCCGATTAAAATTTCTTCGATTTATAGTCCACCGAGGCATATTCTTAAAAGACAGGACTACTCTAGCTTTTTCACGACCCTTGGCAATAGATTCATTGCAGGTGGAGACTGGAATGCAAAACACGTAAGATGGGGGTCCAGATTAACTCTCACTAAGGGTCGAGAACTGAATGCGGCTGTTCAAACACTAAAAGGTGACTTCATTTCCTCAGGAAGTCCTACATATTGGCCTACAGATAAAAATAAGAAACCGGACGTGGTGGATTTCTTCATTACGAGGAATATATCGATGAACTCCGTGGAAATAGAGCTTAATGAAATTCCAAAGGAGTTATCCTCTGATCACTCTCCTATATCTTTTAGCCTGGGAATGGAGGCGATCAAAAGAAACAGACTGGTGGGTATCACTAATGCCAAAACGGACTGGGAAAAATTTAGGAAAGACCTTAACGATAGGATCATTGTGAATACCCCAATTATCAACAAAGAAAAAATAGAGTTGGAAGCCGAACTTATAGTGACACAAATACAAGAAGCAGCCAAGAAAAACACCCCGGTAATTAAAACTGTTAAGCTGGCACCTAAAATTCCACTAGAAATTAGAGCACTCCTGAGAGAAAAGAGAAAAGCGCGAAGCAAGTGGCAGAAAACTAGGTCAGAGTCAAACAAAGCTGAGTTGAATAGGCTTACCAACAAACTAACCAGTGAAATGTGGAAAATCAAGAATGACAAAACTGAGAAATTTTTAAAAATGGCCACGCCTAAGAAAGATACAGACTATGCACTCTGGAAGGCCACAAAATACCTGAAAAGAACTGTAGCACACTCACCCCCAATTAGGAATAGAGAGGGTGAATGGGCGAAGAATGAATCGGATAAAGCAGAGGTTTTTCGAAAACACTTAGAAGATATATTTAAACCCATGGTTGAAGAAGAGAGAGAGAGAAAGATGCTGCACGAATTAGTCGACCTTGATCCGAATATTTCGGTAGAAATTAAACCTTGTAGCCAGACAGAGCTTTTGGACCTAATTAGGTTTAAGGTAAAAAACAAAAAAGCCCCCGGAATGGACATGATCACCGGTGAGATTTTAAAACAACTTCCAGGGAAAGCAGTAGCAAAACTAGTTAAGATATTTAATGCAGCTCTCACCCTATGTCACATTCCCAAATCTTGGAAGGTAGCAGAAGTCATTGTTATCCCCAAAGCTGGCAAACCGTTAGAACTGGCCTCATCATATAGGCCCATCTCACTTCTTTCAACAATAAGTAAACTTTTGAAAGGCTGTACTTAAAAAGACTTGCACCGCTAATAGAGGAAAATAAAATAATCCCGAGCCACCAATTTGGATTCAGGACCTCACATTCCACAATTGAACAAGTTCATAGGTTCACAGATAAAATAGAACAAGGGCTGGAGGAAAAAAAAGTTTGCTCAGCAGTATTCCTTGATGTGGCCCAGGCTTTTGATAGGGTTTGGCATCTGGGACTGCTGTATAAAATTAAAAAATTACTACCTGAAAACCACTACCTGATCTTAAGGTCCTATTTAGAATGTAGGTCATTTAGAGTTAGATTTAACGGTGCCTATTCAGACTTCAGCATGATAAGGGCTGGGGTTCCGCAAGGTTCTGTTTTGGGACCCTACCTGTACAATCTTTTTACTCATGATATTCCTTGTGATAACAACTCAATGATAGGGACTTTTGCTGATGACACCGGTATAGCCTCCCTTGGTGAAACTCTGACTGAAGCAAACGAGAAAACTCAATTCACAGTGAACAGAGTGGGAAAGTGGGCATGGAAGTGGGGTACAACGCTCAACGGCTCTAAGTCAGCCCACACAATTTTCACCAATAAAAAAGTAGGATATTCTCCAATATATTTAAATGGGGAAGTGATTCCCTATTCAGAGGTATCAAGATATCTGGGGCTCCACCTAGACTCCAAGTTGAACTGGGGAGAGCATATTCGAAAAAAAGTTAAGGAGATTAAAATTAAAGTTAGAAAAATGAATTGGCTGCTGGGGCGAGGTTCCCGACTTCCAATCCACAATAAAGTTTTGTTATATAAACAACTAATTAGACCAGTATGGGCTTATGGTTGCCAGCTCTGGGGATGCGCCAAAGATAGCAACGTCAAACTAATTCAAACGGAACAAAACAAAATTCTGAGACAGATTCTAGGGGCCCCTTGGTACATGAGGAACAAGGACATACACAAAGAGTTAGGGATCCCAACAGTTAAAAAGTACATTAGAGAGGTGGCGGAAAAATACGAAGCGAGAGTTTTGGGTCATGTCAACGAAGAGGCGATAAAACTGATGGATAACAGTGAGACAGTGAGAAGGTTAAATCGGCGGAAACCGTTTGAATTACTTTGCCGTTGCTACGATAAGTAAAAGTACTGCGTATAGTGGCAGCTAGGTGTTATAAACTGTAAGATAGTTAATTGTATACACTGTGAACTTATGTAAATGTAAACGTTATGTCTCAATTTAATTATTTAATTTAAATTTAGATTATTTAGTGATTGATTTGTATGTTTGTTTGTTTGTTTGTTTGTTTGTTTGTTTGTTTGTTTATTTATTTATTTATTTATTTCTTTATTCATTTATAATTTATTTATTTATTTATTTATGTTTCTTTATTCATTTATTTATTTGTCTTACCTTTTTCACTTGTTATTTTATTTTATTTTATTTTATTATTTATTTATCTTTATTTTTGTTTGTTCAGACACAGTCTACACCCAACGGGAGTAGAACTATATTTATTTTGTGTTACTTGCTAGTCCAGCAAAGATATTCTGTTGCTGGACTAGCAGGAAAAGTTAAAAATTAAAATTTATTGTAAGTTATAAATAGCACATAGATATACTCAAATGTATAGTAGGTGTAAGTTTAGTACTAAGTAATGTAATAGTACTGTTTTAATAAAAAAAAAAAAAAAAAAAAAAAAAAACTAGTCATTCATTCAGAAATCCACTTTAAAGGCTTTTAATTCTTTTTCTGAGAGCATTGATCGAAAGGGGCACCTCCACAGAAACTGCATAGTTTTTTTTTTTTTTTTTTTATCAATTTTTTAAACCAAATTTCAACAATTTTCATCCAACATTGACTGAGAAATCAAGCACCGAAATTCTGGTGAAATATTAGGCTCTGTAGGGGGGCGTTTTATCATGCGTGTTTGAATTTTGGAAGTGTCTTGTTGGCAATCCTGCAGTTTAATCAAACCCATTCAGGCATGCCAGAAGGCCTTTAAGGTGATTCTTCAGCATTTAGAGCTGATTTTTGCCACCAGAGCACCAGAGCGCTAGCGTTCGATTAATGTCAAATTACAGGCCGAAAGTAATTTATATTTGAGAAAACGGAGTGTCAGTTATATTATTAGATAATCATCTGAGGAACATCTCTTCAAAATATATCGTCAATAACTTCAAAAATAAAGCTGAAAGTACCAAAAATTGAAATACCGCATTTCGATACAAAAATTGAAGCGCGATATTCCATTTTTTGGTACTTTCAGCCTAATGATTGAAGTTATTGACAAGATATTTTGCGGAGACATTCTTCAGATGAATAAGTAGTAACTGGCACACTGTTTTTCTAAATATAAATTACTTTTGGCCTGTAATTTTAACATTAATCAAACGCTAGCGCCCTGGTGGCAGAAATCGGCACTAAACACTAAAGAATCACATTAAGTACAAGCAGAGCCATAAGTCCTATACTCCTATGTCAACAATTTGACGCAACCCACACTACTCTTAGCCTGAACCTCTCTCGATCTTTAGAGAACAAAAGAAAAGAAAGATAAGAGAGCGTTCATTTCACGTGTAATGCGTGTTGCGTCATATCGTCAACGCAGGACTAATGGCTCCGCTTGTACATCAATGATGATTGCTGCTGAGTCACACTTTTTTACGAAACCGTTTGATGCAACATTCCTCAACTCTACCCGTCAAATGAAAGTCGCAAACAGAGCACTAGATTATTAAAATTAAAATAAAGGATGGCGACTTCTTACTTGATCAAAAGCTCTAGTGAAGAAAGTGGCGAAAGTTGAAACGAAAGCGACTGTGCGGTCACGGCACGCACAACCAATGGCAACACCAACAAGGTTCTGCTCAGCAATGAAGCATTCAATATATTGCTCGGGATGCACCTGGAAATAATGAAATCATTCACAGATTCACAATAAATGTTTGAAAACACAATATAGTCTTCAACTCATTGAAGAGTTTAACATCAAAATATCCATCAGTTTTATTAAAAAACTTCAAGACATAAAACAGAAAATTCATTTAATATGATATGAATAATGGCAATATATTGCAGAATATGGCGATCTACCGCAAAAAATCGCAATCTAGGGCAATCAAAACAATCAAACGCCTACCGTCTTAAAGAATTTCAAAGTTAATAAAAGCGGCTCACACGTAACCTCTCATTAAAAAATTAAGTTTCTCTGATAGGTTAGTGGGCCTTTGAGATATCATATTACAGGTTCCACTGCGTAGAGGAATCAGGGTTTCCATATGATGCGCGGAAATTCAAGTTTTTAACAAGGTGTTCTAACACGAAAGTGTTTGAAATCGCAGCTTGTTTTTTTGTTTTTTTTTTTTTCACTTTTATAATAATAATGTAAGATGCAAAGCTAGAGATTAATCCGATGGGTATGGCCACAATTTACTTTTAAGAAAAGTCGTATTTTTGGAGTTTTAAATTGAGAGCGAAGAAAAACCATCAAATCCAAGAACGTCCGCAACTGCATTATTTTTTTATGGATTTTTTGAGCCAAAAATTAACCAAATTAGTTGAGGATTAAAGCGGTAATTTAGGAAATTCCTTTCGCCATAAGCTTAGTTAGTGCGAGTGATATTATGTCCATCTCCCTCACTCGCACTCATTGAGGCTTATGGGAATCTTTGTAATACCTAGATCTTGACTTCATTTTTGAGTGTTTCAGCTTGAAACTTTCAGGATATCTTCCTGAAATATGCTTGTAGGTGCTGACGTTCCTCAAATTTGTACTTTTGGCATAAATTCATCAATTCCAGCCAAAAACTGTTGACTCTTTCAGCAGCGCGATGTGGTGTCCATTGTTCGAACTAATCAGCCCCAAAATCACCTTACCAAAACTCGCATTTTTTCTTAGTCCTTGAATTTTTATAAGCATTTTGAACTTAAAAAGTCCTTACTACGGACAAGGACTTTCAAGTTCGAAATACTGACTTGTTACTTTTTACACACCTTGCAGTGGATTAGAAAAAATGTTGAGACGCAATCAAGACTCAAAAATACAGAAAAAAAAGTACTGAAATTACCTTCTTCAATTTGTCTGAGAAAGTTGAGTTTTTCGTGTCGCCATCCAAAGCAATAACTCGGTGGTTGCTTGAACCGAGTTTTGCAAGAGCTGTACCATACGCAAGACGGGTTGCAACATTTTCTCCTAACTTGTAGCTTGGTGGAGCGCTGAGTTTAATATTTGAAATATTGACTTTTGGAGCGTCGTCGACCAGATTTTTGGCCGTGTTAATATTGATGGGTCCCTTGACTTTGATTAAAGAGTTAATGTGCTGGAAAAAACAAAGCAAATCAAAATGACTATGAGGCATTGACAGAAAGAAAAAAGATAAAAACAAAAAACAAAAACAAACTGTTTAACTATAATTATAAAGTCGCTAATCATGCAGTGATGGGATAAATTAACAGATGAAAAACAGTGGTGTAGCGTCCAATTTGGCAAGTTGCAATTTGTCCATTTAAACCCATGAAAAAGATCAAACTGTTGGGTGTTCGTCAAACACCTTTGCATTTGACCTTTGACATGGGTTTAAATGGATACGGTACCATGTTGCCAAAATTGGGCGCTATGTCGCTGATGGAAAAAAATGCAACATCAAAGTGACATTTTCTCCAAAGAACATTATACTTATCGTCAATAGTTGAGCAAACAGGTAATTGATTAACCGATACCGGGTAATCGGTAACTATGAAACCTGGGAATGGTAATTAAAGGAAGTCTTCACAGA
Source organism: Trialeurodes vaporariorum (assembly GCA_011764245.1). Classification (NCBI taxonomy): domain Eukaryota; kingdom Metazoa; phylum Arthropoda; class Insecta; order Hemiptera; family Aleyrodidae; genus Trialeurodes; species Trialeurodes vaporariorum. The sequence continues at coordinate 60,840,991 of VMOF01000035.1, read as the reverse complement.
TTTAGAAAAACTTTAGTCATTTCGATTAGACCCAATTCTTTTACGTGACTGATATCCCATCGAAAACCTTTCCCGGTGCAAGCAGACGGCATCAGGTAATTATTTCTGTCACAAAAATCCGTTCCAATGCATCCACTCAAAGATATGATATGATGGGAACGGCAAGTCTCCTCCAAGTGGGCATCCAGCAGGGCAAATGTTAATAATTTTTCAAAATCAACACTATCCATCTGCGGCGAATTTAGAGAAGGAAAAACTTTGAGGGATGTATTTCTTTATTTTTTATTTTCAAACGCAAAAACTTGCCGCCGTTCATCGCCTTAAAAAAGAAAAAAATCAATTATTATTATTAAAAAAAAAATAATAATTGATTTTTTTCTTTTTTAAGGCGATGAACTGCGGCAAGTTTTTGCGTTTGAAAATAAAAAATAAAGAAATACATCCCCCAAAGTTTTTCCTTCTCTAAATTCGCCGCAGATGGATAGTGTTGATTTTGAAAAATTATTAACATTTGCCCTGCTGGATGCCCACTTGGAGGAGACTTGCCGTTCCCATCATATCATATCTTTGAGAGGATGCATTGGAACGGATTTTTGTGACAGAAATAATTACCTGATGCCGTCTGCTTGCACCGGGAAAGGTTTTCGATGGGATATACTCTGGTTTTAACTTGTAAAATTCCAGTTTCTCATTCCACAAATAAAAGAAACAGTTGTTATCCATCAGCTGACTAGCCAGCAGTTATGAATAGTTTCCGGACAACTTTCACATAGACTCTCGAGTGCTTATTTTACGATAGGGACCACAGTCTCATTTCCCTTTCTTTTCCCTGATCCATATGCTAACCTACAGTTCCCTTTCCACTGGCTAGTCCGCCGCTGGCCGATCCGCTACTGGCTAGTCCGCCGCTGGCCGACCCGCCACTGGCTAGTCAGCCACTGGCCGGTCCGCCTCTGGCTGGTCCGCCTCTGGCTGGTCCGCCTCTGGCTGGTCCGCCGCTGGCCGGTCCGCCGCTGGCCGATCCGCTACTGGCTAGTCCGCCGCTGGCCGACCCGCCACTGGCTAGTCAGCCACTGGCCGGTCCGCCTCTGGCTGGTCCGCCGCTGGCCGGTCCGCCTCTGGCCGATTCGCCACTGGCTGGTTCGCCGCTGGCCAACCCGCCACTGCCTAGTCCGCCGCTGGCCGATAAGCCACTGGCTAGTCCGCCTCTGGCCGATTCGCCACTGGCTGGTTCGCCGCTGGCCAACCCGCCACTGCCTAGTCCGCCGCTGGCCGATAAGCCACTGGCTGGTCCGCCACTGGCCGATCCGCCACTGGCTAGTCTGCCGGTGCCCGATCCGCCACTGGCCGATCCGCCACTGGCCGATCCGCCACTGGCCGATCCGCCACTGGCTAGTCCGCCGGTGGCCGGTCCGCCATTGGCTAGTCCGCCGCTGGCCGATCCGCCACTGACTGGTCCGCCGCTGGCTAGTCCGCCGCTGGCCGATCCGCCACTGACCGATCCGCCGCTGGCCGATCCGCCACTGACCGATCCGCCGCTGGCCGATCCGCCACCGGCTACTCTGCCGCTGGCAGATCCGCCATAGCTCAATTCTGTAACTTCAGGAAAATAATGTTACTGTCACTACCAGTTCACATCAAATAAACAGATCAGTTGTAAACTCTACAGACTACAAGTACACAGCTAAGAACTTTTGTCACTACTTGCTTATGAATAATTATACTAAAATCACAGAATAATACATTGTATAATTCTGTGCTAAAATCAAAAAGGTGCTGTAAACACATCAGAAACTACTCTCCCTTCAGTGATCAACAGTATTACGGTACTCAGCTGTTGCATTTGCAAGCAATGAATTGGAAAATGAAGCTCCGCGGTTATGCCCAAATTCGAATACTTTCAGCTTCAGAGCTGGAATAGTTATTAAATAAATGAATATGCAAAAGTACCTAACTATGAGAGCAAACCAACCTTTACAATACGCGTGCATACAACAAATTAGAAGCACGCAAAAGAAATAACTAGAAAATATGTTTGGTACATTTATTTAAAAACAAGAACTGAGGAGGACAAATTTCATAATTCACGGCCTCCGTTGTAATTGAAACAAGAATCACTTGTATCACTCATGTATTTGTAACGAGTTTATTTCAAAAGTGTCAAAGCAGGGAGAAATGTTTGTGTTTTGAAATGATGTGCCGTTGTTGTTGACTGAAGATGAAGCGTCGATTCTCGCGGCGATCTCAAATACTAAAAGGCAGTAGGCAGTAGCACATGAGAGTAGAGTTGGCGCGTAGTTTGAAATAGCCGTTATAATGATAAATTTAGTTTTTTTATCATTTCTCAATAAATATTAGACGGATTGAGTTCAAACAAAAAAAAAGGCACGAGCACAGAACACGCCGGTTAAAATAAGACCTAGTTTGATGAGTTTGGTTGCGTAGTTTTTTCGCTACAGGATCATATTAAGTCACGGTTTTTGGGAATGAAATAATTTCTGTAATTATAAGCATTAGGCGCCGCAGACTTGTCAGGTCGTAGAGAGGGTGGTAGTAGGGTAGGGTTACCTGACTTGCCGTCTGCGTCTACCGACGCTTATGATGACTGGTAATTTTTCAAAAATCAGCTTTGAATACCGTAAAATCACCCTCTGAAAAAAAGGACAATTACGATTACTCGGTAATCGTGTAATCAATTACCAGCCCCATTTGCCTATCTGATATAGACTCCGATTAGCATATAAAGGACAATAAACCCTTGACCAACTTTACAACTTAGATAATAGTGACATTCTTTTCATAAATTGTGCAGTAAAGAGTTAAGTCCCTTGCACTTGCACGGAACCCCTCCTTTCAAATTGATAACCTGAGAATTGAAACATCAGAATATATTTGAACAAGAACCTGTTAGCAACCATCAAGTCTTCGACCATCTCATATTAATGGAGTAATTAACATGATTTGCATTTAAGGCAAGATTCTTATAGATGTAAATCTAAGTGCCACTGAACACTTACTTAAATGTTGTCTTATTAGGATAATTTGAAAAATCTAAGTGAGGTGATTTTTTGAAAAAGGATTTAAGGCATGCTCATTTTGTGGGTACGCATGGGTCGTGGAACTAAAGGGTTATAGAAATCTCAACTTAAAGAGGAAAAAGGCAAATTTGATTGGGGGTGGATCCAAAGTGAGGGGGGCATAGAGGCAATGGCCCCCCAAAATCATAAAAAATAGATTACGTAGGTAAAAAATACCTATTGGACAAAGGTGAAAACAATAAAGTTCCAGGAAATGCCCTCCCCCCTCCTCCCCAAAGTGTGTTCTGGATCCACCCCTGACTTAAATTGAAGGTACCAAGAAAGAGAGGGTTATTTACAAAAACATATTGATTGACTTGACTTACTTCGATTACTTTCGCGGACTTCTCTCCCAAAGGTTTTCCGTGCCAGTTTTCTAAATCTTCAATTTCGGGGAAATTTTTACCCTTGAAAGTTTTGGCTAAAATAGCGGTAGGTTTGTTTTTGGAGACAGAAGCTTCGTGGAAAGCCTGGAAATCAGACAAAAAGAATTTGATGTTATAAATTAATTAAAGCAGTTGGACTGCCAAGCATTCAGAAGAGGATTATAAAGACTCTTCATAATTATTTGTTTAAGATGATTCCAGACATTAGCGGATACAGGGGGGGGGGGGCGAAGGAGGCGACCCCCCCCCCCCCCTGTTTGGCCAAAAACAGGGGAAAAGAGGGGAAAAAGGAAAACGGGGTCTCCGGGGGGCAAAAATCCCAAGTTTGTCCTCCCCGTTCGCGAGGGTTGGATCCGCCAATGATTCCAGGGTTGATTAAATTGGACCGTGGCCACCACAAGTCGCGCAGCGAAAAAAGTAAATTTTACACATTTTTAGTGTTTAAGCATAATTTTTCGCCAACTATTTCACTTCATCATCACAAAAATGTGAGTTCTGAGACGCTGATTTCAAATATGCTAGAAGTTTATATTAAACTGTCCTCGAGTTTACAAAAATTCTATTTTTTGTCTTATTTGCTGAAAATTCCAAATTATGGACTAGAGAGTATGAGTTTTGGGTAAGAACTAAGACAAAAGTCTGAAATCAGCGGGTCAAAATACATGGGAATGGTTGCAGAGAGGAGAGAAAGAGGTATTTTACTAACAAGGCACCTGGTTTTACGTTCATGAAGCCCGGAGACACTATACCGTTAAGGCGTAAAAATCGTTGATGACAATCAATTCAAACAACTCCGGCATTTTTGTGCTTCCAGGTGCCAATGCTGTGAGTTCATTTTTTTTCTTCAGTTCTCCCCCCGTTAAATTGAAATTGAGGCACACTCATCAAAGAAAAATGGTTATTACCTAAAGTAGGCAGTGAAGCAAAACGTGACTAACGTTACACGGGAAAAAAACCTGTACGGGTGTGACAACCATACACGTCAGTTCATGTAATAACCGTGAAAGGACAGCTAGAGTAGCCGTGTTTTACGAGTGCCGGTTGAGTACGGTTGAGCTCTGAGCCGTACATTTACAGGTGTCGCAACCGTCTCTGGACGGCGTCCAACTTTTACCCGTGATTCACGGTTCCCGAGCCCGTCTTTTATAGTAAACGTACCCGTGAATTTTTTTCCGTGTAGACAAGAATGAATACGGGAAAAAAAGAAAAGAAAAGACATACTTTGACTAATTCCTCAACGTCGTGTCCATCGACAACAATGGCATTGAAGCCGAAAGCTTCGGCTCTCTTTCTGTAGGCTTCCATGTTGTGTCCTAAAGAGGAAGCTTCAGATTGACCCAATCGGTTGATATCGAAAATGGCGCAGAGATTGTCTAATTTGTAATACGAAGCAAAGTGCATGGCTTCCCAAATAGATCCTTCCGCACTTTCTCCATCACCAATCAAACAGTAAACTCTGGAAATACAAAGAGATTTAGTAAAAAAAATGTAGCAATAGTAGTGTAGTCCTGTCACCCAAACCATAGGCCAAAAAATGGAAGAGTAACATCACTTGGACAGAAGTTATTGCTTCATCATTAACCAATAGGCAATTGGCTAGGGCGTAAGATTTTTAGGGGTATAAAATTAAGAGGAATAGTTTTTATTGAGGAGAAAAAAAAGGTAACTCCTCACACCTAAGGTCACAAGAGTAGTGGAGAAGCCAAAAAAAAAATGGTCATTACATTTTTGACACCTTCTTACCGCACTTTTGAACCCACTGACCACCCATGGGAGCGTAAACAATGAGCTTAGTGGGGGCTGATTCTGCTAGTTCGGACGAGATGAGACGAGATAGCGGTAATCAATCATTCGAATTGGTTTAAACAGCATCACATGACAGATTTGAAGTCGTTTGAGTCGTTAATTTCAGAAAAAATGACTCCTTTGGGTATTGAATGACAAGAAATATGTCACGAGATGCCGCTTAAACCAATGGGAATGATCAATTCCCACTATCTCGTCTCATCTCGTCCAAAAGAGCAGATTTAGCCCCCAGGTAAGGTTACTCCAGTTCTTTCTTTGACTTGATCAAATAGAAATATTTTCAGCCACAAAGGTTAACCCTTTCATGACCAGGTTATAAAAACAAATAAATGTTTGCTCGCTCGAATTAAGTGGGTAGTTAAATAATTAAATATTCTTACACCATCGTGCTGATTTTGCATACACGATGGATTGAAGGCGCTCTAGGAAGCATTATTTTTCAAATGTTAACAACAAAGAGTCGCAAATTATTGTAAATACAAAATTGAAGTTGCGTGAGGCAGATCTAGTCACAGAAACGAGTAAACTCAGGCGTGGTACCTGTTAAAAGAGTTAAAACTTGAGCAACCAAAACCGTTGAAAGCAAGATTTAGATTTAGATTTGGATAAAACTTTTACCTGTAGGAAGCTTTGTCGAAGAATTTTCCGACGTAGGCCATACCGCAAGCAACAGAAAGACCCTGTCCTAGAGATCCAGTTCCGACATCAATGAAGTTCAATCTGGGTGTAGGGTGGCCTTCTAAATCTGAGTCGATTTTACGCAAATTCTTCAAATCGCTTACAGGGAAGAGTCCAGCTTCCGCCCAGGCTGGAAAGAAAGAAATCAAAAGATGAAACCACAGTAAAAGCAGAGACTTGTAGTCATGCTGATCGTGCTCCGTCATGAGTTTGTTCGGATGGGCTACTGAGTTGTAAATGGCAAATGACTACTCATTGTCAGATCAAGCAGGCATGTGAGGACACATTCAGCAATAGGTCTGTTGCATACTTTTGCTACATCAATATGACACATTGTTTCTAACGTAAAATTCGGCGAAAATAACGATGCCCACATTAAAAACTTTCAAAATCCACTCATTAACTCAGAAAATACCTTCCATTTCAAACAACTCGCGCTACACTAGACACTATATCACCGACTTATAACTACATAGACGGAACCATCTCGTTTATGTAAACGCATGAACAGAACTTACAAACATTGGAATGTTTCGTTTAGATGCGTACATTTCTTATATTATTTTGTAATATTTGATAAACCGAAAAGACCAGACAGCAAATGCAGCCAATATTTCACGTATTAAAAAAGCAATTCCATCATTTTGTAGTTACGATATTGTTTACTTATGCACGGTGGTTCCGTCTATGTAGTAGTATACCGGTGCAAATAGTGTCTAGTATAGCGCGGGCTATTTGAATTTCCTGAGTTAATGAGTGGATTTTGAACGTTTTTAATGTACGCATCGTTATTATCGCCCAATTTTACATAAGAATCAAGGTTCTACATTGTTGCAGCAAAAGTATGCAACAGACCCATTGGGCAAACTAATGCGATGAGTTTTCTACGCCGAGAAAAATTTTCATGTTAATATTCAACTGGACATCATTTTATTACTTACTTCCTTAACCGGAATTCATGTTATTTCAGCAGGAATTTCTGTTACTCCAACAGAAATTTCTTGTTTTAACTAACAGGAATTCTGGTTAAGTAAGTATTAACAAGACGTCCGGTTACAGCAACAGGAAATTTTTCTTAGTGTACCCTAATCACAAGAAAAACTTAAAACTAAGTTAACATAGTCTAAAAAGATAAAATAATTATTTATCTTCAAATCTGAATTGAATGAATGAATGAAGTTCAAAAAGCTGATTTTTTTTTCTTTCTGTGCACCTTAATAGTCAATCTCTATAGGTACTTTAGCATCCCATATTTAAGCTGGAAAGTCCGACTTGAGCTCATTTTAAAGCTCTTATACTGCCCTTCACTATAAGAAAGGTAAAAAAACAGGGCTTCACACAGCTTTCAGTTTGATTTTTGGGTGGCCATAGACAAAGTAATGTACCCTCGAGTAATGTAAAGAGCCTCTTCGCTCTCACAGACTTACCAGCATACAGAATCGGGGCAGCGTGGCCCTTGGAAAGGACAAACCTGTCGTTGGAGGCATCCCTTGGCTCGGAAAGTTTGTACCTCATCGTGTGAAAGAAGAGGACGGACATGATCTCTGCCATTGAGGCGCATGATGTCGGATGCCTGTCAACAAACAAAGAAACGAAGGAAATTTAACAAAAACTGAATAATCAAAAGAAGAGAGAGAGAAAAACATGATGAATTGGATGTAATTTTAACACCCCCCCCGTCCCATTGGACACTCACCGCCTGGTTCCCTCTTCAATAAAGACCATTTCCGGAAAAAGGGCCTATAAAACAGTAGGTGTGCTCTTTCTGAGAAATTGGCATTGTGATTGAATTAGGGCTTTCGTCTGAAGAGCGCACGTTTTGTTTCATGGGGCTCCTTTTCCGGAAATGGCACCAATGCATGAGGCAGGGCAGTTGCAAATGTCAGAAATGTTGTGTTTTTTTATGAAGAAAATGACAGTGCTTGATGAGCTGAGAACAATGGTGCCTTCGCCCCCCCCCCCCCAAGTGTCCCGATTTTGGAGATAGAGATACACACGGGTCGGTTCAAATAAGAGTGCATTTTCGAGGCCTCTTTTTTTCGAGAATGGGGCAGTTGCAAGGGCAAGGGTCTGAAATGTTGCGTTTTTTACATAGAAAATGATAGTGCCTACTTGATAAGCTGAGAGCCTTTAGTTTTTTCCCAAGTGTCTTGGTTTCGGAGATACACACGCGTAAAGTTGCAAAAATTCGTGAGTGTAGTGACGTCACTACGCGGAATTTCCATTTAAAACAATGTATTTTGGGCCAAAATCTCATCTCCAGAACAATGGGACTTAATTAGAAACCAAAGGCATCTTTGTTCTCAGCTCATCAAGTACTTCCATTTTCTTCATAAAAAACACAACATTTCAGACCCTTGCAACTGCCCCATCTCAAAAATTGAAAGACGTTAAAAAGCTTTGCAGTGATACTTTTTATGGTCCTTAAGGGTGTAATAATCAGGCGGCTCGTGTTATGTTTTTTTCCCATTTGAACACATGCAAAAGTATCGATTTCTCGAGGATTCAGTGAATCCCATGAAGATCGATTATTTTACGTAGGTTTAAATCAGGACAGAATCCGCTATTGACACACTGCACGTGAGACAGCAATATGTATGGAGACCGCGGTGTTGCGGGTATACTCGCCGGAAATAGGCAAGATAGGTTCCAACATTCGGCTGTTTCCGCTTCCGTAAAATGAGGCACAAAGTGGTACTTGATGTTGATGGGTCGCGATAGTTTTCAAAGGGAAATCAAAGAATACCTCCACTAATGAAAGTAATCTTTGCGCGGAATATTCATGTAAACAAACCCTAAAAATGACGTACCAATAAAGATACCTCCATGTGATAGGTTGGCGTTAGTAACTACACCTGTTTACAAAAACATGTTGGTGATACCGTGAAATTATTTGCACGTTTGTTCACTGCACAATGTAGGCCTGTGCTATGTTCGATGCATCGATCGAAGTTTCGATGTTTTCCTGCTATCGAATGGATTCGATGCTAATGTTGATGTAATCGATGCATCGAGCCTCGTTATTTATCAATACTTCGACTGAAGACAGACCTAAGTCTCATTTTTTTGTCTTAAACCACCTCAAAAGCATAAACTAGTATCATGATTTTCAGTGGTTTCTCATTTTTGACTGGGTAGTTTAAATTTGTTTCGATGGATCGATAAAATTTCGATGGTTTTTGGATATCGAACTTGGATGCATAAAACTGGACATCGCACAGACCTAGCACAGTGTGATAACTGACAGTGCAGTCACACGTACACACTGCAGTGCACAGCGTGCCGTATTGACTCAGACTGAAGGAGTTGACCACCCTCTTCTTTCGTTTCGCCAAATTCGGAGACTTGATGCGAGATGTTCTGTCACGAGATACCAAATGCAGGGGCGTGCGTTGAAACCTATCTTCCATCTCTCTCTTTCCCTGTTAACCAGAGCACAGGTGAGAAAAGGACAAAAGTTGAAGTTGTAGACCTCACCTGATGCACATAATGAGGGAAAGAGAAAGAAAGAAAGAAAGAAAATTTCACCGCAGGCCGCGCGCCACTTCGAGCTACAGAGAGCAAAAACAGTGATCGTTAGTTCAAAATTTATCTGACCCCCAATACGATAAATGAAGACTGAAGCGTAAAACGAAAACCCATGTTCGAACCCGAGCTCAACAAACAATGTCACTTATTGAGTAATTAAAATAAAAGATTGACAGAACGTTTTTTTTTTCGAAGCCACGTGTCTCCACACAGTGTATCAAAACATCGATTTTTACGGACAAGAAAATTTGTTTTGTTTTTTTATTCCTTATACATTATATAAGACGTATATATAAACAGATTGAGGGTTTTGAGGGTAATTGGAACATGATTTCTGAGGGCTTGAGGTTTATTTGTACAAGGGATAGAGAAACCCTCTCATCTCGGCGGAGATTCGTCGATGACTCCTGAGCTAGCGGAGAATTTCCGCAGAGACGAGGGGGTTTCTATCGGAATGAAACCTATAGACGGTTTTAGTGCGAAGTCAACGGTTAGCCAACAACCACAACGATGCACTCATCGGTCGCAATCGGTTGTGATAAAACTCGCGTTGCGTTCCAAACTATCTCACTCACTCTACCATGACCCCCATGTATATCCATCTCTTTGTAGTATCGAAATTCGTATACAAGGACTTGTTTTACGACATATTATTATCAAAATCGAATTCAAATGCCTCGAGAAATTCATTTCTGCCATAAAATTTTACAAAAGAAGTCTCTATATACGATTTTTGAAATTAGAGTGAGATGACAGAACATAGGGGTCACGTGAGAGCGAGAGAGACAAACTGGCTTTGTTTGGAACGCTCATCACCGGCAGTCGCCATTACTAAAACCCTCTATATCCGAATAATACCACCCATAAGATAACACGTCCTCGGATCATTGAGTCGATGGCATTACGATACGATCGTTCATAATCAGCCTGCAGAGATTATCTGTCCTCTTGTCTTCACTCTCTGCATACATAGGAGCGAACAGAGGAACTCTAAAAAATGTGACCAAAGAAAGAGTTGACATTTTCGTTTTGGACGTAAGCTCTACTACTAACCCTTTTGTGCGCTGACGTAAATAAGAGCAAACAAACAGATAATGTGCGTAGGGTCAGAATGAATGACTTGGAAACCCACAGTCTATAGCACTACAAATTATTACAGTGAGTATATATACCTACACTGAAGAATGAGACTGATTGTGAGGTTCAGTATGATATAAATATAACGATTACAATGTAATTAACTCGATCTTTATCACGATCTCACGTTAAGTATTTCGGGTCAACATCAACGGTCGGAGCCGGCAAACGTAGACGAAGATAGCAACTGTAATTTGTAATTGTAATTGCATCAGTGATGCCAATGTAAATTTATATTCTTGTGCTAAGAAATCAAATGGATTGAAATTGTGATTTTTCGACGGAAATTACGCTTTAACGGTGAATCTGAGGTGATATAATATTGGCTTTTTTTTAAGTGTATTTTTCCGCTGTCACCAAATAAAAGGCGAATTAATATCAGTTATATATATCGACTGATTTTCGGCTACTTTTAGACGATCACACATCATAGTGGAGCTCTCGGCCCTTCTTCCTCCGGAACCGCCGCGCCGTCAATGGAGCTGTTGCAAAATTTTACTACAGGCTTATTAGTAGTTGATTCAGAGGAAAAACCCTTTACAAATGACGATAAGCGCACTATAAAAATCACGAAATCCACTCCCAAACTTATAAATTGCTTTCAAACGCGAAACCGTATAACGGCGGTGAATACCGCATTTTACGGTGGGATTCACTCTATCTCAATAGCCCTCTAAGGACCAGGTTAGTTCAAAAGAGCGCCACTCTTCCGTTAATAAAGGAAAAGGCAAATAACTGTTCGTACTCAAGGGAGTTGGAATTGCCTATACGACAAATTGAAGGCGCCTCGACGAAACCTTATCTTGTGGTGTTTTCATCGATGATCCCGTTTATCCCACTGAAAAAAATGAAATTACTAAAAAAGCAATTAAGTTTTGTAAAATCAGTAAAATAAAGCACATGCTAATTTTACTTGTTATTTTCGGTAAATCCTACTAAACTTATGGCTAATTTTATGATTTGAATTGTAAATTTTGCTTAAGTTTTAGTAATTTTTTCATTTGGATTGCAAATTTTTCAATCTAAATAGTACATTTTACAATCCAAATCATTCTGACTTTTGCATACTACATGGCTGTCTTGGCGTGACAGCTATACGACTTGCAAAAATTACAATGCTTTGAATTGTTAAATTTACAATCCGATTGGTAAAGTTTATGATCCAAATTGTAAAATTAATCAAAATTAAGCAAAATTTACAATCCAAAACGTAAAATTAGCTATATGCGTAGTCAATTTTACTGAAAATGGCTGGTAAAATTAGCCTTTGCTTCATTTTACTGATTTCACAAATATATTTTTTTCAGTGTAGTTCAAAAGAGCGCCACTCTTCCGTTTATAAAGGGAAAGGTAGTTAACTGTTCGTACTCAAGGGAGTTGGAATTGCCTACACGACAAATTGAAGGCGCCTCGACGAAACCTTATCTTGTGGTGTTTTCATCGATGATCCCGTTTATCCGGCATGAAGACTGAAACAATGTGATATAGATCAAGAGGAGAAAAACAATTGTTTACTCGGGCTTGGCCCATAAGGGCATAAGCTGCATCCACACGAAGTGTTCTCTCGACAGCGCACAAGAAGAAGAAGCATACAATGGGTCTGTTGCACACTTCGGCTAGAGCGTTTTAAAGTATCAATTCTTATGTAAAAAGCTGTAAAAATAACAATGACAGTATCAGAAAACACCAAAGTTCATTAATAAACTCACAAATCGCATAAAACACGAGACACTATTCATCCCTGTATCTTTCCACCTCGTGCAAGATATATCACGAAATTAGCGCGGCACATTCAAATAAACACGGCCGACTGTCATCACAGCTGACTTCATAAACAAATAAACAGTAAACACGGACGGCGTCTGTTTGAATTCTTACGTCTCAATATCCTCAAATCCTCACAAAAGATTAAGAAAGGTACGAAAACCGACATTTGTGTCGAAAACTTATCAAAATGAAACAATAACACACAGGAGTTCCGAAGATTATGATCGAAGTTGGAATCATGCTTGGAACTCCTGTGTGTTACTGTTTCATTTTGATAAGTTTTCGACACAAATGTCGGTTTCCGAACCTTTCTTAATCTTTTTCGAGGAATTGAGGATATTGAGACGTAAGAATTCAAACGAACGCCGTCCGTGTTTACTGTTTATCTGTTTATGAAGTCAGCTGTGATGAAAGACGGTCGTGATTATTTGAATGTGCCGCGCTATAATTTCGTGAAATATCGTGCACGAGGTGGAAAGATACAGGGATGAATAGTGTCTAGTGTTTTATGCAATTTGTGAGTTTATTAATGAATTTTGGTGTTTTCTGATACTGTCATGGTTATTTTTACAGCTTTTTACATAAGAAGAGATACTTTAAAACGCTCTAGCCGAAGTGTGCAACAGACCCATTGCCATAAGATTTAGGCAGTAATCACCGCCATTACGGTTTCGCGTTTGAAAGCATTTTATGAGTTTGAGAGTGGGTTTCGTGATTTTGTAGTACGCTTATCGTAATTTTTGAAGGGGTTCAGTTCACCCCACAAGCATCTAATAATAAGCCTGAAGTAAAAGTTTGCAACAGCTCCATTGTTTGATCCAACAGCTCAATGGCTTGCCATTCATTCACCAGTGCAATGACAGCTCGTGTCACTGGCGCAACCAGGATCTCTTCTATCTCTCTCGATTCCCATTTGAATGTATAAGTAGGAAAAGGACAGAAGGAGGGGGTTTTATCCCGTTGTCCATCCTTGTCTAACATACGTTTTTTAATGGAGAAAAGAGAGAGATGAAGAAACTCTCGGTGCGCTACTGGCTCGTGTAACTTCACAATAGTAACCCCCCCCCCCCCATATTTAAACGAATGTAAAAGAATCGATTGTCCATGAGGCTGTCAGCCTTCTCAAGAATCGATTGTTTGAACTCCGTTTAAATGAAGAAATTGTATGGTTGCCACGTAGTACACCCCACTGTCATTCACGGATACATTTGTAAATTAATTATACTGTAGATAAACTGACAATAAGTATGTAACAAGTATATTCTACAATGTAGAGTATACAAAAAGTATCTATCTAACTTTATCTCTCTCTATCAAGTTCAATTAAAGTTCAATTTAAATCCATCCTAAAAATTCGATATCTCGAATACGAAAAACGATATCGGTCTCCGAATTGCGCCAAATTGCTCAGTATTTTATGCTCTTTCAATTGATATGTCGTTCGATAGTGGTCAAGCTACGGATATTTTGAGATAGCCCCTTTGAGAGGCAACATTTTAAAAAATTGTTGGGGGCTCAAAATTCAAATTTTTACTGAATTTATGTCGAAGCCATTTTTGCATCTGCAAAGTACTCAACTTTTAGAGTACTTCAGACACCCATTTGTGAAATTCCGACTTTTAGAATAGGAGTATAATGATTTTTTGAAAATGAGTCCAAATCGAACTTTGACCTTCGATACATCGAAAACTAAAAATGATAGCGCAAACTGGAGGTCAATATTCACCAAATTTTCAAATGGCAACCCCTATCTTGTGATACATCATTCAAAAGGGCATTAAATTCCAAGACTGTTAGCGCAAACTAGAGGTCAATAACAGTCTTGGAATTTAATGCCCTTTCGAATGATGTATCACAAGATAGGGGTTGCCATTTGAAAATTTCGAGTTAGGGAGCGAAACCCTCCCTTAGGGGCGCCCCCAAAAATTCCGAGTAGGTCGAAAGGTAGCCTCTATTAAGGTATAAGCAATCCCCAAGTTTTGTTTTCTATCTGCAGCCGTTCAAAAGTTAGATAGGGGGACGGGGACGGACTTGTTTAACACTCTGTATACGTCCGATTTTAATGAGATCGGCATGCAGCACGCAGTTTCCTTTGAGGAACAATGAACTTGAAAACACATTTCACGGCAGAAAAGTGGATTACACAACAACTGAGTTACTATGCGCGTTGATGGGGGTCATATCACTCATATCATATCTAACGGGTAGATAATCTTCGAATAGGTATGTTGATCGTTGGCGCGTCAAGGCCCTCTGCCTGTTTACAAAGCTTTCGTGAATTTAAGTTGAATCCATCTCGAGAGGAGAATCTCAAAAACACAGACACACACGTACACACCAAAACACATACGCCCAACTAATTATGTCTAACAAAATATGATGGATTCTTCCAGAAAGAGATAAAAGGGTTCAATTGGCCGCTAAACCGCTATCGCTCCTCTTCATACGACACAAGAGAAATAATTTACGATGCACCGGTAGACGTAGAAGCGTATTTTCGCGAATGATCTGGAGACTGAATAGAAAATTCAAGTTGGTGAGAAGTCACACCTGTCAGAGACAAATAGAGACCCAGCATTAAGGGGTGTCTCCACCTGCGAATTTAAAAGCGCGAATTGACCGCTTGAGCCAATGGGCTTCTTTGTTGTCGATACATCGGACTCGACCTACCGACTTCAAGGCAGCTCATTGGCTCAATCAGTTTATTCGCGCTTTTAAATTCGCAGGTGGAGACACCCCTTTACCCTAGTAAAAATGTTTTGTTGACCCATCAGTTTGTTGATCGGCCAATGTTCCATTTCTCAATGTTTCTGTTGACCGCCAGTAGAATTCTGCTAGCCGACCATCAACATATTGTCGGCAACCAGCAAATTTAAATGGTCGGCCAGCAGCATTCTACTATGGCATGGCGGCCAACAAAAAAATTAAGAAATGTAACATTAGCCGATAAACAAACTGATAAGTCAACAAATTACTAATTTGCATGCTATGCTTCCTGTGTTATAACAGCGAGGCAAGTAGAAAATGGATTCATTTTTGTTCGGGGGCTCAACAAAACAACAGTCGCCTGCGCCTAATATTGAGTGGTGAACATTGCTCCGATAAAAATCCAAGCACCTGACATTTTTCTGAATGCATGTAACATGGAGGAAATTCATCAAAAACCGTTGTTCTGTCTAAAAAACGCGTTTTAAAACCATGAAGAAAACCTGAACTATTTCTATCAGAAACAGTAGGCGACTGTTGACTGTTCATGTTTCGATGGGTCTCAATTAAAATAGGGCTCTCCAAACGTTCCCTCTCCTCTTCCGGTGCATCGCCAATGTAATTTTAAATGGGAAAACAGACTTATGAGCAAATCTGTCGTTTTGGTGCGCTCATAATCGCTGGCAAGGCGCAGGGCTCTCAAAACGTCCCCTCTGCTCTTCCGGAGCACCGCAATTGTAATTTTAAATGGAAAAACGGACTTACGAGCAGACCTGCCGTTTTGGTGGGCTTTTAATAGCTGGCAAGGCGCAGGGCTCTCAAAAAATTCCTTCTGCTCTTCCGGGGCACCGCTAATGTAATTTCCAATGGGAAAACAGACTTACGAGCAAACCTGTCGTTTTGGTGGGCTCTAAATAGCTGACAAGGCTCAGGGCTCTCAAAATGTCCCCTCTGCTCCTCCGAAGCACCGCCAATGTAATTTTAAAGGGGAAAACGGACTTACGAGCAGACCTGTCGTTTTGGTGGGCTTTTAATCGCTGACAAGGCTCAGGGCTCTCAAAATGTCCCCTCTGCTCCTCCGAAGCACCGCCAATGTAATTTTAAAGGGGAAAACGGACTTACGAGCAGACCTGTCGTTTTGGTGGGCTTTTAATCGCTGACAAGGCGCAGGGCTCTCAAAAAATTCCTTCTGCTCTTCCGGGGCACCGCTAATGTAATTTCCAATGGGAAAACAGACTTACGAGCAAACCTGTCGTTTTGGTGGGCTCTAAATAGCTGACAAGGCTCAGGGCTCTCAAAATGTCCCCTCTGCTCCTCCGAAGCACCGCCAATGTAATTTTAAAGGGGAAAACGGACTTACGAGCAGACCTGTCGTTTTGGTGGGCTTTTAATCGCTGACAAGGCGCAGGGCTCTCAAAAAGTTCCTTCTGCTCTTCCGGGGCACCGCTAATGTAATTTCCAATGGGAAAACAGACTTACGAGCAAACCTGTCGTTTTGGTGGGCTCTAAATAGCTGACAAGGCTCAGGGCTCTCAAAATGTCCCCTCTGCTCCTCCGAAGCACCGCCAATGTAATTTTAAAGGGGAAAACGGACTTACGAGCAGACCTGTCGTTTTGGTGGGCTTTTAATCGCTGACAAGGCGCAGGGCTCTCAAAAAATTCCTTCTGCTCTTCCGGGGCACCAACAATGTAATTTTAAATGGGAAAACGGACTTACGAGCAAACCTGTCGTTTTGGTGGGCTCTAAATAGCTGACAAGGCTCAGGGCTCTCAAAACGTCCCCTCTGCTCTTCCGGGGCACCAACAATGTAGTTTTAAATGGGAAAACGCACTTACGAGCAAACCTGTCGTTTTGGTGGGCTCTTAATCGCTGACAAGGTGCACGGCTCTCAAAACGTCCCCTCTGCTCTACCGGGGTACCGTCAATGTAATTTTAAATGGGAAAACGGACTTACGAGCGGACCTGTCGTTTTGGTGGGCTCTAAATAGCAGACAAGGCTCAGGGCTCTCAAAACGTCCCCTCTGCTCTTCCGGGGCACCAACAATGTAGTTTTAAATGGGAAAACGCACTTACGAGCAAACCTGTCGTTTTGGTGGGCTCTTAATCGCTGACAAGGTGCACGGCTCTCAAAACGTCCCCTCTGCTCTACCCGGGTACCGTCAATGTAATTTTAAATGGGAAAACGGACTTACGAGCGGACCTGTCGTTTTGGTGGGCTTTAAATCGCTAACAAGGCGCAAATTGAGCTGGAAATGTGGACACCAGTCGCAAGCTTTGCTTGCGCTGGGTTGCTAGGTCTCTATTTGTCATCTGACTTGACTTGGAAAACTCACTCTTTCGTCTTTAGTCACCAAACGGCATCGACAACACTCAAGGCAAGCTTACCAGAGGTCTCTATACTCTACAGACGATCAAAGTGGATCCTTAAAGTAGCTCCGAAGTGGGACTTTGGTGATCGGTGCGCAACCTGTACCGTTTTCAAAAATTCGCAAATTAACGGACAATTTGCGACCCGACATTTGACGTCAAAACTTTCAAAACTGTGTATATCTTGACGTGAAATGAGTCTGAGCTATAATTGATAATGATTCGGCCGACAACATCGATAATCGTCAAAGGTTTTTTCGGGCCTCCAAATTATATGATGGTGGATGGAGCGAAAATTAGCTTTAAATCGATTTTGAGTGAAAGGTGGCAGATACTTCCCAACAAAACTGTCTTTTTCCCTCTCGTACGTAACCTTAAGGACCTCAAGGAGCGATATGCGCTAATTATTCTTATCTTAGCTGTTACGAAGGTAATCGTGGCTAAAAGCGTCATTGAGCCCTAATTTGTGACCCCCTTCCATCACCCACTCAAAGAAAATAATGATTTAAGTCAACCACAGGCAATGCCAAGAAGGGGAAAAAAATGTAAAATATATCCCCGCATACTAAAATCTGAAGTTTGAGTCAGCAACAGATCATGGACCAATAAATGTTCGGTACAGACGCGACGGTCCTGCCCTCAGATGATTGGTGAGCAGTGAGCACCTAAGAAGGCCATCTAAAACCACACGTAAACTCTCACCATCCAACGTCTTCGGGGGGTCATGTGCTCGTGTTCGTGTGTACCGAACATTTAATGGTCCTAGCCCTTCACTGCGCAGCGTTCCTCAGGTGGAACAAAAACTTTAAAAGTGTAAGTATTTCAACAATTAGGAACAGAAATATGCACGTTAGGTCATATCTGCAACAATTAATCTACAGCCTCTCATCAATGATAAATAATTCAACAAAAAAAATTCACTATTTTTCACTATTTCAGTACCTCATACTACACTGAATAAAAATATTTGGTTGAAAAAAAAAAAAAAAAAAAAAAATTGCGCAGTGAAGGGCTGTAGGGTCACAAAGGAATCATAGGAGTGAGAGAATAGGTTGAGAACCATAAACAGCTGATGTGATGCAGCTGATGCCTGATGGTCATCGATGAGGGCATCGGTGTGGCTAACCGTCGACTTCTATACGACGTCATACTCAAACAACGGATATTACGTTAAATCGTATGAAAATGGGGTTCCGTCAGTTTCCGTGACAATGGGTCTGTTGCATACTTTTGCTACAACAATACAGAACCTTGATTCTTACTTAAAATTCTGCGAAAATGACGATGCGCACACGTTCAAAATCCACTCATTAACTCAGGAAATAACTTCAATTTCAAACAGCCCGCGCTACACCAGACACTATTTGCACCGGTATGTATACTACTACATAGAAGGAACCATCGATGCATAAGTAAAGAACATCGTAACTAACAAATTATGGAATTCTCTTCTAAATACACGAACTATTGGCTGCATTTGCTGTCTGGTCTTTTCGGTTTATCAAAGATTACAAAATAACATAAAAAATGTTTGCTTCTAAACGAAACACTCCAATGTTTGTAAGTTCTGTTTATGTTTACACAAACGAGATGGTTCCATCTATGTAGTTATAAGTCGGTGATATAGTGTCTAGTGTAGCGCGGGTTTTTTGAAATGGAAGGTATTTTCTGAGTTAATGAGTGGGTTTTGAAAGTTTTTTAATGTGCGCACCGTTATTTTCGCCGAATTTTACGTTAGAAACAATGTGTCATATTGATGTAGCAAAAGTATGCAACAGACCCATTATCGTTCGTTCTCTGACTCTCTATCATGAATTACTAGTTTACTCGATTTTATACACTAGGACATGGTTGCTGCCCGGCTTCAAATTAAACGCATTTTCCCCTCATTTGACTCAATTCAAGGTTTTTGAATTTCCCGCCACAATTTGGCAACACTGGTCTACAATTCCACGGTCTCACCACTGTTTTAATTGAGACAGTATAGGTTTCGATGGGGAGACGAAAATCATTTAAATATTAAAAAAAAAAAAAAAAAAATACGAAGACAAATAAATAAAGAGAAGAAAAAAAAAAAAAAACCTGCGTACATTTTAACGAAACGCCGGAAACTGGATAATTTGCATACCAACTATCACCATCGGACCTGATTCTCAGCTGATCCCAGGATCTTTGGATCGATACTTGCGCACGCGCAGTCGCGCTTGACAGCCTTGCTTCGATTCGATATAGAGCCGCCTCATTCTCAAATTTGTTGACTCGATTAAAACGACTGCCAAGATGAAGAGAAGGCAAAGTTTTTTACGTAATACATTTTTACTGTTTTACTTGTCTTTTATCAGTCTTCCTATTTTTTTTCTCTCTCTTTTTTCGGTTTTTTTTTTTTTTTTTTTTTTTTTTTTTTTTTTTTTTTTTTTGCCTTTCCGCCAAAACTATGTTTATCAAACAAAAGATCGCAGTGTAAGAACCTCGCCACAGCGATATGAATCTGTTAGAAATGAGCTGTGCTCATTATTTTAATGACCGTGTTACCTTGTTTCAACTTTCGGCAGAGGCGGGCGGGCTTCAACATTTTCAAAATGTGAATCATCATTTTCTGATTTCAGCATCTTCAATCAGAGTTGAGCATCGATTACCAAAGGTTTAATTGCCGCTTGCTTAATCTAACAAGGGAAGGTCGCGGTGGGGCACCTTCCGTTTGCGCTGACATTTTTCAGAGAGGTAGTGCTTAGAGTCCTAACTAACATAGTTGCGCCCTTTTTTGTCAATGGGCCTTTTTAGAGTTGCAAAATCGCTGCAGCATAAATACCAAAAAATTCGCCCCCTTCGTCAACCGTCTCGATGGCGTAGTGCACTAGTATATTGGTACATACCTATAACATAACCGGGCTTTCGCCCTGTTGAAGTAACATATTTTTTTCTTCAGCGGGGAGTCCCTAGAACTTTCAACGGATCGCGTTAAAAATTGCGTTAAACTTGATTTGATAACGCGATTCATCGACATACTGAAGGCAGCTGAAGGTTACCAACGGATAAGTTGGTTACAACACCACCATGTTCGCACGACATAACACATTCGCATCGCGTTGGATACGTAATCAAGTAACTGCAAAGCGGGAGGGGGGATGGCGGAGGAAGGGGGGGGGGACGCCTGAGCACACGCTACTAGAGCAAGAAAATCAGGTTTCACCGAGGCATTTAACATTTTCTTGATGAACCAACGCACTGTATGTATAGTTGTACGCATATGTATACTATAATACATACATATGTAACATTGAGCACACGGTGACATGCAGCAAGTGACATGCACCTTCTCAGTATATGCGTAGCTAAGTTGAAATCTCCACCCACTGCACTTATCAGCAGTGGCGGCTCCTGCGATTTGGCAATTATGCTTTTTCGCCATTTAAACCTGTGCAAAGTATCGATATATTGGGGGTGCAAATGCACCTCCTCAAATCGATTGTTTTACCTAGGTTTAAATGGAGAGAAAACGTTATTTCCACACTGCACGAGCCGCTACTGCTGATCAGTGATGGCAGTGGCGAAGCGCGCAACCTGGCAACGTTGCATTTTGTCACATTTAAACGAATGACGAAGACCCTCCGAAGACCAAACCATTGAAGCGAATGGGGCTATTGCACACTTTTGCTATAAGCGATTTAATAGTCGATTATGGCGTAGAAACCTCAAAAAATAACGATGGCGGCACTAAAAACTTCCAAAATTCACTCCCAAACTCAATAAACGCAGTTATTTGCGCGAGCGTAATGGTGACCGAAGGCACTAACAATGGGAGATTCCTATCTTAATTTCGTCACTCTTTCTATGCTGACAAGGATGATTCACAGAGTAATTAGTCATCTGAGTGATGATCCACATCAGATGAATGGTACCGCAACACCAAGTGACACCGGTGTCAAATGAAAGTAGTCTCTTATTGGTCACTTCTTGATGAAGTTTCAGAATTGTTAGATGGGAATCTCCCATTGTTAGTGCCTTCGGCCACCATTACGCTCCCGCAAATAACTGCGTTTATTGAGTTTAGGAGTAGATTTTGGAAGTTTTTATTGCCGCCATCGTTATTTTTTGAGGTTTTTACGCCATAATCGACTATAAAATCGCTTACAGCAAAAGTGTGCAATAGCCCCATTTTATTATGATAAAATTCTGGTAAAGTGGTAAAGATTTTCACCCGAACCGGCTGCGCATTTTTTTTTTTTTTTTTTTTTTTTTTTTTTTTTTTTATCTCACCCGAAATGTTTGTTCGGCAACGACGGATGACCGATGCAGTACCCGAACCTCGACATTTGCAGGTACCCGCCCTGCAAGGTGGGGGCAAAAAGAGTAACTCAACGGTGAGAGGCAACAAGAAACAACGCTCATAATCGGCTAGAAATGGTTTCGTTGACTCTGGCGTTCGGTGTCCCCGAAAAGTTTCGAGCCCTTAAATCTTTATCAGAATCTCATCGTAAAATTCGCTTTCGGATGCGTGCGGCGAACATCCAGGCATGGGCGGATACAATCATCTCTCTCTCTCTCTCTCTCTCTCTCTCTCTCTCTCTCTCTCTCTCTCTCTCTCTCTCTCTCTCTCTCTCTCTCTCTCTCTCTCTCTCTCTTTCTCTCTCTTTTCGCACGAGGAGGGGGCCTGGTAGAATTTACCATCTGCACAGCTGATTTTGGCGTCTGCTAGCAAGTATGGCAAAGGGGACCATCCAGCTACCATTAGGAGTGCCCCCCCCCCCCCTCAGAAATGGATGAAACTTTCAGAAATGATAGACTTCAAGAGTTTGACTGACACTTGACACTTTCGTTGACTGTAACTTTTCTGTTGGTCAACAGAGTTATAGGTTATAGACTGTCCCATTGTCCCAACTTCCCAAGAATGATTGGACTTGACAACTAAGTATGAAGATTTGATGGAAAACGTCAGCTTCTTGCTACTCCTTAACCAATCTGCTGGTTGCCCTATCTGAGGATGGAAGCTCAAGTTTTCATGAGAACCATACAAGTGTCAAATCCAACATTTTTTGGGGCAAGCTGTACAGTAGCTCAGAATTTTCCTCAGTTTTCAATCACAAACAATCCTCACGATGTAATTTTTTTTTTTTTTTTTTTTTTTTTTGGTCAGGGAAAACTTTTCGATTCCGTTCAATTTTTCAGTTAGGAAAGAAAGAAGAAAAAGTTGCGACAAAAATCTCCTTCCTGTGTTGCCTTGATTTGGTTCCGTCTTTAATGAGTTGATCAAAGAAAAGGGCACATCCCACATCGCCTAGCGTTTTTCTATGCTGACGTGCCATTGTTAACAGTGTTGCCAGACAGTGTTGCCAGATGGAGGGTAAAAAGCCGTCCCCATTTAAATCAATGTAAAACGTACGGCTTTTTCACCCCAATGTGGCAATGGCAACACTGTTGCCAGATCCGTCAGCTTTTCCTATGTATTCTTACGGGAAAAGCTGCAACCATCTGGCAACACTGCATCGTAAAAATCCAACATTCAAAAAAAAAAGAATTAAACAAGGCATCATGTTTTAGAATTGTATATTCTTTCGAAATCATTCGAACGCGTGATTAGCTTAATGTTCAATTATTGATCCCGTGATCGACCGAAAACATGTAGATGAAATCAGAGATAATGTGAATATTTTTCGGCATTGCGGAAAAATTCTAAGCCGAGTATTCGCGAGACCCATTAACTTAATTCGATAAGTTACACCACGTGAGTTGCTCGGTATTCACGCCCAGAGTGACTGATGGGAGGGCAGGAATTAAGAGATTACAAAAAACTGAGTAAACTAGATTTTGACATTTTTTGTGAATACAAAACTTTTTCTATCCTATAGAGGTGACGGTGAGAAAGGAGTAAGATTTTAAAATTAGTTGATTTTGAAAATTCGAAAAGTACGCTATCTATGCCAGATGAAGAGCTTTTTATAATGGCTGAATTTCTTAAGACGACTATAATGAACAACTGACGTATAACAAATAGAAGCCATAAACCTTTACCAGTTGAGGGGAATATAGATTGAGCAAACCTTTTCTAGGTTAGAACCACTTTTTATAAGGTTACTCAAATCATAAAATATCATGGTTATAATCGCAGAATTTTACACTAGATTCGATGCTCCTTCATTGGCCTTCAGAAGAACCTGGCAAGAGCTACATTATCTGCACCAAACTTTTTAAACTAACATTTTCTCGAGTCAAGCTCTATTCCTTAACGAAAAAAGTGCTTCGAGTCAGATAATCTGAAATTAAAACTGCACTTTTCATTAACTGCTTGAAAATAAAAGCAGCAGATAATGTAATTATTTCTGTATGATTTGTCCCGATACCTCAAAATGCTGATAAAAACACAATCTCAATGTGGTTCCTCGAAAAGTCATTGATAGATTGCGGAAGGTCAAACCACACGCTAGTGCCACAATGCCTCGATGACTCGATGTTTATCCAGCGACTGAAATAAAAACTGGCTGCTGCCGACTGACGCGACGCAGAGTAGGCAGAAATTTGCAATTTGACGGTCAAAAATTAGTAAGTTAAAACCACCTTAAATAATAATTATGTTTTAGAGCCTGAACTGATTTTAGACACTCTGCGTATACATTTTTTAGCTGGAAGCATGTGTAAGTTGTTCGAGTGGGCACAAATTTAGTCATGGAGGCTGAAAAAAGATAATTTCTGGCAATTTTAACTTTCTGATTTTTGACCGCCAAATCGCAAACTTCGGGCTACTGTGTAGTATAGTCTAAATTCGTCAAAAAGTGCGGACAAAAATCCGGAAGTAAATTTCTCATCAATTTGTCATTTATGAAATTTTGAGACCAAATTTAACCCACAGATAACACCCGAAACAAATTATTTAAGCCTGTCAAACTTCGCTGGAAAGTCTTAAATTAAGCTTAAAGGGTCTAAATCAATGTTTTTTGATTTTGATTAATTTATAGTTTCCACAGATTTTTTGCCACTTTTTATCGATCTTAAACCGCGTGCGGCTGATGTGACGTGCGACGCGACTCGCTGACGCAAAACTCGCGTCAGCGTCACTGATCGAACGATCAGCCAAAGATTATTTGAATAAGTTCGTTTTTTGGTCGAAAGAATCAATGACACGGTGCAAATGATTTTATCGGCAGATAAAAGTTGCCTAATAGACTTGTTTTAAGTAACGAGCGGGAAATTTAAAATCCAAGAATTTGATTGGCTTAGATGTGTTTTTCAAACTTGAAGCCGGCGTCTGATTGGTCAATTTTGAATTTCCCGCTTATCACTACTAAAACAGTCAGTCCTTGGTAAACTTCCGCCGACACCGCTTCATTCCAAACAGTGAAGATCTCTTGCTCTCGTCAAAAGCGTAGCATGAAATTCGGCAACGTTGCATATTATCCGTTTAAACCCATTACATAGATCGAACTAATTGTCCTATGGTTAACGCCCTCTAACGTGACCTTTTATAGAGGATTAAATGGATTAAATAAAGAGCACGATGCGAACGTATTTAATCCTCTCGCCTAATGGATGTAGAATAAAACTGTATAAGGGACCAGAAAATGTTGCATTTTTTCAACAGAAAATAGCCAGAAATTGCTTCCTGCGACGCATTAAATGTTGTACCCCCCTCCCCCCGCGGTTCTGAAAACGTTTTTGGGTCTGCCACTGTTGGGGACTTACACCACGTTATGACTGGACACAAGCCCTCAATCAACACCCATCAGGCGAGAGTACCGATTGCATCTTACACTCTTTTTGGGCCAGTGACGTCTGATCTTTCGATGGGCGGACAGCCGAAAATGTGAGGGAAAATTCCAGATTTTGAGGTTGATAAATAGGATGCCGAAAGGAAGGACAACCTACTACAATTTAAAGAGTGATGGACGAAAATTGATTTTTTAGTTTTTCGGAAATGCCTTATTTTAGAAGATAAACTTGCAAACTACACCAACTAATGGCATGAAAGAAACTTAGAAAGTTTTTGAAGAGAAACGAACATGGAAAAAAGGTTGGGTACTATGCTTAGAATTGGTGGTTTGCGGGGAGTGTCTTTGAATTGCAGTTTTTCTTACTCGACTCGACTTGAGTAATTCCTAAGCCAAGTCAAGGAGATGTCTCAAAGAAATTTCCTTTCTTTGAGATCTTTCTCCAACTATCAGTCTGAATTTCCTCGGAAATGGTGACACTTTTCACCCAAAGTTGACAGTATTTCCACCCATTATTGCCTGAGCAAAAGGACGCAAACTTTGGGGAAATGGGGTCAACCCCCCCCCCCCCCCCCCCCCAAGTGCAGCGTTGAGAACTGGAGGGAACCGACACTTTGTAAACAAATTGTAATTATTTTTACTAAGGATTCACACCATCAGGAAGTAAATCTATAGATGGAGTTTTTCTTAAAGAATACTAGTCGGAAGGGGGGGGGGGGTTTCATCGGTGACTAACTTAGACGACTTGGAAAGGACGGGGCACATTCCTTATGGGAAATGGCCCCTTGCCAAAAGTTGATTTTTTTACATGTATCGACGCCGCTCGTCGAGCTGATCAAAAGTTCTCACGGCACCAAAAAAGTTACCGTGCCGTTTTCGCGCAATTTAAGCTCAAAGTTGAAAAATAACAATAAGAATCAGCATTAGTACGGAGTACATTTCTCGGAAAAGGACGGGTGATCGGCGCTTCTATCCCTTGTAAAACAATACCATTGTTCACAGTCGGACCGACCTCACGCACGTATAGTGTCCGTTCCTCTCCCTTATACCTTTTCACACATTTTCCTATGAAGCGAGCTATGATGAGGCTCTTGGGTGGAGGGGAATGCGGTCAGTGAGTAAAGGAAAATGTATGAAAAGGTATAAGGGAGAGGAACGGACACTATACATGCGTGAGGTCGGTCCGACTGTGAACAATGGTATTGTTTTACGAGAGATAGAAGCGCCGATCTCCCGTCCTTTTCCGAGAAATGCAATCCGTACTAATGCCGATTCTTATTGTTATTTTTCAACTTTGAGCTTAAATTGCGCGAAAACGGCACGGTAACTTTTTTTGGTGCCGTGAGAACTTTTGATCAGCTCGACGAGCGGCGTCGATACATGTAAAAAAATCAACTTTTGGCAAGGGGCCATTTCCCATAAGGAATGTGCCCCGTCCTTTCCAAGTCGTCTAAGTTAGTCACCGATGAAACCCCCCCCCCCCCTTCCGACTAGTATTCTTTAAGAAAAACTCCATCTATAGATTTACTTCCTGAGGGTGTGAATCCTTAGTAAAAATAATTACAATTTGTTTACAAAGTGTCGGTTCCCTCCAGTTCTCAACGCTGCACTTGGGGGGGGGGGGGGGGGGGGGGTTGACCCCATTTCCCCAAAGTTTGCGTCCTTTTGCTCAGGCAATAATGGGTGGAAATACTGTCAACTTTGGGTGAAAAGTGTCACCATTTCCGAGGAAATTCAGACTGATAGTTGGAGAAAGATCTCAAAGAAAGGAAATTTCTTTGAGACATCTCCTTGACTTGGCTTAGGAATTACTCAAGTCGAGTCGAGTAAGAAAAACTGCAATTCAAAGACACTCCCCGCAAACCACCAATTCTAAGCATAGTACCCAACCTTTTTTCCATGTTCGTTTCTCTTCAAAAACTTTCTAAGTTTCTTTCATGCCATTAGTTGGTGTAGTTTGCAAGTTTATCTTCTAAAATAAGGCATTTCCGAAAAACTAAAAAATCAATTTTCGTCCATCACTCTTTAAATTGTAGTAGGTTGTCCTTCCTTTCGGCATCCTATTTATCAACCTCAAAATCTGGAATTTTCCCTCACATTTTCGGCTGTCCGCCCATCGAAAGATCAGACGTCACTGGCCCAAAAAGAGTGTAAGATGCAATCGGTACTCTCGCCTGATGGGTGTTGATTGAGGGCTTGTGTCCAGTCATAACGTGGTGTAAGTCCCCAACAGTGGCAGACCCAAAAACGTTTTCAGAACCGTGGGGGGGGAGGGGGGTACAACATTTAATGCGTCGCAGGAAGCAATTTCTGGCTATTTTCTGTTGAAAAAATGCAACATTTTCTGGTCCCTTATACAGTTTTATTCTACATCCATTAGGCGAGAGGATTAAATACGTTCGCATCGTGCTCTTTATTTAATCCATTTAATCCTCTATAAAAGGTCACGTTAGAGGGCGTTAACCATAGGACAATTAGTTCGATCTATGTAATGGGTTTAAACGGATAATATGCAACGTTGCCGAATTTCATGCTACGCTTTTGACGAGAGCAAGAGATCTTCACTGTTTGGAATGAAGCGGTGTCGGCGGAAGTTTACCAAGGACTGACTGTTTTAGTAGTGATAAGCGGGAAATTCAAAATTGACCAATCAGACGCCGGCTTCAAGTTTGAAAAACACATCTAAGCCAATCAAATTCTTGGATTTTAAATTTCCCGCTCGTTACTTAAAACAAGTCTATTAGGCAACTTTTATCTGCCGATAAAATCATTTGCACCGTGTCATTGATTCTTTCGACCAAAAAACGAACTTATTCAAATAATCTTTGGCTGATCGTTCGATCAGTGACGCTGACGCGAGTTTTGCGTCAGCGAGTCGCGTCGCACGTCACATCAGCCGCACGCGGTTTAAGATCGATAAAAAGTGGCAAAAAATCTGTGGAAACTATAAATTAATCAAAATCAAAAAACATTGATTTAGACCCTTTAAGCTTAATTTAAGACTTTCCAGCGAAGTTTGACAGGCTTAAATAATTTGTTTCGGGTGTTATCTGTGGGTTAAATTTGGTCTCAAAATTTCATAAATGACAAATTGATGAGAAATTTACTTCCGGATTTTTGTCCGCACTTTTTGACGAATTTAGACTATACTACACAGTAGCCCGAAGTTTGCGATTTGGCGGTCAAAAATCAGAAAGTTAAAATTGCGAGAAATTATCTTTTTTCAGCTTCCATGACTAAATTTGTGCCCACTCGAACAACTTACACATGCTTCCAGCTAAAAAATGTATACGCAGAGTGTCTAAAATCAGTTCAGGCTCTAAAACATAATTATTATTTAAGGTGGTTTTAACTTACTAATTTTTGACCGTCAAATTGCAAATTTCTGCCTACTCTGCGTCGCGTCAGTCGGCAGCAGCCAGTTTTTATTTCAGTCGCTGGATAAACATCGAGTCATCGAGGCATTGTGGCACTAGCGTGTGGTTTGACCTTCCGCAATCTATCAATGACTTTTCGAGGAACCACATTGAGATTGTGTTTTTATCAGCATTTTGAGGTATCGGGACAAATCATACAGAAATAATTACATTATCTGCTGCTTTTATTTTCAAGCAGTTAATGAAAAGTGCAGTTTTAATTTCAGATTATCTGACTCGAAGCACTTTTTTCGTTAAGGAATAGAGCTTGACTCGAGAAAATGTTAGTTTAAAAAGTTTGGTGCAGATAATGTAGCTCTTGCCAGGTTCTTCTGAAGGCCAATGAAGGAGCATCGAATCTAGTGTAAAATTCTGCGAATATAACCATGATATTTTATGATTTGAGTAACCTTATAAAAAGTGGTTCTAACCTAGAAAAGGTTTGCTCAATCTATATTCCCCTCAACTGGTAAAGGTTTATGGCTTCTATTTGTTATACGTCAGTTGTTCATTATAGTCGTCTTAAGAAATTCAGCCATTATAAAAAGCTCTTCATCTGGCATAGATAGCGTACTTTTCGAATTTTCAAAATCAACTAATTTTAAAATCTTACTCCTTTCTCACCGTCACCTCTATAGAAAAAAAATCCAAGAATTTGATTGGCTTAGATGTGTTTTTCAAACTTGAAGCCGGCGTCTGATTGGTCAATTTTGTATTTCCCGCTTATCACTACTAAAACAGTCAGTCCTTGGTAAACTTCCGCCGACACCGCTTCATTCCAAACAGTGAAGATCTCTTGCTCTCGTCAAAAGCGTAGCATGAAATTCGGCAACGTTGCATATTATCCGTTTAAACCCATTACATAGATCGAACTAATTGTCCTATGGTTAACGCCCTCTAACGTGACCTTTTATAGAGGATTAAATGGATTAAATAAAGAGCACGATGCGAACGTATTTAATCCTCTCGCCTAATGGATGTAGAATAAAACTGTATAAGGGACCAGAAAATGTTGCATTTTTTCAACAGAAAATAGCCAGAAATTGCTTCCTGCGACGCATTAAATGTTGTACCCCCCTCCCCCCCCACGGTTCTGAAAACGTTTTTGGGTCTGCCACTGTTGGGGACTTACACCACGTTATGACTGGACACAAGCCCTCAATCAACACCCATCAGGCGAGAGTACCGATTGCATCTTACACTCTTTTTGGGCCAGTGACGTCTGATCTTTCGATGGGCGGACAGCCGAAAATGTGAGGGAAAATTCCAGATTTTGAGGTTGATAAATAGGATGCCGAAAGGAAGGACAACCTACTACAATTTAAAGAGTGATGGACGAAAATTGATTTTTTAGTTTTTCGGAAATGCCTTATTTTAGAAGATAAACTTGCAAACTACACCAACTAATGGCATGAAAGAAACTTAGAAAGTTTTTGAAGAGAAACGAACATGGAAAAAAGGTTGGGTACTATGCTTAGAATTGGTGGTTGCGGGGAGTGTCTTTGAATTGCAGTTTTTCTTACTCGACTCGACTTGAGTAATTCCTAAGCCAAGTCAAGGAGATGTCTCAAAGAAATTTCCTTTCTTTGAGATCTTTCTCCAACTATCAGTCTGAATTTCCTCGGAAATGGTGACACTTTTCACCCAAAGTTGACAGTATTTCCACCCATTATTGCCTGAGCAAAAGGACGCAAACTTTGGGGAAATGGGGTCAACCCCCCCCCCCCCCCCCCAAGTGCAGCGTTGAGAACTGGAGGGAACCGACACTTTGTAAACAAATTGTAATTATTTTTACTAAGGATTCACACCATCAGGAAGTAAATCTATAGATGGAGTTTTTCTTAAAGAATACTAGTCGGAAGGGGGGGGGGTTTCATCGGTGACTAACTTAGACGACTTGGAAAGGACGGGGCACATTCCTTATGGGAAATGGCCCCTTGCCAAAAGTTGATTTTTTTACATGTATCGACGCCGCTCGTCGAGCTGATCAAAAGTTCTCACGGCACCAAAAAAAGTTACCGTGCCGTTTTCGCGCAATTTAAGCTCAAAGTTGAAAAATAACAATAAGAATCGGCATTAGTACGGATTGCATTTCTCGGAAAAGGACGGGAGATCGGCGCTTCTATCTCTCGTAAAACAATACCATTGTTCACAGTCGGACCGACCTCACGCATGTATAGTGTCCGTTCCTCTCCCTTATACCTTTTCATACATTTTCCTTTTACTCACTGACCGCATTCCCCTCCACCCAAGAGCCTCATCATAGCTCGCTTCATAGGAAAATGTGTGAAAAGGTATAAGGGAGAGGAACGGACACTATACGTGCGTGAGGTCGGTCCGACTGTGAACAATGGTATTGTTTTACAAGGGATAGAAGCGCCGATCACCCGTCCTTTTCCGAGAAATGTACTCCGTACTAATGCCGATTCTTATTGTTATTTTTCAACTTTGAGCTTAAATTGCGCGAAAACGGCACGGTAACTTTTTTTGGTGCCGTGAGAACTTTTGATCAGCTCGACGAGCGGCGTCGATACATGTAAAAAAATCAACTTTTGGCAAGGGGCCATTTCCCATAAGGAATGTGCCCCGTCCTTTGATAACAGTGCCTAGGCGAAGGAAGAATACCAAAAACAATATGATATTTCAACAAAAACTCTCGTCGGGACAAGGACACAGAACAAAAACGGTCAAGCCAAAAAAAAAAAAAAAACAAAAAGAATCGACATACCCTGTATTTGAACTGTCTGTCGCTACAATGGCATCAATCCTCATTTTGTTAGCAATCATCTCCAGGAGCTCCTTCTCGTTAGCGTCGACAGACATCTTCAATTTTTTATCAATTTCAAGTTTTGAAAAAAAAAAAAAAAAATTATTCACTGAGAGAGGATGAGATGTTCGCGTTGGACTGGGAGCGGAACACAAAAAGAACGTCTTTCGGCGGATGGGTTCGGCAAAAGGAAGAAACTTTTTTGAGTTGGTCAAGCATAAGAAACCCCCTACCCCTCCCCTCATCCCCGGCAGAAGTTCCCAACCAATGAGAATATTGCACGTTGGCACACATACAAATTTTTTCCATTCCCCCCCCCCCCCCCCCCCCCACTCTTTCTAGACAGAGTCGTGAATGGAGAGGGAGTTCATATCGATAAAACTCAAATTCGGCAATTTACGGGAATTTAAATTTAGACAGCACGCGTTTGCGTCCGCCGTTTTTCAATTCAAATTGATGGTGAGATGTGAATGATGTGATAAAGAGCGGGAACAAAATAATTGGTCATGAAGGCATTTAAGATAAGGGGTGGGAGTATGAGTAATCATCGATCATTATAAAGGCTCATTTTAATTGTAACAACTTCCGGATCAAAATACGTAGGAAAGAAAAAAAAAAAAAAAAAAAAAAAAAAAAAAAAAAAAAAAAAAAAAATCAAATTCTACCGTGCTTCCGGCTGTAACAAAAGTGAATTTTAAAGATAGGAAAAAAATTTCAAATCCAAGATGGTGGCTATATAAACAACAACTTTCACCTGTTTTGAGGTCAAAATTCGATGCTTACTATATAGCCATTAGCCACCATCTTTGATTGGGAAATTTTGAAA
This sequence comes from Trialeurodes vaporariorum, assembly GCA_011764245.1. Lineage (NCBI taxonomy): Eukaryota > Metazoa > Arthropoda > Insecta > Hemiptera > Aleyrodidae > Trialeurodes > Trialeurodes vaporariorum. The sequence goes on along the minus strand of VMOF01000035.1, from coordinate 60,808,829 downwards.
AACATACTTCAAATTCGTGATCAGCGGCCCAAAAAACCCCTGAAACAACACCTTTCACCAGTTTTTAGGTCAAATTATACATACTGGCAGTTAAACGGGCATTCGGCACTCTAATTTTAAAATCCAATTTGTGACGCTTACAGACAACTGTTTCGAAAAAAAAAAAAAAAAATCCACAGATCTCTTTGAAATACCCTAAGGAATCATCGTGCCAAAGTTGAGGGAAATCGCTTCGGTCAATTTTTGGGAAATAGAAAAAAACATTTTTGAGGGTCGTCTGCTTTATATAAATAATTTCTGAGAGCAAACGTCCAAAACATTACAAAATAAATACACGATTATCAACTAGCGACGACCGGCTGCGTGGTCGCGGTGTATCGATGTCACAAGGTCATCGAGTTCAGGCAACCGTGTCGTAGCCCGGGGGGGGGGGGGGGTTTATTCAGGGGTCTGGACCCCCCACCCCCTTGATACCAAACGTTGCCCAAAAAAAGGTAACTTTTTGCGTTTACAGACAAGTTATTATCAAACACGTATCTTTGGACCCCCCTTGACAATTTTCGGACCCCGGACTCCCCCCCCCCAGAAAAATTCCTGACTACGCCACTGCCAGGCAGTCAAGTAACTACATACAAATGCTTGCGCTTGACCTGCCCTCTTCAAAGAGCGAGACGATCTCTATAAACCGCCCGTGAACTCCATTTGAACCCATGAAAAAGGTCGATCTACTAGGGGTGCACAGTGAACTTCCTCGAATCGATATTTTACACGAACTTAAATGGAGGAAATGCAGCTACGCCAAATTGGACGCGACGCCAATATTCGGATCGAGTTGTGACAAAGCGCGGACGCCATTGTTCACCAGACAAAACAGAGTGCACTGGCCGATCCAAGAAACTGACCTTCTCTTTCTTTTCCCATTAAAGCGCATGTGTTAGAAAAGAATAGAGGACTAAAATCACGCGACTACGCCTTTAATCTGTCACATTCTATAACACGCGTTCTAATGGGAGAAGAGAGAGAAAGACAGCTTCCTGGATCCACCAATGACGTAGCATGGCAATGACAATGTATTGAATTCAAACCAACCCTGTGCAATGTGCATGCCTGTTCCAAGTCGGCTTATTCGAATTAAATCGTCTACACCTACAAGAGTCTTTTCCTATTAATGGCGATGGCTTGACGGAAAAACTCCACTGTTTGAAAATTCATGAAATTATCGGAAGAAGTAAAAATTTCTTGAGAACAATTACTGATGACTAATGGCTATGCAGCATTCAATTCCAAACAGACTAATTATTTATCGCACGATTATTTTGTCAGCTGCACGTAAATGAGGTTGGTATGGTTATTCACGGCTCCATCGATTGATTTGTTTAGATAGCAAATTAAGAGATTACCTAACGATGTGATTTATTTATACAAAGAGCGAATATAAGTTTGTTTAGTTGTTTACTTTGCTGACAATAAGTAAATGATGGCTGTTTCTGTGCCCTCGCTGGTGTAAAATTACTTGACAAGTTATTGGGTATTGCTCTTTATTCTAGCTCAAAAATCATACATCGAACCGATCCATGACGCGCATTTATGAGGACAAACACACCTGATTTTTAATTCGCGTGTTCTTTTGTTGATTGGCATGGTGCACTGTGGTCTGCGGGTAACAAAGGGGGCAATAAATCAGAGGTAAAAAGTAATTAAAAATCATCTTTTTGGACCTTATAAGCTTGGTTTAAAACTTTCCGGTGAAATTGTTGGTTGAATTACTTTCCTTCAGAGTTGTATATTTGATTACATCTGGTCATGAAAGGTTAAGAAGTACAATTTGATGAAAATGGGGTCCATCCAGCTACCATTCGGAGTGGCCGCCGATAAGTATGATTATGGCGGCCATCTTGCATTTGGGAATTTTGAAAAACTGATATCAAAAATGAATTCAGCTACCCAAAAAATCCCCATCTACCGTATAACCGTTTTCGTGGTAGAGGTACTAGTTTCAGAAGTGTAAGCGGGCCTAGACCGATAATCTTTGGAATTTGTCGACATTATTTCTGATATTACTCGATGAAAATGAATAAAAATGAAATTGAGTGTTCACTTTTCAATGAGGAAAACTTTAAACACAAAGGAATAAAGTCAGGAGCAAATTCGGTATTGATTTGAAGGAATGAAAGTTGAAAAGTCGCCAAAGATTATGGTTTTGGTCCGCCTACACTTCTGAAACTACCTCTAAGTTACTAAAATAAATTATAAGAAGATTACGATACGGACGAGGACGAGGGCAATAGCTTCAAAATGCTGACTTAATACACTCTTGGCTTTGAGCAATAAGCGATTTTCTTTCCGTAGAACAAGAAAAACCAGCAGGTTTACTAAGGAAAGGGGCTGAATCATTATTAATGCATTTCCCCCCTGTGTTTTTCAGCCTGTTCCAGTGAACCTGATTCGCTTTCGTCGATATTAAAACTTAATCACAAAAGCGGGATTCTGGAATTTATCTGTTTATCTCGACCCCCCCCCCCCCCCCCCCCCCACTCACCTACCCAACCCCTTTCATTTGAACGCGTGTGTTGAGAAAAGAGAAGAAAAAAATGCTTGGTGATTCCAGGAGAAACTTTCCCAAATTTCAATCCGATGTTTAGCGGCACCAGTTACCTACTTTTGGGGGAAAGTATAGCAATTTTGGAATATAAAATTGAAAACAAAAACTGAACGCAAAAATCAAGAATGTCGGCACTTGCGTCATTTTTTCGATGGATAATTTGAGCCAAAAACGAGTAGACCGGGTTAAGCCGTATAATTATGGAAGTTAATTTCGCCAAAGGCTAAGTGACTGACTGACTGCGAGTAAGAGAGAGTGATACGATGTCTATCTGCTTCACTCGCACTCTCACGCTTATGGGGATTTTCGTAGTTCTCAAAACCTGGCTGTATTCTTCAGCTTGAAACTTTCAGAGAATCAGGGAATCTTCCTGAAGTATGCTCGCAAGTGCCTGCGTTCCTCAATTGTATTTTTCGAGTATTTATATCAATTTTATCAATTTTTATCAATTTCAAAAAAAACAGTATAATAAGATCTTTAGCTATAAACACACGAAAGCTTTGGTAAATTGCATAAAAGGTTTGGTATGCTCGAAGCTCGACTAAAAATCTTTGACTAGGTCATTCTTCTTCTTCATTTCTTTTTGCAAAAGGTTTCGTTAGCGCACCTACAGTTTTTTTAGCGACTTTAGTCAAGGGACTACTAAATTTAAAGGGTGCGTGTTTAGAACCTATAGAAGAGCTCAAAATCGACTAAGCCGACCATGGTAAGTTTTCACTCGAGGTTTTACTGTACAGGGCCCTGTTCCACGAAAAGTACAAGTCCGAGTACAAGTAGTACTTACAAGCATTTCATAACGCTAGTAACGCTTATAATTAACCACTACTTGTACTCGGACTTGTGATATCGACGAATTAAAGATTGTCGCGAGATTTTCAACGAGCTAATGCTTCGCCTTCAAGATTCCAGTTCGGCCACTCTTCATACTCCTCACACCTTTCAGGCGAGAGGCCAGTGCGGGCGGGGTAGGAGAGCCGTTACAGATCAGTCCCACACTCACGCCCATAACTGAAAATGAGTGAACATTTCGCGACAATCTTTAATTCGTCGATAGTGCTTTTGGTGGAACAGGGCCCAGGGGGTCCAGAAATTTTAAATTGCCGAGGTCGTTCCGGGCGGAATGTGGCATAAGTTTCATTTCAAATCCTTAATTTTGCCTTCAGAACTTGCAAATTTTCTACTTCACAGCAACGAAGCTGGTCAGCAAGTTGTGACCTCTGACTGCTAGAAAGTTCAGATGATTTTTTTTTTTTTAAAGTCAAAGTGGCAGTTTTAAAATGTAACACTATAACGAATGCTACATTTCCCGCGGAATGACCCTCCACATTCTCTGATTTCCTATTAAACCCCTAGATTTTTTCATGTGATGTCATGAAATCATCTCGTTGTAGAAATTTGAACATATTTGAAGATGAAACTTCATCAAGTTGAAGATGAAACTTCATCAAGTTGGACAATGGGGCTCTTGCAAACTTTTGCTATAGGGGATTGAAGAGTTGATTCTTGCATAAAAACCTGTAAAAATGACGATGAGTACACTAAAAAATCACAAAATTCACTCGCAGAAACAGGCTTAATGGCGGAGAGACGCAGGTATCATGGGAGATTCCTATCTAAATTGAGGCATGTCTCTGTGTTTCCGCAGAGAAAGTGACATAATAGACAGGAATCTCCCATAATACCTGCGTCGAACCGCCATTACCATCTTGCCGTTATAGCACTGTTATATGAGTTTATTACTGAATTTTAGACTTTCTTAGTGTGATTTTCGTGATTTTTGCTGGTCATTACATAAGATAGGACCATTTATTTGCTTATAGCAAAAGTTTGCAAGAGCCCCATTCGGAGAAAACAGAAACACAGAAAACAGTTTTGGGTTCGAATTCCCAGATAATTCCTTCGTTTCCAAGGTGGCATCAAATTCCCTGACAATTCCAGGTTCTCCAGGTACGTCCTGATGCTATGACAGTATGACACCCTGTCCCTGTACTAACTTAAGCGCGCCCGAAAGGACTCCCACCAAAACCTAATCGAGCTTAAAAACGACCTTGCCAAATGCTCCATAAACCTCAAAATTGATCAGCCTCGTAACTAAAGAATGTCGGCTTTTTTCCTTCATAGGTTCACCCTGTTTCGATCAAAAGCAAATCTATTTTTTAAAAAAAATTGAGGGGAGAGGGGGGGAGACAAAATTGAGGGGAGAGGGGGGAGACAAAAAAGCAACATACCCTGATTTTGAACTGTCCGTTGCGAGGATGGAATCGCATCGCAATTTGTTGGCGATATCCTGCAAGAGAGAAAAATCAACGTCACCTTTCATTTTCTTTGTAAGTTAAAAACAACCACGCCGAGCGAAAGAGAGAAAGAAACTGGAAATTAGCACGAAAGCGAAAAAATGACCCGCGCGGTTCTAGTAATCACAGAAATCGCTTGGAAAAATCGTGAAAATCGCACGGACTGACGGACGGGCAACGCGCTTGCACTTCTTGTGTGCACGGACGAGAAAGCGCGGGGTAGAATAGGATTTGCTCGCGATACTTACAAAAGCCCGTCAACAACCGGCAATATGACCTAACCGCGCGACTCGAGTCTTACCCACCCCCACCCCCTGCCCCGCCCATTCTATTCTCCTCCCCCTCCTTCGTTTGCGCATGCGCGCACCTCAGAAACCGCGCCAGAACGAAATCGCAAACAACACGATCTCAGTTCAGAAAACTATAAGCTCGGCTAAAAGGATTGCGAAAAATAAACAAAACCGGTGCGATGATCGATACAATTTAGCGAAATTTCGTCGCTCCCTTCCGATAAATACAGGGTGGGGCAAAAGTCCGAGTACGGCCGATTATTTTTTGAACGGCTTTAGCTAGAGAAACGAGCTTTGGGGTGTGTTTCTAGACCAAAAAAAACTATCTTTTGACGGGGTCAAAATTTTGGTGGCCCACCAGAGGGGGGCTGTAGCCCCCCCAACTTTTTTTTTTCAAATGGCAACCCCCCCCTTTGTGATACATCATTTGAAAGGGCATAAAATTCTAAGACTTTTGGCGCAAACTAGAGATCGATATCGTTTATCGTTTTCGATATATCGAAGTTCAAAGTTCGATTTCGACCCATTTTAAAAAAATCAGAACTCCCATTTAAAAAGTGGGAAATTTGGGAAAAAAACTAGGAGTCTAACTAAAAAGCAAGTTCTTTCAGAAAAAATTACAGTTCTGCCATACATTTAGTCCAAATTTGGTTTTAGAGCCCCCCAACAGTGTTCAAAAAAATTGCCCCTTAGGGGGCTATCTAAAAAATTCCGAGGCACGACCCATATCGAGTGATACATCGCTCAAAAGGACACACTGAACTGAGCATTTTGGCGCAAACCGCAGGTCGATATCGTATTTGGGTTTTCGATTTATCGAATGGCAAAGTTGGATTTTCATCCGTTGTCCAACTTCGATACATCGAAAACTAAAAACGATATCGACCTGCGGTTTGCGCCAAAATGCTCAGTTCAGTGTGCCCTTTTTGAGCGATGTATCACTCGGTAGGGGTCGTGCCTCGGAATTTTTTAGATACCCCCCCTAAGGGGCAATTTTTTAGAACCTGTTGGGGGGCTCTAAAACAAATTTGGACTAAATGTATGGCAGAACTGTAATTTTTTCTGAAAAGAACTTGCTTTTTAGTTAGACTCCTAGTTTTTCCAATTCCGACTTTTAAATGGGAGTTCTGATTTTTTGAAAATGGGTCGAAATCGAACTTTGAACTTTGATATATCGAAAACGATAAACGATATCGATCTCTAGTTTGCGCCAAAAGTCTTAGAATTTTATGCCCTTTCAAATGATGTATCACAAAGGGGGGGTTGCCATTTGAAAAAAAAAAGTTGGGGGGGGCTACAGCCCCCCTCTGGTGGGCCACCAAAATTTTGACCCCGTCAAAAGATAGTTTTTTTTGGTCTAGAAACACACCCCAAAGCTCGTTTCTCTAGCTAAAGCCGTTCAAAAAATAATCGGCCGTACTCGGACTTTTGCCCCACCCTGTATGATCCGATGACTTTCATCGGCGGAGTTATCGGACGAACCGTTCACCTGACAGCAATAAAAGTGCCGAGACACGACTTGTTTGTTCGGAACAGTGGATCTCAAACTGACACGACACTGGAGGTTTGGATTCTTCAATCTTACGCACTGTGGAGCTGAGATCGGAAAAAAAATGACCAAATATAAGTGGAAAAAAAAGTCGTCAAAAATCATCGTTTTAGTCCTTATAAGCTCAATTTAAAACTTTCCGATTGAAATTCTGGGGTTAAAGTACTTGCAAACAGTGTTTTTTGTGATTAAAATTGGTCTCTGGGAAGTTTATAAATGATAAATTGATGTGAAAATTACTTCCTGATTTTATGCTACTTTTTTTATTACCTTAGACCATAATGCGACGGACTCTTGCCTCGGGGGGGGGGGGGGGGGGGGGGAGGCTCTGAAAAAAAAAAAAAAATCATCAGCTGGATTGTTCTTTTGGTACAGTGAATAGAACTCTCGAGAATTTTGCCGGGTATATAGGTATCATTGTAAATAGATGGGTTAGGATGGGGTCCATTGATGAGTTATTCTTTTCGCCCCCAACTCGCGGAACAGATCAGGGCCCAATAAATTTACGGTACACACGGTCCTCGGCCCCAAGTCCGCCCTAAGTACTTCAACAAGCATCGACCACCAGCGAACGGACCGCATCGGACCGTTTTAAAATGGCGCAAACACAAAACTAACCTCAAAATAGCACTTAGGGTGGGTTAGAGAGGCTCTACACCAGCCCCAAGTTACGTAAAGTTGGGAGCGCACCCAACATTCCGATGTGCCGTTAAAGAAATGTGAGGTTAGAATCGCCATTTTTAGGTACGGCCTAAAGCCCGTTTGTACCGTACATTTATTGGGCCTCGAACTCCGAGGTTCGGGTACAGCAACGGTGTCATCCATCATTAATGAACAGTTAATGAACAGCCAGATGGACAGTTAGGGTGAGCTAATAAAATGCACAACCGTTGGTTGGTTTGGCCCGAGGGTTTAATTTGTTGGTTCACAACCACTTGATTGGATGAACTGGCTCTGGTGAATCGACTGAGGTAACTATCTGAATTATACTGAGTCCCCGAATTTTTCACACAAGAATTTTTCCCGAGTTTTTCTCTGTTATAGCTATCAGATAACCTAAAAAGCAAACTTAAAACAGTATACGGCTCAATTTCCGTCACCTTGCTGATTATTTACACGAATTCGTTGGATTATTTAACCAAAAGTTGGTGTCAATTATTGAAGGCATTGGTTCCTAGAAAATTTGAACTAACGAGTCGGTTATTGTTTACTTACTTTGGGACACAAAACCTCTCTGCTGGACTTTCCATCTTAAATATCTCGCTGATAAATTGACCGAAACTTCCGTTTAAGCTCATTAATTTTATCTTCAACAAAAGCAACATGTGCTAAAACTATGTACTTTTAAATACTAAAAGTAATTTTCATTATATATTTTAAAACAGTTTTAAATGTCACGACTCCATAGGTCGCAAAATTAATAATTGAGAAAATTGATGCAAGAACGGGCGTCTCTGCCAAATGACAATGTTGAGAAAAACGCGTTTAAAATTTAAAAATCTATAACCTAACCTAACATGTCCACGTCACACATATCTGCGAGTCGTTTAGTGTGAAATCATCGTATCAAAGCCAAACTTGTTACACATATACTTAAAGGTATAAGGGCATTATAATTTGGCAGCAATCTCTATCTCTCTCTCTCTCTCTCTCTCTCTCTATCGTCTCTCTCTCCTCTCTCTGCTCTCTCTCTCTCTCTCTCTCCTCTCTCTCTCTCTCTCTCTCTCTCTCTCTCTCTCTCTCTCTCTCTCTCTCTCTCTCTCTCTCTCTCTCTCTCTCTCTCTCTCTCTCTCTCTCTCTCTCTCTCTCTCCCATTAAAACGCAAGTATTCGAGAAGGACAGTTTAAGAGTAGTCACGTGATTTTCACCCCTTCTTCAGCCCTTTTCCAACTTAAACGTTCTTATGGGAAAAAACGGAAAGACAAATTCCTGAATCCTCTAGCTAGAAGTTAGTCACTTTTGGATCCTCGTAAAAACCGTGAATGACACCAACCTAAATTCCACAGATACTCAAAACACATTAAATTTCACCGGGAGCGTAGAAATGAATGAAAATCGTCCCAAATGAGGTGGAATCCTGATATTTATTTTATCATTTCTTTTTTATTCTTTGGCGTCAGACGCCCCTCTTGAATTAAATGCCTCAATAATTATAATGTCTTTGAAATGAACCTTGGATCATACGGCCCGAGAGATTGGATTTGGGAACCACTGATTGTAAAAGAGAGTTTTTATCATTGAAAATAATGAAAATATACAGTTTCGGGAAAAAGAGGAATGTGAGCCGATAGATACTAGAAAGGTGCGTGCTACGGTGAAATACCGCGAGTGCTTCTCACCGGTGAATTCGTTTGGGTTTTCGTGTAAATACTTGCCACAGCGCCGCGCTCGCTGCTGCGCTTACTCGATCGAATTGGAGCTTGAACCTCCAATTAGAGGTCATTGATTACCTACATAACCTACTGTCATGCGTCACCAAAAGTTATAACTGATCGTACTGATCGTTCGTTTGTGAGCCACAAAAGAACTTTTCATTTACTCATAACTCCTTAAAAAAATTCCATAACACAATTAATGTTTATAATCCCTTATGGGCCAAGCCCGAGTACACTCGTTTTTTTTCCTCTAGTCTACTTCACATTGATTCAGTCTTCATTTTGGATAAATGCAAGTATAGATGAAAAAAAAAACTGCAGTAGATGAGGTCTAGTCGAACGCCTTCAATTCGTAGGATAGGCAATTCCAACTCCATCAAGTACGAACAGTTAACTACCTTCCCTGTAGAAACGGAGGAGTGTTGTTCTCTTGAACTAACCTCTGGTCCTTAATAAAGGGTTAAATGGGTCTGTAGACTGTAGCAATTTTTTGCTACCAGCGCACAATAATCTGGAGATCGTCAAAAAGTGGTTGAAAATCAGAAAGCTGAAAAAATATTTATAAACTTTCGAGACCAATTTTAATCACAAAGAACACTTTGAACAAATAATTCAAGCATTGAAAATAATGTCACTGGTTAGTTTCAAATTGAGCTTAAACGGTTAAAAACGATAATGGGTCTGTTGCATACTTTTGCTACAACAATATGGAACCTTGATTCTTCTGTAAAATTCGGCGAAAATATAATGATGCGCACATTAAAAACGTTCAAAATCCACTCATTAACTCAGGAAATCACTTCAATTTCAAACAGCCCGCGCTACACTAGACACTATTGCACCGGTATACTACTACATAGACGGAACCACCATGCATAAGTAAACAACATTGTAACTACAAAATGGTGGAATTCCCTTCTAAATACATGAACTATTGGCTGCATTTGCTGTCTGGTTTCTTCGGTTTATCAAAGATTACAAAATAATATGAGAAATGTACGCATCTAATCGAAACATTCAAATGTGTGTAAGTTCTGTTCATGTTTACATAAACGAGATGGTTCCATTTATGTAGTCATGACATAAGTCGGTGATATAGTGTCTAGTGTAGCGCGGGTTGTTTGAAATGGAAGGTATTTTCTGAGTTAATGAGTGGATTTTGAAAGTTTTTAATGTGTGCATCGTTATTTTCGCCAAATTTTACGTTAGAAACAATGAGTTATATTGATGTAGCAAAAGTACGCAACAGACCCATTATCGATGACTTTTTTCACTGATTTTTGGTAATTTTTTTTTTTTTTTTTTACCAAAATCTCTTATCATAGTGCATCAGTGTCATGGAAGGTCGAAATACCAAATTAAAATTGCAGGAAAATTAACATAAAAAATCAACGAAAAGTCTGAAAATCTATACTCACAAGCTTGACTAATACGTTTAAAAATGGTAATAATTTAATGGTTCTAATGGTTTTAATTCAAGTATGGTGGTCGGAAGAGCGAGTCTGCACAATGAAGGAGTCGGAGTCCTATCTAATTGCAACTTTCTCTATAATATTATTATGATGATTGATGAATAACTTTCTTCAGTATAGGCAGATTAAGCTACGTTAGATGGACCTTGCGGCCCGCTCACTTGACCGCTACATCTTAGAATTTCGTTAAACGCATTTATTGAGTTTGAGAGTGGATTTTGAGTCAGTCTTCCCAATAGTTTCAAAGTGATTTTCGCTCCATTTAAATAATTGCTTTGCTGCGAGGAATTCTTTCACATCTTGCAACAATTATTCTAGAGGGGGCGCTGCTTGCGAATTCGTAGCTCTTTCATTCGATAATGTATTTCAAGTGCGCTGAAGACAGATAAAACACAAAAACACTTGAACTTACTACCGCCGGACGAAAGCGAGGCTGAGGTGCAGAAGTTGTGCGATACTTGCAAGCTTTTTAAGTTTTTCGGTATTGGAAAACTTAAAATAAAACTATCAAACTTTTTTTTTTTTTTTAAAGCATTGCTTGTGTAAAAGGGGTTCAAAAATTATCAGGGACCCATCATTTACTTCATCCATAAACCGATCGTTAAGACTGTCTATGACTATATGAGAAATGCTATTGTAAAACTTGGCTTGGCTGTTGCTATGGCAACCATCGTTAAATAGTCCGTTACTTAAATTCTATTCATGAATGGCTTTAAAAAACGGACACTTTAACGATGGTTACCATAGCAACAGCCAAGCCAAGTTTTACAATTTTTATCAAACGCCTTCATTTCTTGGAATCGGCAAAAACCGAACATCCGCGTTCGGTTAGCTAACTCTTTGTCAACGTCGGAAAGATCATGCACAATCAAATCCTATAGAATAGGTAAGAGTTGCAACACTGATTGTTTTGAAACTTCCGTTATTTCTCGGCTTTGAACCGTGAATTTTTGGTCTAAAGTTTCAAAGAGATCTTCCTACCGTGTTTATACGAACCTAGAAATCGGTCGAAATCTTAAGCTTAATCGGGCATAGCTCCTAAACAGAGGTCCCTGAAGCTCACTTTTGCAATAATTCAAACTGTAATCTTTACAATCGGTTTCTGATCGTGCTAAGCTATCTGGAAGCGATTTTAAAACAAATGCTGGTTTTGAGGTATTTAACATTATTTTCTGCTGCGAGAAAAACAAATTTATATTTTAACCGTGGCTCCGCCCCGCTCCGGCTCCGAGCCCCTGTTCACTAATCTTTGATCAGGGAGCCGATCATTTTCTTCGTCAATAAACTGATCGTTAAGACTGTATATGAGTGATGCTATTAGTCTAATATTGTAAATCTTGACTGTTGCTATGGTGACCATCGTTAAAGTGCCCGTTCTTAAAAGGCTATGCATTGAATGGCTTTAAAATACGAACACATTATAACGATGGATTGCCATAAAGCAACAGCCAAGTTTTACAATTTTTATAGACAGTCTTAAGGTGATTCCATGCGAAACTTTTCCAGATTTCAATCCGATGGATAGCGCCACTAGTCGCTTTTAGGAAAAGTCCTGTTTTCGGCGTTTTAAATTAAAACCATAGATAAAACGCAAAATTCAATAACGTCAGCACCTGCAACAATTTTTTTATGGATTTTTTGAGCCCAAAATAAGCAAAATTGGTTTAAAATTAAAGCCGTAAACTATGAAATTCGTTCCGCCATAAGCTTAGTGAGTGAGAGTGAGCGCGAGTGATGATACGTCTATCTGCCTCACTCGCACTCATTGCGGCTTACGGGAAGTTTCGTATTTCATAATTTCCGGCTTTATTTTTGAGCTTTTCAATCTGAAACTTTCGGGATATCTTCCTGAAGTATGATCGCAGGTGCTGACGTTCCTCAAATTTGTGTTTTTAGCGTGAATTCGTCAAATTAAGCAAAAAACTGTCGACTTTTTGAGCAGCGCGACGGTGGTGTCCACAGTTGGAACTAATCGACCCTGGAATCACCTTAATTTAACCATCGGTTTATCGATGAAGTAAATGATCGAGCCCCAGGAGTGAATATTCTCAAGTATTAGAGCAATGATCGTCGATAATTTCTCATTGAATTTTCAACGAGCGATAAGAGACAGTAGCGCACCGAGAGTTTCTTCACCTCTCTCTTTTCTCCATTAAAAATGTATGTTAGACAAGGATGGACAAGGGGATAAAACCCCCTCCTTCTGTCCTTTTCCTACTCATACATTCAAATGGGAAATGAGAGAGATGGAAGATATCCTGGTTGCGCCAGTGATAAGAGATCAAAATAAAATTAAAAATTGCGATCGCAGGAAAAATAATCTGACTCTAAAATTGAGAAAGACGATCAGAAACTGCAACGACAACGATTTTTACGGAGACAGGCCTCAGTTTTTTTTTTTTTTTTCATTTTTTCACGCTGAAAAACTAAGGTTATCGGTAAAGGTTAATAAGACATCGACTCTCCGTCATTCCGAAGGGTAAAGAGCACATGAAGGTTAAGCAGCGGGAAAAAACAATATGGAGCTATAAGCTGGTTTGGAAGTCTCGCCGGTTTGCGTATGGCTCCAGTCAATCGAAGGAGTGAGAGAGAGAAAAGAAAGAAGAAGGAAAAAGAGAGACAAATTGATCGTTTGTAGACGTTCAAGTATGCAAAGAACGTAGACGATTTATTTTAATACTCGACCGATCGTTTAGCGGGAACTGCAGCCAAAGATGAAATGGAATTGTATATACGTATGCTTCCATAAAGCGCTGTATTCCAATCTCGTCGCCATGCGCCGGTTCGATTTATGAGCGACATCTGAAAAATACTGGATGGTTTCGAAAAATCGTTTCCGGGGGAGTATTTGAAGGAGATCGATTAAAATTGGTACGAAATTGCTTTCGGAAAGAATCTAAAATGAGGGGAAAGGATTGAAAAAACATATATCACTGCAAATCTTTAAAGTCTTATATGTATAGGCTTTCGAGTTTTAATACAGTTTTTATTTTATACAGAAATATGCCGTTTCAAAGCCGATTGCTTTTAAAGCAGCTTCGTGCGGCTTTCCGTTTTTTCTATCTGGTAATAATGAATATACCTGTATTACTTAGGAGCGCCGGCAAGGAGGTGGGGGCAAAAGGGGCAGTTGCAGTGGCGTCGCGTGCAATTAGGCAACACTGCATTCTACCCATTTAAACTCATGTAAAAGGTCGAGTTCAGGGGGTGCACAGTGCACGAGGAAAATTCGATTTATTTAAGGAGCTTAAACGGAGAAGTCGCATTGTTGCCAGATGGCACGTCACGCCAATGGCCGTTGCTCTTCCCTGGAATCAGTGGCGGATACAAAAAGGGGCACCCAGAGGCATGTGCCGTGCCCTACCCCCTACCCCCCCTCTCCGAAGCCTCGAATGTCCCCTTTTTCCTATACAGAAAATAGCCCGCAATTGGTTCCTACGATCGACGCTTCAAATTTCGTGGGCGTGCCCCTCCCCCTCCGAACAGTTTTCTGGGTCCGTAACTGCCTGAAATCAAAACATTCCTATTTTCAAGGCCACGTTCAACAAAAATTAAATGAAAACAAGGGAACATTCACAATATCAACTGTTTCCTCCCCCCCCCCACCCTCCCCTAAAATTTGGTTTCGATGTTTTCGTCCCCCCCCTAAATGCTCGGAAGAGTCATTCATCGTACAATTCTTTGGACGACACTTATTTTTTGGCAGTAAATGGTCGAAAAACAATTAGTTTCGCTGGATCTTGGTCCTGGTCAATTGAGTCGTTTCATTACCTACACGAGTTTCAGAAGACGAAATGAATCGAATGAACACTTCATCTTGATGGAAAGTTATGAGAGTCAAGGATCAGATGAATCGATTCTTTTCAAGGATCATATGAAACGATTCTTTTCAAGGATCATATGAATCGATTCTTTTCAAGGATCATATGAAACGATTCTTTTCAAGGATCATATGAATCGATTCTTTTAAAGGAACGATTCTTCCGAAAACTACCCCCCCCCCCCCTTTGGAAAATATTGTACCGGCGTCCATGGTATTAATCTGTACTGCACCTCGAAGAATGAACGATAAACGAAAAACTGTGTCATATGTTCAGCCTTCACGTCAGCAGGAGCCACTAACTCTACAGGACGGCGCTGTTAGTGTTTTGACAAACGAGGGGAGCCCCCCCCCCCAACCTCACCGTTAGACAGATTGGCTGATACCGGATTGGTGGATTTCGATTAGTTGACTTTTCAACAGTCATAAGAACACTAATATTCGTGAGAGCATTGCCGCGCATTGGACAGAACCGACCTTGAGCTGTTCATCACTGAGACTCAGGAAATGCAGGGGAGACGGCGAGAGAGGAAAAGAGAGAAAGAGAAAGAGAGAGAGAAAGAGAGAGAGAAAGAGAGAGAGAGAGAGAGAGAGAGAGAGAGAGAGAGGGGGGGGGGGGAGGGGGGAGAGGGAAAGAGAGGGGGAGAGAGGGGGGAGAGGGGGAGAGAGAGAGAGTTACCTTCCATCGAAACGAAACGAGGATCCATCTCGCATAATTTTCGGGCAGGGCAACTGTGCAAAAACAATATGCAACATGGGTGTAAAAAGAGGACAGTTGCACGATTAAATCAGTAGTTCTGGATTTAGAGGAAAAGGAGTACCGACTGCAGAGAGGGGAGACTCGGGAGGGGGGCGCGGATATCGTTTCTTTTTTTTTCTTCCCTACATGCACTTCTGCGGTGAATTTTTTGTGACACATTTCTTTCATTCGCTATGAATATTCGTCGTTCCCCGTTAAACGAGCCGGCTTGATTGCGGACAACTCCAAGGATAAGACGCGATGCTGCCAAATTTGTCATTTTTTTACGACACCTAATAAGGAGGATTGGGATCTCAATTAATGTGACAGTTATCAAGTAATCAAGTATTTAATGCACTTCCGACAAATTCTGAGACTGGTTTCTATTAAGAAAATTTCGGGGTTTTCAACATGTATCCGGACATTTATAAATAAACGCGGCAATACGGAGGTAAAGCAATAAGTGCTATATCAAACTCAAAAACATCGGCAGTTAACCCTCTAAGGACCAGGTTAGTTCAGAAGAACACCACTATTCCTTTTACGTAGGGAAGTTAGTTAACTGTTCGTACTCGGGTGAATTGAAATTGCCTGTACAAAGAATTGAAGGCACCCCCATGAAACTTTATCTAGTAAGTGTTTTCATCGATATTTGCGTTTATCCGGAATGAAGACTGAAACAATGTGAAATAGACTAGAGAAGAAAACCGAGTATACTCGGACTTGGCCCATGAGGTAGCTAACTGTTCGTACTCGGGGGAGTTGAAATTGCCTATACAAAGAATTGAAGGCACCCCCACGAAACTTTATCTAGTAAGTGTTTTCATCGATATTTGCGTTTATCCGGAATGAAGACTGAAACAATGTGAAATAGACTAGAGAAGAAAACCGAGTATACTCGGGCTTGGCCTATAAGAAGTTATAAGAATTCGAGGCGTGTCGTCAATCCTCTCCGCAGAATAACGTCCGAGAAACTCGTCAAAAAGAGGTTCAAATAAAAATAAAAATTAAATTTAAGGGCAGGTGTATTTAGAGGGATGCAAATTGCTAAGCTCTTTCCTTATACTATTTCGTATCGTGTAGTGTGTTTGTGACCGACACGACGGCGACGCAGGGTAAAGCTGGTAATCTTTGGAATTTTTCCGACGTTATTCCTCATACTGCACGATGAAGTTGAATGATAACGATTTTGAAAGTTTTACATTTTCATAGAAAACATTTTTAAACCACGATGTCAATGTCACAGGCTAGTTTCGTTTTGATTTATAAGTACTTAGAAGGAATGAAAACATGGGCGGCGCGAGGGGTCAAAAAGTGGGGGGCTAAAATTTAATTTTTTTTTTTTTTTGTTTGACGCAGGCGGGTGGGGGGATAAATAACCATTTTTTCTTTTGGAAAACTTGTAATTTTGACTTGAAAGGGGCAAAAATTTAAAAATACTGAAAATTTGGGCTAACTAAATAGACACACTTGAAACAATTTGGTTAGGAAAGTTTTTGAAGAATATAAACAAAAGGTGCGACAGTCTCGTTTCCTTAGTAACTTCTGAATCAAGCAGACAGATGGCGATGAGAAATTGATAACGTTTTTTCATTCTTCTTTTTCTCTTTTTCTTTCTTTATCCTTTTTCCCTTTTTTTCTCGTTCAAAATTTTTTTTAGCCCCTCGTTCCCAAAAAAGTGGGGGGGGGGCTATAGCCCCAATAGCCCATTATACGCGCCGCCTATGAATGAAAATTGAAAATGTTACCGAAGATTATGTTGGTGAGCTCCGCCTCCAATTAAGCATTTCTGATTGTGAGTTGAGCTCTGATACGCGCGCCGCGCTGCCAACTCATCGTAGTTTCCGTCGATCTAAATAATGACAGCTGCTTGTATGCATAAATCTGGTGACAGTGGGAGATGGCAAGTTGGATTTTAGAAGGACCTTGACAAAATCTCGCCTTGTTGACCCTCGAAAAGTTAACCCAGTCCTCCAGAGCTCCGATGTTCATAGAGAGACATACAGGGTGTCCGAGATGTGAGTTCACACTTTTGCTGTGAGCGCCTGGTTGAATGTAAAAATCTGAAAAATTCAGGAATAATCTATAACCATTAAGCGACTTCAGAGAAAATGTCACGGGGCTCCCACCCCCCTTAGGAAGGGAAGTAGGCCCCAAATGGCAACAAATTTTGGGGGGCTCCGCGGCTATTTTTTCCCCTCCAAATGTTAAGTGTGGCACACCATTGGAAAGAAAGCGTTCTGAGAATTCAGAAACTTTTTATTTTTTGAAAAAATATTCATCAGAACCGAAGTTATGGGCCTCTAAAGTATAAGGTAGCTATTTGGCCGCCATTTTGTTTTGAGGGGCTACCGAAAATCTGAGAAAACGAAATCGCTCCGTTTTTTAAGCCCTTCTGAATGATGAAAAAAAAAAAAAAAAAAAAAAAAAAAAAAAAACCAGGGCTGTCATTTGAAATATGCGATTTATCGGCAACACGGGGTACATTTTGGGGCCTACTCCCCTCCCTTAGGGGGGTGGGAGCCCCACGACATTTTCTCTGAAGTCGCTTAGGAGGAATAGAATATTCCTGAATTTTTCAGCTTTTTACAATCAACCAAGCGCGCACAGAAAAAGTGAGAACTCATTTCTCGAACACCCTGTATACTCCGAAACGGCTGGCTCTCCGCTGCATGAAATATAGCAACGTTGTCAAACGGGCGGATTTTAAGTAATGTGACAGCAGGCAAAACTTCTATCCAGTCAATAATCGTAGCTGTTGTAATTGTCAGATAAAAGTTGTATTAACCCTTTACTGCATGATTTTTTTTTTTTTTTAATAAAATAATTTTTTTTTTCAGTACAATTTTGATCCTTGAGACAGGGAAAAATAGTGAAAAAATTCTTTCCATTATATTTCAATGGTAAAGAGCCTGAATCAGTGGCGCACCGAAGGGGGTGGTTTTAGGGTCAAAACCCCCCCTAAGCCTAAAATTTTTGCTCAAAAAAAGGTCATTTTCGGCCAAAATTGCTTTCAAACCCCCCCCCCCCTAAGGTCTCAGAAAATGGAAAATTTGCTGTGAAACCCCCACCAAACTAAAGTTCTCGGTGCGCCACTGGCCTGAATATTAATTGTTCCAAAGATGGCCTTACCCGCATTTAGGTATCCATACAACTGAAAATAAAGTTTTCAGGCTAAAAAAAAAAAAAAATGAAAGTAGTAAAAAATAAGTTAGTAACTTTCAATAGTTGTTTTTTGTGTATATGGTACCCCTGCGTTGCTCCCAAACATAACAATGAAAATCGGAAAATCTCTATCAGATTTTCAGTGAGCTATTTTTAACCACTCTGCACGTTCTCTATCCTGTGCTGCGCGCTCTAGGACAAAATCGACAATTCTTACTAGTTTAGTATCTGTTCCACATGTGACCCACCATGCAGCGACAGTACAACTCAAGTCCCCTACTTTTAGATAAGGCTTCAAAGTAATTGTTCCAGATCTGGGCTCATCTGCAGTTAAGGGTAAAATATCAATGGAGGTCATTTCGGAGCCAAAAATGGCCAGAGGAAAATTTACAACCATTGGCGTAATGAATGGAGAAAAAATCAACGCAGAGAACCAATGCCCGTATTGAAAAATTGCAAATAACAAAGACGCACTGAAGTAAAAGAAAAAATAAATCAAACAAAACTAAATTCATCTTAATTAATTATAGGTCCATACATTTTTTTTTTTAAAAAAAAAAAAAAAATTATTACTATTATTAAATTTTTGTAGTATCTTTTTTATAAATTGACTGCTTGCGATTAATTGTTCTTTCAACTTTTCACTTTTTGCACCATTGCACCAAGATCTTTGCTTGCCCGCTATTTTTGCTTCCTCTTTTATTGTTGTTTCGTTTTTGCTTTGTATTTTGTTTTGGAAATATTTTTGGGCACCAAGATCTTCCTATATTTACTTTTTTTTATTTATTTTTTTTTGTTTTTTTTAATTTTTTTAGTCACTAATGATGATTTAGATCGAAAGGCCTATGGGTTTCTAAGCAAGTTTCTTAAATGCAAGATTGGATAATTAATATTAATTTATTTTAATGTTATTTATTTTAGTGGCGACTCGTGCTGTGCGACAACAACAACAACGGATTCTCTCTATTTAAATCCACGAGAAATAATCGATCTTCAGGGGTTCCACTGAATCCCTTGAAAATCGATACTTTTGCACAGGTTCTAATGGCACAAAAACAGAGTTGCCGAATGGCACGAGCCGGCACTGATTTATTTTTCCTTTTACCAATGCAAAATGATGTACTCGTCTCGTTAAAATTGGCAACGTCACAACGCGGGCGCTGCGAAACGACGCGAACGCAGCGGCTCTCAACAGTAATGGAGAAATCTGCGTACTCTAAAAAGTTCACCTTTGGGGGACGATCAGTTTAAGTTCGAGTCCGAGCACTGGTGGATCCAAGAATTTCTCCTTCTCTCTCTATGGTCATTTGATCGGGTGTGTTAGAAAAGGATAGAAAAGGGACAGTCACGTGACTTTCGCCCCTCTTCTATCCTTTTCTAAAACACGCGTTTAAATGGCGAGAGAGGGGGGGGGAGGGAAAGAGAGAGAGAGGGAGAGAGAGATAGAGAGAGAGAGGGAGATAGAGAGGGAGAGAGAGATAGAGAGAGGGAGAGAGAGAGAGGGAGAGAGGGAGATAGAGAGAGATAGAGGGAGAGAGAGATAGAGAGAGGGGGGAGAGAGAGAGAGGGAGAGAGAGGGGGAGAGAGAAGAGGGGGGGGAGAGAAGAGAGAGGGGGGGAGAGAGAGAGGGGAGAGAGGGGGGGGGGAGAGAGAGAGGGAGAGGAGAGAGAGAGAGAGGAGAGAGAGAGAGAGAGAGAGAGAGAGAGGCAATCCACTGGATCCGCCAGTGAGTCCAAGCTTCTCTCGGCTCTCGCACTAGACGACTTCCATCCCGGTTGTCACGAATTCACGGAGTCAAAGGCATTGCCGTGGGTGGTGAAAGGAGTCAAAGTCGACATGTACCCACAGCAAGCGTCCCGCAACTTCCGAGGCAGGCTCGTTCTGAAAGTACGATTTAGTCCGGTGGCATGGCGCTTCACACTATCAGTTCATCGCAGCAGCCACCATATAGCCACCTTGATCAGCTGATTTCCGAATTTTGAGGTTGCTTCCTACTGCGGGATGTCAATGTCCTTCCGTCTGTGCGTTCTTCTGGGAACGTAGTATTTTATCCATTTGAACCCGTAGGAAAGGTCGAATTCGATGGTTATCGCCGATCCCGAGATCGTTCGATATTTTCCATGGGTTTCAATTACCCAAATGCAACGTTTCCCTTCACCACTGATGCATTTAATTTTGTGCATTTGGAACCATATAAAAGGTAGCATTCGATGGTCATCGCCGATCCCGAGATCGTTCGATATTTTCCATGGGTTTCAATCAACCAAATGCAACGTTTCCTGATTTCACGCGCTTTGCAACTAATGCTCTTCCTTCGCATGGGCGGATCCAGCGATTCGACAACCATGAATTCATCCCATTTAAATGTATGAGCAACAATCGATTCTTGAAGAGGCCGAGGCCTTTCTACTAAACGATTTTTTCTCATGTATTACAATGGGAAAAATACACAGTAGCCAGATTGCTGGATCCGCCTTTCGTAGTTCCTTATGCCTTGGGCAAGAGACAAATAGAGACCCAGAGCGAAACTTGCGACAGCTTTTCAATTTTCCAGCTCAACGGTCGGGACTCAATCGTAACAATCGCCAACAATCCCAAGGTAGATGTAAAAAGGTACGTGCATTAGCCACCAGAGCCGTCGTCGCGTCGTGGAGATACGGTTACGATACGGTCCCCCAATACCAAATAGGAGGTGACCCCCCAAAACCCCCCAAAAAATTGTCGGGGCTTTGAAACCACCAAATTCGAGATCTTTGACCTTAACTACCCTGTTCAGAAATTTTTCCGGAGATTTTGCGACAATTCTTGCACCAAAAGGTTATTAATGCTTGGGGGCTTTTGGGGGAGGGGGGGTTTGGGGCCAAAAAAAATTTTCGGTTGTCGAACGAAAGTTCATATTGCAATTATTGCATTAAATCATTAGGAGTACCAGTTTGACTCAATTTTTGCATTTCTTTCCCTTTCATAGTGGGGATCCACAATCCCCCCAAATAGTCGGGGGGCTTTGAACCCCCCAAAATTTGAATTTGTCTTGTCAAAATATATAAGTGCACCAATTTTCAGCTTTTTATGTCGAAGAGCTCGGCTGAGAAAAATAACTGGTAAGGTAGGTCTGGGACACCCTGTATAGTGGGTCCACGTCTACACTTACGGCGCTGCGCGGCGTACGAAAGGAGATAACGAAACGACCCGCGTAAAAGTTCGAGCGCACCGGTCATGGATTCGCCGACAGTTCATATTTCCCGCCGGCTGAAACTAACAGCATTGCCAACCTAACAATGATATTTCATTTTGAAGGAAATGGGAGGGGCATAGAAAATATACTTCCGATGAAACGCTCGTTGGCCTCATTTAAACAAATACTTCTAATATTATACAGATAGTATTATAGAAGTCTTTGTATTAAAACAATGCCGGCCAAAAATTAAAATAAAAAAAAGTAAAATAAATTAAAATTAGTTTTTAAGTTAAAATTACTTGTTAAAAGTGTTCTCTCTGATTAAAATTGGTATTGAACGTTTACAAATATGAGAAATTGTTGAGAAATTTACTTTAAGATTTTTGGCCACATTTTGACGATCTCAAACCATACTGTGACGGTAGATTATTATTCACGAGCCACTCCTGCACTGTGGTCTGCTGATGAGATCGAAAAAAAAGTGGCCAAAAATCGGTGGAAAAAAGTAATCAAAAATCATCGACTTTTGCCATTTAGGATTCCTTTAAAACTTTTCGGTGACATTTCTAGATTTGAATTACTTGTTTAAAAGTGAGTGTTCTCTCCAATTAAAATTGGTCTTGGAAGTTTATAAATGATAAATTGAAGAAAAATTTACTCCCTGATTTTCGGCCACTTTCTGACGATCTCAGACCAAAGTATGCTGCTTGCCGTCATCAAAGATTACGGTAAAAGTAAGCTGTGATCGTCATCAAAGATTACGGTAAAAGTAAGCTGTGGTCGTCATAGACCTCTACCACAGAATTCTGTGCCTCTACCAACTAATCAAATGCGATGATGAATCAATTTGTTACGTGTCAATCAGATCTTACAATTAGCTCCACGTGAAAATGTCGAATTGGCAAATCACTTATCAATCGATTATCTATATCATTATTCGAACTATAAATTTTTTCTTATTTTTTTTTTTTTTCGGTGATAAAAATATAACGGCACTAACAAGCTGAGAGTATCAGACATCGGTAGGCTGTTGCTTCTTTACACGAGAGTCAAGGTCAACTTTAGTCGAGTTGGAGATAACAAAAAAAATATAACATGCAGATTTAGATAAAAGCTAAGTATGGAAAATTATCTCCATTGAACAATCATTTCGGTTCGGTAGTTAACTACGACTGACAAGCGACGATAAGTGAGTACTACAGTGGCGGCTCGTGCAATGTGGCAACAATGGACTCCCTCCATTTAAACCTATGTAAAATAATCGATTCTTTGGTGAGGGGGGTGCCTCCCCAAAACGATCTTTTAGCACAGATTTGAATGGCAAAATAGCTCTGTTGCCAGATTGCACGAGCCGCTGCTGGAGTACTAGGGACACGTGAAAGGAAAGGGATAAGGATTACTTCAGCGGCGGCTCGTGTAATTTGACAACAATGTTTTTCCTCCATTAAGTTCTATATAAAACGAGCGATTTGAGTGTTACCAACATTCGATTGCTGTACATAGATTCAAATGGAAGAAAACAATTTTCGATCAGACTGCACACGCCTCCAATGGATTCCTTGCATCTTGATTGATTCAAACTACCCGTAAGATCAAGATTCACACATAAAAATTTGATGACAGGATGAATCTAGATTGGTGTAGACTTATTCATCAGATCTATAGGATAACAGACAAGTTTGTGAGGACTGTAATCAGTGGCGTACGCAGGATTTTTCTTGGGAGGGGCTCGCACTGATGAGCGGTTGACTGAAAATTGTTCCCCCCCTTCCCCTCCACCCCCAAAAATCGGAGGTCTGGGGGGGGGGCTTTAGCCCCCTTAGCCCCCCCCCCCTGCGTACGCCACTGACTGTAATCTTTTGCTTCAGTTCATTGATACAATATAAGGTACTTACAGTGCCTGGATTAAGGAATCATATTTCTATTAACTTGAGATGCTTTTTGATTTGGAAGCAAAGATTGTAACAACCTATTGTTGATAAGTGAGTCATCTGTACTAAGAGCTCTATATTCATACAGGAGGGCAACCTACCAGTTTTCATGCTGCATCGATACCTACGCAAATTTACCCCATGAGGTGAAAAAAATTGAGCAGTACAACCAGCATGTTTTTAAAATGCCCCTCTAGCATCGCGCTTCCACCCACAGAATTGACCTGCTCTGATGCATACTTTACATTCTGTCATGTTGGTACTAAAACGGTAATATCACAATGAAAACAGTTATTTATTCTCTTTTTTTAATACCAACCCTTTAGTTTTTTTTTATTACTTATGGTTTCCCTCCGACCAATCTGAAAACATGGGTAAGAGGCTAATTGTTATATTCAAGGGACACAGTGGAATGGGTGTTTCATGATGGAGAGTGGTTCCTTTATCATTCTGATTTAGAAAAAAAAAAAGGGGGGTCTCTTATTTCGTTGTGGTTTATTTTAAGCAGTTCATTTGTTTTGTTTTTTTTTTGTCATTTTTTGTAGAAAGGATCTTACCGTTTGTTTTCTAAAAATAATTTGTGCAGTACGACAGTCAACAGGTCAAGGAACTCAAGATTCAAGCGGGATTTACAGATTTGAGGCCACATCTCAGTGAACTACAGGTACTTAATTTAGTGAGCCGACTCGTTTGAGTGCTTATAGCGTTTCATTCCGTTTTGATGGAACACTCCTTGAACCCCTACTGGCTGACCGCAGTAAAAAAAAAAAAGTAATATTCTATCTTGTTCTATTGGGTTCCAATTAAAAAACGGAAGTATAAGCGCTTGCAACTATATTTCAAACTTGTATTGAGAAAATTAATAGACTTATCAAAGCATGTTTCATTTTCATCTAAAACACTCAGGAGAGGTGTCAGCTTGGCTTCTGCTATGATTCAAAGTTAAACAAGAATGGTATAAAATATGCTGAAGCAAGGTATTGTATAAGAGAAGGCATCAGTATAATGAGCCATGATTCACCAGATCCACAACATTATTTCCTCAGAACAATAGGTTTGTTAGCTCAGAACTATTTATAAATTTATAGCTTTTTGCAGAACAATAAGAACATTAGGTTTGCAAAATACCTACCTCAGTTGAGTAGCTGTAGGGTAGGTACCGGTCAAATCAGACAACAGTGCATTTTGTCCACTCAAAGCCATGAAAAAGATCAATTACTTGATGGGTGTGCACGGTACAGTGGGATTTCTCAAATTTTTGCGTGAATTAAAAGAAACATAATGCAATGTTGTCATATTGCTCAAAACGCATTGATGGGTAGAATTGGGGTATATTGCCAAAATTAGGGAATCAGAATTAGCTACTTTGCTAGTTGGGGGACTAACAGCCAATCAAACAACAACAAAAAACAAAAACAAAAAAACAAAAAACAAACAAAAAATGCATTAAGGATCCATTAAGGATTAAACTTGGAATTTGAAAGTTTTAGCAAGGAAACATGGGTACATTTTTGGAGGACTTCTAGCGTGAAATCATATTTTTTCCCTACAACAGCCTTATTTCTAGGACTATTTTGTGACCACCACACTTGCTGCAATGTGACATGATCTGAAGATCCAGCACACTCGGTGGTGACGGCTAAAAAATTGAGTCAACGTGATCCCATCGGAATTGTATTGTACCTACAGAGTCGAGCGCTCCATCTCTGAGCATTATCAACACAATCGGCATGCGGATTCAACAACCAACTCGAATGGGATTCCGATCCGATCACCAACTCGAAATGCATAGGTATAGATCCGATCACCAACTCGATTGACATGACAATACAGTCAACAACTCGATTAGCATGCCGATCCGATCTTTGATGTACGACTGTCACAACAATCCAATCATTGACTGGATTGTTCACCACAACCGTCAACAGTCAAACTTCCTCTAAAGCAAAAGATTACATTTCCAAACTCATAGCAATTTACTGATAATAAAACCGAAGAACCAAGTTTGTCTCATGATACAAACACTTTGTTTGGTTCCAGTGACCTTGGCTTCCTGTAGGTACCTAAGTCTCATGTATTAGAACCAGAAAGATAATTTGGTCCCACATCGGATAAACTCTTCCTTGGATTCACCAGGAAAAAACCTGAACAAAATAAACGGAGGCTCTGTCCGTTCCACTCGATTGAGAGTTTTTCAAATATCCAACCAAATGAATGTTAACAACCTTGGTGCAGAGCCTTATATCTTCACTACACAATTACAGGAGCACATTTACAATCCTCAACTCACAAATGAGATCAAAGATACAACAACGTTCTTGTAAAACCAGATACAGAAAGTTTCAGAATGATTTTATCTCGTCAGTTCTACGGCTTTTATGAAAACATCTGCATTACACTGTTCCAATAGCGCCAAGCGTAATCAAAGGATATTCTTCAGTTAGGGAACTACAGAGTTTTAAGCTTTCAGAAACATCGGCACCGTCAATTACGAGCGCAACCAGGTTTCTCGAAGAGAAAACCAACATATTACAAAGCATCGGTGAGTTTGATGAAAGTGAAATTAGGTTCTAAAAAACTGTCCAAACTCAGCAGTACCTTATCTGTAGAACACCCACAAAGAAGGAAAAGGACACAAAATCTACTGATTTAAATAAACACACTTTCAGACTCACCCAGATTTCGAACTATTGGTCGCATCGATGGAGTCTAACCTCAATTTGTTAGCGAGGTCTTTCAGGTCTTGAATGGTCTTTGCCTCTGGCTTGTGATACTTGGTCATGGTTGAAGATTAAAAAGTATAAAAACACCCGTAAAAACTGAACGAAACACAGACGACGAGAGATCGGAAGATGCCGAAACACAAGTTGAAATCACTGAAAACAACACAGGGACGGAGATTTGATGGTATTTCACTCGATATAGATTGGAGAGAAGCCGCAGCGGTAGTTGAGGAGAATCCGGAGCACACTCGTCACTCGTGGCGGATCTTTTTTATCGCAACCACTTGTTGGAAGGCAAGGAGGAACGCACGGATTGCCGATGACGAAATAGCCGGCACCTAGTCGCTACACACGCCATTGCGGCGTTACGGGCGAGCGGGTGAAGAGGGGCAAGTTGAGGCGGGGTGGAGGAACATATACTCGCCGATTCACCGAATTAGAACCTTGGAGTTTGCGCTCAGGAGTGGGAGAAAGCCGGTTGGTTGTTACGGCCGGTTTTCGCTGTTGCCAAAGATTGCGCTTGCGCACACAGCTCAATTGCCATATTTTTTTTTGAGAAGATAGAATAACGTCAACTGAATAACGTCAACTTGCTCATTTTGGAATAAGGTAAAACCGGTGACGCCTGTATTAAAGGAAATTTTTAAACAAAGACAGCGCAGCTGTGAAAAAAGCAAGTATCTGCAGAGATCGTACATTTTTTGAATGAGTGGTAAAATATAGTTTTTGTTTGTTTACTTGAATTGTTCCATTTGCAAGGTAGATTTTGCCTGTGTCGGATTTTTTTCGGGTACCTATGCAGGTTAAGCTCATTGTAGGAGTAGTGGAGATACCCTCAGTTGATTTTAGGAAGTTTCCCAAACATTGCTCCCCTCAAACCAAGCTAATTTCATTAATTTAAATTAATTTTTTTTTTAATTTTTTTTAATTTTTTTTTTAATTTTTTAATTTTTTTTTAATTTTTTTGCAATTAATTTTTAAAAGCTGGAGAACGGAGATGATGACTGTCATGTAGTAGCTAAGAGCGATTCATATCTCCCGCCACTACAGCAGAATGTAGGACTCGGGGACTTGCCGAGTCAGGTGTGAATCCCGGAAGGGAACATTGTTCATTACTGAATATACGCGGGCTGCTGCCCTACCGCTTCTATACTTGCCGTTATCATTTCCTTTTATTCTAGTCAATCCTTTTATTCCATAAGTCCATTTTAAATCGTAACAATTGGCGACGAGTGTGAAAATTATATGTATAAGTGCGTGTATAAGTCTTTTAATTAATTCGAATGATTCTTCAACGTTGAAACTCCGGATCCATCAGCGGCAAGATCAACGCGGTAACGTGCGGGAAATGGTCGGTAATAAGCCTATTTTATCATTATACGGGTGTTCAATTCTACTTTTCGACTCATCTCTAGAAAATGGATCAAACCCAATTTCAGCTTTTACTTCAAGAATTCAGCAAGAGCCAGACAAACCTGATCAAATCACTCACTGAATCTCTCCAGTCTAGGAATGATGATCAGCAGCAACGTGGTATCAACCCATCTTTTATTCAACCCTTTGACGAATTCAATCCTTTGAAAGAAAATTTTAATCTGTACCAGCAGCGTTTCGAAAATTATGCCTCAATCAAAGGCATTCAAGAGAACAAAGAAATTTGTGCTCAGCTACTTTTAAACTCTATTGGGCCAACCCATTACAAATTATTAACCTCACTTGTTGCTCCTGACAGTCCAACAACTAAAACTTATGATCAGCTGATCAAAGCCTTGAAAGATTACCTATATCCAAAAACTAACCTTTTAGTCGCTCAACATAGATTTTTGTCACTTTATCAGGGCGATAAGTCTATTGGTGAATATGTCGCTGCCTTGAAAACTAACATCAGTGACTGCGAATTCAACTGTGAATGCAGGAAAAGTGTGTCCAATTTGTTTCTGCGTGCTCAATTTATTAGGGGTATCAACGACAGTTCTACTCGAGAGCAACTTTTGCAATCTGACAAACTAAGCTTTGATGATCTTGTTTCGAAGGCCTTAGTGCTTGAAGTTTCACGGACCACCAGTCGTGAAATGACTGCATCTATTTCTAATACTAATTCTAGTCATGTTAATCGTATTTCTCGATCTCGTCAAGTTTCCAGGCATCGCAGCAGAGGGAGTTCCAGGTCTAATTCTCATCGACACTTATCAGTGAATTCACGTCACTCAAGATCAAAATCAAGAGACAACTTCAAATCCAGGCATAATAGTAGGTCCAAAGGTATCGATTACAAGCAACTAGGACTCGAAGGTATGTGCATCAAATGTGGGCGCAGCAATCATTCAACTCAAGATTGTCGATGCAAACGTGAGTCACTGTTTTGTAAATTTTGTTCTGTTAGTGGGCATATTTCTAAAGTCTGCATTAAAAGGCTACTTCAAGATAAAGCAGATCCAAAGTATGGTGCTGGTTCAACTAATTCTATTCAAGATTTTTCAAATTATGACGATTCCTTTCAAAATTATGGAATAAATAATCTCTTTGATGTTTTCGGATCTTCGGCCGAAACTGCAACTGCAGATGCTTGTAAATTTATGGCTACTCTGTACATAGAAAACCAGCCTTTTAAATTTGAAATTGACTCCGGAGCAGGTTTTACTCTCATGCCTTTTTCTATGTATCGTAAGTTGCAATTACAAAAACCTCTTTCGAAAGCTAATGTTACTTTTAGATCATACACAAATGACACATTCAGCCCTCATGGTAAAATTACTGTCAAAGTTAAGTACAAAAATGTTGAGTCTGAAGAGGAAATTTACATTGTCTCAGATGAATTTGCACCTTTAGTTGGTAGAATTTGGATTCGACGCCTAGGAATTCAACTTCAAGAACTTGACCCACATAATTCCAGCAAAGCTCCTGCCAACTTTTTCTCAGTTAATCGAATTGTGCACCTTACTGAACATCTTTCGCAAAAATTTGCACCCATTTATGAAAAATCAGTGGGATGCGTTCCAGAAGTTACTAGTCATTTACATTTAAGAGACGGAGCAAAACCCAAATGTTTATTCCGGATAGAGATGTTGCGTATGCATTAAGAGATAAAGTTGACGAGGAGTTAGATTCATTGGAGGCAAGTGATATTATTGAACCCGTTAACCACAGTGATTGGGGATCACCGCTTGTAGTAATTCCAAAAGCAGATGGAGGTGTCAGGCTTTGCATTGATTACAAGGTGGGGGTAAATCCACAATTGAAGTCAGCTCACTACCCGATAAAACGCATTGATGACATCCTTAACAAATTGAAAGGTGCCAGGTATTTCTGTAAATTAGATTTATTTAAAGCGTATTTACACATCAAAGTTGATGACGCTTCTTCAATTATTCAAACAATTTCAACGCATCGAGGCTGCTATCGCATGAAACGATTAGCACTAGGCATTAAGACGTCACCAAGTGAATTCAATAGGATTTTTGAACAAATACTTCAAGGGTTAGAAGGTGTAACTTCATACTTTGACGATGTTATTATCTATGGTCAAACTATAGAAGAAACATATCATCGACTAGAGCAGTGTTTGGCACGTCTTCTAAAATACAATCTACATTTAAACCGAGATAAATGTGAATTTTTCAAAACTGAAATTCGGTTTTTAGGTTATCTTATTCGATTCAATCAAATTGTCAAATGTCCTGAAAAGATCAAAGCAATTCAAGAAATGGCTAGACCTTCTGATGCCGAGGGGGTCAGGCAATTCTTAGGAATGATCACGTATTATTCGAGATTCATTCGTAACTCTTCAACGCTGACATACCCTTTGCGTAAACTTCTTAAAAAAACAGCTAAATTCCAGTGGACTTCTGATTGTGAAGCAGCATTCAACAGACTGAAGGAAGAAATTGCCTCAGAACAAGTACTTGTCCCGTATGATCCAGCCCTTCCTGTGACTCTTGCCTGTGACGCCAGTCCTGTCGGAGTCTCAGGTATACTCTCCCATATTATTGATGGTCAAGAAAAGCCAGTTGCGTTCGCATCCCGCTCTCTTACTACAGCTGAGCAAAACTATAGTCAATTGGATCGTGAGGCACTCGCGATAATTTATGCAGTGAGTCATTTCTACATGTACCTGTATGGTAGGCATTTTCAACTTATAACCGACAATCAACCTCTTATGAGAATCTTCCACCAAAATTCCAAATTACCAGCAATGTCTTCAGCTCGTTTGCTTCGGTATGCGGCGTATTTATCCGGATTCGACTACAGTATCAAGTGCAAAAAAGGCACCGAAAACGCCAATGCTGACTGCCTTTCCAGAGCACCTCTTCAAACCAGCAAAGCTACGATGGAAACAAACATCAATTATGAAATTAATCAAATTTGTTGCAACACAATCTATCAAATTGCATCGGATACAATTACAGCTTCGACAATTCGTCAAGAAACCGAAAAAGACGAGCAACTGTCAAAAACTATTTTTGAAATGAAAACCAGCGAAAAGTCGTGGGATGAGTACACCCTTGAGAACGGGATCTTATTTAAAGGAAACAGAGTTGTAATTCCAGGAAAGCTACAACCGGCAATACTTCAGGAACTTCATAGTTCGCACATCGGCATTACTAAGATGAAACAGTTGGCGCGGAAATATTGCACTTGGGTTGGTATTGATCGAGCAATAGAAAACCTAGTAAAATCATGTGAACAATGTGCCATGATAAGGTCAAATCCAGCAAAAGCTCCATTACATATTTGGGAGGAGCCGCAAGAGAACTGGGACAGAATCCATATAGATTTTGCGGGACCGATTGACAACAAACATGTACTGATCGTTGTTGACGCCAAATCTAAATGGATCGAAGCTCCATTGTTGAATGGGTATCCTACGTCTGAAAGTTCAATCAAAATACTGAATCCAATTTTCAGCAGTCATGGATTTCCAAAGATAATGGTGTCTGATAATGCAAAAATTTTTACCAGTGACGAGTTCCAAGACTACTGTAAAACAAATGGAATTTTTCAGAAATTTACATCACCAGGACATCCGGCAACCAATGGATTAGCTGAACGCAATGTTCAAACAATCAAGAATAGGATTAAAGCCATGAACAATGAACCACAACCGTTAGAAGAGAAAATCCGGAAAATTTTGCACATTTATCGGGCAACACCTCTCTCAAATGGGAAATCTCCGGCTGAACTTTACCTCAAAAAAAACATCCGACTCAGGCTTGATGCAATAAAACCATTCAAAGAAGCTACAACGCAACCATCTATTATTGGAGTTCGATCGCTGAAAGAAGGCGACCGCATTCAATCAAGGTACTACGCTCAGAATAAACAAACATGGAAATTTGGAGTTATTACAAGAAAATTAGGGGCACTTCATTATATTGTCACCTTAGATGATGGTTATGTGTTAAAACGGCATATTGATCAACTCAGAAAAACTAATGTCCCAAATAAGCGTGTGTCTTTTGCTCCAGAGGTCAAACTAGCAGACGATAACCATACAACTGTATCGAATCCTAGAAGTAATCATCGGAACCAACTTCAGCAAGACGCGTTATTAGCAGCGCAAGCTAGTATTCTTCGACATCCAGTGACTAAAGAACAACCAAGAACTTCAATGCAATCGAATACTTCAATCCAACCAAGTACCTCAAGTCAACCGAGGATTACAGTTCAACCAAGTACATCAGTTCAACTAAATATTCCAGTTCAGCAAAGCAGTCAAAGTCAATCAAACATCCAAGCGCAACCAAAGTTAATTAATCAGCATAATTCTCAAGCAACTCAACAACCGTCGAACCTTGCTGCAGAGCAACATTTTGCAATGCCAGTCCAAGCGGCAACAAACGAAAAGGGCAGGACACCAATTTCCAAAACCCCTGCAATGGCTAGTCGAGGCCGGGGTCGTCCAGTAGTTAGAAAAAGTCCGAATCCACCCACTGAAAGCATCAGAAGTAACAGGCTTCGGAAACCACCAGTACGGTTTCAAGATTACCTCTTGGACATTGACTGATCTCTCAATTATATGTAAATCGTCATTTAGCGAATCAAACATTGTCTCTAGTCAGAAGTCATAATTCAAGTATAACTGTGATAAACAATTGTAAGTAGTCTGTATTTTTTTTAAAGAAAAAAAAACTTAATGTTTTTTTTTTTCTCTAATTTCTAAATGTTCAGTTCAAACCCTGTGTGTTCAAATTTTGATAATTCATGAAGCTGACATGAACGTGTCTAATTTTTTTTACATTGTGATATTTTAAAATAATTTCAATTTTAGGGGGGGAGATTGTCATGTAGTAGCTAAGAGCGATTCATATCTCCCGCCACTACAGCAGAATGTAGGACTCGGGGACTTGCCGAGTCAGGTGTGAATCCCGGAAGGGAACATTGTTCATTACTGAATATACGCGGGCTGCTGCCCTACCGCTTCTATACTTGCCGTTATCATTTCCTTTTATTCTAGTCAATCCTTTTATTCCATAAGTCCATTTTAAATCGTAACAATGACATGGGCGGTCTGTGGGTTCAAAAATGGAAGGATTTGAAGAGAGGTGATGACCTTTTTTTCCTTCGATTCTCACTGTTGTTCTTGAGCCCTTCTCCATGTATGTAAATGTTTGGGCTTGGAGAGCTATAAATCTTTCTTTGCTTATTCCCTTTTTTTGAGCTCTTTCCCTAAAACGCAGGGGGCCTGAAGAGTTGTGACCACTGTCTCCCCAGTGTTGCCAGGTTTGGACGGGGTAGAATAGCCACGCGTGGACAGTTTTCGAGTTGGTTACTAGCCACGCTGCGCTGTGGATAGGGATGGAGGATGCGCTACGACGCGACGGAGGCGGAAGCGTGGCTATATTCTCATCAAAATAGTCCACGTGTGGTCGAATCTAGCCACTATTGGCAACTCTGTGTCTCCCTCTTGTAGGAGCTCTTTTCCAAAAAAGAGCAGGAGGGTGGCTTGAGCCCCCAAAGCCCCCCCCCCCATGGACATCTAGTGGGTGGTGGGTCTCAGGAACCAACTGTGGTTAATGGCACCCTCATAAGTTTTGATCTTGAATCAATTCTTTTGTCATTCATTTTTGAAAAATTTTACTATAGGAGAAGATACTATAGTGAATAGAAGGCGTTCTCAATAAATTCAGTGACCTTATGCAGTTTGGTTTATGAAGAAAGAAAAATCCGGTTAAACTCCCATGATTTATGTCTGCTTAAGTAGAATATACAATGCGGATGCGGGATGAGTAATCTAAAGCAGTTATCAACAAATTTATTTACATTTTTAACTATTTTTGTCCAGAAACACTGCCTGAATGTAGTTGTGTTCACAAGGGAGGAGAGATACTATCATCTATTTGTGTCTGATACCCAATGTACTCCCTTGGATTGTTTTCCATTGCTCAGTCTCTGGTACCTATAGGAAGTCGCTTGGGTGGGCCTCAAAGCGTGAAGTTTAATAAGGAATATTCTTCTTCTTTTCTTTTCCTGCTAATTATATGTTTATCCATTCTTATCCCTTCACCTTACAATTAACAATCTTCATTCAATACTTTAAAAACACTTTTCTTTTGTTTGTCTATAGGTGGCTGTAGATTCTCTCCTGTTTTAAACTGAGAATAAAGCCAAAAATTCTCTTAAAAAAAAAAAAAAAAAAAAAAAAAAAAAAAAGGAGGAGAGACTCAGGGGGCTTCAGCTCCCTCCAAAACATTAATTTCTAAGGGAGGAGGGGGAAGAAAGTTGGAGCCAATATTTCGTATCAGACACCACTGCCTGTATGCCCACATTTGTTGTATAAAAGAAAAGGAGCGAATAATTTTCAAGAAGCCTTGATGTACTTTGAAAATAATAAAATAATGATTTCTAACTGTTTTTTGAAAATTATTCGTCAACACTTTACATGTATAGATTATTTTTCAAGATTCAGATTCTAGAAACAATAGTATGGTGATACAAGATCTTGAATGGTGAAAACTATTTTTGACTTCCTATTTTTTCTCCTCTATTATATCTTTCACACTGTCGTGAGAGCGCCATTTTCGGTTTCCTCGTCACATTAGCCACAAATTTCGTGGCCCAGAGGGCGGCAAATTTTCATCTACCCTTTCATTTAGGAGAAAATTCAACAAATTCGAAAAATTCTTTAGCCCGTCTTTTTGAAATTGGTTACCGAGAACATGGTCCATAGCAGCCAACCACAACTTAGAATGAGTGAAAACTTTCCCGACTATATTCCCTGACTGGGGGTCCCGGATTTCTTGCACGTTTGAATTTCCTCATAAGATTCCAAATCCTAGGCAACCCTTCTCGAAAATATACTCAAAATTTGTTAAATGCCTTTAAATCTCGAAACTTCTGAAACTCAGTCCGCCAAATGGTTAACACGTCAAGTTGAAAGTTTCCCAGTTGTAGCGTGAAAACAATTTCGCGTTCCAGGATTACATCACTTTTCCTTGTGTTTACAAATTATTCGTGATTCGCTTTCAGATTCGCCTTCACAATGTCAATCTCTCCGTGAAATTTAAAAAGAAAATATTCGGAAAGTCTTTAAACAGTAGTTTTCAGTTTTTAATGTTCATCAAGGTTCTTTCTTGTGAGAAAAAATAATTTCAGATAGTTTACTGCCTAGAATTTTTACATTTTTCTGCAATCGCGGTGCGCCTCCCATGCTCAGAACGCCGGCACACGCCTCTTTTCTTACCAATTTCATATATAGCTTAATTTCAATTCATCACTGGATGTAATTTAGAATTCAGGTTTTCATATTTTGGAAGATGACCGGGCAGAAGTAAAGCCTCCTTCCTGCCCATCAATTTGATTGCCTGCCTCAGTTTTGTAGTATAACCGCATCATTAACAACTTCCAATGTCTTATCATGGCCGGCAATGGTATTTTTCCCTTTAAACACTACTGATACTTTTCTCTTGTTTTTAAGTATTTCTAAAATTCAAACTATTCTACTTGGCGTTTGATTATCCTGGGTAGAACTGGAGTTTGGCTTCAGAAAGTACTTTGACGCTCTTCCGTTAACTTTTCGCTCTACCATTGGTAAGTATTTATCAGTAAGTTGTCCAGTCTAGCATCTCCGAACCATTCTGAGCTATCAATTTTACATGCATTATTGAACGTTTAGAAGAGGCTAGAGACAGTTCTCATGCATAAATATTAATAGCTTGAGAATATTAATTCCTTCAAACCAAATTGAATCTTTGGCAAGACTTTTCTACAAGACATTTTAGCATTCTTAATAATGAATACGAGTATTTAACATTGCTTGCATTTTCGGCTTGGTTTGGGAGGAGCAGCGTTTGAAAACTTCCCTAAATTAACTGTGGTTAGAGGTTATTTCATGAAAGATGACGGATTACAGCTTGCCGGGTTTCCTGCGCCGTAGATTCATCAGCGTCTCTGCACTCAGAAACACAAACCTTACAAACTTGCTGCTCTATCATCTGCCAAATCTTTTGAAACAACCTCTCTCTCCTGCAAAGCCAAGAATCCTTGAGGTGACGAACCATGCCACCATTGTTCTCTCAGACTAAACCCTGGCGCCTGTGTTAGAAGCTCTACGAAGACTTTCCAACTCAATATCTGCCTTCCTTTGCGATTAGCCTCGTTTTAGTGCGTTCACATTTGCGGTACACTAAAAAGTAGCCTCAGAAAGGGAGAATGAGATTGCGTTTGATCCGTTGCATCATCCTCTTTGCCGGGCAACACTCTCCAAGCCTGTTGCGGACAATTTCTAAGAGCTTCCTTTGGGAATTTAACCTGTGGTAGAAATGAGAACTTGCAGAGCAAGTCCTGGGAGAGGTGATTTAGGGGCAGCAGCCTGAATTACAGGCAAATGCCGGGTGGGGCTGGATAGACTGAGAAAAATTGGAAAAACCCATGGCAATTATTATAATCAGTTTTAATGTCAAATTCAACAGTTAAAGCCATAGGTAGAGGCAAAGAGTATATTCTTTGGGTAGAGGAGAGCTAACAGAGAATTTTTGGTATGATCTAGGTCAGGATCATGAAGGAAAGTAAAGGCACCTACTAAAGGCACATAGCTTATTACTTGAATAATCCATGATAATAATGATAAGTAATTGATTGTAAATCATCATAATATAATTCATCAATTGACGCCATAAGAAAGAGAAGTACAAGAGAATTCCGTTAAAATCACGGTCAGGATAGAAACAGTAAATATAATAATAAGCCGTGGAGAAGAAGGCACATGATGGTCTATTACTTGCATAGACATCTTTTCAAAAAACATTGGGTATTCAAACGTTAGATTTTCTCACATCAGTTGACGTTATTCTACCGCGGTTTTGGAGTTGACGTTAATCCGGTGAAATTAGGCGTTGACTTTATTCCGAAGTGCCTACATTTACTATAATCCGGTTGACGTTATTCTGCCTCCCGTTTTTTTTGCCAACGACTAATATCTGCGGTAGCTCGTGCAATATGGCAGCCATGACTTCGTCATTCAAACCTGTGCAACAGTATCGATTACCTCGGGGTTCGATGAGCCTCCAAAATATCGATTATCAAACAAGCCAGATCGAGCTTTGGTACAGTCCCCATTCAAATCAATGGAAAGCGTTCGGCTTTTTCACCCCAATCTGGCAACACTGCGCACAAAGCTCTAATGCCATATTTTTTTGCTAACGGCTAATATCTACGGTAGCTCTTGCAATTCAGGAACCATGACTTTAACAAACAAACCTGGGACCAAAATGATGAAATAAAAATGTTATGTCCCGATCATCGAATCTTGCGTCTTGCGAGCGGTTTCGACCAATCAGAGAGCTTTAGGAACGGTCTTGTGACCGTGCGTACGGAAAAGTTACGATCGGGACCTAACATTACTGGGTCATTTTGGTCCCAGCCGACCTGTTGTAATCGCGGCCATTTTCACGCCAATGCGGCTCAGGGCTCTTAAAACGCCCCCTCTGCTCTTCCTGGGAATCCGGAGTGTTATTTTAAATGGGACTTTTGGCTTACGAGCAGACCCGTTCTTCTCGCGATCTTATTTTGGTAAACACGGCTCAAGGCTCTCAAAACGCCCCCTCTGCTCTTCCGGAGCATCCGCAGTGTTATTTTAAATGGAACTTTTGACTTATGAGCAGAACCGTTGCTCCCGCGGCCTTCTTTTCGCTAATGCGGCTCAGAGCTCTCAAAACGCCCCCTCTGCTCTTCCGGGGAATCCGGAGTGTAATTTTAAATGGGACTTTTGACTTACGAGCAGACCCGTTGTTCTCGCGGCCTTATTAGGCTTAACGCGGATCAGGGCTCTCAAAACGCCCCCTCTGCTCTTCCGGAGCATCCGCTGTGTTATTTTAAATGGGACTTTTGACTTACGAGCAGCCCCGTTGTTCTCGCGGCCTTATTTTGCTTAACGCGGCTCAGGGCTCATCAAAACGCCCCCTCTGCTCTTCCGGAGCATCCGCTGTGTTATTTTAAATGGGACTTTCGACTTACGAGCAAACCCGTCGTTCTCGCGGTCTAATTTTGCTTAACGCGGATCAGGGCTCTCAAAACGCCCCCTCTGCTCTTCCGGAGCATCCGCTGTGTTATTTTAAATGGGACTTTTGACTTACGAGCAGACCCGTCGTTCTCGCGGCCTTATTTTGCTTAACGCGGCTCAGGGCTCATCAAAACGCCCCCTCTGCTCTTCCGGAGCATCCGCAGTGTTATTTTAAATGGGACTTCTGACTTACGAGCAGACCCGTTGTTCTCGCGGCCTTCTTTTGCTTAACGCGGCGCAGGGCTCATCAAAACGCCCCCTCTGCTCTTCCGGAGCATCCGCAGTGTTATTTTAAATGGGACTTTTGACTTACGAGCAGACCCGTTGTTCTCGCGGCCTTATTTTGCTTAACGCGGCTCAGGGCTCATCAAAACGCCCCCTCTGCTCTTCCGGAGCATCCGCAGTGTTATTTTAAATGGGACTTTTGGCTTACGAGCAGACCCGTTCTTCTCGCGGTCTTATTTTGGTAAACACGGCTCAGGGCTCTCAAAACGCCCCCTCTGCTCTTCCGGAGTCCCCGCAGTGTTATTTTCAATGGGACTTTTGCCTTACGAGCAGCCCCGTTGTTCTCGCGGCCTTCTTTTACTTAACGCGGCTCAGGGCTCATCAAAACGCCCCCTCTGCTGTTCCGGAGCATCCGCAGTGTTATTTTAAATGGAACTTTTGACTTATGAGCAGAACCGTTGCTCCCGCGGCCTTCTTTTCGCTAATGCGGCTCAAGGCTCTCAAAACGCCCCCTCTGCTCTTCCGGGGAATCCGGAGGGTAATTTTAAATGGGACTTTTGACTTACGAGCAGCCCCGTTGTTCTCGCGGCCTTATTAGGCTTAACGCGGATCAGGGCTCATCAAAACGCCCCCTCTGCTCTTTCGGAGCATCCGCTGTGTTATTTTAAATGGGACTTTTGACTTACGAGCAAACCCGTCGTTCTCGCGGTCTAATTTTGCTTAACGCGGCTCAGGGCTCATCAAAACGCCCCCTCTGCTCTTCCGGAGCATCCGCAGTGTTATTTTAAATGGGACTTTTGACTTACGAGCAGACCCGTAATTCTCGCGGCCTTCTTTTGCTTAACGCGGCGCAGGGCTCATCAAAACGCCCCCTCTGCTCTTCCGGAGCATCCGCAGTGTTATTTTAAATGGGACTTTTGACTTACGAGCAGACCCGTTGTTCTCGCGGCCTTCTTTTGCTTAACGCGGCTCAGGGCTCATCAAAACGGCCCCTCTGCTCTTCCGGAGCATCCGCAGTGTTATTTTAAATGCGACTTTTGACTTACGAGCAGACCCGTTGTTCTCGCGGCCTTCTTTTGCTTAACGCGGCTCAGGGCTCATCAAAACGCCCCCTCTGCTCTTTCGGAGCATCCGCAGTGTTATTTTAAATGGGACTTTTTACTTACGAGCAGACCCGTTGTTCTCGCGGCCTTCTTTTGCTTAACGCGGCTCAGGGCTCATCAAAACGCCCCCTCTGCTCTTCCGGAGCATCCGCTGTGTTATTTTAAATGGGACTTTTGACTTACGAGCAGACCCGTTGCTCCCGCGGCCTTCTTTTCGCCAATGCGGCTCAGGGCTCCCAAAACGCCCCCTCTGCTCTTCCGGAGCATCCGCTGTGTTATTTTAATTGGGACTTTTGACTTACGAGCAGACCCGTTGCTCCCGCGGCCTTCTTTTCGCCAATGCGGCTCAGGGCTCTCAAAACGCCCCCTCTGCTCTTCCGGAGCATCCGCTGTGTTATTTTAAATGCGACTTTTGACTTACGAGCAGCCCCGTTGTTCTCGCGGCCTTCTTTTGCTTAACGCGGCTCAGGGCTCATCAAAACGCCCCCTCTGCTCTTCCGGAGCATCCGCAGTGTTATTTTAAACGGGACTTTTGACTTACGAGCAGCCCCGTTGTTCTCGCGGCCTTCTTTTGCTTAACGCGGCTCAGGGCTCATCAAAACGCCCCCTCTGCTCTTCTGGAGCATCCACAGTGTTATTTTAAATGGGACTTTTGACTTACGAGCAGACCCGTTGTTCTCGCGGCCTTATTTTGCTTACCGCGGCTCAGGGCTCTCAAAACGCCCCCTATGCTCTTCCGGAGCATCCGCAGTGTTATTTTAAATGGGACTTTTGACTTATAAAACAAAAAGAGATACGGGGAGTTCAACCCCCCCCCCCCCCAGGACCTCACT
This sequence comes from Trialeurodes vaporariorum, assembly GCA_011764245.1. NCBI lineage: Eukaryota > Metazoa > Arthropoda > Insecta > Hemiptera > Aleyrodidae > Trialeurodes > Trialeurodes vaporariorum. The sequence continues at coordinate 60,769,033 of VMOF01000035.1, read as the reverse complement.
CTTGTCAAACTTTTGAACGTGTTGAGATAAAAATTTGGCAGTTTTGACCAAAATTCATTATTTCGATTGATTTTTTTTTAGCCCCCCCCCCCCAATACGGGGGTGTCCCCGCCGAACTTTTGAATGAGATCAGATAAAATGTTCCCATTCGGGTTCATCGTCATAACAATGGATAACAATATTTGGGGGGGGGGGTGGGGGGTGTCACCCCCCCTCCCACATGCCCTTCCGTTTAACTTTTGAACGAGTTAAGATAAAAAGTTGCAGTTTCGACCAATATTCATTGTTTCAAATGATTTTTTGTTTGTATGTAGCCAACCCCCCCCCCCCCCCCCCCCTCTCCCGTCACCTGAAAAGGGGACAAAATGAAGGAACAAAACTAGACGAAAATAGTCGAGTTGGAATATTGATGACTCTTAGAAATTCGACATTCCATGAAATACCCCAAGTTGATTCGGACTGGAAAATACGAATTTCTGAGAGTCATCAATAACTTAACTTGCCTATTTTCGCCGAGTTTTAGCCCTTTGGGTCGAAAATTTTGTCCGTTTTTTCATATCTTTGAACTTACTTGAGAAAATATCCTTTTTCCTTTTCGATGTAGTATCGATAATCTAAAGGATAATCTAAATACATCATTCGGAAGGGCATAAAACACCAAGCATTTCAACGCAAACCGGAAGTCAATATAGCAAGTCAAAGTTTAGTTTCCGGTTAGGGTCTACTTTAATTTTTGACTTTGCGATGTTTTGACCGCAAAAAAAGGTACTGACTTCCGGTTTGCGCAGAAATGCTTGGTTTTTTTTTGGTCCTCCCGCATGATATATCACACAGTAGATTCCTTTTTTTACAGGGTCAAAGAATGGCTCAAATCGAATTTAGACTGCAATATATGGAATAGGAAAAACGATATCGAACTTTTCATTGCGCAAATACTCAACTTGAGCTCAAAAATCTGAGCTATCAATACAAGCTATATAATTTAATAGGCAGAGGAATAGTAGCTTCCGAAGTGCGAGGAAGGTCTAGAAAAGCCTAAACAACAAAAATAGATACCAGCACTTTTTATTTACAATTTTTTCATTCAATGGAGAAAAACAAAAACAAACGCTACCTTTAGCCATGAGTGTTACCCTAAGACTCAAAAAATTGAAAAATATCATTGAGCGGGGGAAAAAAAAAAAAATTGGGAGGGGGCATTTCTTGTGTGTCAATTTGAGAAGAGGACAAAGGACAAAGGAACAGAAAAGCAGGAAGACATTCAGTGTGATTTCAGGTAATTGTCAGGTAATGAGGATTTTGTTTATATCTCTCTTTACCCCTTTAAACAAATACGTTAGAAAAGGACAGAGAAGGAGACTAATGTCAAATGATAGCCTGCAAATTCCTGGCTACGCTTCTGAAGTTAGACGATCTGTCTGGAATGGGTCTGTTGCATGTAAAATCGTGAGAAAATTACGTTGAGAGCATCACATAGTCTCAAAATTAACTCATAAACCCACAAAAGGCATTGAAAGGAACACCTAAGATGGCGATCGAAAGGGCGAGTCAACCCTGCATGCATGCAACACGAGCACCAAAATATGGCCGAAATTTATATGGTTGGTTAGAATGTAAACAAACGACTTCCTCGTAGTATCTACTTTTTGTGTCATTCTGTGTGTTTTTGTTGGAAATTTTTTTGTTATTGCGTGTGATCATTATGGTAAGAAAATAAATCATGTTTTGTGTCGATTTGCTAGAATTCTGAAAGAGAAACACCGGACAAGTACAGCTACTTTGCCGAATGCCGTTGTCTACCATCTTTGCTGATCATGATGCATGCATGCAGGGTTGATTCGCCCATTTGACCGCCATCTTAGGCTTTCCTTAAATTGCTTTTTGTGGGTTTATGAGTGGATTTAGAGACTTGTGGATGCTTTCAATGTGATTATCATGCAATTTAACAACAGAATCAACCCTTCGTAACACTGTATCAAAAGTATGCAACAGACCCATTATGTTAATGGAGATCAAGAAGGGTTTTGAAGGTATCAACATCAGCAAAACTACAGAAAATATTGATAAAGTGTTACATGAAATACATATTATAATATGATAGAGTGGTTTTATCAGTAAAGTTGGCTTGAATTGATAAAATTGGGTCAAAAAGGTACTCAATAATAGGTGGGTCATGTGCCATGGGCATAAAACATCTTGCAAGTTCAAGAAACAACTCCACTGAAATTCATTTCACCAACTTTTCAGGAAACATAAAATCCCGCAGCGACCGTCTACAAGAACAAGTATAAACCGTATAAGTAATTAGAGGCACCTTTTTATCGTCAAGTTCAAATTCTTAATTTCTTCAAGTTGAAATAGAGAAATTACCCGACTTTGCAGGACATTTCGCGTTATATGCAAAATTTCGCGCTTTCGAGGAAAAAGTCGGAATTTCGCGTTTTGTCGCGCAACTTGTTTGGAAACAGCGAAGATCCCTGAGGTACTTGCGGTGCGTGCCGTTCAGGACTCGATTCGCGGCATTTTCAGAATTTCCTGCGAATCGCGGCCGCAAAAAAAATGTGCCTCTAGTTATATTTTAATGCACTTTTGTGACGATATCTATTATCGCACACGCAAGTCGCAAGTTGATGAGCTGCTTCTCTCAAAGGGCACGCCATCGCCACCTTATAATATTAGTCATATTCACCAGAAAAATCAATTCCCGGGAGTTGTTTCCTGAGGCATTGAAATGTGTTTTGCATAATGTATCAACACCAAGAAAGAATTGAAAAATACTGCGGTTAATGAAAAAGAAGAAGAAGAAAAAAAAAAAGATGTAAAAAATAAGTTGAAAAGATAAAAAAGTCAAATACAGTAACATAGTTTTGGAATTTATAGTTTCATCTCATTTTTTCCTCACAGTAGATACTTTTAAAATACGTTTCTTTGAAATTAAAAAAAAAAAAAAAAAAAAAAAAAAAAAAAAAAAAAAAAAAAACGAGTTAAGACAAATAAAAAACAATTACAAAAAAAGACAACTAATTAGTTTGTGTAACAGTGTAGTTAATACATTTTTAATACTATCAGTTTAATGCTCTAGGTACTTTTGGGGACGAAAAGAATGTCAGACAACTCCTGGTGGTAGGCAACCCGCATTACCTATCTCAATAAACTTAATCATTGCAGGTGGCCTACCTGCCAAAATCCAAGGAGTTGTCGGACATCCTTTTTGTCCCCAACTGTACGTTCTTACATAAATGCCTGAAGCATCTTGGTAAACCTTCTGAGAGAGTGCAATTATGCCAATAGAGCTGAATAAAAATTAAATTAAAAAATAAAAATTCGTAAAAATATCTGAGCTAAACAGACTTAAAACTTTCATTTTTGATTCTTTACCAGGAAAAGACAGTTTGAAACATAATTGAGTCATTTTAATACTTTTTAAACATTTGTTACATATTTTTTAATAAATACTCATAGTTAATTTATTTTTCTTGTAATGAATAGCCGTCTTTTTTTCTATCTGCAGTTGTTTACACAGAATCTTATGGAGTTTTGTGAACAGTGGGAACCACTGCAAGCGATTGTGAGTGATTATCGTCTACGTAAGCGTAGGTATCTGGCCCTGTGGCTTGATTTTTACCAAAAGTTTTATCCCATCAAATTGTGCTCCAAAAACCCAAAAAGCCAAAAAAAAAAATGTTTTCACATCCACAACCGTCCACACTCCATAGTCCACAGTCAACCAATAGACTCAATATGCATGGTTCATGACAGACTTTTTAGATAGATAGATATATACGCCTCAGCCGCAGTCTTAGCTCTTGTACGGGTCTTCCACCTCGAATGACACACTTCTGCAAGGCTCTTTCATACCTGTTCAAACCACTTGGTCAAGCAAGGATATCAGTGGATTTTTGGTGCACTGATCATCATCCAACAGCATTTAAAAAATCAAGGATTTTCAAGGACTTTTCAAAGACTTTTCACAGGATTTCAAGGAGTTCCAACAAGTAAAAACGTAGTAATTTTTTTACCAATTTTCTAGAGGCAGACTAAACACATGATGATTCTTACTCAAGGGTGCGATAGCCAGAGGAAAACAGTAGACAAAAAATAAAATAAAAAAAAAAGTCCTGTTGACTCCCGCAATCTTTTTCATGACTTCGCAACCAAAACAACATAACATTCCTCAGGCACACAGATAAAATCAGTGGCGTTGCGTGCAATTTGGCAATGTTGGAGTTTGCCCATTTAAACCCAAGAATAAGATCAAAGTATTGGGTGTTCGGTGAACACCTTTGCATTCGACCCTTTACATAGGTTTAAATAGACAAAATTTCACGCTACGCCACTGGATAAAATTATCAAAAAATGATGAGCTGAAGCCTGTCATTTTCAAGGCTTTTCAAGTACAAGTGACAACTGAATCCAAATTCAAGGATATTCAAGCATATGAAAAACAAACAAAAAATAATCAAGGATATTCAAGGACTTTTCAAGGCCACGAACCATGATATAAAATTCTGCGAACCGCAAACGAATAAAAAAAGACGGCTAATGCAAATGTTTTTCATCTGAAATAAAATGCCCTCAGGCATGTACAACATTCCAAATTGGAGAAGAAAGACTTTTAAGCTGGCGCAAGTTACAAAGAGACAAGGGTGGATACAGGAACTTGTCTTTCTCTCTCTCTTCCTATTTGAACGCATGCGTTAGAAAAAGGCAGAGATAGGGATTAAGTTACATGATGACTCCCTCAGCTATCCTTTTCTAACACAAGTGTTTAAATGGTCACAGAGAGAGAAAGACAAATTCTTAAGACTTAGAAAAAATCAAGGTACAAAATTTTAAGAAAAAATTACACAAAAATTCACTTTTGTTTTCAATATGGTCCTACTACAATCCTGAAATTCTTAGGGGAGAGTAAAATCCTAGAGAGCAAGTGTCCCTTTCACTTGGTGTGCGTGCCTATAAAAATCCTGATAATGGGGCTCTTGCAAACTTTTGCTATGAGCAAATAAATATTCCTTTTCGATGTAAAGACCAGCGAAAATCACAAAAATCACACTAAAATAGTTTAGAATAGGGCTGTTGAGTGAGTCGGGGATTCGTGATTTTTCTGCGTGATCTTATAGACCTAAACGCGGGAAGAACGAAGATGGCTTCAGTTTTTTTCTACGTTGCGCCGTTCCTGAGAAAATTGAAGTTGAAAATTGGATCCTTAAAAAACGGCTTTTTGGCGGGAAACTGGCTGCGCGGTGCATTGTGGGTGCCTTTTGACGTCAATGCTCCGGTTCTCAGTTGAGGGGCTCAAGCGTCTTGCTTTCAGCACAGCGAGACCGCATGCGACCCATTGATCATGCGGCAGTTGAGGGGAGGCCGCCTGCAGTGGCCCCGATCAAGCCGTCTTCTCACGCCATTTTCTCGAAAACCGTAAGTCTCAGCAAAGAACCGACTTGTTTGATCGAAAGAACATGAATTTATCCATTGGGATGGTTTGGTTGTTTTTTTTTTTTCAGTCTTACCTATACGAGACGAGTAAAGAGAAAATCACATGAAAATTAAGATTATAGAACGAAACTTCCGATAATCCCCTTCTTTAAATCTCTGTCCCCCAGTAGACATAGCAGAGTTAAAAAAATCGAATGAAACATAAGCATCGGAAATTTTACGCTCTATAAATTTGTCCTTCTGTGTTTTTCTCTCAAAATGGACGGTAAACAAGGAAAATTGAAAAATTCTGCGAAAATGTCGGATTTTCAGCGATATTCCGGGAATCGAAATTTTTGAGATTGGCTCGTTATCTGACTCATGGAGGAACAAAAAGTAATATAAGTGTAACCAATCGAATGGAAATTTTCTAATCTTCCTCTTTGATAACCAGCATTTTTCGTGTAAGACGCATCGGTACCAAAATATTGGTGAAAAACTGCGTCGAGTTCTGGGTTGAAATGACACTCTCACCATCAAGATCGTCCAAGTTGCTGCTGTTTTTTGCATTTTCCATGGTTTCGGTGCGTCTTACATGAAAAATGATCGAAACAAAAGAGAAAGATTAGAAAATTTCCATTTGATTGGTTACACTTATATTATTTTTGGCTCTTCCATGAGTCAGATAACGAGCCGATCTCAAATATTTCGATTTCCGGAATATCGCTGAAAATCCGAAATTTTCGCAGAACTTTTCAATTTCCCTTGTTTACCGTCCATTTTTAGAGAAAAACACTAAAGAACAAACTTAAAGAGCGTAAAATTTCAGATAGATATGTTTCATTCGATTTTTTGAGCGTTGCTTTGTAAATTGGGTATAGACAGTGATTTACAGAAAAGGACTGTCGGAAGTTTCGTTCTCTAACCTTAAATTGTTATCTGATTTTCGGTCCATCCGTCTCCTTCGTCAGTTTGAGAAAAAAACCATCAATCCATGTCAAATGATAATTTTGTGCTCTTTCGATTAATTAGATTGGTTTGTTTCTGATACTTACAGTTTTCGAGAAAATGGAGTGAGAAGGCGGCTTGATCGGAGCCACCGGCGGCTGCCGCAGGATTCAATAGGCCTGCCACGCTGCCGTTCGGCCGACAGAATAGGGATGGGTACCTGGAGGCTGAGCAAACCGAAGAAATGACGTAGCGGTGACTCGCTAGCCGATGTTTCCCGCCACGGGCCGTTTTAAATCTTATCAATTTTTCGGCACTTTGAACCTATTTTTTTCGGTGTTCCCGCGTCCAAATGAAAAAAAGAAAAAATATGGGGTCCTTAATTTTTCGTCTTCTTTCATAATTTGAATTAAAAAAATTCGACTCAACAGCCCTATTCAATAATAAACTCACAAAACTGCTATAGCCCCAAGATCGTAATGGCGGTTCAACGCAGGTATTATGGGAGATTCCTGTCTAATCTGTCACTTTCTCTACGGAAACACCGAGATACGTCTCAATTTAGATAGGAATCTCCGATGATACCTGCGTCTCTCCGCCATTAAGCCCGATTCTGAGAGCAAGTTTCGTGATTTTTAGTGTACTCACAACTCACCATCATTTTTACAGGTTCTTATACAAGAATCAACTGTTCGGTCCCCTGTAGCATAAGTTTGCAAGAACCCCATTATGACTACAGCTATTCAGCAAGGGATAAAATTACTTATCAGACGCTACAAAAAGGATTGGAAATTGAATAGCGAATCTTCCTCTTGGACAAGCTGTTAGCAGCATTGCCATAAGTAAATGGTAGAAATTATCAAAATTTTCCCGTTTAATTCAACATAAAATTCGGATAACTTTTGCCATAAATAGCAACACTTTCTGTCAGCAAATAATTTCCAGAGAGCTGCGGAGAATCGATTGCACAGAGTTAAATAAAAGATTGTTTAGAATAGTTGCTCACATATCAGAGTTCAAGGGTCTAGGGGCTTAATTTGACAATATGTGTCACAAATCATTATTCCCTTGGACTCTTTAAGCAAAGTTTAGCGATCGAATAATATTCACTTAAAGAATTGATGATTGCTAACTGATGCCGCTGATCGGTGAAAAATCTAGCCAATGAGAGTCGAGAATGAACTTCTGAATGATCGTGAAAATGAAAAATGCTACAGTATTATTCCATAACATAACCTCTAAATCAGCTCTAAATAACATGACCATTTTTAATAATAAAACTAGCGTTTTCGAAGCTAAAATTATGTTTGTCTCATAGGAAAATGACTTCTACCCATGGTCTGTACAATAAACTTTATTCGAAAAGTTCGTTGTTTCCGAAATTATCGTGGCGAAAGGAGTCCAACAGGATAGAAGATGAGATTTTTGACACCGGTTGCAACACTTTAAAATCAAATTTACCTCCGGAGGTGAATTCGACATTTCCAAATTGTTGGAATTCAACGGTCTCCTGTGAGACCAACGAAACAATCGAATATCATCAAAATAAAATGCAAATCCATCGAATATCAAACGACGGTGAATGATATTCGATCGCTAAAATTCGCCTTTTAATTGATAGTAGCTTGGAGGAGGGTGAGGGAGAGGGGGGGAGGGTGTCATAAGAGTTAAAATTTCACGTAAATGAAAATGAGAAAGCAGAGCTTCGGAAACAAATGGAAGAAACAAATGTTACCTTGATATAAAAAGAAAAAAAATAATAATAAATACTGAGAAGTTCACAAAGAATACTGAGACTGCACATATATATATATATATATATATATATATATATATATATATATATATATATATATATATATATATATATATATATATATATATATATATATATATATATATACAGTTTGAATGATTCAATTCAAAAGGGAAAGCGGGGAGGAGGTAAAAAGGAGGGAAAAGTGTGGGAGAGGTTCATAGAAAGTTCAGACTCAAGATCATTATGACAGATACAAAGGCCAAGAGAGGGAGAGGGAAAAACAGAGTCTCAGGAGTGAAGAATTTTCACAAGCACGCAATCCTTAGATTACGTGCGAATTGTGGAAGGTCAGTGAGAATTGAAGAAGCACCACCAAAACATTGGATACTTTACTGTATAAACGCAAAGCATGTTTCATTGTTTCATAAACAATTATAAATATACTTATTCCATCAGTTTGTGCTGTTTTAAGTGCTGAGTTTTTGCCGGCGGGTCCTGGTTAGTGGATTGTAGAAGCATTTCTGCAAAAAACTAATTGATTAAGGAAGCACTTCCGGAAAAAGGTTATCCATCATGGAGGCACTTCTGCAGAAAAGGGGGGGGGGGTGAGGATTGTGGAAGCAATCCCAGCTTGTGCGTAAATTGTGGAGGGAAAGAACAATCTGCACCCTTACAGAGTCTCTCTAAGAACCACAAGAGAGTTGAATCACTATTGAATCCACCATTTCTGATTAACTATCAGATTCAGGCACCTGCTGAGGGCGGGCTGAGGCCTCGGGAGGCAAAATGCAAACGGTCGACAGCTTTTAATAGCAAAAAAAGCTTGTGACAAGTTTTGATGAAGCTCAGAATTAATGTAAATTAGGCTGAGGGAGGAAAATTACAAAACAATGTGCCTAAAATGAGAGCTGCTGTTATATGTGTATACCTACAGAGTAACTTCGATTATCCAGACAGGTCCTGACTGGGCACCATCCAGTACCAAAATATCCGGATAATCAAATTCCGGGGAAGAAAATTCCAAATTACGTGAAAAATGCACTTGTAATTAGCAAAATGTACACTATTAGGGATGTATTAACGAGAACATTGAAATCTAGATCTTTATAATGTAATTACAACTGATTGAGACGTATTTCCTGATCACGTTTCGGTCAGGGTTTCACCGGTTTCTCTTCTAAGGGTTTCTAAAACTGTTTCCGGACCCCATCCGGTTAGTCGATTTCCGGATAATTGAGGTTACACTGTATTTAATGGCACATCTAGTGGATTGAAAGATCTTCAATACCAATCTGGAATCTTCAATAGAATTACACAAATAGCCCGAAAAATTTCACAATATGAGGAGAGAATAAAATGGGATCAAAGCTAAAAAATTACATAAATTTTCTGGAATTTTTTTTTTTTTTAATTTTCTGGAATCTTCTAAAGATGCTTTGTGCAGGTGGGAATAATTTACTTATGAATACAGGAAAATTCCTACATCAACTAGTGGACAGATGCCTGCCCATGAGGTTTTTGTACTTTACATGATAGACATTCTTAGATCAAAGATAAAGGTACTTACAAAAAGAATAGTTCTATATTAGGGTGGGTCGAAAATCCAGGATTTGCGATATCGCAAACCTAATAGCAAAAAAAACATGTAGTATGCACGTGTGATCACGGGGAAAAAAAGAAAATTGAAATTGGGGGTCGTTTGACCCTCGCGCACAGTGGTCAAAGTTTCCGATTTTTTGGAAATTTCATGTTTTTTGGTTGTTTTTTGCCTAAAAGTGAAAGAAATTACTGTTTAAAGAAAAAATGAACCTAACCATCCGAAAGAGCGTGAAATTCTACACTAAATTGATAGGTTAATCTTTACACAACTCATCCTTATCGTTCAGAAATGAACGGTTATACATCCAAAGTCGCTAATCACCGAAAATCGCCGTTTTCAGTGATTTTCGACGGTATTCGACGTTTTTTCTCAGTTTGGACTGGTACTATGGCGAATTGTTCATGAGCCCGTTTTGTATGCACGTGTGATCACGGGGAAAAAAAGAAAATTGAAATTGGGGGTCGTTTGACCCTCGCGCACAGTGGTCAAAGTTTCCGATTTTTTGGAAATTTCGTGTTTTTTGGTTGTTTTTTGCCTAAAAGTGAAAGAAATTACTGTTTAAAGAAAAAATGAACCTAACCATCCGAAAGAGCGTGAAATTCTACACTAAATTGATAGGTTAATCTTTACACAACTCATCCTTATCGTTCAGAAATGAACGGTTATACATCCAAAGTCGCTAATCACCGAAAATCGCCGTTTTCAGTGATTTTCGACGGTATTCGACGTTTTTTCTCAGTTTGGACTGGTATTATGGCGAATTATTCAAGAGCCCGTTTTGAAGAGCGTTTAGAAGTAGTTCATGAAGCTTCTTGTTTACGAAATCTTCTTGAAATGCAAATTTTTCCGACTGCTCAGAGGACTGATCTAAGTTTTCACATGAATGAAGACGAGCCGCATCACTTTCTTTTCTTTCGGCTGCTTTTTTCTGTTTTTGAGTTTCATTTCTGTCGACATTACCTATCTTTCCTTGCTGCATGTTACGTATAAAAAAGAGGAATTTGAGCTCTTTTTTTGGAACTTTTTTTCGCTATTGCAATTGCATTTCACGACGGCGGCGCCGCACTTGCACAAATCAATATTTTTAGTACCACATGTGCACGTAAACGAGATTGGGCACCTACAAACTGTGACTTCAAACAACAGAGACGCTTTTTCTTTAAATTTAGCAATTTTTGCTTGAAATTTTGGATTCTTGAAGTCTCTTTTGTACGATTTTTTTAACTTATAGTACTGGTTGTGAAAATAATGTATCAACTGTAGTATTCTTGTCTTAGAGACAGTTGGAATAGATGCACGCTGGTAAACTCTTATTATTCCGTCTGCAACCGTGTCCGCAACTTGAGAAAAACTGATGGAGGTATAATTTAGTTTCACAGCAAGTTTATATCTCTCTTCAAGACAATACTTTAATACTTCTTCACTAGTAGGAAGTTTGTTAGATGGCAGGTCTTGAGGATTACCAAATATCGGACATTTAAAAGCACTGCGTGTAAAAAAACGAGACATGTTTATTGTTTACTGTTAAACTGAAAGAGAAAAACAAGATTCGAGGTAGAGCGTTTGAATCAGTAACATAAAGGCAGATGATCGCAGAATGAATCTGTTCGGGTGCTGCCTTAAATAGTTTCGCCTGTTTAACCCTTGTGAGCCTAAGGTATTTCGGCAACACGAAGGACTAAGGGGGGGTATTTTTGTACCCCAAGGATATTTTCATGCAGCACAGTCAGTATCAATAATTTTGAAACTTTAATGGATGGATTATGTAATTAGTACCCTAAGAGAGTAATTTATGTGAAATTTGAGTAAATTTTTGCTATGTTGCCAAATTTACACCTACTTTTAAAAAAAATGTCAAAATAAAAAAATGGAAAAAATGAAATGAGGTACCATCTTATTTTTCCATTTTTGATAAATTTCCAATTTTTTTTCAATGATCTGACTTAATATTCTTAATCTACATAAAATTTCCGTAAAATTCACTGTAATAGATGGTTCCAAACTTAAAACTGGCAGGACGAAGGGGGGGATATTTGTTCCCCAACACTTTAAATTTCTATAATATCGACAAAAATTCATAAAAATTAATGAAATTTGGTGGACGTGTTCTAAGTATCCTAACTTAAAATGTCATGAAGTCCCAAAAAATTTTGAGCAGTTTTGACAAAATGGCGTCAAAAAAACTGGCCTGGGGGTACAAATGTACCCTCCCTTAGGCTCACAAGGGTTAAGAGAAGAAAACTAGCGTTAGTTCTGCCCTTCAGACGAAGTTATACAATGGATGAGGTGTGAATTAAAACTTTAATGCATCACAAGCAATGGCTCATGCAACAGAGTTCAAAGACACTTGTCCTGCTTGATGTTAATCGATCGCAAAACCTATGAAATATCAATGAATGGTATATTGGCCACGTTGTCACAGGAAGCACACCATTTATATACTTTGTTTCAACTGTAGAAACGATTATTAATTGCGAATAAAACTGTTTTGAGAAAGATCAGATCTTAAGGAAGCTCTTTGATCATCAATTTGAATTTTGTTTCAAAGGTTTGTCAGTAAAACTACGACGTAACATTGAATTATTTTTTAGCCGTAGATTCTCGACTTCCATGGAAATGATTCAATTGCTACTAAGGTAGCCAACTGATCATTCGTCAAAATAGATGAGAAATGAAACGCGTCTCTTAATATTTGTGCGCAATGTGCCTTTTCCCAGGAGATTTCGTATGAGAAGAGTGAACGGAACCTATATCAGCCTCATTTTTCAATCAAATCGTAACGATATACTGCGTTGTAATCTCAAAGAGCTGTGGTTAGACACAGCCAAACATCATTCGTTCTGTCACTGAAAATGTGAGTTTAATTATCAATCACTTTTACTTTAGTGTACGCAAAATTAGCTGCTTGCTTTATTTATCGTGAGTGCATGATCGGCGCTGTGTGTATGATTGAAGTAAAGGATATCTCAAATTCCTAGGTTCTTTACTTCAATAATACACACAGCGCCGATCATGCATTCACGATAAATAAAGCGAGCAGCTGATTCTCGATCGAGGCAATTTACGGTGCTGCGATGCTTACTGTGTGATTCTAAACTGCTTTAAAATGCAAGTTTTGCTTTACCTCGAATCTTTTTTCTCTCTCGTTTAAACGGAAAAGGCGCATCTTGAGTTTTTGAATGGCCTCAACTTGCTACTCAACGAGACTTGAACGCAACAAAACATCCGGATCTGGTATTATTTAGCCCCATGGAAAATTTAAAGCTCCTATAAATTACTTTTTGCCGAATATGAATGATGCAAACGCAACAGCGTGTTTGTCTTCAGACGTTTCTCACAGAATGTATAGTTCAAGAGTCTTTTTGAACTTTTTGTATTTTTCGTCTTCAGCTCAGTTATGAGCCAGTGTGCTGCGGACACCGGAAATGGCATTATTTCTGAGCAAAAAGCTTCATGAACTACTTCTAAACGCTCTTCAAAACGGGCTCTTGAACAATTCGCCTTAATACCAGTCCAAACTGAGAAAAAACGTCGAATACCGTCGAAAATCACTGAAAACGGCGATTTTCGGTGATTAGCGACTTTGGATGTATAACCGTTCATTTCTGAACGATAAGGATGAGTTGTGTAAAGATTAACCTATCAATTTGGTGTAGAATTTCACGCTCTTTCGGATGGTTAGGTTCATTTTTTCTTTAAACAGTAATTTCTTTCACTTTTAGGCAAAAAACAACCAAAAAACATGAAATTTCAAAAAAATCGGAAACTTTGACCACTGTGCGCGAGGGTCAAACGACCCCCAATTTCAATTTCCTTTTTTTCCCCGTGATCACACGTGCATACTACATGTTTTTTTTGCTATTAGGTTTGCGATATCGCGAATCCTGGATTTTCGACCCACCCTATTCTATATTCTTATAAATACATTGAAAAAAAAAAAAAAATCAAATAAACATTGATTATTACCTCTAATAATACTTAACAAGAAGGAAAATAGAGCTGCAAGGGGAGGGTTTAATAGATGTAATACAATAAATGTTGGATGCATTATCTGTTCAAGTTTGAAGAAGTCATACCTCAACTGTGAACTCAGCCAGAAAAAAGTCACAGCTGCAGATTTTTGAGAAAAACAGACTTGTAAGTTTACTTGTGTCCATCAGCTAAAATACCTAAGGCGACTCGTGCTATTTGGCAACCATGTTTTTTGTCATTTGAAGCAATGCAAAAGTATCGATTTCTCAGGAATTCAGTAACTCCTCTAAAGATTGATTATTTTAAGTAGGTTTAAATGGAGAAAATCCATCGTTACTACATAAGACCCGTTTTATTCCCATCTGCTGTCCAGCAATTCAGCGAATGGAATCCAGCAAACCGTTTCTCAATTCCGCTGGATTTGATTCGCTGCCAGCAGTCCCAGTGGTCTCCTAAGGCCGCTGAGTGTCCGCTGGATAGACCTTCTTTATTTACATCTGTGTTTACAAATGGACGAAGCCTAGCCTCGTTAAAGCAAAATTGTACGAATTGACAGAAACGCTTCGCTGGACCGATGGACAGATGGATCCCAGCAGTCCCAGCTTTTAGACCCGGTTTTCTTCCCATCCGCTGCCTAGCAATCCAGCAAACCGTTTCTTTCCTCTCCTCTGAATTCCATTCACTGCCAGCAGCTGCCAGTGGTCCCAGCGGTCTCCTGAGGCCGCTGGGCGTTCGTTGGATAGGCCTTTTTTGTTTACATCTGTGTTTATAAATGGGCGAAGCCTGACCTCTTCAAGCAAAATCGTACGAATTGACAGGAACACTTCGCTGGACCGATGGACAGATAGATCAGTACAGTCCCAGCTAAATTCTCGCTGGATCAGTGCAGTAGATGGGAAAAAAAACGCATCTAAAAGTTCTCGCTGGATCAGTGCAAAGGATGGGGGAAAAAACGCATCTATAGCACAAGCCGCCATTGTAAAATACACCTTGCATGACGCATGTAGATACTGAAAAAACTGTTTTTTCAGCTACATCTCAGAGACAAGAAAATCACAGATAATTAATGTAGCATTTTCAGTGAGTCCTAGGGGATGCCATTAGTTGCTGAAGAATCCAGTTATCGATTTGAAAATTAGAGGATTTATGCTTTCAAGTATGACAAATTGATTGAGGTATTTGCCAGAAAAATAACACAAGCTTGTATGGGTCTTTTTTCCAGCAAGGTCCACAATTTTTTGTAGAGTTGTGCGAGTAAGGATTTTTAAAATTTGAGCTGAGTTCAAATTTTTCTGATCATAAAAACCTGAATTTAAGTCAAAGACTAGTTCCATTCAGTGTTTGACTAAAATATTAAACTTTTTAGAATTAGCTATCAGAGTAATTTAAAAACTGTACATGCTTCGGGTAAATTATTAATGATTTCATACTAATTTTTACAGAGTTGAGCGGGTGAGAATTTTTGAAATTCGATCTGAGGTCAAATTTTTTTGATCATGAAAATTTGAATTTGAGTCACAGACTAATATACCTAATTACTTAAAGTCAGTCTTGGATTAATAATTCAAGCTTCTCAATTTTAGATTAAACCATGATTTAGAAATTGAGTATGCTTCCAAAATATTGAAAATGATCTCACATCAATTAAAAGCGTCATTAATACTTTTTCACTGAAAATATGAATGCTTATTTTTTAGAAGAGAAACAATCCTCAATAGTTGAAAACTGAATTCACTTGGATTAGGTATTCAAGATTCAGGATTTTCGATAATGACTTCAGCTGTTACTTACTAACAAATTATAATCAATAAGGTATCTAACTCATAAAGAACTGCTGAGACCAACACAAAATGGAGCTGTTGCAAACTTTTGCTACAGGCTTATTAATAATAGTTGAATGTGGGGCAAAACCATGTAAAAATAACTATTAGTGAACTAAAAATCATGAAATCCACTCCTGAACTCATGAAACTCATTATTTTTACAGGGTTTTACCCCATAATAAACTATTAATAAGCCTGTAGCAAAAGTTTACAACAGCTCCATTGCATGGTGAAAAACTTCAATTCCAAAGAGGTTCATCCAGCTTCCATAAGGAATGGGCTATCGTCAAAAAAATTTCATTATTTCAGGGTCATTAGAGCTTGTTGAGACGCGTTCAAAAATGTCCAGTGTTTTAATTTTGGTCAACTGTGAAGGGGCGGGGGGAGGGGGGCTCAAAGTCAAAATTTCAAAGTCCCATAACTTTCTCCCAAATTATTATTTTGACTTGTATTTCACGCCAAAAGATTCCTCTAAAAAAGAGCTTTCGATTGTTGTGTATGAAAGTCCAATTAAATATATTGGTTTCACATTTTTTCAATTGGACTTTCATACACAACAATCGAAAGCTCTTTTAAAGAGGAATCTTTTGGCATAAAATAAAAGTCAAAATAATAATTTGGGAGAAAGTTATGGGACTTTGAAATTTTGACTTTGAGCCCCCCTCCCCCCGTTCCCAGTTGACCAAAATTAAAACACTGGACATTTTTGAACGCGTCTCGACGAGCTCTATTGACCCTGAAATTATGAAATTTTTTTGATGATAGTCCATTCCTTATGGGAGCTGGATGAACCTCTTTCCAATGAATCCAATGTTGTGTTTTAAAAAACAAAAAAATACATAGTTGCAAGGAATCTAAGCTAAAACCAATAAAACATAAAAAAAAGGAACGTTTTGGGGCATCGTCAGCTAAATGAAAGGAAAAGTGCAACAATGCACACAACGTACGCAACGTTTACCAATGCGTTTTTTTTTTAATTATTATTTTTATTTTATTTTAGCTTTGTTACCACTTTCATGTGTGTTTTCATTGTTATATTATCAGACTGCTAATTGCGTTTTATTGGTTTAGAAAACTTTTTTTGGTGTTTTATTGATTTAAAACTTGAACTTTTGAGCGCCTGCGAGTGCACACCACTAGAGTTTCGAATAAGCGACTTTCACTTTCGGATACGCACCCTCAGTTTTAGCAATCAACTTTTGGGTTTGATTTTTTCAAACATGAACTGCTTACCTTTGTCGACGGGAAGATTGTCACTATTAATGTTCATTTTCTTCTTCAAAAAATGAAACTGCTGCAGAGCGAATTGGTAGAGCTCATTCTCGAGCTGCCAAACTGATGAGTTCTGCACTCGTTTGATTGTTTCTTCAGAAGGATCTAATTTTTTCACAGTTTTTCGCAAGTGAGACTTTTTACCTGCAAGAGAAAATTCAAATTGGCTTAGTAATGATTAATAAACCTTAGATCAAATTTCATTTAGAAACCTCCTAACTAGGATTGAAAGTTCTATCCCAAGGGATATAGGACCGCAAAGAATCTTACACAATTAATAGACTGTTTTAGTAGAGCAATATATCTTATCGATTGCCGTCCGAGGGCCTCTGGTTCCAAACAAACTCTGATTCAATGCATTTTCCCCATAAGCGGATTTTTGAACGGAAATTTAGACAGTTAAATCAAACAATTAATGCAACTTTTTTGCGATTATGAATTCTACGTCCTCGAAAATGCTTAATTATGCCTGGTTCTACCGCTAAAACTGCCGAAATCAACAAGATATTACAGATTAAATGATCCGCTTGGAGGTTGGAATCACCCAAATGTTATTGTTGTTGTTGTGGAATTGGCGGGATTTCGGGCGATTCTAACCTACAAATGCAATGTTTAATCTGTAATAACCTACTGATTATGGCAGTTTTAGTCAAGGAGCCAGGCATAATTAAGCATTTTCGAGGACGTAGAATTCATAATCGCAAAAAGGTCGCATTAATTGTTTGATTTAATACCCTAAATTTCCGTTCAAAAGTTCGCTTAAGGGGAAATTACAGTGAACCAGAGTTTGTTTGGAACCAGAAGCCCTCGGACGGCAATTGATACGATATATTGCTCTACTCTGTGATATGCTCCATTATCTGTACAGTATTTATCTGTTATATTCTATAGATAATTTGAACACTACATAATTAACATATTACCAAACCATATTAATAGGATATATAATGTAATACAAATTAAAAATTTTCCAATCACAGATTTATGTGACCATTCACAACATTGCCCTCCATTCTCATCTTTGAAATGATTAAATTCATTACAGAAAACCCTGGGGACTTTGTCCAATTTAGAGAAACCCACGACTACAGCACTCGTAGGGGCTATGACATCCAACTGTCCTCCGTTAGCTCCAGCTCTCATAGCTCACGATTAAACACTAAAGTTGCGAGAGTCTGCAACAAACTTCCGGAGGAGATAAAAAGGGAAGACAGCTATCCTGCATTTTTGGCTAAGCTCAGGGCTTTCCTTCGGATCAAAGCCTTCTACTCTATAGATGAGTTTATGAGTTAATGAGTTATGTTGTGTCTTTATTATTACTAATGTATTGACTTGTACGATAACACTATGATGTTTCAGTTCCAATGTGCTAATTTTTGAAAATGAATAAATAAATAAATTCATGATCTGGTCACAAATTTGTGGCCTACCTTGCTAGACAGGTTTCGAAAACCATCAGCTGGTCACAAAATTTGAAACCAAAGATGGCGGACACCCATTTAATTACACAGTAACAAAGGGACCAAACTCGGTTACTACATAAAACACGTCTATAGACTGAAGAGCTATTTGGATCATTTCATGCAAAGACCAAATAAATACAAAAATTGAAAAAGTCTTCTATCAGAGGTTTATTAACCGAAGAATATTTCTGAGGGAAAACAAGAAATCAGCTTGTGGTGACGCTTAAAATGTTTAAATTTTTCAAAAAAGTATTATCATTCTTAATTTTTTTATACATGTTTTCATTTACTTATTTTTTTGAAAAATACCTTGATAAGTTCGTTTTTTATGTTTAAATGAGGCTGTTGCAAACTTTTGATACAAGCGATCCACGGTCAATTTAGCAGTAAAAACCCTGTAAAAACCTGATAAAAATGATGCTGGTAGCACTAAAAACTCCCAAAATCCTCTCTTAAACTCATAAAATGCTTTTGAGCGCACGATCATAACGGCAATGCACACTAATCATGGGAGAATCATATCTGAAAATATTGTCACTCCAAAAGTCAAAAAGTGGCCAATAAGAGACGACTTTTCTTTGGCACCCGTGTCACGGTAAATTAATTGGCTGTGAATCACTACTCTTGTGACTAGTTGCTCTGTTAATCTTCCTTCTGAGCATAGAAAGAGGGACAAAATCAAGATAAGAATCTCCAATGATTGGTGCGCAACACCGCTCTTACAATCGCATTTATGAAAACATTTTACAAGTTTACAAGTAAAATTTGTAAATTTTTACTATGTATTGTTATTTTCGCAGGTTTTTACAACTGAATCAACCCTCAAATCATCTCTTGCAAAAGTTTGCGACTGCCACATTCAAATGAAATAAATCTCTTATGCTTCAGTAATTTTCATGAAAAAATTTGACCCCACATTACTTGTTAAATGCAGAAACCCAAAAAGTCAGCGACCTGAAATATGGTTTGGCGTTCAACAGCAAAGGTTTTCTCACCCAAAAAGTTAAACCTAAGGAGAAGGGCCATGCCATGTTAACATTTAGATAAATGAACTTACTGGAGAAGAAATGAGAACTAGCACCGTGGAAGAATCTAGGAAGTGCAGTTTCTATGATTGAAATGAAATCAGACAACTCCTCCATAACACCTACAACTAAATAATACTCAACGATATTGCGCTTGGCTTGTTCCACAGCCCACCTGCTCCCAGGAACCCTGTAATCGAAAACATTTCAAAATGAAAAGAAAAAATAAATTGGAATAAGAATATGAACTCAGCCTCCTCAGCAGCTACTTGCTGCAGCTTGTTATGCTTATATTTCACGTGGAAGGGAGACAAGGGAGATGAAATAGCAAAATGGAGATCATGATCCATGACCATGACCATAAAGGATCACCTCAAGGGGATAGGATAATGAGTAAACGGATGAAGCATTAGCGGGATGTGCTACTTAGGCTGTCCTGTTGGCGGATAAAGGGGGGGCAAAGGGGGCGACCCCCCCCCCCGTTCGGCTAAAAGAGGGGGAGGAAGGGGGAAAGAAAGGGAGAAAAACAAAATAGGGGGTCGCCTAAGGACGAACATCTCAAGTTCGCATTCCCCGTTCGCGAGGGCTGGATCCGCCAAAGGGGGTTTCCCAAAATGACTGCGACTGCCTCTCGTACGGGTGTTTGTTGCATCCTGGCAATACATCAATGAATTAAGGTTGTAGTCCATCTCATTAGCTTTCGAACGAGCTTAAAAACAATGAACTTGGTCGAAAATTGACCGACTTGTGAAGTTTCTTTAGAAATGTGTTTGAAAAGACCCTCCAGAATATTTTGACATATTTATTTTGCAAAAATAACATTTTGTTTGCTTATTTTTTTCACAAAATTTTTTACATGGACTTATGAAAAGTCAAAAACTGCTTAGTCCTCATCAGATGAGGCATTAACCGATTTCTTCTCTCGTTCTTTCTCGAAGTATTGGCCTTGTTCTCGGATACACCGCTGCATTTGCTTGTCCCATTTTTTCAAGATTGTTTTCGGAAATTCTTCTTCGGGGAGATTTCTTCTTGAAGCAAATCATCACTAATTGTGACAAAAAGCTTCTTAATCTCCTAATCAGTTGAACTTTTATCTCTCACTGTGACCAGCTTCATTCATTGAGTTGCGCGCTGCTACCAAGATCAGTTGAAAAGTTGTCAAACTTACAATCAAATTTTCTGGGGGTCTTTTCAAAAACATGTCCAAAAAAACTTTGTAAGTATGTATGTCAATTTTTGACCAAATTTATTGTGTGAGGGCTCGTTCGAAAGCTAATAAGATGGACTACAACCTTAAACCGTCGTTGTATAGCTAGAATGCGATAAACGCCCGTACCAGAGGCAGTTGCAGTCATTTTGGACAGCCTGTTTAGATTGATTGATTAATGCCATGAATTATTTCAAGCATTGACCCCAGATCATATCGATACAATCAATGGTTCACCTTCAGAGATACTTGTCTGGTTTCTTACTGAATGGACCTCCTTAATAAATAGATGAATAAATGAATATACACGGATACATACATAAAAAAAAAAAAAAAAAAAAAAAAAAAAAAAAAAAATTGCCTTTTCTTTAAATCAAAATTAATTTGAAAAAAAGAAGAAAAAGAAAACCAAAATATCTCTCAAGAAGGAGAAACTTACCAGCATTCAGCAGCTTGTCCACAGAGGAAAGGTATTTGCAGCCACATATTGTTAAAATCACAGTCAGGCTTTTGTTTTTCAACGCATTCGTCAAAAGTCTAAAACGAGAAGTTTAAAAAAAGAAAAGAAATGAGTTGAACTGAAAGATAGGTTATGCTGGGCAGGATTTCTCAGAGACAAATAGAGACGAAGCACTAACGGCTGCAGCAGAGGCACGCTAAATTCAATTCTCGCAGATTCAACAAAACAACAGTCAACGTAGGAGGGTGTTGAATGTTGAGCACCCTCCTCTACACTTCCCAGCCTATCCCCCCTGTGTCTGCCGAATGTTACCGTTCAACACCACGCGACATCAAAAGGGGTTTACTGATGTTTTATGTGTTATTTTGTTGAATCCCCGAAAATTCATTGCGCCTTAAAACTTCCCTATGTATTTTAGCGTAGTGTTTCGTCTCTGTTTGTCTCTGGGATTTCTGGCTCCTCCTTCCTGAACACCAAATAAAAAGAGAAAGTAAAATCAAAAGAGACTTGCAGGTCCATACGAAAATGAGATACATAAGTCATCATTAAATAGCAGGCATCATAACATAACATCAATTCTATAACAATGGGGCTCTGGCTAACTAATGCTACTTGCGATTGAAAATAGTTAATTCTTGCGTAGAAAAAAACTAGTGGAAATGACAGTAAGTGTACTAATATTTGTGAAATTCACTCATAGACTCACAAAATGACTTTCAAGTTCTAAGCGTGATGGCCGAGCTACGCAGGTACCATGAGAGCTTCCAATCTAATTTGAGACTTTCCTTCATATTTTTACAAAGAAAGAGACAAATGGGGCTCTTACAATTTTTTGAAACAGGGGATTGAAGAGCATGGGCGGATACAGGGAATTGTCTTTCTCTCTCTCCCTCCATTTGAACATATGTGTTAGAAAAGGACAGCAGAGGGGGCCATCACGTGACTTTGGCCCCCTCTTCTGTCCTTTTCTAACGCACGCTTTCAAATGGGAGGAGAGAGAGAAAGACAATTCCCTGTATCCGCCCATGTTGAAGAGTTGATTCTTGCATAATTCTTGCGGTTATAGAGCAGAGAAATGGATACGATTTTGAGGAAACGACAATTATTTTCAAGTTCCAACGCCTGTTATGACCTGTGGGGTGAATATGAGCATTTGAATCCGTAACCACAGAAATCAACTATAGAATGTAGGATCATTCCACTGAAAATGTGACACCCGTAACACTTTAAAGTAATATTTCTCAGGTACCGATAAAATTTGTTGCATTTTTGAGGCTAAGAAAGAAATGAGCTTTAGTAGAATAATTTTGATTGAATGACATTATTTTTCTTCGAACCAAAAGATGTCGATCAATAGTGTTACGGGTGTCACATGTACTGTGGAATGACCCTGTAAAAAGCCAAGTGAAGCTTACTGGTCTTACAATTTGCAGATACGCTAGGTCAAGGTTGCGGGTACCAAAGAGGTTGATCCAGCTCCCATAAGGAGTGGGCCCCTCGAGTTTTCAAACCAAACCTTTTTAGATCGATAGAGCTACCTCGGGGGGTTCTGAAAAGGCCCAGTTTTTTAATTTTGACCCCATAGAGACGGGGGGGCGGGGGGTCAAAGGTGAAACCTTTAAACCGTTATAACTCCCTCAAAAATTAAGGTATCAAAACGAACTTGACGCCAAAAGATAGAACATACAAAGAGCTTTCTAACCATATATAGGTTTTTAAAGTTCCAACAATTTTAAGTCCCATTTTTGGCGATTTTTCGAATTTTCAAAATCAAAAATTTTGATTTGTCGATTTTTTAAGGGAGGCGGATCCTGGCTAGGAAAACAAAAAACTGTCAGGAAAGTAGCGAAAGTAATGACCTTTTTAACAGCGCAAACCGCAATGTGGGGAAATGTTTCGTTTCAGAGATATAAGGCCGCAAAGTTGACGCGTCGAGATTTCTAGCGCTTCTCGAGGCGCGCGCGATGCCTGCCGACGGAAATTCACGCACAGGGAAACTGCATGACTTGAATAAATGGGAGGGGAACATTGGAAGACGCTTCTTATCTCATACATTCATTAGATTTAGGGTTTGTACTTCCATTTCATTAACCCCCCCCCCCTTCCCCTCAAAAAAGAAATGAGCCGCGGGGCTAAAACTGACGACGGCGCAATCACACTAATAATCAGAAATTAACGAGGACCCCCCAAAAAAAAACAAAAAACAAAAAACAAAAAAAGGAGACTCACCAATGTGGCAATGTATAAAAAATAAATAAATAAATAAATAGATACATAATCATAGATACAAGTTTACGTCTATCACATGCATCTTATCTTTTTCTGTATCAGAATTACGGACAGTCATCGGTAGATACCTGTAGAAGCAGCTTTCCTTCAGGTTAACAGATAATACGCGAGATATACCTACATCCAATGAATGACCTCCTAAAAACGAGTGTTGCCAAATGAACAAGAGTAGTGCAGTAAATGAAACAAACATTTAAACACTCAAACATATGATGTTTAACAAGCAAACAAAGGATATAAGTATGTTAAGCTATAGTTATGAATACTGTAAAAAATGGGTTCAATTATTAACCCTGCGCCGATTTATTTATTTATTTATTTATTTTTTTATACATTGCCACATTGGTGAGTCGCCTTTTTTTTTGTTTTTTGTTTTTTGTTTTTTTTTTTGGGGTCCTCGTTAATTTCTGATTATTAGTGTGATTGCGCCGTCGTCAGTTTTAGCCCCGCGGCTCATTTCTTTTTTGAGGGGAAGGGGGGGGGGTTAATGAAATGGAAGTACAAACCCTAAATCTAATGAATGTATGAGATAAGAAGCGTCTTCCAATGTTCCCCTCCCATTTATTCAAGTCATGCAGTTTCCCTGTGCGTGAATTTCCGTCGGCAGGCATCGCGCGCGCCTCGAGAAGCGCTAGAAATCTCGACGCGTCAACTTTGCGGCCTTATATCTCTGAAACGAAACATTTCCCCACATTGCGGTTTGCGCTGTTAAAAAGGTCATTACTTCCGCTACTTTCCTGACAGTTTTTTGTTTTCCTAGCCAGGATCCGCCTCCCTTAAAAAATCGACAAATCAAAATTTTTGATTTTGAAAATTCGAAAAATCGCCAAAAATGGGACTTAAAATTGTTGGAACTTTAAAAACCTATATATGGTTAGAAAGCTCTTTGTATGTTCTATCTTTTGGCGTCAAGTTCGTTTTGATACCTTAATTTTTGAGGGAGTTATAACGGTTTAAAGGTTTCACCTTTGACCCCCCGCCCCCCCGTCTCTATGGGGTCAAAATTAAAAAACTGGGCCTTTTCAGAACCCCCCGAGGTAGCTCTATCGATCTAAAAAGGTTTGGTTTGAAAACTCGAGGGGCCCACTCCTTATGGGAGCTGGATCAACCTCTTTGCACATAAACTAGGATTACTGTACCTTATCGCTGATACTGCAGGTCTTAGAATATTGGATTTTCAAACAAACAAAAATTATATTCAACTTTATTCCAATTCATTTTATTCCAAGTAAGGTTAGGTTACCAACTAAAATTTGAAAAGATAAACTAATATTAAGAGTGGAAAGGTTCCTACCATAGTATCACCGTGCTTTCTTCTAATTAAATGTGGTCGAAAATTATCTCCAAAGCGTAGGAAATAATAGTAGGAGACCAATCGATCAAGAGGTTTTCGTAGTAAATTGATATAGATAGGCAGCTGAGTAGCTCCTAACCTGAAAAATAAATCAAAGTAAACAACAGACTTTATAAATCTGCAGCATCGATTTTTCATAAA
Organism: Trialeurodes vaporariorum; assembly: GCA_011764245.1. Classification (NCBI taxonomy): domain Eukaryota; kingdom Metazoa; phylum Arthropoda; class Insecta; order Hemiptera; family Aleyrodidae; genus Trialeurodes; species Trialeurodes vaporariorum. The sequence goes on along the minus strand of VMOF01000035.1, from coordinate 60,744,305 downwards.
ATACATTCAACGACGATTGTAATTAAGGCTGGATTCTAGCCCCGGTGAAGGGTCAGATATTGAATAAGTCACTGAAACTAGGTAAATGTTTGAGTGATGTAGGAACTCAGTTTTTCAAGACCAAATTAAATGGGTTCATGTAAAAACTTATAACTATAGACCTATTTCGTCGAAGTGATTTGACTTATTCTAGTATTGTAGCCCAAGAAACAATACTCTTTTCTAGCAATTCTATATTGCTCGTAATAAGTGTAATGAATGGCCAGAATGGCCGGTGTACTTGAGGAATGCCACAATTTTCAGCAGTCTGGTTCCTGTCCGCAGGCCCTAGGGCCCCTAGGTTGGTGACAACTGAGCTCAAATATAAAGGGCTAAAATTGTTCTTGCTTGAATTAGAACTATTTTTGATATGAATTGATAGGTGGAGAACATTGATAGGTATGTAGGGATAGTTTCAGATAAGAACTAACCTAAGAGGTAAGGCACCCATGGAATTTTACCTGTCATTGAAACAGCAAAGAACTTCTGACGGACAAGAAATTTTGAAGACAAAAGTTAAAGAATTTATGGTGGGCATGATTAATTGAAGGCGTATCGATCGGAATTCTTCTTAACTTTTGATTGAGTGAATTTTTGGCTATCGTACACTGGCCCGCAAAAAAACCGGCGCACCTGGCGCGCTGGATCATTCCGCTCGAAAATGCAAAAAAATTACAAAATTTAAAATCGTCACTACTTTTGAACTAAAATAGCTCAAATAATTTCAAGGCCGGGGTCGGATTTCTCATACTCCTAATTTTTTATACGTAAGCTCAAATTTTCTTTTAGTCATTTTCCCGCCCGTATGAAGAGTTTTTCCAAACCCTTGCAAAAACTGTATTTTTGGAGCACAACTCTAAAAAATTACTCAAACTTCTCACATCTCTTTGGGCAAAAGTAGCATAGATAGACAAAATCTGAGACATGCATCAGATTTCTCAGAGTCAGGGCAATCGACCAGGTTACCTCTATTTTGTCTACAAATTTTTTCAAGGTCAGAAAATGCACTTTTCTGATGTAAAGACCGCTTCAGAACATTATTAGAAATGTGCTGCAAAAAAACAGTTTTCGCAAGTGTTTAGAAACACTCTTCACACAGGCGTAAAAATGACCAAAAGAAAATTTGAGCTTCTGTATAAAAAACTAGAGAGTATGAGAAATTTGACCTCGGCTCTGAAATATTTATAACTCTTTTAGTTCAAAAGTTATGACGATTTGAACTTTTAATATCTTTTCCCATGTTAGAGCGGGATGTGTGAACTGTGTATTCAGAAGCGGTCTTTACATGGTCTCGGAAAAGTGCATTTTCCAACGTTAAAAAAATTGTGCAGACAAAATTAAGGTAACCAGGTCGATAGTTCTGACTTTGGGGAATCTGATGCATGTCTCAGATTTTGTCTATCTATGCTACTTTTGCCCAAAGAGATGTGAGAAGTTTTAGTAACTTTTTAGAGATGTGCTTCAAAAAAACAGTTTTTGCGAGGGTATGGAAAAACTCTTCATACAGGCGGAAAAATTACCACGAGTAGATTTGAGCTTATGCATAAAAAACTAGAGAGTATGAGAAATTCGACTCTGGCTTTGAAATATTTGTAGCTCTTTTAGTTCAAAAGTTATGACGATTTTAAATGTTATAATTTTTTTGTATTTTCGAGCGGAATGATCCAGCGCGCCAGGTGCGCCGGTTTTTTTGCGGGGCCCATATAATACCAAAACCATCATAATAGGCCCTTCCTTCCAACACTGCAAAAAGTAAATTCAGTTTTTTTGTTCCGCGTGAAATGAAAAACAATTGTTTTCAAGAGAAAAACTTTCTAACCTTTGAAAATTTATAAAACCCACGTGACCATGATAGATGGCTGGTTTTTTCACATTCCATTCTGTGACGTTTTTTACAAATCTGGTCTGGAAAATAAAAAATCTTGGTGTTAAACTAAAATGATGAAAATAATGATACTTTTCACTGAGGTTGATGATGTGTACAAATTCGCAACAAAGTTAGGATTAACGAGAATGAAATGAATCTAAAAGTTTGAGGTTGAAGAGTTAATGACACGTTGATTTGATAAGATGATATTATTAGAAGAACCTTCAAATTAATATGTATTGTGGATCAAGGTTACCTTCAAGGTACCTTCAAGATCAAGGTACCTTCTTCTCTAGGTGGAATTGTATTGAAGTGTATTAAATTTTTGTCCATCTTTGTTATTTCTGATACATTCTAGCAAGTGGTTGAAGTATCTAGGTAGTTTTTTCCTAGTAGAGGAGGAAATCTCATCAAATTTGACTCTGCTTTCAGTTGATCTGAAAGGAATTTTCGGATAAAGCCATAGAGACAGAGAAAAAAAATAAATAAAACGGGACTTTACCTGATCTGCAAGAGACATAACATGGGCATTCCCGGTGATATTTAAGTGAAGTACATTGAATTTATTTTTGTAGCATAGATCATATGCAACATTTATAAAACTAGTTGAGCCAGTCTTTGGGATCCTGTTGTAAATCACAAGGACGTCATCTTCCACAGATAAGCTACTCTTTCTGAATTCCGAACGTGAATTCTTTCCATGACCTTTATCATCATTCAATTTTGATTCTGAAAGACAAAGATGATTTAATTATTAATTAGATCAGAGACTACTTAAAATATTCAAAAGATCACCAGCCTGATAAAGTGATAAGAGATATACTACAAGGAGTTAAAGATGAAAAGTTAAACTTTCCACCGTCCTGGTGATCTAAACTCTAAAAATCCCTGAGCACAGTACGGTAAATGGCAAGCCTCAAATCTATCTTATGGGTGTGCGATAAACTTTTACTGCAGCAGTCAAAAGGGTCTAACCTTGCGTTACATTGCTTGAAAATGACATTGGGAGCATCAGAACGTTCAAAAATTGAAAATTGACTGAAGATTTAAAAAAAAAAATTCTATGAATGACCTTCTGAGACTCAAAAAGCAACATGATTTCGATGCTTAATTAATAATTAAATTTAAGATGCGATACTGATAAAATTTGCAGCAACCAAATGCTTTGAATCTTTGATCAAAATAAGAATAAAATTCAGAGTGCCCGCTCACTGATGCTGTCCCTACAAATGCACCATAAAAGGATCCAGTCATGGATGTGCATCATGAGAGACAAAGTGGAAGCGAGCCAAACTCGTCTGACAAAAGCCTATTATCTGCTTCAATAAGAAGAAAATTCAGGTACTCTTTAGCTTATCATAAAAATTTGCTTGATAAAGAAAGGTACATTTCCTCTGGTAGAACAGAAAATCTACAATCACAATCAGTAGCATTAAAAGTTCCAATTATGTGAATCACACCATTTTCATGAAATTCCACAAGATTATCAAAAAGCCCTGTTAGCAAGTAATCACCAGCATGATTGTAAAGACTGAGTTCAAAACATCGACCTGTAAATAAAAATAAATATCTTTTTAATATAGCTTGTCCCAGAAACGATCGAACTTGATGGTTCGCCGGCTTTTATGAAAACATCAGCTACAAACCGCCAATCACACAACCTGATTGGTCAAGAGCAAGAAGCAGCTGATATTTTCATTTTTACAGTGCAATTGTCAGGTTCAATCATTCTTGGAACAGCCTATAACTAAGTAATAAATACTGATTTAATAAGAGCATAAAGTATACCTAGAATTAATTTGGTAGATTCAAGATTTTTTATTTTATCGATGAGGAATAATAAATAAACACATAGAACGAGCAGAGCTAAAATCCAAACAGGATTCGGGACAAGATTCCTCAGGAGCATGGTCAGCGACAAGAAATTTCTTCACAGGTCATTTCAGATCCTCCTTAAACCAGATGTCTGTCAAGATGTGAGGTCAGTGAACCCATGATGCAAGTGTCCTGAAGGGAACAAAAAACAGATGGTAAGTTTACATGAGATAAATTGACAGATGTTCAACAACAAAGGAACTCGGAATGGAAGCAGATGAAATTGGCACATTTTGCTGCGCAATACAAGTCCAGGCTGGGGCAACTCAAGTCATCGATGGCAGGTCGGTGCTGCATTGCTCCACCACTCATCACATGCAAATAAACAAGAATTGCCACCGCGCGTGAGAACTGTGCACGGTTTACTTGATATAATGTCTTTGAATGGTGAGCACCCTCCTCTACACTTCCCAGCGTATCCCCCCTGAGTCAACTGAATGTCACCGTTCAACACTAAGCGACATCAAAAGGTGTTGACTGTTGTTTTACATGTTATTTTGAGTCCCCGAAAATTCAGTGTGCCTCAAATCTTCCCTGTGTATTTTAGCGTAGTGCTCCGTCTCTATTTGTCTCTGAGTTAGGCTATGATAGGTCAGAAAGTACAGCAGCCCATATACTAAACTATTTTCAGGTTTGTTTAGTGCCTAGAGACGAGTTTGCGTTTCCGCGCAAGTGCAAGAATGCAAACTTTTCTTTGCGCAGCGAGCTGTATGATCTGTCAACGGTCTTCTTCCATGAAACGGGCTCAGTGCCGATTTAGAACACCCAAGTTATTGCTCACTTGCCATGGTCTAGGGAAAGACATGGGAAGAATAGCTTTTTGATGATATAAGGGTCAATGGCTTGGTGGCTGATTCTTGAAGTCCTGATAACGACATCACATTATGAGTGATTGCAGTCTATTAGTGTTTGGAGGATGGAAAAATCCTCATCATCAAGGTGATTAAGAGGTAGAGAAATGGTAATTAAGTTGATTGACTTACTTTCAAGTTACTAGCACTTACAGGCAAACCTCAACAGTAGGTAACAGTGTAGCACAGTTGTTCCAGGACCCGCCTTTTCGGTTTTCACCTGCTCAATCGGTCTATATTTTTATTATTATCGAAAAAAGTAAACAATAAACCGGTTTTCGGACTTTCGTTATAAAGGGATGATGATGGTTGCTGAGCTCGGTTGAATTACTCTCTAGTTTTTATTGCAAATAACACGTAACTTCTTCGTGAGGTTTCAAAATTTCTTTTCGCTTTTCAATTTCTTAGCTGCGATCCAAATGGTTGCAAGTTCATGGTTGTTGCTTATGTTTTTCTTCGTAGCAAAAAGTTATGTAAATATTAATTTCTGACATTTTTATTCGTTGGTTCATCTTTTAAAAAATAAGATACGAAGAGAAATTTTGAAACGTCGCAATTGAGGTAGGTCAAGTTTGATTTTTTGTTGTTGTTGTGATAACCTAAAATTTCTAATCGGCTTTGGCTTCGTCACCCCTTCGTGATAAACAATCAAGCATCTTCTGTCTAAACTTCGAGTGCTTTATGAATAAGTAATCTTTTGGCTTGAAAGAACTCAATTTGGAATCACTTGAGTTTCAACTTCAAGTAGGTGGATTTCCATTTTCAATTAGCTCAACTTTTTTTCTTTCCTCCCTTCTAGAATTTTGACTCTTCAACATTTTTACTGTGCCATCATCACATTTGTATTGCATGTTTCTAATGATCCAGTTTTCCCCTGTTCTGCATTAAAGCCATATTTTCACAAGCCTTATCATTCACAGCTTTCTTAATTGGACCCGCTGGAATTTTGAAAGGCTCTTATATTCAGTGATTCTTTTATCGGGCCTTGACTTTTAAGCACTCATGGTCCTCTTGTCAGTAAAGGGAAACCTCACAAAGTAATTCTACGAGGTATGTTTCCTCTTGACATTTTCGCAGAGACAAATAGAGACCCAGCCCAAAGCTTGCGACAGGTGTCCACTTTTCTGGCCCAATTTTGGTCGGAACTCATCGGAACAACAGCCAACTATTGCCTGCTGTTGACTGATGAGCGTGTGTTTTGCATTCGACAAGCAAAACCTGTTTCCGTTTCCGGGACGGCTAACCAATCACAGCCTTTTGTTGAGCTTCACCATTCAACAGTTGGCAATGTTTATTGTTGCAGCCGGTGACTCCCGAACAAAACTGTGACCGCTAAACTTGCTTCACTTTTCTAACACGGGAAGTATACGGTGTGCTGGGTCTCTATTTGTCTCTGCATTTTCTTTAAGCGCACTGTAAGATTAATTCTTAATACAATATGAAATAAGGTAGACTCGAGACCAATTTTGTTAAACGTAAAAAGTGGCGAATCTGCGTAATCTTATTGTGTGTGGGTTGTTTACAGTTCTATTGTTGAAAAAAGGGATTCTCGGCAAGTTTTATTTGTTCACATCAGATTACTTTCTGAAAAGTTATGGTAAGAGGTTATGATAGCGAGACTTCAGTCACGATAATTGGTGAAATAAGCTTGTCAGCGCAACTGTGTGTTCCAGTATAGTGTGGTGGAATGTTCGAACTGCAATGGTTAAATAGGTACGAGTGGAAGTTGCAGTATTCCGATATGCCTCATCATAGATTGAATCTAAAATTAGCCTCCAGTTAAACCACCTTGGGAAGTACCTATGTCTGTTTTTATTTTAATATTTAATTTATTATTTTTTAGTTATAAAATACTTATAAGTACCTGCACTCTACTAAGTACGTTCCTTAACTGCAATGGTCAAAACTTGGTAACCAAAAGGATAAAAAGAAAACTTATAATTCCTTTCAAATCTGGAGACCATGTCCATTACAATGGAAGTTTGTTTTTTTTTTTTTTTTTTTTTTTAAAAAAAGGGCTGTTGCACACTTGTGCTGCAAGCAATTTACTAGATGATTCTGGTGTAAAAACCTCCATTATTAACGATAGCAGAACTATAAACTTCTGAAATCCACTCCTAAACTCAACAAATGCTCTTATTAGTGTGAGCATAATAGTGGTTTAAGGCAGTAATGTTGGGAGATTCCCATCTAACATCTAACAATACTATATTTGCTTCAAGACTTGACCAATAAGAGACAGCTTAGACGGCTTTCATTTGACACTGGTGTCACCAAACATCATGGCACCATTCATCTGATGATTAATTACTTTGTGAATCATCCTTTTCAGCATAGACAGAGTGACAAAATTAAGATAGGAATCTCCCATCATTACTGCCCTATGCCACCATTACACTCGCGCAAGTAAAAGCATTCATTGAGATTAGGAGTGGATTTTGGAAATTTTTAGCGCTGCCATCATTATTTTTGGAGGTTTTTACCTCTGAAGAGACTATTAAATCGTTTATAGCGAAAGTGTGCGACAGCCCCATTCATGATACACTTCTTCTTCTTCATTTTTGAAGCAGAAGAACACAGTCTTGAGACTGGGTGCAATACCCGAAGTAGTTAGGGATTCTAGTCATTATAACTTGAATTTTGCTCTTCTTAATAATGAATCACAGAATCGCATTCTACATCACTGGCCACTGGCCAGGGCTTCTCCGACTCACCAGACAGGGCCCCAGCCTCCAGTATTACAAGACTGGGTAGAGGTAGTTTCAGAAGTGTAGGCGGACCAAAACCATAATCTTTGGCAAATTTTCAACTTACATTCCTTCAAATCAATACCGAATTTGCTCCTGACTTTATTCTTTTGTGTTTAAAGTTTTCCTCATTGAAAAGTGAACTCTTAATTTCATTTTTATTCATTTTCATCGAGTAATGTCAGAAATAATGTTGACAAATTCCAAAGATTATCGGTCTAGGTCCGCCTACACTTCTGAAACTACCTCTACTTACTACTCCCTGGGCCCCTATCATTTGAAACTGACGGCCCATAGAGGAAACACTATGGATTTACAAGCACCGTGCACCGATGCAATGGCCCTGCCATTATTATGATTTTCTTTTTTTCCGCAGTTGCAGTTTAATGGCACCTGAACAGCCTGAACTCACAATCAGAGCTAATCTTTTACCTTTCTTCCAAACTTTCCCTTCATTTCCATTCCGTCCAACTTTCTTTTACTCCATTTTCCCACCTCCTTCTTTTTTCCTCTTTTCACTTCTTTTCAGATGCGGGAAGGGCTCTGATATTAGCGATACCCCGAAAGAGCAGAGGGAACTTTTCGAGAGCCCTGTGCCATGATGTCGAATAGAGTCGAATAGAGGACTGCGAGATGGGCAGTTCTGCTCGCAAGTCTATCTCCGCATTTAAATTCACATTGGCTCGACCCCGGAAGAGCAGAGGCAGAGGCGGACTGGCCCACCGGGACGCCGGGAAATTTCCCGGTGGGCCACGGCCACTTAGGGCCGGTTGGATCGTGAGAGGGAAAAAAATAAGAAAAAAAGAGAAAAAAAGGAAGAAAGAAAGGAAGAAAAAAAGTAAGAAAGGAAGAAAAAAGGAAAAAAGAAGAGAGAGAGGAAGAAAAAAGAAGGAAAACACCAGAGACGAAGATAAAAGTGAGGCCGTGCATGTATTTATACTTGGTAAATTTGGGCTGCGGGCCAGTCATTCGATTTTTTAGGGCCGATCTGATCATTGTATACTTCAGGGCCTCATTGTATACTTCAGGGCCGGGCTGAGCCAATCATTCGATACGTCAGGGCCGGGCCGGTTACTCAATACGTTTTGGACGGGCCGGGCCGGGCCAGACCTGTCATTCCATAAATTCGGGTCGGGCCGGGGCGGGGCGGGCTTTATTCATTCGTTTTATGTGGGTCTGACGGGGCCGAGCCGATCATTCGCTTCATTAGGGCTGGTTTTGTGTGGATCTGACCAGGCCGGGCCGATCATTCGCTTCATTAGGGCTGGAACGAAAGCAGAGAGGAAATATTTCAGAATGTTTAGGTATCCCTGAAAAGGGCTTTTCTTTTTTTTTTTTACTTTTTTTATATTTAATATATTTAAGATAAAATGGCAGTCTCTACCCTGCAAAAACGCAGAGAGTCAGCGATCATATAATAATGAAATTGATGACCCAAACATGCTTCAGATGGTTGTTTTTGACTTGAAAATACCAACATTTTCTCGGAGGGGGGGGAGACCCCCCAAACCCCCCTAGGTGGGGGGTGTCCCCCACACCCCCCATATGGGCCGGTCCAAAGTTGGTTTCCCGGTCCGAATTTGGGGGCCAATCAGCCTCTGTGCGCGACTCACGCACTGTTCGCGACTCACGCTCGTGCGCGGCTCACGCACTGTTCGCGACTCACGCTCGTGCGCGGCTCACGCACTGTTCGCGACTCACGCTCGTGCGCGGCTCACGCTCGTGCGCGACTTACGCTTTGCGAGACTTTCGCTTGTGCGCGGCTCACGCTCGAGCGTGACTCACGCATCGTGCGTGACTCAAAATGACAGTCTCTACCCTGCAAATACGCAGAGAGTCAGCGATCATATAATAATGAAATTGATGACCCAAACATGCTTCAGATGGTTGTTTTTGACTTGAAAATACCAACATTTTCTCGGAGGGGGGCAGACCCCCCAAACCCCCCTAGGTGGGGGGTGTCCCCCACACCCCCCATATGGGCCGGTCCAAAGTTGGTTTCCCGGTCCGAATTTGGGGGCCAGTCCGCCTCTGAGCAGAGGTGACGTTTTGAGAGCCCTGTGTCACGTTGTCGAATAGAGGACCGCGAGATGAACCGGTCTGCTCGTTAGACTGTTTCCCCAAATAAACTCGCGTTGGCGCGACCCCGGAAGATCAGAGGTGACGTTTTGAGAGCCCTGTGTCACGTTGTCGAATAGAGGACCGCGAGATGAACCGGTCTGCTCGTTAGACTGTTTCCCCAAATAAACTCGCGTTGGCGCGACCCTGGAAGATCAGAGGGGACGTTTTAAGAGCCCTGTGTCACGTTGTCGAATAGAGGACCGCGAGGTGAACAGAGTTGCTCGTATGTCTATTTTCCCATTTAAAATAACGTTACAGATGCCCCAGAAGAGCAGAGCGGACTTTGTGAGAGCCCTGCGCCCCGTTGGCGATTGGAGGACCGCGAGATGAACAGGTCTGCTCGTAAGTCTGTTTCCCCTTTTAAACTCACATTGGCACGATCCCGGAGGAGCAGAGGGGACGTTTTGAGAGCCCTGCGCCTTGTTGGCTATAGGAGGACTGCGATGAACAGGTCTGCTCGTAAGTCTATTTTCCCTTTTAAATTCACATTGGCGCGACCCCGGAAGAGCAGAGGGGACTTTTAGAGAGCCCTGCGCCACGTCGGCGATTAATACTTAATATTCCTCGAGATGAACAGGTCTGCTAGACCTCTGGTACTTTCTCTCCCCCCCTCCCCTTCGTATTATTTTGTTACGGTCTTTTAAACGAGTACTGTATAAAACGGGGTAACTTGGAACAGCCCGCTGGAAGCACTGCTGTGATAACCTGAAATTACCACTACTTCGTCCCAAGTTTGAACCCTGTCCCAATTTACCCCGTTTTACAGTATGTGGTCGGGACAGGGTCGGACTGGCCAGGGCCGCTAGGCCGCGATCGCGGCCTAAAGTTTCGCTTTTTGAGGCCCAAGGGGGCCCCGCAGGGGCCTTCGATGGGGCCCCCGAATGGATAAAATGGGAAAATTTTAGGAATGAAAAAAAGAATAATATATCAAAGAAGACAGTAAATAGATTACTCTAAAGGAAAACCATTGTAAGCTAATTAAGATTGCTTAATATAAGGATTGAAAATGCATCGAGACTGGCCAAGTCCACTCTAGTCCAAGATGCGGACCGACATTTGGAAAATCTGGGGCCCCCGAACGTTTAAAAAAGGAGCCTTCGAATGGATTAAAGCGGGGCCTCAATCGGGTGAAAAACGGGGCCCCCGGTCGGGTCAAAATGGGGCCCCCAAACGGTTTAAAAACGGGGCCCCCGAACGGTCAAAACGGGGCCCCTTAGTCCCCAAAAAGTATCGAAAGAATAAACTTGGAAGAAAATAATAAATACTGGCAAGAAAAACGAAAAAATGACAATTCGTGTAATTGCAAGCGAGAGGCGAGTCTTAGGAGTCTACCATTATGTCTTATATTTTTAAAAAACAAGTTTTCCTCTTTTCCTTCTTTTCAAAATCAAAACTTGCTAAAATGATCTCTATCTCATAAATAATTACTCGGTTCTCTCTCAAATGAAACCTTAAAAAACTCATTAAAATTGGGTTTTTAGGACGTAAAATTTTCAAAATTTCCCGGGGGAGGCCCCCGGACCCCCGTCAACACCTGGGGGGTATTCCATACCCCCAGACCCCCCGGTAAGTGAGACACGTGAAAACAGATGGCGTCACTTTACCCCCCCCCCCCCAAAAGAATGAATATCTAACTCCACCACCGAAGATAATAAGTTATTTTATCCTAGACTAGAAGCCGCAGCCGAGCATATGCTCTACCTGATATTTGGTTGGGTTTAAAAAGGACCAAGAGAAGCCCACTGCGATCTGGATCCTTTAATAAGTCTACGTAATAACTAAAAAAATAAGAAACAGAGAGCTTTAATTATCAGTTGAAAAATAGCGTAAAAACTGCTTCGTTTTAAGTTAATTTTTAAAAAATGGTCTGAGGGGGGGCCCAAAATGGAGGGAGGGGCCCCCAAATTGACCGAGCGGCCCAAAATTTAGAGAGCCAGTCCGACCCTGGGTCGGGACCAAAGTTTCCACTATCTCGAAAATTGAAAAATCGCCAGTCGAATAATATCGCAAATATCGATTGATGTGTTATAATGGGGCTCTTGCAAACTTTTGCCACAGGGAATTGAAGAGTTGATTCTTGCATAAACACCTGTAAAAATGACAATGATAACACCATAAAAAATCAGGGAATTCTCTCTCAGAATCGAGCTTCATGTCGGAGAGACGCAGGTTTCATGGGAGATTCTTATCTAAATTGAGACACACATATATCTGTGTTTCTGTGGAGTTAGTGAAAAATTAGACAGGAATCTCCCATGATACCTATGCGTTGAACCGCGATTACGGTCTTGCCGTTTTAGCAGTTTTGTGAGTTCATTACTGAATTTTAGATTTCCTTAGTGCAATTTTTGTGATTTTCGCTGGTTTTTACACAAGATTGGAGTATTTATTTGCTCACAGCAAATTTTTGCGAGAGCCCCATTGAGCTAAACAGTCGATTTATCTCGGAAGAACTTTTGAAAAAGTACGGTTGATAGGAACTTTTCAATTTTTTTTTTTTTTTTTTTTTTTTTTTCACACCTCGTCTCCGAAACATAGTTTTAAGTGAAATAGTTATTTTTTGCAAGCGCAAAAAATTCAAAAAATAAAAAAAACGTAATTCAAGTGTCTATACAACGAGTTCTGCGAACGCGCTTACAGGTGGTTTTTGGTCGCCAAATGATTATTTTTTGCCGTTTGGCTTCAGAATCCTCACGAGTTAGTGGTTGAGAAAGTCGTTTCACATTCCAGTGATTCTAAGCTTGAGCCTTGAGCCCGTCAGTGGCGTCAGTTAAGGGGTTACAGTAATCCTGATCGACTTGCGGACGTGTCAATCAGCGCCCGTATGGGATGTTGTCCGAAGATGTTTTTCAGACAGGCCTCTTGTAATGCTTTCTTTCGATTCGAAATTTCGAGGGAGTGCACTGTGTAGTTTGTACCCCTATTAGTTGATATTTTTGTTGGGTTTAAATAATTTATATCATGAAATTTTGCCATATTGCACGCAACCACGCTGCAATCAGAGTGGCGAACGCGTTCCACTTTCAAGGTGATTCCAGGCGAAACTTTTCCAGATTTCAATCCGATGAATAGTGCCACTAGTCGCTTTTTGGAAAAGTCGTGTTTTTGGCGTTTTAATCTGAAACCATAGATAAAACGCAAAATCCAATAACGTCAGCACCTGCAACAATTTTTTATGGATTTTTTGAGCCCGAAATGAGCCAAATTGGTTTAAAATTAAAGCCGTAAATTATGAAATTTGTTTCGCCTTAAGCTTAGTGAGTGAGAGTGAGCGCGAGTGATGATACGTTTATCTGCCTCACTCGCACTCATTGCGGCTTACGGAAAGTTTCGTATTTCATAATTTCCGGCTTTATTTTTGAGTATTTCAGCCTAAAACTTTCAGGGCATCTTCCTGAAGTATGCTCGCAGGTGCTGACGTTCCTCAAAGTGTTTTTAGCGTGAATTCGTCAAATGAAGCAAAACACTGTTGACTTTTTGAGCAGCGCGACGCGACGGTGGTGTCCACAGTTGGAACTAATCGACCCTGGAATTGAATCACCTTAAAGCCCGTGCCACACCTGACATACTCCACAAACATGGCGAAAACGGCTCTGAGCAGAATTTGGCGTGAGTTCATCAAATTACAGCTTTTACCTTAACTACTCATAGTCTACCATCTGTTCGTCTCTTTTGTCAATTTTTCAAGTTTTTTAATATTTTCCGGGGCGTAACTTCTTTGTAAAAATGTGTCACCTGATCAACTTATCTGGCTCACAATCAGCGTTTTTCTCCCTTACGGAGTTTAATAATGATTTAAATTCCCTTGTTTATTTGTCCTTTTTATCTGTTATCACGTAAGGTTTTTGTTTTTGTTGTTGATGTTTTTTTGTCGTTTTTTCTTACCTCCATGCGCAGCCGCCCACTCTGTCATTACGATTTATCATGAGCTGTGATAGCTCCTGGCGCTTTATCTTTCTAAAATTGCAATTTGTTTTTTAACCCTTTAGTGCTGACTTATGATTGAAATTTTCACTTTCTGACTTAAACTAATGTCTTGAATGACTTTTTCTCTTATACAGAGTGTATCAGAAACATGTGTCGTCCTTGTAACCAATAATGTATAACCACGTATTCTAGAGGTCAAAATAAGACTCCCCCCCCCCCTGTATAAGATTGTGTCCGAAAATGCCTCCTTTTGAGCTGCAGCTTTCACAGTTTTAAAAATGTATGTTTTTTTTTGGAGTAGCGATTTTTTTTTATGAATCGAAGGTCATGAAAATTGGAGGTCCGAGGTAATTTTAAGTGTAGAATCCATCAATGGCCTCTAGAAATTCAAAAATTAGGTGTGACTGTACTTTTAGGCAATCTTGTTCCTTCAATGGCACAAATTTCATGTGACGGATTAGAAATTTGAAAAATAATTACTGACATCAGATGGAAAAAACTTTTAGAAAGAATTTTGGTCCTCTTAAATTTTTTTTCTACTTAATGTTTTACTGTCTCAAGGGAAAAAATGCATCGTGAAAACAGAGAGAGGCGCGTTCCTTGAAAGAGTCTCTTTGTTTTCAGTGATTTATCAGTTAAGTAACCGCTCTTTTCAATTTTCGGCGACTGCGCGACACGACCCGTACCTACATCGAAGCAAGTCATGATAAATACGTCTACATTACTTATTTTAGTTTAAGTAACTACTTACAAGTCAAGTACTTGCCAATATTATTTGACTATCTATGCAAGTAGCTGAGAGTTTAGGTTTATGTTGCCAAATAGGGTTCAAGTTAGTGCTTTATGTTGCCAAATTTCGGATTAAAATCTGTAAATCCATTTTTTTTTTCATCGATTCAAGTGGAAAATGGACGATCTGAAATTCCTCAAATTTTCTCTGTAACCTATTAGGGAAAAAGGAATAATTGGTTGAAGCTCATCGCTGCAAAACGATTTGAAAATGACAGTAATGGCACGAAACTCGATGACGTCATAATATAGGTCGGTGTTGCCAACGGTAGTGCTTTTGCATTGTTGCTCGAAACAATAGTAATACGGCCTCTTTTTCTTTCCATCAATCATAACTTCAAAGGAAAGTGCGGGCGGACGACTTCCGTTCACCGGGTGTCCTATATACAAAGACATTATATGTATGTATATACCTACCATCAAGATCCTACTATGACGACATCGAGTTTCGCGTCGAAACGAAATCTTTTCAAATTGCTCGAAATTTTCACAACTTCGAAAACGTTTTAGTTCTCGATCCCGTGATAGGAAAAAAAAAAAAAAAAATTACACTGTTTAAAATATATACTAAATATTGTGAGCTTTATCAAGTACTTCAAGGAAATGAGATGCAAAAAAGGTGCGCAACAGACCCATTGGTTGAGTCATTTAATTTCTAAACACCCTGCCAAATTTTTACGGGGACGAGGTCAATTTATCAGTTCGTTAAACTTGAGAAAACACGGAAAGACTCATGCTTTGTATATTGGTTAAGGTGATTTTAAGTATGGCAATCTCCCGAAAATTTTAATCCGATAGATGGCGTTACTTGTCGCTGGCTCCTACAGTGACTGGATAAACCACAGTGCGGCCATTTGCCCTCCACCCCTCAATAGTGCACCCACTTTAGCATGGGCAGCATGGGGAGTAGGATTGTTCCTGGGTTTCGGAATGAAATTTTCTCTACCCCCCGTCTGAAAATAGTCATTAATGCTATGTGTAAACCATTTTTATGGCGGGGGGTTGCGATATTTTTTACTAGTGACTCAGGAAAGCACTTCCTCCCTATGGCGCCCGTGTTAAGTTGGGTGCGCATCCGCGGGGGGTCAGTTACGGGGAATCGTTGATTTCTCTTGATTTTGCGAACCAATATGTTTCAAATTTGACAGAAGAACTTCTGTCGTGTCTAACTTGCCTACGAGAACCCTATAAAACTGTTAAAATACTTCTAAATGCTCAAATTCGCGATGTAAGGAATCCGACCAATCAGAAAGACGACCAAAATGACCGCACTGTGGTTTATCCAGTCACTGTACTGGCTCCAAAAATAGCCGTTTTTTGACGGTTTTCGGCTGTTTTCTCTGAACAGACGAATAATAGACAAAAATCGGCATGTCAGCACCTGCTTAATTTTTTGTTTGATTTTTTGAGCCATAAACGGGCCAAATTGGTTCTAAAGTAAAGGCGTAACTATTCAAAGAAAAAATCATGTGTAATTTGATGTTGTATCAGTAAAGATTACAGGTTTCTGTTTCACCTGTAATCTTTACTGATACAACTCCAAATTACGCTTGATTTTTTCTTTGCATAGTTACGCCTTTACTTTAGAACCAATTTGGCCCGTTTATGGCTCAAAAAATCAAACAAAAAATTAAGCAGGTGCTGACATGCCGATTTTTGTCTATTATTCGTCTGTTCAGAGAAAACAGCCGAAAACCGCCAAAAAACGGCAATTTTTGGTGCCAGCGACAAGTAACGCCATCTATCGGATTAAAATTTTCGGGAGTTTGCCATAGAATCACCTTAATGGATTTCGCATTGAAGTCCTAGGTTTATTCAGCGGAATACCTTAGAATGAGAATGTGGTTATGAAGTCGCTAAAAAAAAATATCATGCAGTTTAAAGAAACCAACGACTAAGTATGGATTATGGACTAACTTTTTTTTTTTTTTTTTTTTTTTTTTTTTTTTTTTTTTTTTTTTTTAGAATTTAAAACAACTTTTTTATCATTATATGATTTGGTGTTTGTTTCAGGATATCAAGTTGTAAAATGTCGGCGGTGAAAAACTCTGGGCCTCTGCTGAAATCTCTAAGGGATTTGATGAAAAGCAAGAAGTACTTCAATGAGACCTTAGCAGCTTATATTATTCCTTCAACTGATGCTCATCAGGTACGTATTTTTATAGCACAATTTATTCAGCTCCTTTGTTCATTTGTTCTCATAAATACAAACGGGGACTGGAACTCTCTTTTTGCTGACAATTAATCGTTTTATAAAAATGAATCAATAGAATAGTGTTGGAATTATGAATGGTGTGGCATCAGCAACACAGCTTACTACCGCGTTACAGTGGGCAGACGCGACTAGTTCGGCGATCGAAAATCAGAAAGTTAAAATTGCTGAAACATACAGAGTGTTCAAAAAGTCCGTCTCCCCCCTATCTAACTTTTGAACGACTGTAGGTAAAAAAACGAAACTCGAGGGATGCTTATAACTTAATGGGAACTACTTTTTGGCTTATCCAAAATTTCCGGGGGGCGTCCCTGGGGGGGGGGGGGGGGGTTCGCCCCCTAACTCAAAATTATCAAATACCAACCCCTATCTTGTGATACCTCGTTTTAAAGGGCATAAAATTCTAAGACTTTTGGCGTAAACCGGAAGTCGATATCGTTTTTCGTCATCGATATATCGATAGTCAAAGTTCGATTTCCATCCATTTTCAAAAAGTCAGAATTCCCATTTGAAATGTCGGAATTTAGACAACTAGGAGTCAAAAATACTCTAAGAAGCAAGTACTTTCCAGAAGAAAATACGGTTTTGACATTATTCTAGTCCTGAAGCCCCCAAAATTATTTAAAAAAATGACCCCTCAGGGGGGCTATTTCAAAAATTCCGAGGCACGACCCCTATCGAGTGATACATCGCTTGAAAGAACACGCAAAACTGAGCATTTTGGCGCAAACTTCAGGTCGATATCGTTTTTGGTTTTCGATATATCAAATGACAAAGTTGGATTTTTACCCGTTGTCAAATTTTGTCAAATTAAGTACCTTCAACACCAACTCACCTATAATTTTTTCTTTGACAGAAACCCTGCAAATTCTAAATTCCCTGTTCTGGACCGAATTTGTTCAAAATTCCCTAAACGTTCGCTAACTTTTCTAGATAATCAAAAATTCCCTGACTTTTCCCGGTTTTCCAGACCGTTGGACACCCTTCAGAGTCAACTGGAAATACATCAATGCTCTTTATCCTGAAAGTTTCATTTTTTGTTGTTTTTTCCCCCCACCAGAGCGAGTACTTAGCTGATGGTGATGAACGCAGGAAGTTTATCAGCGGTTTCACAGGATCTGCCGGAACAGCGGTAGTTACTGACACCCAGGCCGTTTTGTTTACAGACGCTCGGTATCATTTGCAAGCAGAAGAAGAGCTGGATAACAACTGGATCTTGATGAAAAGTGGACTTCCCAGCGTCCCGACTTTAGAGGATTGGCTGTCGACAAATGTTGCCTCCGGACTGCACGTGGGATTCGATCCTTGGTTGCATTCGTACGATGAGTGGAACCTTTTGAAAACCAAACTGGAGGCCAACGGAGTAGTTTTCTCTGCTGTCTCCACTAATCTTATCGATATCATTTGGGAGGATCGACCCTCTCAATTTGGAGCCGTTTTACCTCATTCAGTAAAATTTAGCGGTACGTTGTAAATTCTGCTTGTGTCAAATAATATATCTTATGATTTATGTATTGTTGCGAGACTGGACTTCAAGCTTGTTAAACATGTCTATTATCAAAAGCACTATAGCATTCCTCTTTGCCAGGCCTGTCTTATCTCACTGTTCGGTACTATAAAGGGTCTCAGACCCACTTCAAAAAGTCAGCTGGCCGCGTGACGTGCCGCGGCCTGATGGTGAAAAATAGAGTGTGACCATCCATCGATAGATCGAAGAACTATCGACGGAACCGACCTAGCTCAAAGGAAACGGCACGCATAAATTTTAATTTTACGTGGATAAAGAACAGACTTAGTTTATAAAAAAAATAGCAAAAGTCAGCGTGGAAGATCGGTCAGCGCGTAACAATCATATGTGAGTCCAGCGACCGGTCAGCACGTACGAACTATCGATGTCAATCCAGCGACTGGTCAGCACGTACGAACTATCGATATCAATCCAGCGACTGGTCAGCATGTACGAACTATCGATTTATCGAGCCAGCGACTGGTCAGCACGTTGCGTGAGCAACAGCGACTGGTCTGCGCGGAACGATAAATCAAATAGAACAACAGCGACTAGTCTGCACGGAAACACAAAGATTGCACAGCGACTTATCAGCCAGCGACAGAATGCATAAAAAAAAAGAATTAAAAAGAGAGAGAAAAAGTTAAAATAATTTTGAGAGTCTGCACGTACGGAAAATTAATATGAAAATCCAGCGACTGGTCAGCACGTACAAACTATCGATTTATCGATCCAGCGACCGGTCAGCGCGTAATAAAACAGCGACTGGTCTGCGCGGATCAAATCGAAAGAACAACAGCAACTGGTCTGCGCGGAAAACATATTATTTTTCCAACAGCGACTCGACAAAATATAATAAAAAAAGAATTTAAATTTTACGAAATAGAGAAAAGGGAAAACTAAACCGGAGTCAGAATATGAGAATTAACAGTGAAATAACAAGTTTAATAAAAATATCACAGAAAGAAAGGTGGAAAAATAAATAGTAACCTTACCAAATAGCATTAATAAATTAGAGCATAAGTTCAAATTGAGCATAGAATTAGAGCATTATAATAATCAAGCAGCAGTGACCAAGTGTCTCTAGCGAGAGCTGGAGAGAGAATGCCCCTAAAGAAAGGAGTTCGCATCCTATTTAAGGCCTTGCGGATTAATACCATATTACAAATAGAAAGAGAGAAAAGAGAGAGAGA
Source organism: Trialeurodes vaporariorum (assembly GCA_011764245.1). Classification (NCBI taxonomy): domain Eukaryota; kingdom Metazoa; phylum Arthropoda; class Insecta; order Hemiptera; family Aleyrodidae; genus Trialeurodes; species Trialeurodes vaporariorum. The sequence continues at coordinate 60,725,177 of VMOF01000035.1, read as the reverse complement.
ACACAAAAATAGGGCGCGCGGAAGGCATGATTAGAAGTTATCTGGTTTTGTAGATGATCACAGATAATGCGATGCTGCCGGAGCGATGTGAATATAAGTGACGCGGCGTTGCCAGCGTGATGCGAACTGCGGCACGACACCGCGCCCCAGGTCTGTGGGTCCAACCCCCTGCCCCCCTGATGTGACGGGGCCTGCTCTTCAAGCTCATACCTAAAGAAATATGCCATCATATGGCAAAAGGTGGGCAAAATTCGCTAATTTTAGCCTGCAGATACCTCACATATCTCAAAAATAGGATGGAGATAATGAAACCTACAATTTTTTCTGCGAACTACTATCTTTCAACTTGTCTTGTGAATAAGTCCATAATCGCCTGATTCCACAGTGGGGCCAATTTGGGCTTGTAGTGTTACCCCACCCTTATTCTATTGCTCTTTGGAGCATTTTCCCCAAATTATTTATCATTGTATTTTTGGTTGGTGTGTGTGTGTGTTGTCATTTTTATTCATCTCTCTTTTTATTTGTTTCAAGGTAAAACTAGTTCGGAGAAAGTGAAAGAAGTTCGAGAAAAGTTGAAGGAGAAAAAAGCTTCAACCTTAGTTTTAACTCAGTTAGATGAAATTGCGTGTAAGTATGAATAGAGTTATTAATTTTCCATTGTTGATCAATAATTCACTTAATTCGACCGATTCTGGATCATATTCTCGATTTTTCATGTTAATCAATGATGGCATCTGTTCCTCATACTTAATTTTGCTCCTCTATAGGTTTTGAAAATTTTGCAATTCAAGTTAGCAAGTACAGTAAATTCTAGTTTTTCTGGATCGCTTTGGACCAGATTATTTCTCCGGATAATCAAAATTTTGTAAAACTTAAATCTGGTGATAATGGGGTTTAATGCTTAATTGTGCATTTCCACTAAAAACTGCGGTAAGTACTCATGCAAATATGCGGTAAGCCAGTTTTTTTAGGAACATTCATTTGTTAATGCTCAATGAATTCCCATAGGAATAATGGGGCAGTTGCAAGGGTCTGAAAGATTGTGTGTTTTATAAAGAAAATGAAAGTACTTGATGAGCTGAGTACAAAAATGCTTTTGGTTTCTAATTAAGTCTCATTGTTCCGCAGATGAGATTTTGGCCTAAAATATATTGTTTTAAATGGGAATCCTGCTTAGTAACTTCACTACGCACACGATTTTTTACATCTTTACATGTGCGTTTCTCGAAAACCGGGACACTTATGAAAAAACCAAAGGCACCATTGTTCTCAGCTCATCAACAAGTACTAACATTTTCCTAAAATAAAACACAAAATTTCAGACAAGTGCAACTGCCCCTTTATGTAATGCAATACTTGATTAATAATTTTTTATGGAATCGTAAAATTATTATCTTTTGTTAAGAATGGAAATTGTTTTGGCTTGCATCTGATAGTCAAAGCAGCCTCTTGCACAAAAAATTAGAATTAATTAACCCTTCACTGCATTGTGTGACTCTGGTGTCACATGATGTAAAAAGCCCTATATCAGGCATTGCAATGCATGTTTCGACTTATTTCAAATTGTATCACCGGTGTCACATTATAAGAAAACATAAAACGGGCTCAAACATTTTCCGAAATACTACCAGCCCTCATTATAATGCATTTAATAATGGAAATCATGCCCGGGGGGGGGGGGGGGGGAAGAAATTTGCCCCCATTTCCAAAATCAACCCCAATTTTATTATTTTTATTAAGCTTTCGGCATTTGCGTTTTGAAAAATCCAGGCAAGGTAATTTTTTTTTCTTTTGAAAATTTGAAAAAAAAATTGTTTTTTTCTTTTCCCGCCACTTTTTTATGGTAGTATAGCATGTGTAAAAAAAGGGTGTAAAGAAGAAAAATAATAATTTTTACGGAAAAACCGTCCAATTATTTTTGTCACTATTTTTCCGATGTATTTGACCACCTAGTGAATTGAAAAATCCACATTTGGTTGAAAAAAAAAGGTCATACAGTGAAGGGCTAACTAATTGAGTGGACATTGTTGGTGTCTTCTATAAATCTGGCCTAGAAATATGTGCCTACTATCTTCTCAATGTTCAATGTTCTCAATGTTTTTTTTTTTTTTTTTTTCAGATTTCTTTAATTTACGTGGCTGTGATATTTCTTACAATCCAGTATTTTTTGCCTGGGCTGTTGTTACCATGGATAAAGTACATTTGTTTATAAACGAAGCAAAAGTAACCAAGTCTGTTCTAGATCACTTTTCGGAGGAAAACCTATCTGTTGAAATTCATCCTTACGACAAAATTCACTCGTTCTTGTCTAATGTAGGTATTTTTTCTTTTTGATTTACTGCGTTTTCTCATGTGTAATTCAATCTGTCAGAAGGGTCTTAGGGTGCTATTCAGAGACTTCATGAAAAAATCTTCTTGAGTTGGCCTTGACGTGAGAATTCTTGAGGTTTAACTATTTAATTGAACTGTGTATAACTCTTAAAGTTTTCACATTTAAACTGTGTTTAAGGAATGTAGGAGAGTGTGTCACTGGAGAGAGTCACTGGAGTGTGTGTGACCAGATAATATGGTGGCTTTAGGACAGAGTGAGGACATCAAAATTTAATCATTTGAAATTTTGTGAAAAATATGAAAAAAATTGAATAATTGAGGAGTTCTCTGGTAAAACCACATATAAAACTTGGATATGCTCGTTCTGAGAACTTAAACTTTCAAGTGATATCGTATGTGTTCCTGATGAGTTCAATGGACTGTTCTTTCTTATCTGACTATTGGAGCTGAGACCATTCGTCAGTTAAAAATAATAACCCGCTTAACTCATCAGAAACACCCATAGTTACACTTTATGAACTGTTAAGGACGAAAAAAAACCCTCTGTTCTATATCGTCGCTTATGGAACAACACCGCCTATCTGCAATTTTGACGAATTTGAGTTAGCGACTGTAACGCACTCTAACAGATGATCCGCGTGTTGTGCTAAGTGTATTTTTCCATTATCACGCGAGGTGGCGCTACTATCAAGCAAAATGTATACATATTTTCGTGCAAAAGGCACGTATTTACTGCAGTTTTTTCTGCACCCTGTAAAATCGGTAAAATGCAGATGGGCGGTGTTGTTCCGTAAGCGACGATATGTGGTTTTTCCAAAGAACTCCTCAATTTCTCTGAACCATTGTCAAAGCGCCAGGCATAAGACTAACCAAACTTTACTTTAATGTCAGATTACGTTAAAAAAGAATAAAAAGTGAGAAGAGTGGTTGAAAACTGAAAAGTGGCAACTTCGAACAATCCAGTTTGCTGTTGAGGTAAAGAAAAAAAAGGGAAAGAGAGAAACTCTGTGAAAAAAACCTCTGCCATCCATTTTGATACATCCAGTATAAACGTAAATACCTGGATGTAACCTGATTTGTAGGAATAAAAAAAATTCTGTCATGAAAACAGAAACATTAGTCATTAAAATATTTACATAACTTTTCCAACACTTGAGATGAAAAATTGCCGCTATTTTACGAACAGCCGATTCCAATCTATAGATCAGGAGGCATTTGCCATTGTAGAATTTACAGCATCAATATTTCATTTTCTAATTTAAATTGGCTTCACTGTGGAAAGTTTGACACCCGAAGAAAATCTGTTGAACCAAATTTTTTATTGGTCAATCAGAATCAAATCATTGGACTAAGGACAACTTATCATTTCCGAAACACTCCATAGACGTAACTGAGCCAACTTAATGTCTTTAAAATGTTTTTATGAACCAATACCAACTTCTGGTTCTCCGAGACGGTTTAGAAAACCATTGGAAAACACAGTGCTGTATCTCGGTAGGTCAGCTCTGTCACTGCGGCCGTACAGTTCTGGTAAAAAGTTGTGACTTTTAGCTCCGACACCAGTTTTACCTCTTCCTGCTTTTTGAGTCATTTCTTTAACTTTTAAAATCCTTCTTTTGATTAATATTTAGATGGTTTCCTCTTTAAACGATTCTAAAATATGGATCAGTCATTCTATGTCCAACTACGCTCTCAATTCTCTGGTTCCTGAGGGCTCCAAAATAAGTGCCATCACTCCCGTTCAAGTCATGAAAGGTGTAAAAAATGAAGTAGAAATCAAAGGTAAGGCTTCATGCTTCTTCTCTATTCTAATATCATGAACATCAAGGGGAAGAGGGGAGGGAGTGAATAAAAGTATCAAAAACATAATTATTAGCGGTGTCAATCATTAATCGACAAGCTACAGTTGTAGAGGGGTTTTCTGGGATGCGCTTTTGAGGCATCATAAATGCAGCCATGATAGAAATCTCTTACGGACATTTTTTTGCGGACTTGGTTTATTTGCCTCTTATTTTTTAAACATTAACCCTTTCCACTCGTGAGCATTTTTACCTGACCGCCCCACCAGCTCGTGGAGCTTCAACAACACGATGTAAACAAACCGTATGATCCGTAAAAAACTCACATCATGGTATAAAGAGCGCGCTGGTGTAGTGCATGATTTTTGTACTACTTCCCATAAAATCCGCTAGAGCTCACCATCCGTCAAGCACGTCGAATATATCCGACAATCGAGTCCGCAGAAGGTCTCTTTTTTGTCGGATATATCCGACCTGTGAATGGAACTCAACTTTTCCCTGGTCAGATATATCTGACATGCGAGTGGAAAGGGTTAAAGTTTAAAAACACAGCTTAAAATTTTCAAAATCCACTCAACAACTTACAGTTTTTATCTGTACGTATAAAACGTGCCTTATAACAACCCGCACCTCAAATTTGCAAGGGTGGGAAGATGAATAGAAATGTAAGAACTATCCATAAATTAATCTATCAATTTGAATCTATTCAAATGGTCTGTAAATACTATATCCTTTGTATTTTTATCTGTTGCAGGAATGATAAATGCACATATCAAAGACGCAGCAGCTCTTTGTTGTTACTTTGACTGGCTAGAAAAAGAAGTGGCCAAAGGCAACCATGTCACCGAAATTTCTGGAGCTACCAAACTAGAAGCATTTAGAAGGTAAAATGCGGATTTTCCTGCAAGACTCCGTTGATGATGAGTCCGTTGACGATTAAAAATTGAGATTGGAAAATGTTGAGGTTTGAAGATGGACCTGAGACAATTAGAGACCCAGCACATTGTATGCTTCCTGTGTTGGAAAAGTGAGGCAAGTTCAGTGCGCTCACTTTTGTTCGGGAGTCATCGGCTGTAACGATAAACATTAGCCTACTGTTGAGTGGTGAGTTCAAGGAAAAGCTGTGACTGGTCCGCAGTCCCGGAAACGGAAACAGAAACAGGTTTTGCTTGGCGAATGCATACCATGCGCTCATCAGTCAACAGCAGGCTATTGTTGGCTGTTGTTTTGATGAGTTCTGACCAAAATTGAGCTGGAAAAGTGGACACCTGTCGCAAGCTTTAAGCTGGGTCTCTATTTGTCTTTGAGATGGACCAATCTTGAGATTTCTTCCAAATCTCAATTATTTCCAATCTCAATTTTCAATTTCCTCAATAAATATCCATTCCACTTTGGTCAATTTAATCTTTTCTCAATGTGTTCCATTGGTTTGTAATCAAATATTTCACAATTCACTACTTACTGCATTCTTCTGAAATCTTTGTCCAATTGTTCCTCTCATTCTCTGTTCACCATCCGTGTGTTTCAAAAGGCACTTTTCAAGGCGAGGAAGTTTCGAGGAAAAGTTGATGAACGTGTTATAATGGGTCTGTTGCACACTTTTGCTACATCAATATAACTCATTGTTTCTAACGTAAAATTCGGCAAAAAGAACGATGCGCACATTAAAAACTTTCAAAATCCACTCATTAACTCAGAAAATACCTTCCATTTCAACACCCGCGCACACTAGACACTATATCACCGCTTTACTACATAGATGGAACCATTTGTTTATGTAAACATGAGCAGAACCTACAAAATTGGAATGTTCTTTAGATGCGTACATTTCTTATATTATTTTGTAATCTTTGATGACGAAGAACCACAGCAATGCAGTTAAATTCATGTATTAAGGGATTCATCATTTTTAGTAACAATGTTGTTTACTTTTGCACGGTGGTTCCGTCTTTGTAGTAGTATACCGGTGCAAATAGTGTCTAGTGTGGCGCGGGCTGTTTGAAATTGAAAGTGATTTCCTGATTTAATGTGAGGATTTTGAATGTTTTTAAAGGGCGCATCATTAATTTCGTCGAATTTTACATAAGAATCAAGGTTCTATATTGTTGTAGCAAAAGCATGCAACAGACCCATTCAGCCTTAAAAGCTTCAAGTAGTACTAAAAGCTACATCGTATTCTCAAAGTTTTACAATCAAGCTCTTTTAAGCAAAATAATGGGACATACGTTCTTTGTGGTTTACTTATTCATAGAATGATCCTTTAGTGTTCACCTGCAAATTATTAGTTTTTGAAATTTTTTGAAATTTTTTTTTTCAATGCTTGAATTCTTTTCTTTTTAGTGAGCATGAAGACTTTGTAGGTTTAAGTTTTCCAACAATTTCATCGTCCGGTCCTAACGCTGCCATCAATCACTACCATCCAACTCCTGAGACTGACAGAGCTATCACTACAGAAGAAATGTACCTATGCGATTCAGGAGCTCAGTTTCGGTGGGTATATTAGTTTTAACCTTTTCCTTGCATGTGATGTGTTTACATGTCTGGAGCTGATGTGCATCCAGAATTATCACATCATCGCACCCCCCAAACTTTCTCTGATTAAAGAGTCACCTAAACGGTACGGAGTGTATCGCACCATTATGGTCTGAGATCAAAATCAGTGAAAAAAGTCATCAAAAATCATTGTTTACTATTCTTTCAGCTTAATTTAAAACTTTCCAGTGACATTTATAGGTTTAAATCACTTCCTTACAGTGCTCTCCGTGATTGAAGTTGGTCTTAAAAGCACAGAATAATACAACCAGAACGGAAACTCTGTCGGATTTAGAAGCAAATTCATTTCGCATCCGCCAAGTTGGGATATAGGATGTTTACATCTGGATTCGCGTGCAAAAAAAAATATAGGACTTGATCCGCAAAATTTTCATTCTGAAATGCCAGTAGAATACAAGTGAGGCCAGAAACTTAAGATTTCTTTCCAGAAATAAATGGGTTTCAACACAAATCACACACGTCCGCCATTTTGGGATATAGGACCACAGCGTTGCCTATTGGTGCCGTTAAATTCCAAACTTGCTTCCTTTGGCTTTTATGGGAGTTTCCGTTCTGATTGTATTATTCTGTGTTAAAAGATTATAAATGAGAAATTGATGAGAAATTTACTTTCTGATTTTTGGCTTTTTTCTAACGATCTTAGACCAAAGTGCGCACCACAGGTTATATCTGTCAGGAAGTGTAAGAATTACCTGAAGTAGACGCTGCCGCAGCGATTTGCAATGGTGCATTTTGCGACAGAAGTGCTCAGTATTTAAAAGGTTAAATTAGTTTTCAAGCAAAATTGGTTTAAAATTACTTTAAATTTAAATTGGTTTAAAATTAGTTTTAAAGTAAAATTGGTTTAAAATTAGTTTAAATTTAAATTGGTTTAAAATTAGTTTTAAAATAAAATTGGTTTAAAATTAGTTTTAAATTTAATTGGGTTTAAAATTAGTTTAAATTTTAATTGGTTTAAAATTAGTTTAAATTTAAATTGGTTTTAAACTAGTTTAAATTTAAATCAGTTTTAAGCAAGATAAATTACTTACCATGTACAACAAATCAGAGGGGCTTAGGGGAGAAAAATACCGAGAGGGTAGCACAGGTTATAAGAAAATTTGTGATTTATGAAATATTTATCAGCAAATTATCACTACCGATTGACTGATCCTTTATTTGCATTTTGTATGTTTTAATTTGTAGGGATGGAACCACAGACGTCACCAGAACCTTTCACTATGGAAACCCCTCAGATTACGAGAAAGAATGTTTTACCAGGGTTTTCAAAGGTCAAACTTTCTTGGGAACGACCATGTTCCCGGTTAAAATTAAAGTAAGTTCTTATTTGATTTGTTATTCTTGTCTCATTTCTAAACGAGGTGGCAAGTTTTGATAGAATTTAGAAAAATACATGACACTCTCTACCATCCTTTAATCTTTTTTAAACAAACTTTTACAAATAATTGATTTATTTACTGAGAAACGAGTGAGATTATTTATCAATTAAAATTAATAAATATTAATTAAATTATAATAAATTTTTAAATTATAATATTTTTTATTTTTAAAATGAATTAGAGTTTCTGTTCTGATTAGAGTATTCTGTCATTCTATGACACAACCTAATTAGGTACACCTATTCACTTTATTGACTTGTGTGTTTTTCAGGGAAATTGTTTGGATTCACTAGCCCGGAAATTCCTTTGGGACGTTGGATTAGATTATTTACACGGCACCGGTCATGGTGTCGGCTCGTACTTGAATGTTCATGAAGGACCCATGGCAATCACTTGGCGAGAAAGGAAGGATTTTGTCGAGTTAGAAGAAGGAATGTTCATATCTAACGGTAATTTTATTTTTCGGTGCAAATTTAACATTTTCTAAATTTAAAATGTCTTACTGGGAGAAAGTAGAATATCAGGGATTGATGTCACAAAGTGTCCAGTGAGGGACAAAAAGAAAGTCAAACCCCCTAAAAGTAGGCTACCTGCAGTACTTATCTCAATGACTTTAAGCATCGCAAGTGGCCTACCGAAGCCAAAATCTACTGTCATCTGACATTCTGTATGACTGTATGTCCCCAACTGTATGCGTGAAATCTTTTGGATTTTTTTTTTTTTTTTTTTTTAAGGACTTAGCACAAACCTTACGGAAGTTGTTCTGTGCTAGCTTTCATCAAGTAGGTCTCATTTTTTCATCTCATAATCCTTATGAACAAAAAAAGTGGGTCTAGAAATCCGCTGGGGGAGGGGGATAAAAACCTATTTTTTAAATGATAAGATTGATGAGCCTAAAATTTTTCAGAAAATCCTGTCAGACTGTGAAGTAAATTTTTAACTAAAGGAGGGGGAGGGTAGCCAAAACCCTTTCAGACCCCCCCCCCCTCCCCTACCACCCCCATCATATGGGTCTGCCACTGTGGAGCATTTGTGTAGCTGTCTTGTTTTTATGTCCGCAGTCGTCCCTTACAGAGTCTTATGGAGTTTCGTGGACGGTGCAAACTACTTTCAGCGATTAATAGACTGTTTTAGTAGAGCGATATATCGTATCGATTGCCGTCCGAGGGCCTCTGGTTCCAAACAAACTCTGGTTCAATGTAATTTCCCCATAAGCGAACTTTTGAACGGAAATTTAGGGTATTAAATCAAACAATTAATGCGACCTTGTTGCGATTATGAATTCTACGTCCTCAAAAATGCTTAATTATGCCTGGTTCCTTGACTAAAACTGCCGAATTCAATAAGATATTACAGATTAAATGTTGCATTTGTAGGTTAGAATAGCCCGAAATCCCGCCAATTCCACAACAACAATAATAACATTTGGGTGATTCCAACCTCGAAACGCATCGTTTTATCTGTAATATCTTGTTGATTCTGGCAGTTTTACGGGTGGAACCAGACAAAATTAAGCATTTTCGAGGACGTAGAATTCATAATCGCAAAAAGGTCGCATAAATTGTTTGATTTAATACCCTAAATTTCCGATCAAAAATCCGCTTATGGGGAAATTACATTGAACCAAAGTTTGTTTGGAACCAGAGGCCCTCGGACGGCAATCGATACGATGTATCGCTCTACTAAAACAGTCTATAGCAATTATTGTCTACGTAAGTTACATGAAGGCTTGTGGCTGTTTGTGGACAATTTTTACCGACATTTTTTTTGTTTGTCAAATTCTACTTGAAATTAATTTCCTCAATGATTTGTGCCCAAAAAACCCCAAAAAGCCACAAAAAAAAAAAAAAAAAAATATTTTACGTCCACAAAAAACTCCATAAAACTCCATGTAAAATGCCGTAAAATACCGCATATGGATAAAAAAAGACAGTTTATCCCTGGGCTCAGGGTTGCAAAATATTCCAACACAATTTAGGGACTTTTTCCTCACAGGATTTTCAAAAAATTTCCTCTCAAACATTTGAAAAGTTATGATTTTTTTTTTTTTTTTGCTTATTTCAACATTTCAACATCGTGTATATGCTACATGGCAGATATTTTAAAAATTTTGAGTCCATTTTCCCACAAAAATCTTAAAGCCTTTAAAAAAAAAAAAAAATTGGTAAATTTCCTCTAAGTCCCAAAAATGTTTGCTCTTTCACGCAATCCATGAATCGCTAAATCGGGCACATTTTGCACTCCTGGGGGGTTGATTACAGAGGTTCGGATAGTTATCGTTACGTCAGAATTGGATTGAGTACATTTTAACTTTATGGGTGGCTCCACTGATCGAATCGTTTTGAGCCACTGATAACAATCGAAATGGATGAAAGGAGCCGATGAGTCGAGGGAGGTTGTAATCTTAGTCGACTGAAGTAAGAAAAGGTAAGGACGGGGTAACCTGCGCAGTTGTAAGCCAGTTGATTTAATGCATTCAATCCGATTACGATAAAGATAACGATCCGATACTCTGTAATCATGTCCCTGCCTAGGCCTACCATCCACACTCATGTTCAATTTTTAAGATTTTCAAAATCAGAGTTTGCATAGGTTGTATTCATCCTTTGATAATCAATTACTCTTTCATTTTTTCTTTTTTTCTTCCTTTGAATAGAGCCCGGTTATTATGAAGACGGAAAGTTTGGTATCCGACTAGAAAACATTGTTCGAGTCGTAGCTGCCAATGACACAAAATACAAATTCAAGAAAAACTTTTTAAAATTTGATACGGTAACTCTAGTTCCTATTCAAACTAAAATGCTTGTGCCTGAACTGTTGACCGACCAAGAAGTAAGTCTTCACCTGTTTTCTTATATTGCCATCTCATTTTGTAAGCATCCATTGTTGCGCGTATATTTGCATAAGCATGTATCGTTTATTGCTCACTCTCTTTTTAATGTCCAAGTACCATGACTTTCTAAAGAAAGTACCCTGGTCGACCATGGTTACCGTTTTAAATCTCGGCAACTTTTAAACAATTTTGCAGCTTTCAAGTGTTTAAGAACTAAACAGAGTGATTCTTTAAAGTATGTCATGAAAAATCAAAAGTTCTATTGAATTCAACAGAGCAATTTAACAATAAGAATTTCAATCAGGATACTTTCTTTTGAAATACATAGTACCATCTTCTGTCCATGTGTGTTTACGTTTTTTCGCTAATCCAGAAGCTAGGGCAGTAGACCTTCTATCTATCTATCCATCTATCTAATGTAGCAAGTTATTTGAAATGTTGTAAAAAATTGAAACTGTTTCTATTTTTTTCTAACGTTCAACTCTTGTTTATTTTCTAGGTATCATATTTGAATGAATATCATTCTATTTGTCGTGAGAAAGTTGGTCCCCTCTTGAAAAAATTGGGCCATCAATCTGCTTTGCTTTGGCTTTACAAAGAAACAGAGCCGTTTGTGAAATCAGCTTCTACGAAACACTGACATCGGCCATTGTTCAGAATTGCTCCTTGTCAACTTTTCCATCCATGGTCAACTGTTTTATATTTTCAATCAATATATTTATACATTAATGTATTAGTGATTCTTGTTTTAGAGTGATTTGTAATATTTCAAGTTTTTTATTCAATAAAGATGTGTTCTTTTGCCAACCGCTATTTTTCCTGCGATTTTTGCACCCCCCCCCCCCCCCCCTGCGACCACTCTTTTCTGTTTTCTCTCTTTCTTACCTATTTTGTATAAGAAGCGACTGTCAAAGAAGAAATCTGTTGGCTGTGTAACTAGTCCATAGGCGCACATAGTTCATCTGGAAAGTCGTAAGTTTGACTAATTGATTGATATGAAAATTGTGTAAAATAAATTCAAGCCCTTTTAATTCAGTTCGTAAAAATGTATTCGATCAACAATCACAAAATCTAGCTTTTTTTATAAACAAATAAATAGTTATTTCATAATTTAAACAGTTCTGTACAATTTTTAATAAATTAAACTATAATGTATTTTACTTTAGGCACTTAGAATTACAAAAGTGTAAAAAGAGGTACAGATGCAGGATTCAGGCACAATCACACACAAGGAGCGCAGTCTTCGATTCATTATCACTAAAACACACACAGGAAATAAGAGGGCAAAGCTTGTTTTAATTCAGAGGACTTTTTTGCATTTTCATGAAATCACAGATCTTAAATCATAATTAATCAAAGGATCATTAGGATAAATTTATGTGCGGAAAAAAAAATTGATTGATTAAAAAACAAAAATATTGTTGCGCACTACAAATGATTCGAAAACAAAAATATTGTTGCGCACAAAAAATGATTAAAAAACAAAAATATTGTTTCGCACTAAAAAAAATCATAGGATCTTCGTCTATCATAAGACATCGTTGGAAATAAACAGACCAGTCCCTGTCAAAATAACCTATGAAACTTATCGCTAAAATTTACAATTTTTTTTTGCAATTGTTTATTAAAAATTGAATAAGTTAGAGTAATTTTATGAGCAATGACTTTTGAGTAGAATGGGGTAAACCTCTGAGGCCTTTAGATATTTACACATAATAAATAATTTGATGGGGTCAAAGAAAATAAATTAATAAATTAACAAATAAATAAAATAAGTATCATGAACCTTAAACGCATGTGCCCAAAAATACAATTTTTAGAAGCCCTGCCTTAGAAAATGCTCAATTAAAATAACAATAATTCCGCAACACATTAGCTGCTTTAGTTCACTTTTACTATTTGCAGCTTTGCCTCGTGGGCGAGTGGAGAATTTTGGTTCTTTTGATTTTTGGTACAACCACTGAAAGCCAATCATACAGCATTTGATGCAATATTTCAGATTCCTATTCTTGAAATTTTTTGAGTGATGCATTTTTTAGATCCATGCTTGGGTTTTAAGGATCCAAACGTCAACTGATGATTTAACACCCGAAGAGTAAATCGGTAATTAAATTACCTGATAAGACTTGTCGTTATTTTACAATTGTAAAGACTAGATAGACACTGTACAGATACATTATTTATAGTTGAAGGGCCAAGTCAAAGAACTTTGCACTCAGGATTTGCTTGATTTTTTGAGAGAGAGAAATAAATGCTAACAAATATAGTTGTTAGCTTTACAGGCTGTAAATTACAGCGTAAGATTTCTGTATGGTTATTTTGTAATTTGGTGATCAGAATGCATTGTTTGATAGATTCTCGTAAAAGTAACTTTTTTTTTATTTAGCAAAAATACTTATTTCTGGAAAATTTCCTGATTTAATGTTCTTTGACTCAACCCGCCAGCCTTACAGAGCAAAGAATGCTTTAAGACTGTAAGGAATACAATAACTTTTTTTTAAACTTAATCACTTAAAAAAAATGAGAAATACTGTCTTTATATTGCAAAGGTCGCCAGAATAGGGGGTCCGTCCCCTTTTTCATTCGCAGCGTCCATCAAATCCGCCAACTCCATTCAGCAAATCACACATCAGCTAATCTTTTACCAGTCCAACGTGTCTTGCTGATATTTGAATCGCGGGCTGTTACGAGAATAAAATTGACTGTACCAGCGCCTGTAGTGAAGTATGGATCGATCCTCTTTCACTAAAATCGGCTTCTCTTCATATTTTTTGTGATTCCAAACCATTATGTCTCGCTCCAGCTAAAACAGAAAAGGAAGGCAAACATTATAGATGATGAGTAACATAACCTAAATTCTTATTAAATTCATTCTATCTGAGGGTCTTGTTGGCGCTGTCTCCTCATCTAAACTGACGCGCATATTGTATTTTTATGTTTTCCATAAGATTCAATGTTATTCAGATGTACATCGAACTGTACACCAGGTCTAAAGGGTTTAATCCCGTGTAGAAAGTCGAATTCAAAGCTGTTCCCCGAACACCCAATCTTTTGATCTTTTACATGGTTTTAAATGTACTATCGACGAATTAAAGATTGTCGTGAGATTTTCACACCTATTCAGTTATGGGTGGGAGTGAGGGACTGATCTGCTACGGCTTTCCCGAATTCCCGCCCAACCGCACTGGCCTCTCGCCTGCAAGGTGTGAGGAGTATGAAGAGTGGCCGAACCGGAACCTTGAAGGCGAAACTTAATTAGCTCGTGAAAATATCGCGACAGTCTTTAATTCGTCAATAATACTGTCACAAGAAACGACCTGTGCATGGTGTGCAATATCCGATTTAAAATTCCCTTAAAAGAATAATCTTCCTCTTTATCTTCAAGTCATTGATCTAGGAGCAGCGGACCAATTTTCGATGTCTTTCAAAATCAAACGAGATCACACTTCCATCATGGATTATAAATTATAGGTACTCGGATCAGAGCCGGGAGTTGTAAAAATTGCCCACATGGCGTATGAATCGCCTTCAATTAAAAATGATACCACACCAACTCCTACAGGTCGGAATAGTTACATAACTCACCACGAACTCTCTTACAATTTAGTCATCAATAATTTCTTTTTGAAATTGAGGCATTTTTCGGTAAATGGGCGTATGGCGAAAAAACGACTTTCGAGAAAAACGCGTTTGAAAGTTTAAAATGTTATAACAAAACGTTGTAGGTGCGTCCATTCGAACGATTGTTTCGTGGTTATTTTCCGTTCAACATATGAATAACTTTATATCACCTGTTAGGTCACATAGTCAGGATTTCAAAAACGAGTTCTCCAAAAAAAGGGCGTAAATTGCCATACGCCCATTTACCGAAAAATGCCTCAAATGAAAAAAAGTTAGATTGTGAGGTTGATGGAAGCGCAAACCAGCTTTTCCAATCGACAGGTGTTACCAATTTTGACGGGAAATTAAATCATATTCATTGAGTTAACTGGGACAATGAGTCTTTATAGTCATACGCTGTACAGCAGCGAGCCCTGCTGAAGACTGGAGAGCTGTCTCATTAAAATAGGTCGTTAATCATGCAAGTTGACAAGTGCTGATAGGAGTCAGCATTTCAGCATGAGGACGCAACTTCGGCCTCAGATATGTCCAATGTTAATTTAAATCGATCTAATCAAAAGTATAATGATTATCAATGGTGCGATTATCAGTGGTATCAGGTGGTGTCGCTTTCAATCTGACAACTCTGCATTTTGTCCATTTAAACCTGTGTAAAAGTATCGATTCAAGGGAGTGCTCTCTGTGGGTCTAGTTCGACCTTTTTTCACGGGCTCAAAAGAAAAATGCAACGTTGCAAGATTGCACTGGATCGAAACATGGATTTTTCCAGACGTGAAATGTTGTTGTTTATTGGGTTCACGCAACATTTCTTGCGAAAACTGTGTCATTGTTATTGGACTCACTATAAGCACCCATAAGCTCTGAAATGAATGATTTCACACACTTCATCGTTCTTTTGCTTTTTATTGGTTATAAAATATTGATTTTAACTGTTTCGGGGGAAATTTCATGTTTCGGTCTACTGAGTGTTTTAAAAACCAGTGCTGCATGAGCTCAGTACGTTTGATGCTTACCATGATGCATTCCGCTGAGAGAACAAAATGTCCGTAAGGGAGTAAAGTGGGTGGACAGTACACTCGATGAATGACCTTTTGAACGAGAGGCTCTACCGGAGTGACACTTTGCAACATCATGAGACGCCCGAAACACGTGTCCATTGTTAGTTCAACGTAGCCAGGCCCGATCTAAACACACAATCATAAGAAAAAAAGTTAGAATTAAATATATTCCTGATGAATTATCAACTTTGTGTTTGGTCTTGTAGATTTATAAGACTTGATTATTTATATACCACACAGTATATTGGCAAAGAGAGTTTAACAATTTTAATCTAATTTTAATTTTACGAGGAGTGAAAGAATTGCAGTACTTAGGTACATACCTTAGTTGTAAAAACTTAGTTATTGAAAAAGAACGCTGTGAAACTTTTGCTGCAGCGTTTGTAGACGGACGATTTCTGAATAAATTAATCAAATCGCGTGAAAATCACATTCGGAGCATCGAGAAGTTTCAAAATCTCCTCAAAAATTCAAAAAATGCGTTTAACAATATTCAACGATATATATATAGCAGTTAAATACCGGGTCACAATACGGGAGTCCCGTGTAATTGCAACTTCCTCTATGATGAATCACTTTTCTCAGCAGAGAAAGTTGCGATTTGAATTTTATTTGTCAAACGCATTTATTGATTTTGTGAGAAGGTTTTAAGACTTTGCGATGCTTGCGATATTAATTTCACTCGATTTTACGCAGGAGTTGACCCCAGGCCCAGAACTAGGGGGGAGCCAGCCAGCAACCCCCCCCCCCCCCCCCCCCCCAGGACCAGGGTACTTTCTTTTGAAAGTCATAGTACATTGCAGTTTAAAGCTCGGAAACCCACCTGTTCTGCAGTGACGTTGACGTTAATCAGGGTTATTTTATTGAAGAGGCGCATTTCGTGCGACAGATGCATCGTCGCCGTATGAGGAGCATCCTGATTGGCCGACCAGCTTCCGGCCCAGTGGTGTCGAGCGAAGGCAGTCCACACTTTCTCGTAGTATCGCAAATCACTTCCACCGAGCATCAACGGGCTGTGAATGACGTTCAAATGCGCTAAGTCGGCACCATTTTCCGGCACTTCCTGTGAGCAAATCAAAACAAAACCTTGTCAAATTTCCGCTCTTCTCCCGATCTAATTTAGAGCTTATCAAAAGCGTCATAAATGCATATGATATAATTTGTCGATATTTTTATTTAATGCTGACGGAAAGTTCCGTTGACCTAAGCAAGTTCGATAGGAAATCAAAACTAAATCGTTCTGATACGAAAACGACTGAGAAAAATCGCAATTTGATATAAAATCTCGTATGTGTGTAGCTCATAATCAATGTCGGACTAAGTTGAGCTCGTATGAATAATTAAGTTTTTTTTTTTTTTTTTTTTACGAAAAATGTAACAATGATGTGTGTCAGTGACAAAAAGTTCGAACTATCGGGGGGGGGGGCAAGTGGACTCCCTTGAATCGATATTTTACATAGATTTCGCTGGTTGGAATGCAACGTAGCCATGTGTATAAAACAAAAGAGAGCTTTGTTTCATTTCTTTGCCAATTCAAGTATTAGGTATTAACAAAGCCCCTCAAAGTCGATTTCATATGATTGAATCATGTGCACAACCGTTGGAGGGGGGGGGGTGAGCTTGTGAGCGTGGCTAATAAATTATTCTAAGGGCTGAAGGCCCTCGGTCATAAATATGGGGCTCACTTTTCCTCACAACTATTCCGTGGTAGTTCTTCTGATTTCTCATTTGTTGCTTTTCCTTTTTCACTTTTTCCCCTCAGGATTTTTCCCTCTCTTTTTCTTTCCCCTTTCTTTCCTTCCTAAGTCTTTCTTCTTTTCCATTTTTACTTTCTCATTTTAGAGGGGTGGGGTGGGGCAGGCTACGGGGCAGGATGCGGTGTCACTGAAAACTCATAAGTCATAACCTATTCTTACGTAAGGCCGTCCATTTTGAAACTAATACAAATTATTCGCCTGTTTCGATTATTCAGATAAGTTGTTTTCAAAATTAACGACTAAAAAAATGCTGATTGCTTGATGTGATTCAACTGTGTTAAGTAAAAATCTTATTCGTGTCTCTATTAATGAGTTTCAACTTTTAGTACAGATACCTAATTATTATTGAAAAGTAAGATTTCTAAATGAATCAGTCTACTTATATAATGGTTTAGAACAGGTCTATCACTGATTTCTCACCTGTATATGAGCATTGATCAAGTGTTCGGAACGGCCGACGTACCACCAATCACCGTTGGTGATTTGTTCCACCGGTTGTGGTTCCCATGTGGGCTCTTCTCCTTCTACGTGGTACCAGACGAAAATGAAATTATTCGCCTCGCATGATTTCCAGGTTCGCACTTTGGCAAAATCTGGAACTGAATTAAAAAAATTCCACGAATTAGCAAAACGGTTGAGAGATGTTATAAAGCAAAAGCTGAAGCAAAAAATTGGAAGGCGTCATTTGCCAAAAAAAAAGTATTTTTGAGACATTTATAAATAGGATGGATCAAAACTATAGATAAATCTATTTTTTCAAATCGATTCCAGTATATCGAAAGGTGATGTTCCATTTTTTGGTACTTTCAGCCTTATTTTTTTGAAATTACTTACTGACGATATATAGAGACGTTTTTTCAAATGATCATGTATATAGAACCTGACTTTTTGGTCTCTTAAATGTAAATTAATTTTGGCCAGTAATTTGACATTAGTTGAAAGGTAGCTAACGCTCCTGGCGATAGAAATCGGCACTACACGGAAAAAAAAGATGGGTGAAAATAACCATACGGATACCTGATTTTGGCACCTGCTAGATGTTATGGTAAACTTGACCAGAAGTATGATACATTTACCGATACTTTGAGTACATTCGACATGCAATCAGGTAACATCAACTAGTACCTAGTCAAAACATAGTATACATACTTCTGGTTAACATTACCATAACAGCTAGCAGGTGCCAAAATCAGGTATCCGTATGGTTATTTTCACCGTAGTTTTTTTTCCGTGTAAACACTGAAGCTTCACCTGAACTTATACATATAATTTGTAATAAAACTGACATGATAGATTATGAAACTGATCAAATGTTTTATTATTAAATTGAAGATATGATAGCAGGCCGTGCTGACGTTTTTGGAGGGGGGCGGGGGCATTATTATAATTTTGCTGCCCTCCACAAATCGCCGCCCATCCAAATTGTGAACTTGATGATACATTTTTGAGGACCTTCTCTCTCTCTCTCTCTCTCTCTCTCTCTCTCTCTCTCTCTCTCTCTCTCTCTCTCTCTCTTTTTTTTTTTTTTTTTTTTTTTTTTTTTTTTTTGCTGGTTCACTCTGCTTTTGGCGCCGTTAGGTAAGAGCAATGAGCTATAACTTTAGAGTGGCAGCGGGCTGGTCCACCTTGTGCTACACCGGGTAGAAGGAATCCCGGGAAAAAGCGGAATTTGGACGGCAGATTCCAAGGTTTGAGGTTAAATTTCGTAGGTCGTTTCCGGCGATGCCCGAGTTTGTTTACGAAACGACCGGAAACAACCTACAAAACTTAACCTCAAAATCGATTTTTACGGCAAGATGGCGGCGCCCTAGGTGACAACAATGAACCAGCGGAACGTTCCTTGATGTGCCACTCTAAAGTTATAGCTCATTGGGTAAGAGAGTGCCACTCGGAGCAGGAGTACTAGTACTCCCCTCCCCTCCCCGCACGACTCTGATGTATGTTATTTTGATAGAAATGACTAACCTTTTTCTGAGTACGGGACGTTTGTACACTTTCCAGTATCACCGTTGAACTGCCAACCATGGAAAGGGCATTCCAAGCAATCGCCTCTGACCACTCCTCCAAGGCCCATATTGGCGCCCAAATGAGGACAATAAGCATCCATGATGTGGATTTTACCCTCAGCTGTTCGATAAACTGCGAAATTTTCTCCTGTAAAAGTTAAGGTCAAGGATTAAATACTGATATCACAAGAGCTTCTCTAGTACAAAAGAGATCAATGGCTCATTGCAAAATGCAAGTTCATGAACATGCAAGTTCAAATTGCAAGTCGCTCAAATAACCTCCCTGATAAATAATTTTGCGCTTGTCTAAAAATAAAGGCTCATACTCTAAATGAGTTAAACATTTTGATTCTACCCAAAATCCTCACTGTTTTTTTTTTTTTTTTTTTTTTTTTTTTTTTTTTTTTTTTTTTTTTTTTTTTTTAAGAAAGACCAATCAGCGTCTCAGGTCTTGATGACCAATGAGCACCAGAGATAGGTTCAAAAAGAACCATCCAGCTCTCAAAAATCACTAGAGAACAGTTCTCACCTAAAGCAGTGACGTATTTGACCTCGTTCTTCTTGACATCGGAAGACTCAATAATATTGAACCATCCATTAGGGTAGACTGGAGGAATGTTTCCGATCTTCGAGGTTTTGCGTATGTTCTTCACAAGTTGTTGGATGGTTTTCTTCCTGTGTTTAGTGGCAGCTTGATCGATAAAATAATCGTACCCAACTTCACTCAAATCCTGTTTAAAGATAACAAAAGCGATATTAGAATAGAACAAAATATATTTATATATTTGTAAAACAATAAAAACGGCTGTACTTAAATACTAAGTAATTATAATACAATAATAAATGAGCTGTTCAGCCAAAATAAAACAAATAAAAAGGGGAAAATTAAATAATAACTATAATTATTTAATTTTCCCCTTTTTATTTGTTTTATTTTGGCTGAACAGCTCATTTATTATTGTATTATATATTTGTAGATATAAAAGAAAAAAACAAAACAAAAATGTTCATAAAAAGTTTCTAATAAATGTTGTTTGTGTATGTTTTCTTTTCACGAATAAAAAAATCAAAACGTAATACAGCATGGTAACTAGTGACATGTAATGAAACCGCCTTATATGCGTGAGTGATAAGAAGTTTGCCTCG
Organism: Trialeurodes vaporariorum; assembly: GCA_011764245.1. Lineage (NCBI taxonomy): Eukaryota > Metazoa > Arthropoda > Insecta > Hemiptera > Aleyrodidae > Trialeurodes > Trialeurodes vaporariorum. The sequence continues at coordinate 60,704,694 of VMOF01000035.1, read as the reverse complement.
TCACTTATCTAAAATTAAAAAATATCACTACATTGACTGTAGATTAAGATACGTCAAACGATTCAAACAATAATGCAGTTTTGGCGAAAAAATACACAATTTACATAAGTGTTGCCAATTATGGCAGAATTAACCGAATTACACATCAAGTCAAATGGGACAAGTCGGGTAGTTATCCAAAAAATGGCAACACTGTTTTACATGTTTAATCATACGTGAAATTTGTATCTTTTTACTAAAAATGGTAGCAATGGGATCAAAATCCGCCGATCTCTGAAAGAGAAAGGGCCAATAAAACATGAGCTGTGCTCTTTTGGAGGAATTCTAAATCATCTTATGATGCTGATCTCTCAGTAAGAGCACGCCTGATGTTTTATCATTTATTTATGGGCCTTTCCGGCTTGGTTTTGGCTCGGATTTAGAACAACTTTAGGGACCGGAATATAGTCATATTAATGAGATAACTCACCCGAATGTAATTTGTGGGTCGAAAAATGTAGTAATATATTAGGCCTCCAACAACGAGCGTCGGTATGAGAACCCATAGGGAAATTTGCTGGAGTAGTAAAATGACGTGCATGACCAAGAATCGGACTCCTGCTCCGGTCCAACTTTTTTCGGCCAAGGCGTCCCATTTCGAGTAAAACTCAAGGATAAACGTCTCGTTGATCACCGAACTCTCTGAAACAATCATAAATTCGAGACATTGATTATCATTTTTGAAAAACAAAAAAAAAAAAACAAAACAAAACAAAAAACAAAAAAACAAAAAAAAAAAACAAAACAAAACAAAACAACAAAACAAAGAAACCAAAAACCCATAAAACAAAATAATAATAAAATAACAAACAAAGCTCTTTCGCAGAGTTTTTCTCCTGTGAAATACTTGTCTCTACACTACACTGGAGGTCCACGGCCCAAAATCAAGTGCATGAGCGGATCCAGCAATTCGGCAAGCATGGATTCATCCCATTTGACCGTATGAGGAACAATCGATTCTTGAGGGGGCCATGGCCCTTTTACTAATCGATTATTTCTCATGCATTCAAATGGGAATAATACACAGTTGCCAGATTGCTTGATCCGCCTTTGATCAAGTGTAGATGCCGATCTTCTTTCCAATTACGACTTGCAAGTCTGGATCACCCTGTACATAACCACCTGATGATAATTTTCAGGTTCTCTATATTTCAAAATCGTGTCAATGTGAATTTTATTATACTGAGCCGGCCACTTCCAACGGTACTACGTGCACGAATTTACTCCATAAAAAAAGGAGACCAAGATAAAAATACGCGGAGCATAGCAAATTGGACCACATACATACTCATGGCCTATTTCTCTATTCATAGATTCCTTTAAATCGTGGCTCAGACTTTATGATAATCATATTATGACTTGATTGTGAGTATGCGTCAATTCCAACCCTATTCCAACTTTAATTTCAATTTGAATCAATGGAATTAGTGCAGATTTGTTTTATTAAAACAGTAAATGATGAAGGATGCTACTTGGCAAAGGCGTCTCGTGCTACAACAGTTCCACCCCAATGGGTCTGTTGCTAACTTTTGCTACAGCGCCATAGAGTGTTCAATCTTATGTAAAATCGCGTGAAAAGTCCATTGGTGGCATCAGAAAGTCATGAAATGAAGTAATAAACTCCCGAGAGACGTTTAATGAAATCCAAGATGGCGGTAAAATATCGAGCAACCTGTATGCATGCACCACAAACATCCAAGGATAGCCAACCTCACAATATCCATCTCATTCAATCACAACGTAAATAAACACATAACCTCTGAAGCAGTGAGGTTGTCAACGTTGGCAATCCTTGGATGTTAAAGGTGCATGCATACAGATTGCTCGATATTTTACCGCCATCTTGGATTTCATTAAACGTCTCTTGTGAGTTTATTATCGCATTTCATGACTTTCTGATGCCACCAATGGACTTTTCGCGCGATTTTACATATGATGAAACACTCTTTATCGTTGTAGCAAAAGTTTGCAACAGACCCATTGAATCTACCTACTTTAAATAATCAATTTTCAGGGGACTCTCAGAATCCCCAAGAAATCGATACTTTTACATATGTTCAAATGTAAAAAAAGCGTCGTTGCCACGTTGCACGAGCCGCCACTGCAACTCAATAGAATAGTTACTTTCAATAATCACGTTGTCAGAAATTGTTCAGAAAACTGAGGGTTCACTATAGCCTGCATTGGTGTTCGTCCAAAATAACTATTTGACGTGGCGTCAAATAAATCCTTCAAACCAGGTCACCGATCATCATCAGACCTGACACCAACAATGAGCTATAACTTTAGAGTGGCAGCGGGTTGGTCCACCTTGTGCCACACAGGGGAGAAGGAATCCCGGGAAAAAGCGGAATTCGGATGGCAGATTCCAAGGTTTGAGGTTAAATTTTGCAGGCCGTTTCCGGCGATGCCCGAGTTTGTTTACGAAACGACCGGAAACAACCTACAAAACTTAACCTCAAAATCGATTTTTACGGCAAGATGGCGGCGCCCTAGGTGACAACAATGAACCAGCGGAACGTTCCTTGATTTGCCACTCTAAAGTTATAGCTCATTGGACACCAACAGTCATCAAATAACGACTTTTAGTCAAGTTTTCGTTGAAACTTAGGGAGTGTTATAAGTTGACGGTTCTGCAGCTTGATCAACCACTTTTGAATGTATGTGGAGGTTTAAATCTTTGACTGTCATTAATGTTGTCACGGGAATAATCATCAATCATGGCACGCATCTTCATTTTCCGTCAAGATTCACAAAATTTATTAAGTTTAGGAATCAGAATGTCCGTTAATTTACAATTATTTAAAATCGATGTACTATCAGAAGCAAAAATGTTGACGCTCAAGAATAAGCGCCAAAGGCGGTTGATTTTATTACATGAGGATACGACGCACGTGTCTCAAATTCTTGATTGCCAAAACTTTTGCGTGCACCGAAAAAAAGGGAATTGCTGGAATAACAAAACATTGTTTGCAAAATTTGCATTTACTTTTTTGGGAAAATTTAGCGTGTACGTAGGTAAATGAACAATTTTATTTTGTTAGAAATGCTAAACACTTAGTCGCTAAATTAGCTGGATAGAGATTTTGTTGTTTTCGCATTTTGGATTGTTATTCTTGTAAAATAATTTTGCTGAAGTGACATTCTTCACTCCTTGTTATACCCACATTCTAAATGTTTGTAAAAAGTGTAATCCAGAATGATATATAATATATCAATTTTTTGGATTGTAAAACTTCCAAAACCTTGATTTGTAGAATTAACTAAATTTGGCATTATAAAAACTGCAATCCAAAATGAAAAAGCATCAATTTCTTGGATTGTAAAATTTTATATTTAGAACGCAAAATCATTTGATTGCGCTCTCTGGTTGACAAAGTTTGAAGTACTCTTCCGTTTTGTACTCACTCGGCAGTTTACGCTCCTCTGCAAGGAATTGTGCCTTAAGATGCGTATTTTATGCTCTGAATCATTATCCGCTGTGATAGCCTAGTGGTAAAGTGCTGGACAATCACCACGGCTACCCAGGTCCAAATCCCGGGACATCCGGGGGGGGGGGGAATAATAAAATAAAAAAAAAATAAAAAAAAAAAAAAAAATGAAAAAAAAAAAAAACAATCCAAGCAAAATGCCACTCTGAAGATCTGTATCATAAATTTTACAATCCATAAAATTGTTAAGTTTTCATTTTGGATTGAAGCTCCTTCTACCTGTGTATATAATTTAGATATTTTTAGAAAGAAAAACTTACAGCCCCGATTGAACAATCAGCATTTAGACTTGCTATTTCATAACTGCCGTTTTGAAATCTTTGCAATCCAGATTGAAGTGTCAGCTGAATTTTCTTTTAATTCTTCAATACAGCCGTTTTGACAATTTTACAATCCAAGTGTTTCAAAAAAAAACAATACATATAGCTGTCACGATTTTTTGCGATACTGGATTGTAAAATTATCAACCCCCATTGTAAATTTAACTCTTTTTTTTTCGGTGTGACAAACGCTTCACACACGTTTTTGAGTTTTCACAGTTTTTGAGAGAAACAGGAAAAATGTGAATCTGAGTCACACTTCTGATCTCGGTTCGACCTTTGGTTCTTTGAGGAAAAGTACAAAGTTAAACTCTTGAACTTTATTCAATCAACGGGACTACCCGGGTAAATAATTACAGACAAACTTTCCTACTTCTATAATGATCTAATATAACTTTTGTGCACTAGAAATATCTAACACGTATTTACAGGGGTGTGAATGGCCTGAGATGCTGAGGCACCCCTCCAATAAAAACGTATTTAACTAACTAAACTTTCTTTCTTAATGGGTCTGTTGCAAACTTTTGCTACAACGATAAAAAGTTATTATTCCAATGTAAAATCGCCTGAAAAGTCCATTGGTGGCATCATTAAGTCATGAAATACAATAATAAACTCACAAGAGGCGTTTATTGAAATCCAAGATGGCGGCAAAATATCGAGGAATCTGAATGTATGCACCGTGATCATCCAAGGATTGCCAACGTTTACAACCTCATTGGAGGTAGAGGTTATGTGTTTGTTTACGTTGTGATTGGTTGTGATCGATGTTGTGAGGTTGGCTATCCTTGAATATTCGTGGTGCATGCATACAAATTGCTCGATATTTTGCCGCCATCTTGGATTTCATTAAACGCTTCTTGTGAGTTTATTATCTCATTTCGTGGCTTTCTGATGCCACCATTGGACTTTTCAGGCGATTTTACATTAGATTAAACACTCTCAATCGTTGTAGCAAAAGTTTGCAACAGACCCATTTCTTTCTTACTTTATCAGGAGCACAGAAATGAAGAGGGATCTACATTCTGTATTTTACTGTTGCTTGCGGGGCGGGGCGGAAGCCGGCGTGGTGGTCCGCACCAAAGTTCATTTCGCAGAGCTAGGATGCGCAAAGCACGTTATCAGCTTCTCATCAATTCCTCCGCACCCAACCAACGTGCGAGAGGAATCACAAAAATATGATAGGAAAGACAATTTGACAGAATGTAGATGACAATTCACGGTCAGGCCAAGGGGGCCCCGAGGAAGCTCCCGGGCGCAAATTTATTCAGAAACAATCGGAATTGATCGACGAGAGTTGACTTCAGAATATCTTATTGAAATCCCCCTCCCCGATCTGATTCCCAATTAGCATTTCGTTTGTTTGAAAGACACTTCTCTGTTTAAGCTAAGCTCATAAATTCAGGCCGAAGACGTAAAATCCGTGTCATCGATTAATATAAACAAATTGTGTATTCAGAGTATTTCTTTTATATTCTCTTTCTATCCTTTTGTCTTTTATCTTCTTATTATTTCTCTCTCCCTTACCCCCTCTCACCACCCAACCCTCCTCCCCTCTTTACCTCTTGCGCATCATACGGTGCGCATCGACGAGTTTTGCTTTTTACTTTCTATAATATGACGGAAGGATCGGCATATGAAAATGATAGTTATGTAACTACATACTATAAGTAAATTTTGGTGTTTAGAGCTATCATATGTAGTTTTTTCCCCGACTTCTATCATTAAATTTTATTATTTTATTCGAGAAAAGTTGAATAGAGGAATGTAAAGAGCTAGATTGTAGATGAAATTGACGTTTGTGCAATGATGCCACTTTTTGAGATTTTTATGTACGTTTTCGGTCGTCTGCTCATAAGCGGCCAGTTTATAGAAACCGGAAACTTGGCCGTAAAATCTTGGAAATTGACAACGTTTCATCTGTGCAACAAGCTTTTATCAACTAGCAAAGGACGTGAAGGTATTTACAAATAAATAAAAAAAAAAAAAAAAAAAAAAAATATTAAACTTTCCTCAGTCTAAAAACGCTTTTAACTGGCTAGCTCACACTCTAAGCGAACAAAATATCATTTAGTAGAAGCTAACAGGTATACTTTGGCATGATTTTTTAAAATGCATTGGTAGCTACAAAAATCAGACGCAAGAAGTGAAATTTGGAAGCCATTCGAAATCCACACAAAATATTTGTGATAAGAATAATAATCGTGGAAGAAATGAAAGAAACAATATTCGGAACATGTTTTGTAGAGCTAACACTGCTAACAGCGGTGACAAGAAATAACTAAAACGTACTTAAATTTTTCTGTGAGCGCGTGTTCGTTTCAATTTATATGCTAATTTTCAAAATTGTTGTTTTTCCTATCCACTCGTTAAAGTCTCCTAGTAACTGTTTCGAATCTGCTCAATTTCTGTTATAGCTATCATCGTATTGTATGATGCATATACGCACAGTTTGAAGGCGAATCTATTCTTTTGAGAAGTGTTCCAGCATTATATTACTCCATTAATACTTGAGATTTTAATCATCTTTTGTCATTGTCACTGCATTCACGGTGCGACTATGGAATATTACTCTTCCGAAGAAACGTTGTGATCAAAGTAATGAGCAAGAAAGTCATTTCAAGAAAAATCAGAGGAAAACTTATATAATTCGTGGATATTTTTGGCTACGGATGGGAATAAGAAGAGACATGTGTCTATGATAGCGTTCTAGAATTCAACTACTTACTGGATCCGTGCATAAAAGATTACATTATCCTGTGATTTAGTATATCTATGCATATTGAAAACTGAAAAGTGCTGTTAGTCATAATCTTTTCTGCATGGAGACAATGAAGGGATGAATTCTAGAACGCTACCGAGGATCTCTTTCATCTCTCTTATCTCCTATTATATCAGTGTTGCCAGGTGGTTGCTGCTTTTCCCATAAGAACAGGAATATATAGATAGATAGATAATCAATCAGATAGATAGATAGACAGATAAATAGAAAAAGCCGCAGGATCCGGCAACCAGTGGCGGCGGCGCGTGCAATCTGGCAACAACGTATTCTCTCAATTTAAACCTATGTATAACAATCGATCTTCAGGAGGTCCAATTGCACCCTCAGGATATCGATACTTTTGCATAGGTTTAAATGGAAAATTAGCATGGTTGTCAAATTGCACGAGCCGCAACTGCCGTCAACACTGCCTATTATGAATGTATAAGTAGAAACATGATTGAAAGAAGGCGTTTCATAATCTTCATCCATCTTTAGATATATATAACACGCGGGTGCATCAATACAGAAAAGAGAGAGATAGATAATTTCTCTCTATTGAAGTGCTGAACTTTTCATGAATCAATAGATTTTTATGATGCTTCAGTGCTTACCATAAGGGTATAAAAAAGCACCACTCTGAGTAAATCGTGAATCCAAATTGTTAACTTAATTCCGTTTAATTGTATACACTGAAGTATGATATTCTTAAAAATGTATCTTTGTATAAAGTCCTTGTTTTTTGATGTTATATTAAACAACAACCCGACATTCCTTTGATGTATAGCGAATCTGAGTGAGAAAATGGAGATTCCAATTACAAAAGCATTAAGGATTTACAATATAACCACACACAACCACACACACAACCACACACAAAACCACACACACATCACACCACAACCATGAGTCTTATGGCTCCGTGCTTATTCTAACGTAGAATCATTAGAACTCATTCCAACGATTAATTACTAGTTCTATTAGACAAATTATCATTAATGGAATATTGTCGACAATAAGTGCACCAACCATCACATTTGTATAATAGGAACAATGAAAATTTGCTCAACATAAAAGTATGTACTATCGACGAATTAAAGACTGTCGCGAGATTTTCACACATTTTCAGTTATGGGTGTGAGTAATAAGGGACTGGTCTGCAACGGCTTTCCCGCCCCTCACCTGCAAGGTGTGAGGAGTATGAAGAGTGGACGAACCAGAACCTTGAAGGCGAAACTTGGCTCGTGAAAATCTCGCGACAATCTTTAATTCGTCGGTAGTACCAACATCGAAAACTGCGCGTGCCGAAATTGATTAAAATAATAAATGATTTCCTCAAGGGGCAAAGTTGTGAAGGGAGGGGGGGGGGTAGAAAATAACTTGAAAACAATAACAAAAGAAAACACGGACAGAGCGAAATCTAATTTTGCGATTTTCTCTGCCAATTTTTGATGATTCCAATTATCTTAATTAAAAATAATTATCAAATTGTAGTAAAGTCGGTTTAGATACTTATATCAGTAAGTATGCTGGTATAGATATAGAGGTTCGAAAGAGTTCTGGTTTCGCGGAAACTTTTTATTTGTTCGAAAATGCCTAGTCATTTTAATCAGTTTTAATACCGGGTCCATATAATGTCAGCAAACAAGACACGAGAGCGGAATGGATCTTCTGCTGACATTTAACGATATCAAAGATATACTTCAGCTTGCAGCAAAAAGAAACGAAACGAAGACAGCTCAGTTCAAATATTTGATAGCAGTTAGATAAGTGTATTCACACGCAAAGCAGGTTTAAAAAAGTCACCTTAAAAACATGTGATGATAAATGATGATGCATAGATGTTTACCTGATCCAAAAATGTAGGTCCATAAAGGCTGCTGCTCCATTTTGTCCATGCTGTTAGTTTCGCGATCGAATAGTTCAGAATCGCCCGCAATTCAGTACCGAACTTTCATTTAAAGTTTCACAAATCTAAAAATAAAGAAGAAACGAAAGTTTCAACATTCAAAGTATTCTGGCACTAACAAAATGTGATGAGCCGCGTGAAAATTCGAATTCACCAGCCGAATGAAAAATATGCGAAAATAAGGCAACAATTCATTTACACAAATCCTTAGGATTAACTGCGAGAAAAGATCAATTAAAGAACAACACAAAAACAACAAGAAAAATAAACACTTAAAGCTCTCGGCGAAATTCGAGAAACTTTACGAATGATGAGAACTTTAAAGCACGCGCGAACTTTTACACTGAGTGTCTTTCTAGTACACTTTTTTGCTCGAGAAACAGAAACAAATTTTCTGTGATAACTTTGATAAATTGGTTACAGTGTGTTATAGTAAACGTTTATATTTTTTCCAAACCACGTTTTATTTATTTGTTGAAGGAATAGGTTAGGTTCTAGGATCAGACCATGTGCTCATTTTGGCCAACGGGTTTTGAATGAAACTATGCGAAGCCGCACCGTGCTCCTTTACACTGAAATTATTCAAATCGATATTTCCCTCACTTTGACTTTCAATTTCCGATCTCTTTTGATTCCTCGTGATCCCATTGGTCAATTGGATTCCGCGTGAAACTCACTCTCTTTTGCGTCCGCTATCCGTTATACGCTTTTCTCCGCTCTCTTGCCCCTTTTTTACTTTTTTCATTGATGATAACTTGCTTGTCTATTCCCCTACCTTCCCCTGCCCGCTCTCTCTCTCTCTCTCTCTCTCTCTCTCTCTCTCTCTCTCTCCTCTCTCTCTCTCTCTCTCTCTCTCTCTCTCTCTCTCTCTCTCTCGCCACTCCTTCTACTCCAAGAGAAATCAAAGATATTCGGATTTGATGCTTTTTTGTTTCTTTTTCCTCACAACGAATTCATAGATCATATAGGCGCACACTCGGACATTCTTGCAAATGATAAAATCCATTTTTTTTTGCCAGTCGATCTGTGGATCGAACCACGGAATTTCTCGGACCTAATGCCTAATGGGTCTGTTGCATGCCTTTTCTTCGTATTTCTTCTCTTTAAAGTACTTGATGAGAGTAACTCACGATATTTTTTATATTTTTTTTGTTTTGTTTTGTTTTTTGTTTTTTTTGTTTTGTTTCTTCCAACACGGAATCGTGAACTAAAGCGTTTCCAAAGTTGCGAAGATTTCCAGCGATTTTGAAAGGTTTCGTTTTGGCGCAAAAACTCGATTACGTCATTGTATATAGGTCCTACTGAAATCAAATTACTGAGCTAATCATACGCGTATTGACTCTTCTGCCCTTCAAATAACGTGTAAATAAAGCTAGTATAGGCCAGTATAGGTCCGCCGGACCTACTTACTTACTTACTTACTTACTTACTTCTCCTCAACCACAAAGGAAATTTTAAGAGTGTTGTTTCCATCAGTATTCTCGTAATATTTAGCTTTAGAATAAGTTATTTTTGGCTTCAAGCCAAAAGTGCGCAATAGACCCATTTCACCTACATGGGCGGATCCAGCGGTCTGGCAACTGTGTATTCTTCCCATTTGAATGCGTGAGAAACAATCGATTAGTCAAGGGGCCATGGCCCCCTCGAGAATCGATTCTTTCTCATACGTTCAAATGGGAAGAATACATGGTTGCCAGATTGCTGGATCCGCCCTTGTTCACGAATAAGAATCAAAATTACAAACAATAAGCATCATTACAAAATCGGACATGAGCAAGGTTAATTATTTAAGAGCTTGAACTGAGTTAAAAAATACGGTTTTTGTAAAAAAATATAAACTAAAATGTTTTTGAAGTAAAAAAAAAAAACAAAAAACGGCAACTTATCACGTCCGGAAAAAATCACGTTTTAATCCAAAGCGCGTCGAGTTCCAGTGTAGAAACGTAACATCTTTACGGTGATTCTTCAGCATTTAGTGCTGATTTCTGCCACCAGAGCGCAACCGTTCGATTTATGGCAAATAACAAGCCGAAAATAATTTATATTTGAGAAAACGCGGAAAGTCAGTCGTTAGATAAGCATCCGAAGAACGTCTCTATGCCGAATTTCTCACCAATAACTTCACAAATAAAGGCTGAAAGTACCAAAAAATGGAATATCGCAAAAAGATTTTAGTATCGAAATGCGATATTTCATTTTTTGGTACTTTCAGCCTTACTTTTGAAGTTGTTGACGAGAGATTTTGCAGAGACGCTCATCAGCTGATTATCTAGTAGTTGACACCCTGTTTTCTCAAGTATAAATTAATTTCGCATGTAATTTGACATTAATCGAACGGTAGCGCTCTGGTGGTAGAAATCGGCACTAAACGATGAAAAATCACCCGAACAAAAAATGAATGAAAGCATATTTTCATGTTTAAATATATATCTAATGGTGGTCGGAAGCTGGATGAGCCAAATGTGGCAAACGATTTTTACAGGCAATGTAAACCTTTCAGTATCACGCTTGAGTATATTCGTTTTCAAGATTATAAGGACTGGCTCAAACCACGAGCGTGCCGTCGTTCCAGAGTTACACTCCATTTGCCAAGCTGAATCGATAGAGGGGTCACAAGCTAGGGTTTGGCGACATCACTTTTTTGCCCATGTTGCATAGCCATAAGTTGCTACTGAAGCAGCCCCATTCCCAAAGATATGAAAACCCTTGAGGGCGATCGACTCCATTTGCCAAGCTGAATCGATAGAGGGGTCACAAGCTGGGTTTTGGCGACATCAACTTTTAGCCCATGTTGCATAGCCATGAGTTGCTAGTGAAGCGGCCACAGTTTCAACAGATACGAAAACCCTTTAAAGTGAGAGAAAGCACTGTAGAAGGTCAGCCAATAATTTATTGTATTTTGGTTTAGATAGGCAATCTGCAATACTAAGCACAATTAATTCAGGCATTGCAGGTGGCCTACCTGAGCCAAACTGTAAGGCGTCGTCTGACGCTCTTATATTCGTCGACTGCTGCACTATACCGTGTCAATGGAGCATGCACAAGAGCAGGGTATGCAACCATGTGCACCCATAAGAAAAAACACATTCGTCACAAAATGCAAAGCCACCTCTCGTACGTACAGGCTCACTTTCCATGGAGGCAGCTAGTTCAACTCAATGTGCATACCTACCTTTTACTTTGAACCATTCAGTGGAAGTGTTTTTTTCTTATTTTAAACTTCTTTCAAGCCATTTTTGAATTTCAAAAAATGGCAAGGAATACAAAACTCAACATTTCAAAAAAGAAGTGGAAGGTGTAATAGAACGTTTTATGCAAATGGGGCAGTTGCAAGGGTCCGAAATGTTGTGTTTTTTATGAAGAAAATGGAAGTACTTGATGAGCTGAGAACAAAGATGCCTTTGGTTTCTAATTAAGTCCCATTTTCCCGGAGATGAGATTTTGACCCAAAATACATTGTTTTAAATGGGAATTCCGCGTAGTGACGTCACTACACACACGAATTTTTGCAACTTTACACGTGTGTATCTCCGAAACCAAGACTTTTAGGAAAAAACCAAAGGCACCATTGTTCTAAGCTTATCAAGTACTATCATTTTCTGTATAAAAAACACAACATTTCAGACCCTTGCAACTGCCCCATTCTATTCTAAGTTATTTTGTGAATCTATGAGTGAATTCCGTAATGGGTCTGTTGCGTACTTTTGCAGCAGCAATATATGACACATTGATTATTCTAAAGTAAAATTCTGCGAAAATAAGGATGTGCACAATAAAAACTTTCAAAATCCAGTCATTAACTCATAAAATCAATTCCATTTTAAACAGCCCGTGCTACACTAGATACTTATTACCGGCGTACAGCAGTGCATATACGGAGCCATCGCGTTTATGTAATCTTCAACAGAACTTATACAGACATTTGAATGTTTCATTTATAGATGCGTACAAACAGAGCCATTAGTCCTGCGTCAACGATTCGACGCAACCTGCACTACACGTAGCCCGAATCTTTCTCGGTCTTGAGAGAACAAAAGAAAAGAAAGATAAGAGAGCGTTTATTTTCCGTGTAATGCGGGTTGCGTCGAATCGTCAACGCAGGATTTATGGCTCTGCTTATACATTTCTTGTAGTATTTTGTAATCTTTGATAAACCAGAAAAGACAAGACAGCAAATTCATGTATTATTAAGAAGAAAATTCCATAGTGGGGCTGTTGCACACTTTTGCTATAAGAAATTTAATAGTTGGTTCTGGTGTAAATATCTCCAAAAATAACGATGGCAGCACAAAAACTTTCAAAATCCACTCCTAAACTCAATAAACGCTGTTATTTGCGAGAGTGTAATGGTGGCATAGGTCAGTAATAATGAGAGATTCCTATCCTAATTTAGTCACTCTCTCTCTCTATGCTGACAAAGATGATTCACACAGTAATTAGTCATCAGAGTAGTTATCTGTATTTGATGAATGATACCGTGACATCAAGTGACACTACCCTAAACCACCATTCTACGCTCACGCAAATGAAAGCGTTTATTGAGTTTAGTAATGGATTTCGAAAGTTTTTAGCGCTGCCATCGTTATTTTTTGCGGTTTTTACACCAGAATCGACCATTAAATCGCTTATATCAAAAGTTTGCGACAGCCCAATTTTGTGGTCACGATGCCGTTTACATAATTTACATAGTTGGTGTAGTTCCGGCCATGTAGTAGTATATGTCAGTGCAAATAGTGTCTAATGTAGCGCGGGCTGTTTGAAATTGAATTCAGTGTTTCCCGAGTTAATGAGTGGTTTTTGAGTGCTCAAATAAGTGTGCGTATCTTCATTTTCGCCGATTTCTACTTCTACGTAAGAGTCAAGGTTCTATATTGTTTGAGTCAAAAGTACGCAACAGACCCATTGTAGTCAAAGTCATTTTGTGAGTCTGCATGTGAGTAAATTTTCTTAATTTTTTAAATGCGCTCATCGTAATTTTCTCTGGATTTTAGGATTCAATCGGTCTTAGGAAAAGTTAGCAATAGCTCCATTACGCATAACAGCTCTCATTCATAGTATATACATGTATATTGCATATACTACTATACTGAGGTAGCAACCGCAAGTGAAATCCCGGCTTCGAATCAGGTGGGATGCGCGCCGGAGGTTTGCGCAAGCACGAGGAGGAAGTCGTCCAATGTTGCCATTTCTCAGATAATTATCCGATCTATCCAATTTGACTTTATGAAAAAGTAGTAATTTTTTTTTAGGAAATCTCTATGGCAACACTGGAATCGTCAAAATATTCAATGCCCGCCATTCGAGAGAAGAGAGTACATACACTCGTGGAGTCGAACGAGGAACGAATTGGAGGAGGACTACAACCATTACCATTTCGGATGACGTCTTTCGAGGAGATCAATTTGACGGACTCTGACGGAAAAATCATGACATTCACTCTTGATCTTGAATAAATCTATCATCTCTCTCTCTCTCTCTCTCTCTCTCTCTCTCTCTCTCTCTCTCTCTCTCTCTCTCTCTCTCTCTCTCTCTCTCTCTCTCTCTCTCTTTCTCTGTGTGATTTCCGTTACCCGCGAACGCACACGCAAAACCCTCGAACAATCTATAAACTGAAATTGCGTCCTGCGCACTTATTATCGCTTTCTATTGTTTAACCGGAGGGCGGTCTCGTCGTAAGAAGAAAAACAAAACCTAAAAAGAAAACATTACCTGCGCAGGCAAGGATCTAAAAATAGCCTGCTGCAATCCAAAAATAGACCCGGATACAACCAGGATAGATTTCTTCGCTTATCTTAAATTGTACCTATTAGATAGAGCATTCTACCACCTGCCAGAATTTCTTCCAAATTAACTATTGTAATGGGACAGTTGCAAGGGTCAATAATGTTGTGTTCTTTTGTAAAGAAAATGATAGTACTCGATGAGTTGAGGACAATGGTGCTTTTGGGTTTTTCCTAGATGCCCCGGTTTCGGAGATACGCCACGTGTAAAGTTGTAAAAAATTGGGTTTGTAGTGACGTCACTACGCGGAATTCCCATTTAAAACAATGTATTTAGGGCCAAAATCTCATCTCCGGAACAATGGGACGAAATTAGAAACCAAAAGCATCTTTGTTCTCAGCTCATCAAGTACTTTCATTTTCTTTACAAAAAAACACAACATTTTGGACCCTTGCAACTGCCCCATTGATTATTCCAAAAATGTTATTATTTTCACTTTCTCATTTTTCTTTTTCTCCTTGTTAGTTATGTATTAGAACTTGCATTACCTTGACCCATACGATAGCCTGTGGCTCTCCTGTATTAGAATAAATAAATAAAAATATAAATAAATAGAAATTACTTTCTCAGGAGTCAAAGAAGCTCAAGCTGTTTCACCTTGGGCCAGTGTTGCCGACTATCGGATTTTCTGTTGAAATTCGGATCATTTTTCAGCCGCCGGATCTTTTTCGGACGATTTAGAAAACTGAATTGCGTGTACTTTTACGAAATTTTCAGACATTTTGCGGATTTTTGCGGAGTTTTTAAATTTGTCAGTGCAGTTTTGCACATTTTTCAGAATTCGTACTGTTGCGGAGGTTTTCGGATTTTTTTTTTTTTTTTTTTTTTTTTTTTAAACACGATCGGCTACACTGCTTTGGGTATTTTCTCGGGTCCGTCAGGTCGGAAAGTGAGTACTTCGGGCAATCTTCGGCAACCATTAATTTTTTCGCCGTGACGACATGAGTTTTCACCCTAAATGAGAATGGCACCAGGACCAGATTAATCATTAGACTGAAGCCTAAGGCGCAAGATTTTTAAGCGTGAAAATTTTGAGGGACCGTTCTTATTGAGAAGGTAAAAAAAAAAAAAAAATAATCATGAAAAAAGCTTCAAAAATAGTGGAGAAGCCCACCACCTCAAGAAAATAATAATAATAATAATAAAGAAGTAACCACATTTTTTATGCCACCTACTTTTGAACCCACGGACCGCCCATGGGCGCAAGTAAACATTTAGCCAAAGGTGATTGGTAGGGTCAATCCAGCTCAAAGGCGGATCCAGCAATCTGGCAACTGTGTATCATTCCCATTTGAATGCACGAGAAACAATCGATTAGTAAAAAGGCCATGGCCCCCTCAAGAATCGATTGTTTCTTATACGTTTAAATGGGATGAATTCAGGGTTGCCAAATTACTGGATCCGCCCTTGATGCTCTGCATGGAACTACATTTTTAACCCACGATTAGATTTTTTCCGCATAATGCATGATGATCTCTATGTGTTTTTCGTGTTTTAGACATCCGTAGTTTAAATTTGATATCCTACAGTTGATCACAATTTAAGCGTTAGCGCGAAAAATGCAAACAATTAGAGCATGTGCGTAAAATCGTGGCAAGTTGATTAGATATGAATATCATTTTTAGAAATTCCGCGTGAGATAGCGTGAATTAATTTGCACAATTTCGATGAAAATTTATGCGAAAAAGCATTGTAATTCATTGAAATGTAGTTAAAAACGACACTGATAATTGGTAGTCGTCGCGGGCATTTATGTAGTAGCGACTAGCGAAGGCCAAGTTGTTATCCTTGATTAAAAATAAGACCTCGAACCTCGAAAAGCACGTCCGCCATCTTGAAAAGTGAGCAGGCATGGTTGCCAATTTGAGCTGGTAAATTTGGACTCTAGTTTCCATCGGCTCTTAAATGGGGAGTCTCAGTTCTCTCATTGCAGTAATCTTTGCCAAAATGTTGTTTGATATTTTTCACGCCTTAAAATTGTGACCAAATGCGCCGTTGCCAAATCGCATCGTTACGCCGCGGCCGCTGAGTTTAATCAATACTAATGAGAGAGGATTATAAATGTGCCGAGAGGATAAAGACAATCGAAGTACCCTTCACAAAAACCATCCTATAATCGCAGTGACTCTAGTAATCAATTCCAGTGGCGTAGCGTGCGATTTGGCAACGTTACAGTTTGTCCATTTAAACCCATGAAAAAGGTCGAACTGTTAGGTGTTCGGTGAACACCTTTGCATTTGACCTTTTACATGTGTTTAAATGGATACAATACAACGTTGTCAAATTGCACGCTACGCCACTGATCAATTCATTTTTTACAGAATTATTGACGGTTTCAGTGCGTAGTCAACGGGTAGCCAACATTCATCAACAATACACCCATCGGTCGCATCCGCTGATGTGAAAAAACTCCCACATCGTTCCGAACTATCTCTCTTGCTCTCCCATGACCCTCATGCATTGCTGTCTCTTTCTTGTGTCAAATTCCGTATACGGGGTCTTGTTTTAAGATATCTTACTATTATAATCACATTTAAATGACTCGAGACTTTCATTTCTGCAAAAAAAAAAAAAAAAAAAAAAAAAAAAAAAAAAAAAAACTTCACAAAAAGTGTTTCTGTCTCTGTATACGATTTTAGCGATGAGTGTGAGATAGCAGTCATGGGGATTACGTGAGAGTGAGAGAAATAGTTTGGAACGCTCAACGATCTTTTCCCCCGGGTGACGTTATCATTTAAATCGTATATTATTTCGACTTTGATTTCAGTTCCCTTAGTTAATTCATGAAATTTTCTTCTCTTAATCGCATTATTATATGACAAAAAAATACGTTTCTGCCAAAAATGTTTGCAACAAATGTCTCTGTACATACATACGACTTCAGCGATGAGAGTGAGTGAGAAAGTTGGGACACTTATCGAACTATTTCAACCGAAGAGCTGCTATCACTAAAATCGGCAACTGTGCTGTCTAAAACAACAACAAAAATTACTCACATGCTCAAAAATTTTCATTTAACCCAATAAGGGCCAGCTTGTTTTTCAAAAAAATACCACTCCTCTGTTTATACAGGGATGGTAGTTAATTGTTCGTACTCAGGGGAGCTGGAATTGCCTATACGATGAATTGAAGGCACCCGAAGGAACCTTAGCTTGTAATTGTTTTTATTGATAATCGCGTTTGTCCAGAATGAAGACCGAAACAATGAGAAATATACTAGAGGAGAAAAACGAGTATAATCGGGCCAGTAGCGGCTAGTGCAATTTGGCAACCATGCACATTTTCCATTTAATCCTATGCAAAAGTATCGACTTTTTGGGGGTGCAATTGCACCTCCTGAAGATCGATTGTTTTACATAGGTTTAATTGGAGAGAAGACGTTGTTGCCAGTTTGCACGTGCCGCCACTGACTCGGGCTGGTCTTTAAGGGGTTAAGCTTGTTTGCTCTCATAGTAATTTAATTGAATCCACAATTTCCTCTTGCTTTGCTTATACACCGTCATAGTGGCTGCTCGCGTGCTATTTGGCAACCATGTTTTTTATCCATTTGAACCAACGAGCTGTAGCGATAGAGAGGCTGATACATTTTTATAAGTCCTCTCTCGCACTCGCAGTTGCCTACGGGAACACTTTGGGAAACGGACCGAACCACCATTAGGCGCAATGAGTGCAAGAGAGAAACCTTGAAACGCAAGAGGTCTCTGTCTCGCACTCGCAGTCGCTTACGGGAACACTTTGGGAAAAGGACCGAACCCCCATAAGACGCAATGAGTGCGAGAGAGAAACCTTGAAACGCGAGAGGTCCCTCTCTCGCACTCGCAGTCGCTCACGGGAACACTTTATGAAACACCCCGAACCACCATAAGACGCAATGAGTGCGAGAGAGAAACCTTGAAACGCGAGAGGTCTCTCTCTCGCACTCGCAGTCGCTTACGGGAACACTTTGGGAAACGGACCGAACCACCATAAGACGCAATGAGTGCGAGAGAGAAACCTTGAAACGCGAGAGGTCTCTCTCTCGCCTTCGCAGTCGCTTACAGGAATATTTTGGGAAACGGACCGAACCGCCATAAGACGCAATGAGTGCAAGAGAGAAACCTTGAAACGCGAGAGGTGTCTCTCTCTCGCACTCGCAGTCGCTTACGGGAATATTCTTGGAAACGGACCGAACCACCATAAGACGCAATGAGTGCGAGAGAGAAACCTTGAAACGCGAGAGGCCTCTCTCTCGCACTCGCAGTCGCTTATGGGAATATTTTTGGAAACGGACCGAACCGCCATAAGACGCAATGAGTGCGAGTGAGAAACCTTGAAACGCGAGAGGTCAATGTCTGGCACTCGCAGTCGCTTACGGGAACACTTTGGGAAACGGACCCAATCGCCATAAGACGCAATGAGTGCAAGATAGAAACCTTGAAACGCGAGAGGTCTCTCTCATGCACTCGCAGTTGCTTACGGGAACACTTTGGGAAACGGACCGAACCACCATAAGACGCAATGAGTGCGAGAGAGAAACCTTGAAACGCGAGAGGTCTCTCTCTCTCACTCGCAGTCGCTTACGGGAACACTTTGGGAAACGGACCGAACCACCATAAGACGCAATGAGTGCAAGAGAGAAACCTTGAAACGCGAGAGGTCTCTCTCTCGCACTCGCAGTCGCTTACGAGACAAATTTGGGAACCGGACCGAACCACCATAAGACGCAATAAGTGCAAGAGAGAAACCTTGAAACGCGAGAGGTCTCTCTCTCGCACTCGCAGTCGCTTACGGGAACACTTTGGGAAACGGACCGAACCGCCATAAGACGCAATGAGTGCAAGAGGGAAACCTTGAAACGCGAGAGGTCTCTCTCTCGCACTCGCAGTTGCTTACGGGACACTTTGGGAAACGGACCGAACCACCATAAGACGCAATGAGTGCAAGAGAGAAACCTTGAAACACGAGAGGTCTCTCTCTCGCACTCGCAGTCGCTTACGGGAACACTTTGGGAAACGGACCGAACCGCCATAAGACGCAATGAGTGCAAGAGAGAAACCTTGAAACGCGAGAGATCTCTCTCTCGCACTCGCAGTCGCTTACGGGAACACTTTGGGAAACGGACCGAACCCCCATAAGACGCAATGAGTGCGAGAGAGAAACCTTGAAACGCGAGAGGTCTCTCTCTCGCACTCGCAGTCGCTCACGGGAACACTTTATGAAACACCCCGAACCACCATAAGACGCAATGAGTGCGAGAGAGAAACCTTGAAACGCGAGAGGTCTCTCTCTCGCACTCGCAGTCGCTTACGGGAACACTTTGGGAAACGGACCGAACCACCATAAGACGCAATGAGTGCGAGAGAGAAACCTTGAAACGCGAGAGGTCTCTCTCTCGCCTTCGCAGTCGCTTACAGGAATATTTTGGGAAACGGACCGAACCGCCATAAGACGCAATGAGTGCAAGAGAGAAACCTTGAAACGCGAGAGGTGTCTCTCTCTCGCACTCGCAGTCGCTTACGGGAATATTCTTGGAAACGGACCGAACCACCATAAGACGCAATGAGTGCGAGAGAGAAACCTTGAAACGCGAGAGGCCTCTCTCTCGCACTCGCAGTCGCTTATGGGAATATTTTTGGAAACGGACCGAACCGCCATAAGACGCAATGAGTGCGAGTGAGAAACCTTGAAACGCGAGAGGTCTCTCTCTCGCACTCGCAGTTGCTTACGGGAATATTTTGGGAAACGGACAGAACCGCCATAAGACGCAATGAGTGCGAGAGAGAAACCTTGAAACGCGAGGGGTCTCTCTCTGGCACTCGCAGTTGCTTACGGGAACACTTTGGGAAACGGACCCAATCGCCATAAGACGCAATGAGTGCGAGAGAGAAACCTTGAAACGCGAGAGGTCTCTCTCATGCACTCGCAGTTGCTTACGGGAACACTTTGGGAAACGGACCGAACCACCATAAGACGCAATGAGTGCGAGAGAGAAACCTTGAAACGCGAGAGGTCTCTCTCTCTCACTCGCAGTCGCTTACGGGAACACTTTGGGAAACGGACCGAACCACCATAAGACGCAATGAGTGCAAGAGAGAAACCTTGAAACGCGAGAGGTCTCTCTCTCGCACTCGCAGTCGCTTACGGGACAAATTTGGGAACCGGACCGAACCACCATAATACGCAATAAGTGCAAGAGAGAAACCTTGAAACGCGAGAGGTCTCTCTCTCGCACTCGTAGTCGCTTACGGGAACACTTTGGGAAACAGACCGAACCGCCATAAGACGCAATGAGTGCAAGAGAGAAACCTTGAAACGCGAGAGGTCTCTCTCTCGCACTCGCAGTCGCTTACGGGACAAATTTGGGAACCGGACCGAACCACCGTAAGACGCAATAAGTGCAAGAGAGAAACCTTGAAACGCGAGAGGTCTCTCTCTCGCACTCGCAGTCGCTTACGGGAACACTTTGGGAAACGGACCGAACCACCATAAGACGCAATGAGTGCGAGAGAAAAACCTTAAAACGCGAGAGGTCTCTCTCTCGCACTCGCAGTCGCTTACGGGAATATTTTGGGAAACGGACAGAACCACCATAAGACGCAATGAGTGCGAGAGAGAAACCTTGTAACGCGAGAGGTCTCTCTCTCGCACTCGCTGTCGCTTACGGGAGTATTATGGGAAACGGACCGAAACGCCATAAGACGCAATGAGTGCGAGAGAGAAACCTTGAAACGTGAGGGGTCTCTCTCTCGCACTCGCAGTTGCTTACGGGAACACTTTGGGAAACGGACCCAATCGCCATAAGACGCAATCAGTGCGAGAGAGAAACCTTGAAACGCGAGAGGTCTCTCTCATGCACTCGCAGTTGCTTACGGGAACACTTTGGGAAACGGACCGAACCACCATAAGACGCAATGAGTGCGAGAGAGAAACCTTGAAACGCGAGATGTCTCTCTCTCGCATTCGCAGTCGCTTACGGGAAATATTTGGGAAACGGACAGAACCACCATAAGACGCAATGAGTGCGAGAGAGAAACCTTGTAACGCGAGAGGTCTCTCTCTCGCACTCGCTGTCGCTTACGGGAGTATTATGGGAAACGGACCGAACCGCCATAAGACGCAATGAGTGCGAGAGAGAAACCTTGAAACGCGAGGGGTCTCTCTCTCGCACTCGCAGTTGCTCACGGGAACACTTTGGGAAACGGACCCAATCGCCATAAGACGCAATGAGTGCGAGAGAGAAACCTTGAAACGCGAGAGGTCTCTCTCATGCACTCGCAGTTGCTTACGGGAACACTTTGGGAAACGGACCGAACCACCATAAGACGCAATGAGTGCGAGAGAGAAACCTTGAAACGCGAGATGTCTCTCTCTCGCCTTCGCAGTCGCTTACAGGAATATTTTGGGAAACGGACCGAACCGCCATAAGACGCAATGAGTGCGAGAGAGAAACCTTGTAACGCGAGAGGTCTCTCTCTCGCACTCGCAGTCGCTTACGGGAATATTATGGGAAACGGACCGAACCGCCGTAAGACGCAATGAGTGCGAGAGAGAAACCTTGAAACGCGAGAGGTCTCTCTCTCGCACTCCCAGTCGCTTACGGGAACACTTTGGGAAACGGACCGAACCGCCGTAAGACGCAATGAGTGCGAGAGAGAAACCTTGAAACGCGAGGGGTCTCTCTCTCGCACTCGCAGTCGCTTACGGGAATATTTTGGGAAACGGACCGAACCGCCATAAGACGCAATGAGTGCGAGAGAGAAACCTTGAAACGCGAGATGTCTCTCTCTCGCCTTCGCAGTCGCTTACAGGAATATTTTGGGAAACGGACCGAACCGCCATAAGACGCAATGAGTGCGAGAGAGAAACCTTGAAACGCGAGGGGTCTCTCTCTCTCGCACTCGCAGTCGCTTACGGGAATATTTTGGGAAACGGACCGAACCGCCATAAGACGCAATGAGTGCGGGAGAGAAACCTTGAAACGCGAGAGGTCTCTCTCTCGCACTCGCAGTCGCTTACGGGAATATTATGGGAAACGGACCGAACCGCCGCAAGACGCAGTGAGTGCGAGAGAGAAACCTTGAAACGCGAGGGGTCTCTCTCTCTCGCACTCGCAGTCGCTTACGGGAATATTTTGGGAAACGGACCGAACCGCCATAAGACGCAATGAGTGCGGGAGAGAAACCTTGAAACGCGAGAGGTCTCTCTCTCGCACTCGCAGTCGCTTACGGGAATATTATGGGAAACGGACCGAACCGCCATAAGACGCAATAAGTGCGACAGAGAAACCTTGAAACGCGAGAGGTCTCTCTCTCGCATTCGCAGTCGCTTACGGGAAATATTTGGGAAACGGACCAAACCGCCTTAAGACGCAATGAGTGCGAGAGAGAAACCTTGAAACGCGAGAGGTCTCTCTATCAAGGTTTCTTTCTTGCACTCATTGCGTGTTATGGCGGTTCGGTCCGTTTCCCAAAGTGTTCCCGTAAGCGACTGCGAGTGCGAGAGAGAGACCTCTCGCGTTTCACTGTTTCTCACTCGCACTCATTGCGTCTTATGGCGGTTCGGTCCGTTTCCCAAAGTGTTCCCGTAAGCGACTGCGAGTGCGAGAGAGAGACCTCTCGCGTTTCAAGGTTTCTCTCTCGCACTCATTTCGTCTTATGGCGGTCCGGTCCGTTTCCCAAAGTGTTCCCGTAAGCGACTGCGAGTGCGAGAGAGAGACCGACCTCTCGCGCTTCAAGGTTTCTCACTCGCACTCATTGCGTCTTATGGCGGTTTGGTCCGTTTCCCAAAGTGTTCCCGTAAGCGACCCCGAGTGCGAGAGAGAGACCTCTCTCGCTTCAAGGATTCTCTCTCGCACTCATTGCGGCTTATGGCGGTTCGGTCCGTTTTCCAAAGTGTTCCCGTAAGCGACTGCGTTTCACAGCAGTCCGAGTCACAGCAGCTAAAAATGCTAAAATGTGTGATGAAGAAACAGGGCCCCTCATATAACTGCCATCTAATACTTTCCGATACGACTTCATGAACTTAACTGAATGAGCCTCTATGTCCTGTTCGTAGAAATCTTGATCCAAATCTTTTAGGACATTCTCTCAGCCTCCGCCTCCAAGCTCACCTTTAAGATTCCGAAGAATGCGCAAAAACCACGGATGGTTCAAAGAGAGGAATTTTACGATGAATCCTGATTCAATGCTGAATTATGCTGCGACTAAACAAAGGAAGAAGAGGGAATCACTCCTGACATGATGAGTACTTCACAAAATTGATGATGACCAACCAGAACCCTTTCAGTGGTCGGCTCGATCCGACATCCTGAGTTTACGGCGGGCGGGTTTCACCACAATCACAGTATTTAATAGACACTGATGATGGCGCAGATTGATAAAACAATATTAGGAATGAAAAATCATCCAGAAGGGAAATGTACAGAAATTACGAACTCTAACACAGGAGGGTTTACTGGTACACACTACACACTATAGAAAAATTACCTCCTCAGCCACTAAAACTTTTCGGATTTTGAAGAATCTAGCACTAAAAGGACTGAGAGTGAAAAAGTAGACTCAAAAAATGACTAAAAGCCGATTTGTAGACAGATTGAATCGTCGTAAACTGGCGAACGTGATTTGCAAGGTCTTCAGAGCATACCAACGGGTGTCCACTTCAACGACTTATATTTTCCATATATTTTCGAAAAAACGTTACCGGACCCGGTAGGGCGGAGGTCAAAGCCCAAGCTATCCTCCTTCTATTAAGACCAAGAAAAGCAAAATCCGTGTAAAATTAGGAGTTTTAGAAGCGAAAAACGGAAGAGAACATCTTCATAAAAATACGTGTAAACAGAGGTGCTCCTATCCGGTCAAGCACCTCTATTCCTAACCTAACTTTCCCTGGTAAAAATGACGACTATAACCGTTCCAAAAACGACTATAAACATAGTTGGCCAACTATGGATTATAGTTGGCCAACTATAGATTATAGTCGGCAACTATGCTTATAGTCGTTTTTGGAATAGTCGTATAGTCGTCATTTTTACCAGGGTTCCTTCTTGCGGGGTACGCTGGTTCGTATTCGGTCGCCGGTCTTATATAGAGGTCGTTGGTCCTTCCGCGCAAAAAACATATGATCACAATCGCCACGGTAACGTCAAATCGCTCGATCAAATTTAAAAAAAAAAAATTGACAGAGCAGCACGTCTCTCGCTCACACGCGTACAAAATCGTATGCTCGTCCGCACGTATGCATTTAAAAAAGGATGACAAAATCTCGCTTCTCTCTCCCACCCTTGCAAAACGAACTGATTCGCATCCTTTTCGCACTCGCACAACTTTTCCAGAGAAAAGTTTTTAGCATTTTAAAAAGGGACGCGGGGCCCGCACGGAAAAACTTATATTTTTCCCGAAGCATTGAAGCCGAGCCCTACCGATCGGTACCAGGCCCCTACCGAACGGTGCAACGGTTCTCCAGGAACTTAGCTTCATTCTTACAAATATAATATAGGATAATATAGGATATCTCAACGTGAGGCAGCATGGGAGATCTGAATTTGTTTTTTTTTTTTTGCCTCTTATTTTTAACCTTAAATTAAAAACTGTAATTAATCCAGTGAAAAGTGGTTTCAAACGAAAGTGCAAGTGTTTAAGAGTGGCTATCTGGACTCAGAATTTTAATATACGACTATCCAGGTTAGGGCATTTTGCTTGTTTCTGTTATAAATGTGACAGTTTCTATATCGTGCAAATCCTTCCGTAGAGGAAACAGTCATATCGATTTCGGTGTCCAGATAGCCACTCTAAAACACTTATACTTTCGTTTATTACAAATATCAAATGTATTTGTCACATTTTTTTTTTTTTTTTTTTTTTTTTTTTTTTTTTTTTTTTTTTTTTTATAACAATTTAAAAGTGGAAAAAAGTTAAACAAACAAACCGATCCTGTGTGAAAACCGTTCATCTGAGATCTCGATCATAGCTGCCTCAACATAACGTCCCACAAATTCTCTCTAGGCGAATTTTCGCGATCGAATATCATAAACAATACCAACCTAACTACATATTCAAGGAAACTCAATTGTGTTTTTAGATGTGTTTTCGGGGCATCGATGGCATCAATTCAATTTCGAATTCACCTCCGAACTTGAATTAAAAATCGAATTGATGCCATCGATAACTGAAAACACCGAAAAAGTTCAAAAAACACGATCCAGTTTCGTGTCATCCACTGTTGTCATGCGTAGGTTGGCAATGTTGTTGTCGAATATATTCGTCCCGAAAATTCGCCTTCTATCGCTGTAGTTCGTTGATTTGAACCATTAATTCAAAAGCATCGATTTCTCAGGGATTCAGCGAATCCCCCGAGGATCGATTATTTTACATAGTTTTAAACGGAATTAATGCGTTATCGCTGCATTGCACGAATCTCCACTGTATACCGCAGTTCGGTAGCAAAATCAATTTTCAAAAATTCTTTTCTTAATACCACGGCCATGGAATTTCCCACCAGTCGATTTAAAACCCCACGGTGGCTACAAAGCAAAGCTCACACATTTTTCATTTCCGATCGTGCGTATATGTAATTACGCTTTCAAAAATATGTGCAAACTCATTTCTGCCGATTAAATGACTTTCAAAACGCGCCGGTCAACGTGTCGTGCCCACAGCACGTTGCTTTGGCTTAGGCAATGAGCATTTATTGGAGTCATAAAGCTGTGCGTTCCAATTCTTGTAAACCGTTCGATCGCCAACATTCTCAGTCTTTCTCTCTCTCTTTCCAGTCTTCATTAATAAAATTTCAAGACCGCGACATTTCATCAATAATTAAGGTATAGGGTGCCACTCAGTAGCGTAAACAGGAATTTGTCTTTCTCTCTCTTTCCCCATTTGAACGCATGAGTAGAGAAAGGACAGAAACAGGGGCTCAAACCTGACTTTAGCCCCTATCTCTTTCCTTTTCTAGCACACACACTCAAACGGGAAAAGAGGGATAGAGACTAATTCCTGCGTACGCCATTGGTGCCACTAAGGCTCAATGGGGCATAGTTCCAAGGGTCTAAGATGTTACGTTATTTGTTTTTAAAAAAAATGAAAGTGCTTGATGAGCTGAGAACAAAGATGTCTTTGGTGTCTACAAATAATGGGTCTGTTGCAAACTTTTGATACAACGACTGAGAGTGTTTAATCTAATGTAAAATCGCCTGAAAAGTCCAATGGTGGCATCAGAAAGCCACGAAATGAGATAGTAAACTCACAAGAAGCATTTAATGAAATCCAAGATGGCGGCAAAATATCGAGCAATCCGTATGTATGCACCACGAACATTCAAGGATAGCCAACCTCACAACATCGATCACAACCAATCACAACGTAAACAAACACATAACCTCTACCTCTATTGAGGTTGTAAACGTTGGCAATCCTTGGATGATCACGGTGCATACATTCACATTCCTCGATATTTTGCCGCCATCTTGGATTTCAATAAACGCCTCTTGTGAGTTTATTATTGTATTTCATGCCTTAATGATGCCACCAATGGAATTTTCAGGCGATTTTACATTGGAAGAATAACTTTTTATCGTTGTAGCAAAAGTTTGCAACAGACCCACTGAAGCCCATTGTTTCGGAGATAACGTTTTGGCCCAAAATACATTGTTTTTAATGGGAATTCGGCGTAGTGACGTCATAACGCACACGATTTTTGAACAACTTTATACGTGTGTATCTCCAAAATCGGGACACTCAGGAATCAACCAAAAGTCACCATTATTTACAGCTCATCAAGTTCTATCAACTTCTTTATAAAAAGCAAAATTTCTTTTTACAAAATGCGTCCTTCTTCCGCAAACTGCTTCAGTTATCAAAAAATGATGGTGTCCGTGCAAGCGACCATGCTGCCGGCCGGCTTCGCCAGAAGACAAAATAAAATTTAGATTCCATAAAATTTTCGTCGAAGAAAAGGCGAAGGGGGAGAGGGCAAAGGATTAATGGGTGGGGAGAGGAGGGGTGGAGCTGTCACTTTTATTCAACGGACGAACGTATTCTAGCTGAAAAAGAAAATCCTAACTTATTCATCGATTGACTCACCCAAAGAATTGTTTAGTCTCATTTTTTATTCTCCCTCTCTCTCTCTTTCTCTCTCTCTCTCTCTCTCTTTCTCTCCATCTCCTTATCTTCTTTTCTCTCTTTCTCCAATTCTCTCTCTCTCTCTCTCTTTTATTTCTTTCTCATTCTCTCTCTCTTTTCTGTCTCTCCCTCACTCTCTCTCCCTCTCTCTCTCTCTTTCTCCCATTCTTTATCAATCTCTACCTCTCCCTCTCCCTCCCTCCTCTCACTCTTTCTCTCTTCTCTCTCTCTAGCTCTCTCACCCACAAACACACACTCACACACACACTCTCTTGGGTGGTGTATTGTGAGGAGGTGAAACATACAGTCCACAGTAAAAAAAAAAAAAACTCATTTTGTAAAAATGACCTAACCTAACCTAACCTAACATAACATAACCTAGCATTACCTAACCTAACCTATCATAACCTAACCTAACATAACATAACCTAGCATTACCTAACCTAACCTATCATAACCTAACCTAACCTAACCTAATCTAATCTAACAGGGTTTTTGTGTGAACTTACATCCCTCACACTCCTCATGTTGTCAAAAAGTTTGCACGCCTCACATTGTATGTTCAGATCTTGTCACAATCAGTGGCGGATCCAGCCCTCGCGAACGGGGGGGCGAATTTTGGATTTTCGCCCCTAAATGACCCCCTTTTATTGTTTTCGCTCTCGCTTTCCCCCTTCCTCTCCCCTCTTTTCCCACTTTTTGGGCCGAACGGGGGGGGGCGATCGCCCCCTTCGCCCCCCCCCTGTATCCGCCAATGGTCACAATCCTCGAAAAGAGTGTCACACTCCTCGGTAATTGAGAGGAGCTCCTCACAGCTACACAAAATCTCACAATGAATGTACAGAACCCGTGAAATCTCCTCGTAATACCGCGTACATGTGCGCACACACACACAGACACGCACTCACTCGTTTCCTCTCATTATACCTATCTATTATTGCCATATTGCTATCTTTGTCCTTTCCTTTCCTTCCCTCCTCTCACCCTCTCCATCTTCACATGCGCATCCGTTTGACAATTTTTCCAAAATTTTCCCTGAAAACTTGCAAACCTTCGCACGCTCCGCTACTTTTCCCCTGCTGCTGAAGCGATGGCAATAGCGCTTGCGTGGTAGTAAAAACGACGATTTTTTTCTACAGGGTTGCCAAGTTACAATGGAGAAAATCTCCTACTCCTACAGTGACTAGATAAACCACCCACTCCTCAGTTAGCTTGATAGGATTTACGATACTTTTCTAGTCGTTCCATGCACACTTTGGGGGCCCTCCACGGTTTGCATTCTAGGGGTACGGGCTAGTTGGTGTGTGACGAGAGTCTCCAGCACAGCGACTCGGTTCGGAGGAGGAAAAGCAAGCGACAGAATAAGTTCCCCTCTCTAATTTTAAAATTCAATTTGCGGCGCTCACAGACGACTTTTTCGAGAAACATTGTCAGGGATCTCCTTGAAATACCCCAAGAAATCATCATGCCCTTAAACTTGAGGGTAATCGCTTCGGCCAATGTTCGGGAAAATAGAAAATACATTTTGGAGGGGCTTTAGCTTTATATTTATAATGTACCAAAAATATTCCAAACCGGTGGCGAAATTTGGGACTGAAACGCTGAGGAGCCACTTTAATGTAGAAAATTATTTTTCTTTTCTCATTTACATCAAGGCAAAATAAGGATTAAAATGGGAACTAGGCCAACAATAAATAAGAACTCTTATTTATTTTGTTTATTTATTTTGTTTCTTGTTTATTTTGTTCTTATTTATTGTTGGCCTCGTTCCCATTTTAATCCTCATCTTGTCTATGATGTTTTTTTGGCCATTTGGTTTGTAATTGTTTTAATATTTACATCAAGGCAAAGTTGACTCATAGTTTATCTATTGTCTACATCTGTTGCAGCCACGATTACAGGGAAAAATCCACCTTCCTATTTATTTCAATGTGAATTAATCAGGCAGATCTTTTTCTTCACCATCCGGCAGCGTGCAAGGTTCACTATGGTATTTCAGAGGAAAATTCGTCTCCGCCGCGCCTCCTTCAATTTAATGCAAAGAGGACGAATATTTCTGCAGCATCCACAATTTCGTTTCAGAGGCTTCTCCTATGCACGCGTTGACGTATCCATTTCAAATTCGTCAATCCTCGAAAACACGTGCTTAAGGACCGGTCTTTCCGCTCGAATCGAAATTATACTTTTTTTTTTTTTTTTTTTTTTTTTTTTTTTTTTTAAGGTTTGCCGGCAATCTTAAGTTTGACTGATATTTTGTAAACTTATCTTGGCCTGCCTGATTATTTTCAGAAAAACCTATAGGTTTACCTATTTCGGCTTGTTTAACTAACCTACTTTTGTCAGAAATTATTTAATCAAACCTATACGTAAAGGTCTGCCCGATTATTTTCAGGCAAGCGTAAAGAACCTCGCCAAAATCTGGACCCTTTTTTCGGCCCTCGAAATCCTGGACCAAATATGGCTTAAATTACTCCCTAAGGTGACCTGATACTCGTGCTAAAACGTCAGCTTGAGTATACGCACGATTTCCGAAATATGAGGGGGGGGGGGCAAAGTTCCCCATTGAAAGCATTGAAATGTTGCAGCTAAACGACTGGCGAAATTCGTGAAATGCGGAGCTTTGCCCCCCCCCCCTCATATCTCGGAAACCGTGTGTATACTCAAGCTGAAATTTTAGCACTAGTATAAGGTCACCTTAGGGAGTAATTTAAGCCATAATTGGTCCAGGATTTCGAGGGCCGAAAAAAGGGTCCAAATTTGGCCATTTTTTGGCGAGGCTTTTTTGGCGACTGATGTATACTTGATGACGGACTGAAATACCTCCCACCAGAGCTGCGGATTTTGCGTAGATTTAATGACATTTTTAAATTCACCGATGATTTCACCGGTTCAGAAAAGATTACAGAGTTTAGTTCAGTGTATGACTGTAATAAACGAAAATACCAGCGTCTTTTATCTTTTTTTCAATCGGTATAGAGTCTTCGATAACTTTGAAAACTTGCGAATATTTTGATTAATTAACCACCGATTGAGAAAAGATAACAGATCAGAGTATTTTCGTGCATTACAGTCATGCACTGAATTGAACTATGTAATCTTTTCTCAACCGGTGGAATATCATCAATGAATTTCAAAATATCATTAAATCTACGCAAATCGGCTGCTCTGCCTCCCACGTTGGATTTTTTCAATTCCAGCATTGAGAAGAAAATGCAATATTGAAAAGTAACGCTCAATGTTCACTTAATCATTAAAAAAAAAAAAAAAAAAAAAAAAAAAAAAAAAATTAAAAAATAGATTGAAAAATATGGATAAATTGATAAAAGTTATTTTCTCCTCAGAACTTCAATGGAGCGAAAATTTTCGACAGTAGGATGACTATTAAGAGCATGATTCAGATGGCAGTTATAATCATCATCGACAAATTTTAGTCTTACTCAGCATTTATCAGCATCTGAGCAGCATCTTGCTCGTCACCTCGTCTGATCCTGATCCTTGCGAATGCCGACGCAAGATCCGAGTGTCTGTAAAACAGATTAATTGTTTGCTGCTACGTTTTTATTATTAAAAAAAAAAAAAAAAGTGCTGACTCGCATATATTGAGATAAGTCGGAGGATGCCTGGGTTGTCTTGCGTACTTCACAGCTGTTCTTTCTAAATCAGGAACGTCCTTGTGACGATGGCACCATCTTTCAATATCTTAACCCAATGGCAAAGCGTACAATTTGGCAACCTTGTATTTTGTCCGCACTTAAACCTATGAAATTGATCGAACTGTTTTGTGTCCGATGAGCACCCTCAGAGTCGACCTTTTGCATGGGTTTATATGGACAAAATTCAACGTTGCCATAGTTGCACGGAAAAAAAAAGATTAGTGAAAATAACCATACGGATACCTGATTTTGGCACCTGCTAGATGTTATGGTAAACTTGACCAGAAGTATGGTGCATTTACCGATACTTTGAGTAAATTCGACATGCAATCAGGTAACATCACCTATTACCTAGTCAAAACATAGTATACTTCTGGTTAAAATTACCATAACATCTAGCAGGTGCCAAAATCAGGTATCCGTATGGTTATTTTCACCGTAGTTTTTTTTCCGTGTGCATACGGTCTGTTATTGCAGTAAAACACCCTCCCAGTATATTATTCAAAAATGACAATTAATGTGACCGCACAAAACTGACTTCTTCGGAGGAGCATGCCCATATATCTGTGGCCAGGGATTTGTCTACGTCTCTCTTTGCCCATTTGAACCCATGTGTTAGCATTTAAGAATGGAGAGAGAAGCTGCCATGTGTGACTTCAGACCCCGTCTCTGTCCTTTTCTAACACATACGTTCAAGTGAGCAAAAAGAAAGAAAGAAAAACTTATGGCTATATACGGCTTTTTGAAAAACCAGAATCAAAGACGGTTTTCGTGAACGAAAAGCAATTCCCAAAGTTAACCGAAATGGCATTTGCGAACAAAAATTTCCGACCGGAGTTTCAATTCTCGACAGCTAGGGGCGTAATTTTGAAGTTTTCTATGAAGGAAGGGGTGGTGCGTGCAGATATTTCCTCCTAAAAGCTTGAAGGGGCGGGAAAATTTCCTAAAACTTCCGAAAATCTATTGAAAATGCCCCTAACTTCCCAAAAAAATCCAATGGGGCTCTAGCAAACTTTTACTGTGAGCATATAAATGAATAGTCCAATCTGATGTAAAATTCAGCAAAAATCACAAGAATAACGCTGAATAAGTCTGAAATTCAACAATAAACCAACGAAACTGCTATAACAGCGAGATCGTAATGGCGGTACAACGCAGGTATCGTGGGAGATTCTTGTCTATTCTCGTCTAATTTGTCACTTTTCTCTACGGAAACACAGAGATATATCGCAATTTACATAGGAATCTCCCTTGATATCTGCGTCTCTCCGCCATGCCATGAGGCCCGATTCTGAGAGTGAGTTTTGTGATTTTTTAGTGTACTCATGGCAATTTTTTTAGGTTTTTGTACAAGAATCAACTTTGCAATCCCCTGTAGCAAAAGTTTGCAAGAGCCCTATTGTCTTGTTTAACTCTGTTTAATTTCTTAGCGGGATCGCATTTTCAGAGTTTGATGCACAGATTTTTATGGAATAAGACCGAAATTAGTTTGCTATTTATTTAGAGATTTCACTATAGTCTGAGGTATTTTAAATGCGAAAACACTAGACACAGGGAGACTTCTTTAATTTCTTGTCGCCGAGACTTTTCAGTGGCTTAGCGTGCAATTCGTCAACGTTGCACTGTGGCCATTTAAACCCATGTGGAAGGTCGGATTCGAAGGTTCACCAAACACCCAATAGTTTGATCGTTTCCATGGCTTTAAATGGACGAGCTTCAACGTTGCCAAATTGCACGTTACGCCACTGGCTGCGCTTCCGGAGCTAACCCAATAACCCGGATTAAAAACCTTGAAAAGTGAAACGAAAGTGAATTGATTTTTCTTTCGCACTCTCACACTCTCAAATCTTTGAGATGCGTGTACACAATAACTGTTCAGTAAGTAAATAAGTTCCTTGAAAGAGTAAATTAGTTACTGTACGCTCAGACATCTGTCTAGTTCTCGGCGCATTCATCTGCATATCTCCGGCTCGTTTTTCAGGCAGAATTTGTATTCAAAATACATAAACATAGAGTCTTTAATATTGCCTCTAATTGACGTATAAATCTGGCCATTAATTTTCGATTTATAATTTCATCTCTTACGAAATCCAAAATGAAACCCTTCGAGGCGGCCTTGTTGCGTAAATGTACCTATCCTTCGGGCCCTTTCAATATTCGTTCAGAGGCGACGAATTTTAATTTTTGGCGGCGACATTGATTTCTAGGCATCACAATCTCTGCTAATCTAAGAAGAGAAACATTCGGGCTTTTTAGACAAACAAACAATCAGGGCCGTGCCTGGGGGGGGGGGTACCATTGCCCCAGGCGGCACTCTCCAGGGGTGGCTAAATCAGGGTGATCATGCAAAAAAAAATTATCAAAATTAAAATTATACCTTTTTTTTTTTTTTTTTTTTTTTTTTTTTAAAAAAAAGAGAAAAAAAACATGTTCTTCAATTTTCAATTTTTATCCCGGAGAAGATAAGATCCCGCCTTTCCCTTTGCACGTCACATACATAATCTAAAAATAAATAAAGCATGGATAGTGCCCTAATTATTTCCTCGGAGCTTCAAACATTTCAATAAAATTTCAAGGAAGGTTTGGTTAGAAAATAGACAGTGAAAGTTATAAGGGGTGAACATCATGAATCACGTCTGTAACATACTGTTTTTTTAGCGATAAATTTGAAATTGTTTGTATGTTCTTCAAGGCTATGCGGTGAAATAGTTCTGAACACCCCTCATCAGTTAAACATTTATGATTCTTCAGCTTTTCAAGAGAACCTCCGAAAATGTGTTTCACAATTGAAAGTTCAAAACTCAATTTTCAACTTTTTTGTACCTGTTATTGACCTTGAATGCTACCTGTTATTTACCTTGTGCGTATTTATATACCTGTTATTTACTTTGTCTGTATTTATTTATTTTTATTTAATTTTTATTTTTATTTATTTGCTTATCTATTTATCTATTAATTATTTACCCCCCCCCCCCAATCTATACCTAAACTAAATGCAATCTATAAATTTCTAATGTTAAAACAATCGTTCCATTTCATTGCTGTACATATATGTAACTGGACAAACACGATTTTAGGCCAAACTAGTTTAGCCTAGGACAAACCCTAAAATTATCTAGGCCTAGCCGGTTCGGCCGAGAACACTCGTTTGGCGTGCAATTCTCTATGCCAATCCGGTTGGGCCTAAGATGAGCTAGTTGAGCCTAAAAATCTCTAGGACAGACTGAATCTCCTTAAAAAAATAGTTTGGCCTATAAAATCGGGTTTGTCCGGTAACTTATATAAGTACATGCCATTTACAAATATAAAAATCCTACTCAAGTGTAAAGAACGATATTTAATAAACTTAGATTTAAATGAAAGAAAGAAAAGAATCATGATTTCAGTATTTTCTCTTCCTCATGGAGAGTGAGAAAGTCAAAATGACTGGAAATGACTTTGAATGTGGGAGCATGCAATGGGTCTGTTGCGTACTTTTGCTACATCAATATAACTCATTGTTTCTAACGTAAAATTCGGCGAAAATAACGATGCGCACATTAAAAACTTTCAAAATCCACTCATAAACTCAGAAAATACCTTCCATTTCAATCAACCCGCGCTACACTAGACACTATATCACCGACTTATAACTACATATATGGAACCATCTCGTTTATGTAAACATGAACAGAACTTACAAACTTTGGAATGTTTCGTTTAGATGCGTACATTTCTTATATTATTTTGTAATCTGTGATAAACCGAAAAGACCAGACCGCAAATGCAGACAATTGTTCATGTATTTAGAAGGGAATTCCATAATTTTGTAGTTACGATGTTGTTTACTTATGCACGGTGGTTCCGTCTATGTAGTAGTATACCGGTGCAAATAGTGTCTAGTGTAGCGCGCCGGGCAGTTTGAAATTGAAGTGATTTACTGAGCTAATGAGTGGATTTTGAACGTTTTTAATGTGCGCATCGTTATTTTCGCCGAATTTTACATAAGAATCAAGGTTCTATATTGTTGTAGCAAAAGTATGCAACAGACCCATTGCGATCGAAAGCGGTCCGTAGCTTTTCACGAGCACGGCTCAGATTTCGGAAGATTCTGATCAGTCTGCTGACCGCCACTGCCTTTGTACTAATGCTGGAATACGAAATTAGGTGGGTGCGAAGAAGAGAAAAACCATACTTGGCGAGAATAATATTTAAAATAGCGCCGAAAAGAAAATTTGGGAACAAGAGTTGATGGGGAGATTGAATAATATAACAAATGAGGAAAACGTCTCTTTGATAACTGATGGATCGCTTTTTTTTTTCATTTTTCATTTTTCATTTTTTTATTTTCATTTTCTCTTTTTTGAAGGAGAAGAAGTCACATGGACATTTGATTCGCAGATGATCTTTCTCAACGCTCGTCACTCATGTTGCCAGTTCGGCAATTATTTATTTTACCATTAAAAGTAAGGTAAAATAATCGATTCTTGAGGAGGCTAATACTGCAGTGGCGTAGCGTGCAATCTGGCAACGTTGTAATGTGTTCATTTAAACCCATGTAAAAGGTCGAATGCGAAGGTGTTCACCGAACACCCAACAGTTCGATCTTTTTCATGAGTTTAAATGAACACAGTACAACGTTGTCATATTGCACGCTACATACCACTGGCTGACAGTCTCCTGAGGAATCGATAGTTTTACATTTATGCAAATGGGGATAGGGGGAGTAGGAAAAATGTTGCCACAGAATTATGGTCTGACAATGAGATCGTCAAAAAGTGACAAAAAATCAGAAAATAAATTCTTCATCAATTTTTCTTTGGGAAACTTTAAAGACCAATTTTAATCATGGAGAACACTAATATAACAAGGAATGTAAACCCAGCCCCAGAAATGTTAAGGTAAACACCCCAGTAGCCGGCACCCCTAAAATTTGCACCAGTACCCGGCACCTATTTTTCACAAAGTAAAAAAGTTATATTAGAGGGTAATTTTGGTGTTTTGCGTATTTTTTTCGGATTTATCCCACTTCAGATCTCAGAAAAAACCACACAAAACACCAGTATTACCATAAAGCTAATACTTTTCACAGAGTAAAAAAATGGGTGCCGGGTACTGGTGCAAATTTTAGGGGTGCCGGCTACTGGGGTGTTTACCTTACTGAAGAGTTTTAAAGAAAGCTTAAATGGTTGAAAACGACGATTTTATTGATTTTTGGCCATAATTTTATTTCAATCTCAAACCATATAGTGCTCTATCGTGTCGAGATCTCACCTGTCTGAAGTGAGATTCTGGCTCAGCGAATACTGTAGCGCGACAAGTCAACGAGTCACTTTTTGAGAATTTGACTTTGACGTCTTAAAATGCTTTTTCTGGAAGCATTCATCAAAAGGGGCGTCCTCTCAGGAACTGCGTAGTTTTTTCTCGCATTTTTTTTTTTTTTCAAACCAAATATATATATATCCTAATGAGCTTTTTACAAATTTTTTGCAACAGCGCAACGTTATGGAGGGTCGATTTTTATGTAAAATCACTCGGAAATCCAGAAAATCGTCCGGGTCGCAAATTACGTTGAAAGCATCGAAAAGTCTCGCAATCAACTCGCGTAAACTTAATAAATGTGCTTAACAAAACTCTGACTATAGACGGCATTGGACTCTAATATTGTCTATTGTCTATTGTCTATTGTCTATTGTCTATTGTCTATTGTCTAATATCCACTCATTCGACCGCCATCTTTGAATTTTGTTAAACGCATTTATTGTGTTTATGAGTGGGATTTTGAGACTCTACGATGCTTTCATAGTGTGATTTTCACGCGATTTTATCACATCTGAAAAGACCCTTCGTACAGTGCTGTTTCAAAAGTTTGCAACAGACCCATTCTTTGGGCTACAGAACTTTTTTGCCTCCATGAGGACCACCCTTAGTAAAACCAAACCTTTACTTAACCCTTGTGAGCCTAAGGTATTTCGGTAACACAAAGGACTAAGGGGGGGTATTTTTGTACCCCAAGGATATTTTCATGCAGCACAGTCAGTATCAATAATTTTGAAACTTTAATGGATGGATTATGTACTTAGTACCCTAAGAGAGTAATTTATGTGAAATTTGAGTAAATTTTTGCTATGTTGCCAAATTTACACCTACTTTTAAAAAAAAATGTCAAAATAAAAAAAATTGGAAAAAATGAAATGAGGTACCATATTATTTTTCCATTTTTGATAAATTTCCAATTTTTTTTCAATGATCTGACTTAATATTCTTAATCTACATAAAATTTCCGTAAAATTCACTGTAATAGATGGTTCCAAACTTAAAACTGGCAGGACGAAGGGGGGGGGGTATATTTGTACCCCAACACTTTAAATTTCTATAATATCGACAAAAATTCATAAAAATTAATGAAATTTGGTAGACGTGTTCTAAGTATCCTAACAGAGAAAAAAAAAGTTCTAAGTCCCAAAAAATTTTGAGCAGTTTTGACAAAATGGCGTCAAAAAAACTGGCCTGGGGTACAAATGTACCCCCCCCCTTAGGCTCACAAGGGTTAATGTTCTTCTTCTTCTTCTTCTCACATTGGGGGACCAAGAAAATTGCCCTTCTCTCTCTTCTCCCATAAGAACGCATGTGTTAGAAAAGAACATATTAGGGGCAGTCGCATGATTTTTGCCCCCTCCTCTATATCCTTCTCTAACATATGAGTTCTTATGGGAGACGAGAGAGAAGGACAATTTCCTGCGGGCCGATCATTTACTTCATCGTTAAATCGATAGTTAAGACTGTGTATGAGTGATTCTATTGGTCGAATATTGTAAAACTTAGCCGTTGCTATGGTAACCATCGTTACAGTGTCGTTTTTTAAAGGTTACTCATGAATAGCCTTTATAAAAAGAGACTATTTACGATAGTTACCATTGCAACAGCCAAGTTTTACAATTTTCGACCGATAGCATCACTCGTAGACAGTTTTAACGATCGGTTTAACGATATTAAAGTAAATGATCGGCCCGCTGGATTCCCTGGTGACTTTTCACTGCTTGTTTTGAAGAAAGGGGACAGTGACGAACTGGCGACTCGTGCAATCTGGAGACCGTGCATGCTCTTTCGCCATTTATACCTATGCAAAAGGATCGAATTCATCGAAAGAATCGATTATTTTAAATAGGTTTAAATGGAGAGAATCCATTGTTGTCCTTTCGCACGAGCCGCCACTGGAAAGAAGACCATGAAATAGCCCATACTCATAGCATAAAGAGGGAATTTAGTCCTAATAACTCCTAAACCGCCAGAAATTCCGATGCGACGCGATTTACATTAAGGCCATAAAAAATGCATATTCTTAATCAACATTCATGGGAAGTAGGTGAATATTTGCATGCAATCTAGTTGTAAGGCAGTCAGTCTGATTTGAAATTTTGGCGCCGTAAAAACGATATGCATATTTCATACACTGGACGGTGAGGTTGGGGGGAGGGGGTGGGGGTGCCGGGTGGGGGCTCCGAGGGGACCCCGCACCAGAAGATTTGTATTTCTATATTTTATTTATGGTGGCAACAGGGCTTCGATGTAAACAATCCGTGTCACTTTGTCACCACATGCGCGCATGCGTCCTCCTCACTGGCGCAACCAGGACCTCTTCCATCTCTCTCATTTCCCATTTGAATGTATAAGTAGGAAAAGGACAGGAAGAGGGGGTTTTATCCCCTTTGTCCATCCTTGTCTAACATACGTTTTTTAATAGAGAAAAGAGAGAGATGAAGAAACTCTCGGTGAACTACTGGTCCTCCTGATATGATTTCAATCGTGTCAGTCCGATCCCGCGCCTCTTGTTCCTTTCCAGTGTTGCCAGGTCTTCGGAGGCTTTTTATTGAATATTTCTCAAAAATATCAATGTAAAATATACGGTTTCAGGTCAGTGTGCTGTCCATGCCAAAAAGTCTGCTATTTTTTCGATTTAAATGTGTACTTAAAAAAAGGTTTATATATGTACTATTCAACAAGCTGTAGACTGTTTTAGTAGAGCGATATATCGTATCGATTACCGTCCGAGGGCCTCTGATTCCAAACAAACTCTGGTTCAATGTTATTTCCCCATAAGCGAACTTTTGAACGGAAATTTAGGGTGTTAAATCAAACAATTAATGCAAACTTTTTGCGAGTATGAATTCTACGTCCTCGAAAATGCTTAATTGTGCCTGGTTCCTTGACTAAAACTGCCGAAATCAATAAGATATTACAGATTAAATGTTGCATTTGTAGGTTAAAATCGCCCGAAATCCCGCCAATTCCACAACAACAACAATAACATATGGGTGATTCCAACTTCCAAACGCATCGTTTAATCTGTAATATCTTGTTGATTTTGGCAGTTTTACGGGTGGAACCAGGCAAAATTAAGCATTTTCGAGGACGTAGAATTCATAATCGCATCAAAAAGGTCGCATTAATTGTTTGACGTAATGGTCTAAATTTCCGTTCAAAAATCCGCCTATGGGGAATATGCATTGAATCAGAGTTTGTTTGGAACCAGAGGCCCTCGGACGGCAATCGATACGATGTATCGCTCTACTAAAACAGTCTATACCTACCTATGGAGAAGATTGGTGAGACGTGCTTTTGGAGGCAAAACTGACTGAAAATTTTAACATACGGTGGGTCATGATTGAAGTGAAATCCGTCTTTATTACCTTCTCACAACTAACAAAGTCAGAAATTGAGAAAGTATTGCGATGGCCAGTAGCGTACGCAGGAATATGTCTCTCTTTCTCTTCTCCCGTTTGAATGCATGTGCAGGAAAAGGAAAGAAATAGGGGCTGAAGTCAGGTTTTAGCCCCTGTTCTTGTCCTTTTCTAACACACGTGCTCTAATGGAGCAAGAGAGAGAAAGGCAAATTCCTGCGTACGCTACTGGCGATGGCGCAGATGTCTGTGTCTGTCTGTATCCTAGCATAACTTTTGACCTAATGGTCCACAAGCATCCACATTTTGCAGAGAGGTTGCTTTTAACATTCCTCAGAGGGACTTTGTTTTTTTTCAAAATTTCAAGTTGTAGACAAGATATGAATGATAAAAGCTTTCCATTAAAATCAATAGTAAAGTGAGTAAAATGGGTGAACGTCAGTGGCGAAGCGTGAAGTTTGGCAACAATGTATTTTCTCCATTTAAATTTACCAAAAAAGACGAACGCTCCAGTCATCGGCGATGACCAGGCATTTCGACCTCTTTAATGTGTTTAAATGGGAGAAAAAGAACGTTGCCAAATCGCACGCCTCGCCACTGGTGAACGAACGCAACGTAGGGAAAAATTGGAATGTTTCAAATATACCTGTTTGAATTTTAACGAAAATGTGCAAAAACACTCTGCAAGCAGCCTACGATAAAATTAACCCCTTAAGAGAGGTTTGGGGGTCTCCTTCAGAATATTAATGGGGGCCTGAGGATCTTCCAAAGAATAATAAAGAGGGGTCTGTGGTGTGGGGCTCCCCTAGAACAATTTTGATGTGAGAAAGTGTTCGGGGGATATATTTCCTACAGTTTATTTTTTCTTCATTTCTAGCTAGTGCCGAGTAGTAAAATCATTTAGAATTTGTTGTCAAGTAAGCACGTATTTTATTATTAGATTTCTTATCTGTGGACCTAAAAAATTAGACCTTTTGCCATTAGACGTAATTTACTAGACCTCATGACTGTAGACCAATGTTTAGTAGAAGACTGACCTCTGCTAATCAATTATACGGCTTTCGACCACAAATCTGGTAACACAGGTTTCCTCAATCCTATAATCCTTATAATCCTCAATCCTTATAATCATCGCTGCCTCTCGCCCTCTCGGGCTTATATTATCCTGATTCTCCTTCTCTCCCTCCTCATACTCCAGCGTTTACGTCCATTCACGCGTGGGCCTGATTTGCGGTAGGGAGGGGGAGGGGGAGCTCGGCTCAGCGCGTGGTCACTGGTCAGTTAAGGGCGCAAAGTTTTCTTTTTTCCTTTCTTTTGTTTTCTTCTTTTTTTTTTTACGGAGGATTCTCAACAGCAGTGGACTGCAAGGTTTTCTTTCGACGGGAGGACATGGTAGGAGTGCCATTAAGGCCGGTTTTTGGCCCCAAAATTGAACAACAATTTCAATGGTCCCAAAGTTCGTGTAAAATGGCTCCACTTGCTCTTAAAGGCTTATATTTTTAGGTTTGTTTGAAAGGTGTTTAGGGGCTCTTTGAACTTGAATAACATATTTTACCACCTCAATGTGGGCCAGTTTTGAGTTTTTACGGCAAAAGTCCTATTATTTGTTAAATTATTGAATATTGAGATGTGAGCCGGACATAGCTCGCGGTTTTCTCCTTTAGATGTAAACCTCTCATGGACCAAGCCCGAGTATACTAGTTTTTCTCCTATGCTCTATTTCACATTGCTCCTGTATTTAGCGATTCAGAAAAAACGCGATTCTAGAGGTTGCCACTTACAAGATAAGGTTTCGCTCGGGCGCCTTCAATTTGTCGTATAGACAATTCCAACTCCCCCGAGTACGAACAGTTAACTACCCTACATTCACGGAAGAGTGGCGTTCTTTCGATCAAACCTGGTCTGTAAAGGGTTAAAAGCCGTAAATTTTACATTGATTTTGATGAGAAATTTACGGCCTAGGACCGGTAATCTGGCAACAGCGATCGCCCTGTTTTTACTCTAAATCAGCCTTGGTATCAAATTCCGCCGTTAAAGCAGTTTTTATATTTTCCTGAAGCACGACCGCACGTCAAAATACATATCCGCACTATAAATAAATAGATAAATAAATAAATAAATAAATTAATAAATTAACAAATAAAAATCGTCGAAGGACGTAATATTGAAGGGTAGAAACCATACTGCATGTGTTTTGGAGAAATTCGGAACTCGGAGCAGTGGGATTTTTCCTACTTGTGTTGGTAAAATTTTAATTGATGTTGATGGCCACCAATAATTATTATCATCTAGCAATTCTGTGTAATCAAATAAGAATCGAATACAGAAAGGGCCATGGTCCTTGCAAGAATCTACCCATTCTCATAAATTCAAATGGGAAGAATTCATAGTTGCCAGATTGCTGAATTCTCCCATGGCCGGTGCTAAATGTTTGCACGTACCTTTGGACGGTCATTGAGTTCAAAATTGGAGGGGGGGGGAGGGACTTCAAAAAAATGTGATGGCCCTTTTTCATGTTTATTTTGTTTGTTTGTTTTATTTTTGTTTCTGTTTTATTTTCCACTATCTTGAGCCCCCGGGGGCTGGAGGAGTTACGACTTTTTTCGCCTTAAAAAAAAAAAAAAAAAAAAAAAAAAAAAAAAAAACTATATTCCTCTAAAATGTGCGCCTTATACAGGCTATAGCCAGAGATTACTAAGCTAAAGAGATATGACAGAACTGCTCACAACTGTTAATCGACTCCAAACTGGCATACGATCTGGTGGACCATTTTTGTAAACAAATTAGGCGATTTTCTGCGACCTTCTGAAAGTAACCGAAGTGCGTTCGGCTGCCAGTAACTGACTTTTGATGAAAGTTTCAGTGGTTCTTTTAGTGGTTAAATTTTTCCCTTGACATTTTCCATTTTG
The DNA here is from genome assembly GCA_011764245.1 of Trialeurodes vaporariorum. Taxonomy (NCBI): domain Eukaryota; kingdom Metazoa; phylum Arthropoda; class Insecta; order Hemiptera; family Aleyrodidae; genus Trialeurodes; species Trialeurodes vaporariorum. The sequence continues at coordinate 60,662,077 of VMOF01000035.1, read as the reverse complement.
TCAACGTGTTTTTAAAGTAAAAACAATTCAGAAAAGTGTGTGCCTTGAATTTATTTCCAGTAACAGCAGTAATAGCAATGTTTACGAAAAATGGTCCACCAGGTGGTATGCCGTATTGTATCACGGCCTCTTTGAAGGCGTTTTTTTTTTTTTTTTTTTTTTTTTTTTTTTTTATACGAAATGTCGATTAACGGTTTTCTAACATGGCGAGGATAGGACTTGCCATATCTTTTTGGCTTAGTAATCTCTGGCTATAGCCCAAGTCAGCCTGGCCCTCATAATTATACAATTTGATGAAAGATGAGAGTAGCCTTCAAGTTTGCAGTACTCCATGCCAGCCTTAAACAAGAGTATACCTCACTCACCATTTTTTCAGGGAAGTTCTGATAAGAGGACCTTTTTGAAAAAAAAAAACAAAACAAAAACAAAAACCAATGATTGCCCAGGTTTAAATAATAAAGGATTATTTTGAGGGTGAGGAAAAAAAATGTTTGAACCAATATGTTTGAAATTTTATTAGCATTTTTCCCCCTCTTTGAAATTGAAATGCCCTGGTTTTATTTGAGAGTGTGTCTCAAGGCTCCTCTACGTGCGCCGTGCGGTGTGCGCAAAGAAAATCGAGCGACCAGCTCTTTTCCATAATTATTACCATCGGTATTTTCGGGGACTCGATACCGTTTCAAATGAGTTAGCCTCGTTTCTATTGGCTAATTATCAGTGAAAGGCAAACTCGTTTTTTCCTCGATTTCATTCAGGTCAAAACAAGTAACTCCTCACACTCTGCTCACGCGAAGACCTTATGCATATGTAGCGAATTCTGGAGACCACCATTCAGGCTGCATCTATCAAAGCGCAATGAATAATAATATATTTTCTACCATCAGACGACTATAGTTATTTTCAAAATCTAGTTTACCTATCCTCTTTATGTATACCTCCTCGCTTGACGCGTATTATAAGTGGACCGAACGTTTTATCCAGATTCCTCGCAGCTTAAAATTCAGTCGAGGAATCTCACATTATGACAATTTTCCCAAAATATTTATGGCAGACTCGCTTTTAATACCCTTTCTCTGTCATTGAAGGAGAACACATGTGAGCTTTTTGTATCGTGTGCTAATTCACATCACGTTCCTCCTAAAAAGTAAGCGCATCTATGACCCAGATTTGATTCAACTCCGCAAGCCTCGATTGGCCAAGACCTATGACGAGAGAAAATTCTTGGTCGCGGCGTGTTTAATTATTTATCTCTTGAGAGCAAACTTGCCGTTTGATTGGGAGGGGGAGGGAGGGAGAAGAAAATATTTGAGTTTTGGGGAGGGGAAAAAAATCAGGCCTGTAATAATCAGGCCAAAATGTCTTAATTTTTTTTATACCCATATACCCATCTTGCATCTCCCATTATTAGTGCCATACACCGCCATCGTACGTATATTCAACACCTCCCCCTTACCCGTAGGGAGAAAAAATTGAACATAGTATAGCTATCAGTTAACATTATTTTTTTGATCGGGTTTTGTCAGGGATTGGGCCGAACAGGGAATATCCATTTGGGAATTTTGTCCGCTATATTTGCCAAAAAATGATCAAATAAATGAGGACTTTTCCGGAAAAAGGGCACATAAAGCATCAGGTGAAGCTAGGGGCGGTGTTGGTGAAGTCGCCCCCCCCCCCGGGTCCCGGAAGAAACACTAAAGTAAGATGGGGAAAAGCTGTCAAAACGATGCATGAAAGTGTTGAGATATATAAGGGACACAATTGGAATTTCACCCTTCCTTTAAACGATTTTGCCTCCGCTTTCTGGATTTTTTTTTTTTGGATAAGCCCTGGCAGATGAGTTTTTTTTTGCTTCAAATCGGCATATATAATTGAATAGGAGATTTTTAATAAAGGCATATAAATGGATTGGAGATTTTTAATAAAGGACACACCTCTGGTGTTCCTTGTGAAACTTCATCCCGATCTTCAACACCAGCGTCATTTAGGGAGACGGGGGGGGGGGGGGGGGGGGGTGGTTTGGCACCCTCCAAAATGTTGGCTTACAGAAATTTACAGGGGCAAAAGAAAGTAATAATAATAATAATAATAATAATAATAATAATAATAATAATAATAATAAAAAAAAAGGTTATCAAATTTAGTGAGTGTAGTTTAAAAATTGATAACTATAAATATTTCCCCCCAAAATTTGTCCAGACAGTTACTGATTACGCCCATTAGGGTAAGGTGATATCAAAGACCTCGGAGGTCTGAGTTTCACCGACCAAATGCATGATTTTTTTATCCCCCCAGGCAAGACCTGAAATGACGCCGGCCGGCCGACTGATCTCCAATATTGGCCCACAAACCATCAGTGTGCTTTTCAGTAAAAATCGTAATTCCATTTCTATGCTAATCCCCCCCCCCGCAAAGTCGTGCGTGTTGCTTTGATGTATGTTCATTCTTCATCGTTCCTCTTCCTCCACCTAAGAAATCTTTTGTCTCTGAGAAATGTAGCAACACTGATGCAGGTTTGTTTGTTTACGTCCCGACCTCCGAAGTAAACGTAAACCTAACCTCTCCTCGCCTCTGAATGCTCTGACTTCATTCGTATAATCATGGATTGTGATGTTTGATCATATTTGACGTTGAAATTATACTTATCCTTAATTTGTGACAGTTATATCAAAGGTGTTTTCGAAAGCTCATACTTTTTTTTGGCGATATTAATTAACTTTATCGGTCAATTGCGAAAGGTAACGAATGTCATGATACCTAGATATCACAATCCTGTCACTAGGTACCTAATTACAAACAGCAGTTCAGCTTTATAGCAATAATGTCGTCAGGTCCCAAGAGATCTCGCAAATTTCAGTACAAAAAGAAAGCCTCCAACTCAGGTACGCTCTGCTCTTTTCTCGTTTTGACTTCCTTTTGATCTGTATTTTATATCTGGTGCCAAAGTGCTGTTGACTCCTGCATCATCGAGATTCCTCAAAAATCCACACGGCTGTATACGACCACTTTTGACTGTAATAAACCCTATGACATAACATGGAAGATGTTTGTCCATTTCTCTCTTATGAATGAGCTCATCAAATTTAAAGTTTGCAATGAGAGCTAACGCATTTTGAGTGTAGGGATCGTACAAGTAGGAGGACATGAAAAATTGTGGTGTTCACGGTTTTTTAGCATCGGGTTCTGAAACTTAGCATTGCCTGCTATTAAAATGAATCGATGAGTGGTAGGTTAGCACAGGGTTTTGACTTGCTGCAAACCAATCGCTCACCATTGCGGTTTGATGCATTCCGGAAGCCGGCACCAATACTTGTCAGAACCGAATATGCAAAATGCGTGCGGTCGAAAACTGAACAATCGTTACAGTCTAAATAGAGGCACCTTGAAGGAGTGAAAATTGAAACCGCGGTCATTAGCAAGTTGCTAATTTCACTCTGACATACCATATTACAATTAACTTTGTTTTGTACCTTAGTATTTACCGAAAATTTTTGTTTATTGCCGTATTTCAACTATGGTTTAGGGTTTCTTATGAATTGGCTTTCCTCACGAAAATTGAGATGATCTGTGTACGTTGCGACAGTGGATAGCTTTTAACTTCTGTTAGGACAGACAAAAAATTTCAGCAATTACTTCAAACTGTTTACGAATCAAAACAATCATTTTCTCCTCAGAATTTATTGGTTGTTTGTTTTTATTGTTAATATTTCCTCCACTTCCCATTTCTATTCCACAATCCCCTCTACTTTATTTTTTATTCATCCCCTTTGAACCCTTTGGGGATGGAGGACTGGATTCACCTGTTAGATTGATAATAACTCGGCAAGAGTATTAAACTGCTGAGTCAGTCAAATCAAACATTACTGTTACTTGGTAAGAGGGACAACAAATTGACAGATGGAGGATTTTATAATCAAAGAAAAAAGAAAGAACATTTAAAGAAACGAATTTTCAGATTTTTCAGACTTACAGTAAACTTAGGTCTTTTCAGAAAATGTCTCACCTAGTACCTACTGTGTTTTTTTTTCTTTCAGATCAAAATGATGAAATGGGTGAATCATCAGGGACAAACACCTCTGAATTATCAAGAATAAACGTCGGCTCTGGGGTCATTTTTGCTCGAAATTTTAAGAAACCATCATCACGGCCAAACATTTCTGAATTACCAAGGATAAACATTGGCTCTGGAGTAATTTTTCTACGACGTTTCAAAAAACCAGCAAAAAAGCAAATGAGTTTATTATATAGAAGACGTTTGAGTCTCGATAGCATGAAAGCTCCAAAACAACCAGAGGATAAATTATTGACTTCTTTATTCGATCATATGTCACTGGCAAATAATGATACAGTAGCAGAATCAGAAATCAGATTACACAATTCTGACTCAAATAAGTTCAAACCAGAATCTACAGAGTCGTAAGATACATTTTTTTACTTTGTCATCCTTATCTGTAGTTAACCACCTGCCTACTCATTCCTAATCTTGCGGACAATATTAGCAAAATTATTGCCTTGTCAGAGTCTATATCCTTGTTGATACCAAAATGTTGTTCTTGGCAAAAATAGGACCTTTCAGAAGAGCGTGACTGACTATTTTCTAGATCAACTTCGGAAGCCTAGCCTTATTATGCTTCTGTGCCTATGACTCAGCGATATTGTTGCCTTGCGAGAACTATAAAAATGACTATGAATCCTTGATATTTATGCAAGAGGATTTATGTGATTATTATAGTCGCAATATTACACGGAAGAATCGTCTGCTTCTTTATTTACTGTAATGAGAAATTTAATGAGTGTTCGGACTAAATCTTGCAATTACGTTAATTAAATTTAGTGAAAGAATTGACGGAGAATATCAATCTGTTTTCTACCCAGCAATGACGTTAACTCTTCCATTTTGAAAGTTAAATTTATGAGAGATTTAATCAAAGAATCAGAAACTCTGCCTCTGTGCCAATAGGGCTCTTGTAAACTTTTGCTATGCTATAGGGTAAGGTCCCTAGAGAATACCAGGTACTCTCGCTTGAGATTCTGTAGGTCTTTTGCGTAGCGGGACGTTTGAATTCAAGTGTATTTAAATGGGCGGAACCAACTTTTTCATCTGAACTTTTAACTATCTTCTGAGACTAACTTTGAAACCAAATTTTTTTTACTTAAACTAGACCCCTTTGAACTTCAATTCTGAGAAGTATCTTAGATACCAGTCAATTTTTTCATAGGTAAACAGCCCTCTGAAACAACCTCTAACAAAGTTGTGGGTGGGGAAGGATGGAGGGGGCCTAGACGCCAGCGATGAGCGGAGAGAGGAGGGACATCGGCAGCTCTATTCGGCTCTTCTCGGCAATACTCGGCATCGCCCGGTGATTTTTCACGCGCTTCTGATTGGCTCAGAGAAATGTAGGTCCTCTCCCATTATGAGAAAAGGGGAATCGAGTACCTCGTATTCTCTAGGGACCTTACTATAGGGGATTGAAGAGTTGATTCCAAACCTGTAAAAATGACGATAAGTACACCAATAAATCACAAAATTTACTCTCAGAATCAGGCTTTATGGCTGAGAGACACAAGTATTATGGGAGATTCTAAATTGAGACGTATCTCTGTGTTTCTGTAGAGGGAGTGACAAATGGGACAGGAATGATACCTGCGTTATAGCAGTTATATGCGTTTATTACTGAATTTTATACTTTCTTAGAATGATTCTCGCTGCTTGTTACATCAGATTGAACTATTTATTTGCATGTAGCTAAAGTTTGCAAGAGCCCTATTGCGATAATGGTTGTAATGACAGAAAGTTCCTTTTCTGGTATTCAGGGCTGAACTTTAAAAACGGTGACTGCCTCTTATTTCAAACCCTGAATTTTGTACAAAAGTTATTAAAATATGTTTTTCCATTATCTTCTTGAATTTTATTTTTGAAGTCGTTTGTCAATAACCGCAACATTCAAGTCTCAACTGGTCCTCGGGGTTGAAGCCAAGCATTAGCATTCTGATGATTTGAGGTTTAATGAAATATGAAACCGATCACCCTCTAAACAGCAATTTTGATCAATTTTGACCAATTTTCCCTGAATTTTCAGAAAAATCGTCACAATATATTCAATCTGCTGTTTTCTAGGGTGAACAACTGCAAATATGTCAGAAATGGTAAAACTTGTTGACAGTTTTGGGCCATATTAAATTGTGATTTTTGGGAAGGTGAGTCTATTTTAAACATCTTTCAACGCCTTTAACATTTCACTTCGCTCATGGCGATACAGTGTGAAACTAATGTGCTCCAGCAGCAGAAGGGTCCAGAGAGGTCGAATGGAGTCCACATTTATCAGGGATCATCATTTGTCACTTTATCAGAGAAAGCCGTTTCTTCCAGTTTAAATTTTTCTGACCCACTCTGACACACCCCCCCCCCCCCCCCCCCCCCCCCGGAAGCCCAAGCTCATAGATCCTTATCCATGCTTCTGGTGGTGACAGAAGTAAAAGAAACTAGAAAAAGCACGGCAATAGCTCAAAAACAGCTGCTCGCGCAATACTGCCTTAAAAATATAGGTTATGCAAAAATACTACAAATGTTCCAACTCTCGTCAGCAACCCCTCTTTTCATTCATAGGTTCCCTCTTTCATAGGTTAAATTTCATAGAAGACAGTGACGGCCTGCGGGTTCAGAAGTGTGGTGGGTTGGGGGGCTTGAAAAATGTGATGGACTTCTTTTTTATTTTATTTTATTACACCTCACTTTTTTGATCCCGTCTAAAGGTGTCTCAAACTCACGACCTGCAATTTTCTCTATTGTTTTTAGCTTTTTTCAAAAAAAAAAAAAAAAATGGGGGGGGGGTTAGTGTGAGCCCCAAAGCGACCCCCCTCCCAGCTCTCCCGGACCGCCACTGATGGAAGAGAAGACAGAAGGGGAGGTTATAATGAGTTCCAGAACTCATCGAACTAATGAGCTGGTGAAACTGAGATTATATGCATGGATAATGGATGACCAGTTTTAAAAATAAATCTATGGATCAACCGTTTCTAAAACATTTCTTATCGAAATTACAATCGAAATAATGAAGATTCAGTCAAATGCGTACTTCAGTACTTCATAGGTGAAGATTAAAGTATATTTCCGGTAACTCGGTGCGTACCTTCACTGGTTCTATCAGAGCTCTTCTCACAATCAGTAGCGGCTGGTAGACGTCAGAATTGGCGAGGCAACAGAAACGAAGACCCGTAGGCACCGTATAACGGGCTGTGAGGGGGGGGGGGCGGGGGGCGGTTGTCTGACCTACCGGGGCGCCGGAAAATTTCCCTGTGGGCTGCTGTCCATATTGGGTCCGTTGGCAGTGAAAGGAATTAAAAGGGAGGAAGGAAAAAGGGGAAAGAAATAGAGAAAAATGGACGACATAATAACATGAAACAGTCTAGCTCTATTAGAGACCGGGTCGTGTCTGAACAGTGTTGCCAGATTGGGGTGAAAAAGCCGTACGTTTCACATTGATTTAAATGGGGACGATACGACTTTTTACCTTCCATCTGGTAACACTGTGTCTGAGAAGGAAAAAATGTAGAGACGGGACTTTTGTAGACGTATTGTCAACGCACAGCTGCAAGTATCCGATTCAAATACTCTCACCGGAAGATGCCGAAATTTGATCTGGAAATCATGTCTCACTTTTATGAGGTGCGCCTTCATTTATTAAGGTAGACTAATACGTTACAGGAGCGTACGAATAGTTAACTATTGTACAACTCACACTAATTCTCTGATTCACTTCAGAGCAGTGGCGGTTCGTGTTATTTGGCAACAATGGATTCTCTCCATTTAATAAACTGTAAAATAATCGATTTTTTGGTGAGGCGTCGTGCCTCACCTGGTATCGATCTTTTTGCATAGATTTAAATGGCAGAAGAGCATGGTTGCCAGGTTGCACGAGCCGCTGCTGCTTCAGGGGTATCTCCATCTGCGAAATTAAAAGCGCGAATAAACTGATTGAGCTAATGAGCTGTCTTGCAGTCGATAGGTCGAGTCTAATGTATCGACAACAAAGAAGCCCATTGGCTCAAGCAGTCAATTCGCGCTTTTAAATTCGCAGGTGGAGAGACCTCTTTACTCCACCCAACGGCTAACACTTCCCGCAATTCGACCGATTAATCTTACATTTACTGGTGCGCCTTCATTTTTAAAGATAGACTAAAACGATACAGGCACGCACGAATAGTTAACTATTGTAGGTACAACTCACACTAATTCTCTGATTCACTTACTCCACCCAACGGCCAACACTTCCCGCAATTCGACCGATTATATTAATCTTACTTTTACTGATGCGCCTTCATTTTTAAAGATAGACTAAAACGATACAGGTGAGTATAAATAGTTAACTACTTTCCACATGATTTTAAGAATGGTTTACGTTTCCTTTCATTCCCTTTCCTGAATCAGGTGAGGCAGTGCCTCACCCGGCGAGCCGCCACTGGCTCTTCTCCAACGCCGCGGCGCGGCGCACACTGGGCCAGTTACGAAATTTAGCATTTCAAAAGCCCATTTGGCAACCATGCGCGATGGAAATGTTATCTCTGATATCATGTCCTACGACACTTATTGGCTCATAATATTCGTGGATTGAAGTCAGGTTTGGACAAAAAGATGGTCTTATCGCGGACGAAAGGCTTGGTTACTGGGAAGACGCTGCTCATGATCAGCTGCTCTTTAGACAATGTTCAATGTATATTGTGATTTTTTTCACACTTCCTCAGTTGCGGAAGCTTATTGTGGGCCATGATATGAATCGGCATAGTCACGGCGAGTATTTATGCTTGAGCGTTTTTTTTGAAACTCAATTTTAACCACTATTTTAGGCCATTTTATACAGGGTGCTTTTTAAAGCGATTGTTTTTTTGTAAATTTGTAATTTTCTCGAGAGCCGGAAAAAAAGAGTCAACTTAGGTAACGCCAAAAACTGAAAAAAATCCATTCATAATACCCTCAATTTTTACGTGCAAAAGTAGAAAATGGGTCAATAGGGGACAATTTATGTTATGATTTTTTTTTTTTTTTAGCAAGGTGATGTCTTGACGATTTTGTTAAAAAATATCTGCCATTGCGTAAACATTTCAAAAGAGCTATGCCATGCAGGGTCATTTTAGGACCCTCTGATCAATTTGTTTTACAGTAGTTGGAAAGAGCACAAACTTTTAAGGCCCGCCAAAAACCGGAAGTCAATATCGTTTACCGCATTCGATATATCGAAGGCCTAAGTTCGATACTGATTCACTTTCAAAAACTCGGCAGCTCCTCTTAAAATAACTCAAATTTCAACACCAATTACTCAAAAATGTTCTACTGATCAATTTCTTTCAAGAAAAAAAAAAAAAATAAAATAAAAATACATTGTACCCCAAAAATATGTCTAAAACCGAAAATACTATGCATAAATGAAGCATGGACCATGGATTAATTTTAAAACCTGTCCTCACTTTTGTAAATAATCTCGGTTTCACCGTCTTCATTAATCCGATGAAGTCTAGAACTCTCCCTACCAGACGAAAATGCTAGCGAAACCGACACTCGTTATAAAATCACGATGAATTTATTGAATATTTTTATACTGCTTTTCGTAATAATCACAGACACCGTTACGTGCCCGGAGCGGCCATGGGCGGATACAGGGAATTGTCTTTCTCTCTCTCCCTCCATTTGAACTTATGTGTTAGAAAAGGACAGCAGAGGGGGCCATCACGTGACTTTGGCCCCCTCTTCTGTCCTTTTCTAATGCACGTTTTCAAATGGGAAGAGAGAGAGAAAGACAATTCCCTGTATCCGCCCATGGGAGCGGCTTGGCATGACACCTTGTTCCTCACCTGATCGTACTCAGGAATAAGGAAAGTTAAGGCTTTCTATTTTATCTTTCACGTACCCGAGCTCATGGGCGCACCCAGGATTTCTGTATGGGGGGGGGCAAGTTTTCATTTCATATGGGGGGTCTGGGGGTCCGCCCCCGGAAAATTTTGAAAATTTAGCTCTTCTTAGACGCAAAATTAGGCTACTTCTATTCAGAAACTATCTTGAATTAACTCTCGAGATAAATGAGATTTTCCGAGACTATGCTGTTATTACAGAAATATCTTCATCATGCTGATAGAAGGACGGAGTCTTCAGGAAATCTAGATTTCAGAAGAAAATCGAGCGAAATTGACAATTAAGGACATTGCTGCTAGAAAGATGTGTTCCTCCAAGGAAAAATATGTTTCATGACATTGATACTTTGTTTGAACTCATTTCCTTTCCCATCTTTTCTTTTTCTCTCCTCCTCTTTTCCCCTTCTCTCTTTCTCTTTTCCTCATTTTTTCATTTCCTTTTCTCCTTTTTTCCTTTCCTTTCCTCTTTTTTCCTTTCCTCCTTTTTCCTTTCCTTTCCTTTCCTCCTTTTTTTTCTTCCTATGGGGGGGGGGGGCTTAGCCCCCTTGCCCCCCCCCGGGTGCGTCCATGCCCGAGCTAGTTAATGTTTTCGTTCACGATTGTCAGATTCGGATCCCTGTTAAATTCTTCTGCTGCGTCCCTTCTATGCATTGTCAGATTTTAAGGGAAGATCCCTATATCCCCATGTACTTTCGTCCGATATCCACGCACAACACCTCCAAGTTTTCTCTGTGTATTTGGTACAGGGGCGAATTTACCATTACGCAAAATACGCAAGTGTGTAGGGCCTCAGACCTAACGGGGCCTCCTTTCACGAAGGGAGGAAAAAGAGAAGAAAGAGAGAGAAGCAGAGAGAAGAAGAGAAAAAAGTGAGAAATAAAGAGAAAAAGAGAGAATAAGAGCGAGGAAAAGAGAGAAAGAGAGAGAAAGAGAGAAGTAAGAGAAAAAAAATAGAAAAAGAGAGAGAGAGAGAAAGAGAGAGAGGGAGAGAGAGAAAAAAAGTTGAACAAAATAAGGCATAAAATATAAAATAATGACAACTTTGCTGGAAAAATTAACTGCATCTCTTAGCCTTCTTTAAAAAAAAAAAAAAAAATTAGGGGGAGAACTCTCAAACCTCCTGTCTTTCTGGTGGATACCTTCAGACTTCCAGGCATCCTACCCTTTTTCTTGGGGGGCATCGAATTCAAAATTGCGGAGGGCCTCAAGAGATGTAAATCCGCCCCTGATTTGGCAACGCTGCATTCGGATTAAATTGAATGCATTTAAGCGACAAAATTTGAATATAGTTGAGCTCCATTTAAATATCGAGTTCTCCGTGAAAATGCAATTCTAAAATGTTCTGAATAAATTCAAGAGTGCAAGCGGTTCGTGCGCGCCGCGAGATGAAATTTAATAAAATACCGCGCGTCGCGTAACTCGGACAGGGATGTCGGATTTAGAGGCGGTTTACAGTGGCGCGGCGTAGTGTACAATTTGGCAACTAAAAAGTTTTGGACATAAAGGCTGTGGACATAATCATCTATGGGAACCCTGAATTGATACCATCAAATTAGGGTGTTTGACTGTTTGAGGTAGTAAATTTTTGGACTCAGCTGTCACTCTGACAGTGCTGCCAGGTTTTGCAAAAGATTTACCCACTTAATAGGGAATCTTATGGGAAATGTATAAGTACAGGGTGGGCCAAAAGTCCCGGCACACCTCCATAACTTTTGAACGGCTACAGATATAAGAACCAAACTTGGGGGGGGGGGTGTTTATAACTTAAAAGAAACTATTTTTTGAGGGGGCCAATACATTTGAGGCCCCCCTTTAAGGGCGATAACCGACCTCCAACTTAAAACTTTCAAAAGAAATCCCCTATATTGTGATTCATCATTTGAAAGGATATCGAATTCTAAGACTTCATGCCGCAAACCGAAGGTCGTTTTTCGTTTTCGATGTATCGAAGATCGAAGTTTGATTTAGACCTATTTTCAAAAAACCATCACTCTACTTTGAGATACCGGAATTTATAAAAGTAGGAGGGCAAAATACTCAAAAAAGCAATTCCTTTTCAGAAAAAAATACAGCATTGACACTTAGACGAAAATAGGATTTAGCGCCCCCGAAATTTTTTAACGTTTAGGCCCCTCAGCTGGGGCTCTATCTCAAAAACTTAGTGAGACAACCTCTATCGTGTGATACATCGATCGGAAGGGCATTAAAAGATTAAAATTTTGGCGCAAATTAGAGGTCGATATCATTTTTCAAATTTAAGATATCGAATTATCTAAATCCAACTTATACGGGTATTGAACCCTCCCCCCCTTCCACCAACCACCTTTCCTACCACAAACAAACAAAATGAATCTGGAAAAATATCCCGATCTCAATAACAAATTACGTTTTTTTTGCGTTCATCGTCGCAAAATGAGAGGTGAAGGACATGTCATGTCGTTTCGTCGTATGGCAGACTGCTATGCGCGCGCATCAACAACTCTCCGAATTCGAATCAATGACACCGAAAGCGTTGAGCGGTGGATTGTGGAAGCATACAAACAGCAAGTATGTATGTATAGCGGTACTTATAATAGGCAAGTATAGGCAAATGATACAGACGCGCAAATTGTCCCCTTATTTTGTTGCTCGTTTTGTTTCCTCCGCTACTATAGAGTGTTGACAGGTTTTTAGGTTTTTAAACGCCTCTGCTGACTGTTGACAAATGTTTATTATGTAACGGGGCTAAGCAGCGAACAATGGATTGATCCACAAGGTCCATAACCAAAACCAATTCCCTGTACAGAGCATGAATGAATATGTATGGATCCATATGGACATGAAGGTTTTTATCTTTAAGGATTTTAAAATTTCTGTAACGGTAATTTCCACGGGCGCTCTCCTTACATCAAGAAGTGGACGATAAATCAATACTGGAGTCTTCTCGGAGGCCTCTAAGCCGTTAAAAGCCTATAAATTGTCATCTAAACCCAAAATATTGATCGTTCATGATGACCAGATGCTGAATCGACGAATGATCAATTTTTAAGGTTTAGATGACAGTTTTTAGGCTTTTGAGGCTCTTAGGTAGGGAGAGGGGCCCCTTAAGATGTGCAAAAACTGTTTTTCACAGCTACGCACATTGTTGAGGCTTGTGGCTATCCGTATTAAGTACTGTCTTGAATCAGCAAAGACAACAGTTTGTCCCGAAATGGAGCTGTTGCAAACTTTTGCTACAGGCTTATTAATAGTTGAAAAAGGGGTAATACCCTGTAAAAATAACGATTAGCGCACTAAAAAATCACGAAATCCACTCCTAAACTCACAAAATGCTTTTAAATGCGAGACCGTAATGGCGGCCGAGGCCGCGGTTTTCTTATGGCAATTGTATGCTTCTTCTTCTTCTTCTTCTTGTGTGGTGTACCGAGAACACCTCGTGTAGATGGCGCTGATTGAAGATAGGGAACCCCAATGCAAACCGCGGCCCTGGCCGCCATTACGGCCTCGCGTTTAAAAGCATTTCGTGAGTTTAGGAGTGGATTTCGTGATTTTTTAGCGCGCTATCCGTTATTTTTACAGGGTATTACCCCATTATCAACTATTAATAAGCCTGTAGCAAAAGCTTGCAACAGCTCCATTGGGACATGGGCGTTAAACGTAGAATCACTTTTTTCTCCCAAAGGCTTGGACGGATTTTAATGAAACTTGGTGGTAAGGGGGTACTGCTTGAATGATGAAAAGTCAGAAAATTTCAGAGTCCTAATTCAAATTGGAGGCCTGTGAGACAACATCAAATTTTGGTCTGTCCCAAAAATGGGACGTCGGGCGTTCTAGTGTTAAAATCCGTATACTTTACATTGATTTTTATGGGATATTATGACTGGCCCAAAGTTTTTCATCTGGCAGCACAAATGCAAACTTCCCTTGTCCAGTCATATCTTAGTTTCGAACGAGTGTGCGGCACGCGCACAAATCGCGGCGCCCTCTACCGGAGCGACGGAGCAGTTTTTCTTATCCATTCATTTGTTTATTTACTTTTCAAGATCTTTTTCTATTTTTTCTCTCTTTGTTTTTCCTCTTTTCTCATGAGTAATTTGCGAAGGTGTACTCGGAAAAGAACTTGTTGTCCGGAAAAGGAACCTTCATCACGTTTTTTGAACTTTAACATTGTTTCAGTATAGCTTGAACGAGATTGGTATATGCTTCAAACAGTTTAAAGACAGAGCGCAAACCATAACTTACACAGAGAAAAATGTCTCCGTTGTTAGAACCGAAGATTCGGTTTATTTTGATCACCGAAGTTTTCGGTTAAAGAAACCAACATTTTCGGTGATAAGTAACGAAGACTTCGGTAAGTATAACCCAAATTCCTCCCCTAACGAATATTATTCGGTACTACTAATGAAGCATTCGGTACCCAGGACCGAACATTTTGGTTCCTGCGAAAAAAAACATCGTTGATCAAAATTTTACCGAAGTATTTTTCTCTGTGTATAGTTGGATCAATCTAAAATATTAAAAATAATACGTTAACCCTTAACTGCAGATGAGCCCAGATCTGGAACAATTACTTTGAAGCCTTATCTAAAAGTAGGGGACTTGAGTTGTACTGTCGCTGCATGGTGGGTCACATGTGGAACAGATACTAAACGAGTAAGAATTGTCGATTTTGTCCTAGAGCGCGCAGCACAGGATAGAGAACGTGCAGAGTGGTTGAAAATAGCTTACTGAAAATCTGATAGAGATTTTCCGATTTTCATTGTTATGTTTGGGAGTAACGCAGGGGTACCATATACAAAAAAAAACAACTATTGAAACTTACTAACTTATTTGTACTACTTTAATTTTTTTTTTTTTTTTAGCCTGAAAACTTTATTTTCAGTTGCATGGATACCTAAATGCGGGTAAGGCCATATTTGGAACAATTAATATTCAGGCTCTTTACCATTGAAATATAATGGAAATAATTTTTTCACTATTTTTCCCTGTCTCAAGGATCAAAATTGTACTGAAAAAAAAAAAAAAAAAATTATTTTATTGAAAAAAAAAATCATGCAGTAAAGGGTTAACTTTTAACAGATATAGATAGGCGATTGGTCGATCGATTAATCGATTTATGGTCGATTCATCGATTTTATCGATGTGTCTATTAGAACGAACTTTGTCGAGGTTTCAATCTCCGAACCGTCGATGGTTGGACGAACCATCTAGTCACCCGAAAAAGTTGACCGTTCCTATTTAAGCATGAAAAATATAATTTTAAAATTTTGAGGGTGAAACAGTTTTGATGGAATGACCCTGTCGTGTACTCGTAGATAAAGCATCATTACACTTATGGGTATGTAGCAACGAGTTGCAACCGGTAGCGGCCCGTGAGATTTGGCAACCATGCATTTTTCCCACTTAAACTTAGGTAAAAAATCGATTCAAGCGGAGGCTGGCAGCCTCCTTGAGTTTCGATTGTTTTCCATGTATTTAAATGGGATAAAAACACTGTTGCCAAATCGCACGAGCCGCCACTGGTTGCAACGATCCTCCGGAGACGTTATTTGTTGTTGCCTCAAGAAATAAATGGGACACGCCAGGGCTGCCGTTTTGCGTATAATTAATGCTATTTTTCAATTCACCGATGATTTCACCGGTTGAGAAAAGATCACAAAAGATTGTAATGCACGAAAATACTCTGATCTGTAATCTTTTCTCAGCCGGTGGAGTCGTCGATGACTTTAAAAAACTTGCGGATATTTTAATTAACTAACGGAGTTTCCACCGATAGAGAAAAGATTACAGATCAGAGTATTTTCGTGCATTACAGTCATACACTGAACTGAACTGTGTAATCTTTTCTCAACCGGTGGAATCATCGGTGAATAGAAAAATAGCATTGATTATACGCAAAATGGCAGCTCTGGGACACGCTTCGAAGCGAGCTAGTATTACAGACTGTCGTCGATCTCGGTAAAAAGCATAACGTGTTCGAAATGATGAAAGTGCCTTCAAAGTGGAGGGTTGCAATTCGCACCGCACGAAACTTGGAATTACTAGTTGTTTATCTTTTCTCTTTGAGCGTCGGACATTTTTCTGTTAGCGGGAGTAATCCAGCGGCGGCTTAGGTGCCATTTAAACCTGTGCAAAACTATCGATTTTCTCGGGGCTCGATAAACCTCCTGAAGATCGATTATTTTACACTGGTTTAAATGGAGAGGATCCGTTGTTGCCATATTGCGCGAGCCGCCTCTTAAAATGTCTCCGTGCTGATTTTTAGTTATTGAAAAAGAAAGGACAGGATTTGTTAAAGAAAAAGAAAAAAGTGGAATGAACGGCGATTAAAACTTTGGGAAATAGTTTAGGGGGAAAAAAATAATTGGCACTATGACATTCAAAAGAAAGTAGCCTGGTCGAAATTCTTATAGTTAAATTCCCCCGTTGTTTTCAAACGAAGGTTCGGTTTTTTATGACGCACTCTGAAAGGGGCATTCTGATTATTCTTGAAACACTTGAAAGCCACAAAGATTGCCGAGATTTAAAGGAGTAAAAATTCCGATCAGGTAACTTTCTTTTGAAAGTCATAGTACCTACGAGAAGAAGGAAAAGGGCGATGATGAGGAGAAAACATTTCCTCTAATTATAAATAACTTTGGCTAGTCGCTGGACGATCATTAATTGAGACATGTTTTTCGATACTCGCCTCTGCATGTTTTAAACAACAAAAAAGTTGCTCGTCTTAGCGTTTTCCCTGTTTCTCAACAGTTTTTGAATATTGGCTATTTTTCGAAATTATTTTCAAAGAGGCAAAGTTCGGTTTGTCGAAAATTTCCCCATACCTCTTACTTGGTCATACAGATACTTGATTTATTAGTCTTGGAAAAGTATCGAAACTTTATATTGACGCCCTCTCACGAAGTCATGAAAGAAATTTTAATATTTTGACGAATGTGAGCTGTTCTGGGCATCGTCCTGTCCTTAAACATCGTCATTTTATAGCGTTCCGAATCAACACTGTTCCAAAGGCCATGCACCCGCGGTCATTTTATTATCAATCACAATGGAGCTCTTGCAAAGTTTTGCTACAGGCAAATGGACTATCAACTCTAGAGTAAAATGCAGCGGAAACAACGATGAGACCACTAAAGAAGTCTAAAACTCACTCCTCGGAGAAAAAACATAACTTGAAGTTTCGGGTGGCCACCCTTGCATGTATGCACCAACCTCGGATTCGTACCCCCAAACAAACAGCCGCCGTCTTGCTTGTTGACAATCGCTGTAATTCACGTATATTGGAGTATCGCCGCTCTAAGAACCTTCCGAAAGGAGAAGAATGGCTGACTGAAACGAACAATGCGTTGCTATAATTCATTTTTCTAGTCGTGTTTGTGTTGTGTGAACATCATATGTGAAAGTTCATTCTCAGATTCATGATTGTCAACAAGCAAGATGGCGGCTGTTCGTGTGGGGGTGCGAATTCGTGGTTGATGCATTCATGCAAGGGTGGCCACCCGAAACTTCAAGTTAAAGTTTTCTCTTCGAGGAGTGAGTTTTAGTTTTTTTTTTTTTTTAACCCTTGTGAGCCTAAGGTATTTCGGTAACACAAAGGACTAAGGGGGGTATTTTTGTACCCCAAGGATATTTTCATGCAGCACAGTCAGTATCAATAATTTTGAAACTTTAATGGGTGGATTATGTACTTGGTACCCTAAGAGAGTAATTTATGTGAAATTTGAGTAAATTTTTGCTATGTTGCCAAATTTACACCTACTTTTAAAAAAATTGTCAAAATAAAAAAAAAATGGAAAAAATGAAATGAGGTACCATATTATTTTTCCATTTTTGATAAATTTCCAATTTTTTTTCAATGATCTGACTTAATATTCTTAATCTACATAAAATTTCCGTAAAATTCACTGTAATAGATGGTTCCAAACTTAAAACTGGCAGGACGAAGGGGGGGTATATTTGTACCTCAACACTTTAAATTTCTATAATATCGACAAAAATTCATAAAAATTAATGAAATTTGGTAGACGTGTTCTAAGTATCCTAACTTAAAATGTCATGAAGTCTTAAAAAATTTTGAGCAGTTTTGACAAAATGGCGTCAAAAAAACTGGCCTGGGGTACAAATGTACCCCCCCTTAGGCTCACAAGGGTTAATGGCCTCGTCGTTATTTTTGCAGCATTTTACGCTAGAATTGAGGGTCCATTTGCTTGTAGCAAAACCTTGCAAGAGCTCCGTTCTATCAAAAAAAAAAAAAAAAAAAAAAAAACACCCGCATCGAAAACAAATAAAAATAAAATGAAAGAGATCTCCTCGCAACAACAACTTGGCAACGTGGCGGACACAAAGTGAATCGTTCGACCTTGAGATCTGATACTTGGTCAACATTTACCCTAATGAACCAGTTTCCTTGTCTAACCCTTTCTTTCAGCTCATTTATGTGTTTAACTTTCATTAGCCGTTGCCAGGATATTGCCTTCCTCTCTTTTAGCCCATTTAAATGCATGGGTTAGAAAAGGATGGTTTTTTGTACATAGGGTCTGTCACGTTATTTCAGCCCCTTTTTCTGTCCTTTTCTAACACATGCAGTCAAATAGGCAAAGAGAGAGACAGACACATTCCTGGCCACGACCATGTTAACTCTATTATCAAAAATCAAGTATTCTAAACCGGCCGCAGCCCTTTCAACCCCTTTTGCGCTAACAATGTTTCGGAGGAAGAATTTGGGTCAAGAATTATTCGCTATATAAAGATCGTACGCCATATACGTATAATAAAACAAGGGGGGGGGGGAAATCAATCAACCCTTCTCAGGCAAGGACGCCGCTGTGACCTTGATAAAATCGACTGTTATAGCAGCGCGGCGGTAGGTCTCGCAAGTCGTATTATAGCACTCTCACTTTCTAGATAAGGGTCTCACTGTCAGACGAGGGGGGTGCGAGGGGGGTGGGCGCAGGGCTATTTTATACCTGAAGTTCCACTTACTTCTTCACCTTCACTCACACACGTGCGATGGATTAATTAATCCAATTAAAAGTGAAAGTAACTACCGCGGATGCTACGGCAAATGCCTCCCCGTTTTGAGTGTCTTTCATCCTCTTACCTCTTCTTTTTCGTTTGTTTCAATTTCATCCCGCCTCCATCCTCTTCGAAAATTCACCGATTCGAGTATTACAGGGTGTCTCAGAAGTCCTCACCAGGCAAAATTTGAAATCCGCACGTAAGCACCCATATCGATAACGAATCGCGCTGTTAGTTAATAATAGGTCAGCAGCATTTTCTATCAATTGAAAATCATGAGATATCCTGCCTATTTTACAGATATATTATTTGCAGATATAGGTATTGTTTATTAATGTGAGCTTTATCCAGGATTTCATTTGGGCTGTGGCGGCTCGTGATATTTGGCAACCATGCAAGTTTTCCATTTAAACGTAGGTAAAATAATCGATTCTTGCGGAGGCTGGCAGCCTCCGGGAGAATCGATTGTTTTACATTGGTTAAATAGGAGGAGGACACGGTTGCCAAATTTCACGAGCCGCCACTGCATTTGGGGCGATAGGCTGTTGGTGCAGGCCTATTCCCGTCCCTCTCTTTGTCTTATCCCGTTTCCTTTCACTCTCTGTTATTTTCTCCTTTTACATACTGGGTACGCGGACGGTGTAAAGCTCTATCAGCCCCCCCCCCCCCCCCCCCCCAACCACACACACACACTCTGGCTATGGCCATGGACGTGACGAGTTGCGTGTTTTTCGGTCAGGTCGAGAGCAGGCTTTTTGGGACATACTGTACAGTACAATACAATCTATTTTTGAACGCTCCCCCACTCAAATTGATCTTTATCAGTTATTCACCACCTTCAAAGAAGCATTTTAATCGGGTAGGTGCTTACAAGACTCAGCTCATTTGAAACCCCCCCCCCCCCCATTAACCCGTACCTTGCGCATTTACTTACCTGCCATAGTATTTTTTCATCCAGAGGCGTAGCGCGCAATTTGGCAGCGTTGTACTGTGTCCATTTAAACCCTTGTAGAAGGTCTAACGTAAAGGTGTTCACTGAACACACACCCAATAGTTCGATCTTTTTCGTGGGTTTAAATGGAAGAACCGCAACGTTGCCAAATGGCACGCTACTCCACTGTTCTCATCATGTAACGTTCGGGTTGCGGGTGATCAACCACAAGGGCCTTACGCTTGATTTGATTTTGTGCATATGAAGTTTTATCTTCAGTCATTTAGTGCCTATGTCTGCCACCAGAGCGCTCCCGTTCGATGAATGTCAAAAAACAGGTCGAAAGTAAGTACTTTATTTATTTAACCCTTGTGAGCCTAAGGGGGGGGGGTACATTTGTACCCCAGGCCAGTTTTTTTGACGCCATTTTGTCAAAACTGCTCAAAATTTTTTGGGACTTCATGACATTTTAAGTTAGGATACTTAGAACACGTCCACCAAATTTCATTAATTTTTATGAATTTTTGTCGATATTATAGAAATTTAAAGTGTTGGGGAACAAATATCCCCCCCTTCGTCCTGCCAGTTTTAAGTTTGGAACCATCTATTACAGTGAATTTTACGGAAATTTAATGTAGATTAAGAATATTAAGTCAGATCATTGAAAAAACATTGGAAATTTATCAAAAATGGAAAAATAATATGGTACCTCATTTCATATTTTCCATTTTTTTTATTTTGACATTTTTTTTAAAAGTAGGTGTAAATTTGGCAACATAGCAAAAATTTACTCAAATTTCACATAAATTACTCTCTTAGGGTACTAAGTACATAATCCATCCATTAAAGTTTCAAAATTATTGATACTGACTGTGCTGCATGAAAATATCCTTGGGGTACAAAAATACCCCCCCTTAGTCCTTTGTGTTACCGAAATACCTTAGGCTCACAAGGGTTAAAGAAAACGGAAAGTCATGAACTAGATTATAATCTGGTGAATTTCTCTACGAACCCCCCAATACAACCCCTCAAATCCCCAATAAAGGATAATCTTTTTCGAAAGCAGTTTATCTAACTTTTGATATCTTCGTTCACTTTAACAGATAGACACATGCATAAACTTGTTTTCAACAGTATTTCTACTCGTTTTTCAGCAGTATATTATTCGAGTTACCTGCATGGGCGGATCCAGAAAGGCAATCACACAATCTTCCCATTTGAACGTATGAGAAACAATCAATTTTTGAGGGGGCCATGACCCTTTTACGAATCGATTGTTTCTCACGAATTCAAATGGGAGTTATCCATAGCTGCCAGATTTATGGATCCGCCTTTGGTTATACCTACCTGCATCTTTACTGTTTATCAGTGCTGGGCAAAAATTGTATAACAATTAA
The DNA here is from genome assembly GCA_011764245.1 of Trialeurodes vaporariorum. Taxonomy (NCBI): domain Eukaryota; kingdom Metazoa; phylum Arthropoda; class Insecta; order Hemiptera; family Aleyrodidae; genus Trialeurodes; species Trialeurodes vaporariorum. The sequence continues at coordinate 60,640,855 of VMOF01000035.1, read as the reverse complement.
ATAACATGAGAATAATGCTAATAATTTTAGTTAATTATTCATGATTATTCAAAAATAATGTTTGCTCAATTTTGCTGTTTATATCATTAAATTTTCTTCCCGCAACCATATCCAGCACAGTGATGGGCAAAAATCATTTATTGAATAACCATGAATAATTAACTAAAATTATTAGCATCATTATTCTGATGTTAGTCCTATTAATGAATCAAAGTCTTAACTCTGTTAGCCATTCATCTTATGACAGTTGAATATGCTGGTAGAGTCAAAACAGAGACAAATAGAGACCCAGCACACCGTATGCTTCCCGTGTTAGAAAAGTGAAGCAAGTTTAGCGGCCACAGTTTTGTTCGGGAGTCACCGGCTGCAACGATAAACATTGCCTACTGTTGAATGGTGAAGCTCAACAACAGGCTGTGATTGGTTCGCCGTCCCGGAAACGGAAACAGGTTTCGCTAGTCGAATGCAAAACACACGCTCATCAGTCAACTGCAGTAGGCAATAGTTGGCTGTTGTTTCGATGAGTTCCGACCAAAATTGAGCCAGAAAAGTGGACTCCTGTAGCAAGCTTTGTGCTGGGTCTCTATTTGTCTCTGAGTCAAAACTTCGATTTACTAATAGAGGAATAACATGAGATTAATGCTAATAATTTTAGTTAACTATTAATTCATGTTTATTCAAAAATTGATTTTTGCCCATCTCTGATGATCCAGCAAATGTTCTATTTCTTTCTTTTTGCCTATTTGAATGCACGTGTTTGATAAGGCGGTAGATATGGGTAGGGGGCTAAAAGTTACGTCATACGAGCCCCTCTCCCTCATTTCATTCTTCTCCTCTAGAAACAAAAAACTGGTTACGACTCTGACAATATGCGTGGAGGCGGGGTCTTGCGTCAGAGATGTCATTCGTCATCATTTACCTTTGTAGCGTCTCCTGAATTTTCTTTAAATTTTCGATTGCGTTGTCAGGCAAAACAGATATTGTTTGTTTAACCATAGCACCATGGTCTATGAGTTCGAAAAAAAAGTGGCCAAAATTCCGTGAGAAAAAGGCATCAAAATTATTTGTTTCCGACCTTTTAAACTTAATTTAATCCTTTCCAAAGACATTTTTTCGGTTCAAATTACTTGTTGAAAGTGTTTTCCGTAATTAAAATTGATCTTGAAAGTTTAAAAATGATAAATTGATGAAAAATGTATTGTCTGGTTTTTGGACAGTTTTTGACCATCTCAGACCATAGTGCATAGAAACTGTGGAGCCTGATGTTTACGCACTTTGACTAGCGCACTATGGTCGGAGGTCGTCAAAAAGTGGCAAAAAATTAGAAAGTAAATTCCTCATCAATTTATCACTTACCAACTTCCAATACCAATTTTAATCACAAAAAAAACACTTAAAGTAAGTAATTTAAGGCGATTCTTCAGCGTTTAGTGCCGATTTCTGCCACTAGAGCGCTACCGTTTGATTAAAGTCGAATTACAGGCCGAAAGTAATTTATTTTTAAGAAAACGGAGTGTCAGTTACTAGATAATCATCTAAAGAGTGTCTCTGCACAAAATCTCGTCAATAACTTCAAAAATAAGGCTGAAAGTACCAAAAAATGAAATATCGCAAATAGATTCTTCTATCGAAATGCGATATTTCATTATTTGGTACTTTTAGCCTTATTTTTGAAGTTATTGACGAGATTTTTTGCAGAGACACTCTTTAGATAACTATCTAGTAACTGACACTCCGTTTTCTTAAAAATAAATCACTTTCTGCCTGTAATTTGACTTTAATCGAACGGTTACGCTCTGGTGGGAGAAATCGTCACTAAACGCCGAAGAATCACCTTAAACCTACAATTTCAATTGGAAAGTTTTAATTTGAGCGAAAAAGGGCGAAAACTATGATTTTTTATTACATTTTTTCACTGATTGGCCATTTTTTTTCGATTCCAGACTATAGTGCAGCGATTCATGAGCGTCAGACTAGAGATCCAGGCCTGCCGTTTTGAGGATCTGAAAGGCATATATTTTATGTCATCGACGAATTCCACCGGACGATATAAAAACTGCACAGTCCAGAAGGTCAATCCTTGCAATTCCCGACTTTTGATTAGACTGGATAAGAATGGTAAACGGTGTATGGAGAGTCACGTGATTGCCAATCCTGGTGAAAATACGAACTCTATATGCGCGTAATGGTTTATCAGATAGTCTTGAGCACCTAATAACCATCAATTATAGATCAATGGGGCTCTTGCAAACTTTTGCTACAGGTGCGATTGAAGAACTGATTCTTGCGTATTCTGCTACGGACAATTTGTTTTTATTATTTTATCATTTTTAATACATACGTCGTACTTTACTGTCATCCGTTTTAAGTTTTTTAGATTAAGTTTCGCTTCTCGTGTAAGTTGTGTCGGTTTCAAGTCGTTAAGTTTCCACTGAAGACGCGCCTCATGTGGTAGCGAAACGTATGGGGAGGAGGCGTATAGCTCGCGGTGAGTTTGAATTTATTTTTATTTCTTTTTATAATGCACGTTCAAATGGTCAAAGAGCAGTGGCGGCTCGTGAAATGCGATATATCGATGTCCACTCCATTTGAAACTATAGAAAAGTATCGATTTCTCGGGGGTTCAATTGCACCCCCTGACGATCGATACTTTTCTATAGTTTTAAATGGAGTGGAAATTGATACATCGAATTTCACGAGCCGCCACTGTCAAAGAGGGAGATGGAAAAATTCCTGGATCCGCAAGTGCAGTGGCGGCTCGTGCAATTTGGCAACAATGTTTCACCCCCATTAGATCCCGTACAAAACAATCGATTCGATAGTGAAGCGCTGCTTCACCAGCAATCGATTTTTGTTCATAGATTCAAATGGAGGGCAAACATTGTTGCCAAATTGCACGAGCCGCCACTGCACTAGTGAGATCATATTATGCAGGGAACAAACATTTAAATCCGTTCCTATAGTCCACGGGCCTATGTCGGGCTGTGCAATAGTGTGCATGGCTATAGACAGCGGCGGCTCGTGCAATGTGGCAACAATGAATTTCCTCCATTTAAAACTGTGTAAAACAATCGATTACTTGGTGAGGCGCAGCGCCTCACCTGGTATCGATCTTTTTGCATACGTTTAAATGGCAAAAGTGCACGGCTGCCAGATTGAACGAGCCGCCACTGGCTATAGAACAATGAAAATCAAAGGACCTTATCACAACTGGCAAAGTCATCATTGAACCATATTTTTGGACATTACGTCCATTACGCATTGAGATTTATTCATTCACACTCGTTCCGGAGGAGGGCGGGCGCCTCTACACCGAACCCCACGCTCCACTAGAAAGAAAGGGAATTCGCACGTCTCAAAATTACAATCATTCAGATTCCGCGCCTTAAAAATTAAGCTTCTGGCATCCATCTCGCTGCACGCTTTTACCCGAGTCTGACTGATGAAAAGTCATAAGCCGAAAGCAAGTCCCCGCATGTCTGGTCCTGGCTCGCGCGTTTTAAAATTTCTAATTTCCACGATTCGACTCTTATTTTAAGTATATGCAATATGTATGTGTACACGCGCAGTTTCCTCTAATTACTCGCGTTTTGCGAGCCCAGTCACGTTCCACGCGACACTCAGATTTCAGGTGACTATCGAAAAGTCAAACGCACGACTTCACTAGACGCGGATCTGACGTGAATCATGCAGGACTAATGCAGTGCCGCCGTTTTACGTTTATCTAATGACATTCTACATTCTACAATCCATAATGACATTCTACATTCTACAATCCATCGGACCATCGGTGATAACAAATACTGTACATACAGCCCATACAGGGTCACCCGACAGCAGTGGCGTCTCGTCTAATATCGTACTCCTGCATTTCGTCCATTTAAACCCATGCAACATATCGATTTGAGGGAGTCCACCTCCAATAGATCGACCTTCAATATACCTTTAAATGTACAAAATGTAGGATTGCCAGATTGTATGCGACGCCACTGCCCTAAAGGAACTGGAAAAAGACCATACATAGCTTTTGAACGAGTAAAGTTAATTCTGTGTATTTTTCGTCATTCTTCATATTTCGGATAGAGTATGAATTTAATGTCCAATGAGTTGGAAATTGTAAGCGAACGGATTAAGAGTTTCCAAACGAGTTATTGGCCAATACGTTTATTTTCAAAATTAAAATTTTCCCTCATCCCTTGCAGGGTGGGCAAAAGATATACGCGAGACTAGACCCACCCTTCAGGAATAATTGCTCGTGAACACCAGAGTGAAGCCAGAAGACCCGAACTCTCCCATACATTTTTCTTCAAAGAGCTTTTAGTGGACCGTGAGAAAGACACAATTTAAAGCTCCTTCATTTTCTTGCGACGCAACACCACATCCTGCCTGTAGGAATAGTTGCTCGCGCTAAACCAAATTATTGTTACTCACGAGTCACGACAGACGCTGCGACTTGTAGTGTGCAACCGGCTCATGTTTCAGCCATGGTTATACTTCTCAACTGACATCTTCTATAATATTTGCTGTAACCGCGGTAGAATCACCAATGGATTCAACGCGTCATTATGAATACCCGCGAAACTGCAGAACCGCTCCTCCGCCCCGCCACCGCCGCACAATGAATCGAACTGATGGATTTTTCCGGACAAGAAAATTTGTTGTTTTTCGCTTTATAACTTTTTATTGTTGATATTTTCTTGCAGAAACCGTGTGATATTCGACTTGTGTTTTATCACCGAGCCATGCTATAGTGTAGAGAGGATTTGGGGGACGTAACATTGAAACTTCAAGTAGGTAGCCACGATGAAGATCTTTTACGGACATTTTCACACAGACTTGGTTTGTTTGCCTCATATTTTTTAACCTTTAAATTTAAAAAAAAAAAAAAAAAAAAATCGTGACAAATACATTTGCAATTGGTTACAAACAAAAGTGCAAGTGTTTTCGAGTGACTATCTGGACACAGAAGTTGATACGACTGTTTCTTCTGGAAGGATTTACACTACAAAGAAACTAACTCATGACAGAAAGAAAGCAAAATTTTCTCACCTGGATAGTTGTATTAGAATTCTGTGTCCAGATAACCACTCTAAAATACTTGCACTTTCATTTCAAACCAAGGAGGAGTGTCAATAAGGCCGGTTTTTGGCCCCAAAAATGGTCAATATTTAAGATGGTCTAAAAGTTCGTGTAAAATGGCTCTACTTACTCTTAAAGGCTTATATTTTTAGGTTTGGGTGGTGTTTTCGGGTTATTCGAACTTTAGAGGCGTATTTTACCACCTCAAAGTGGGTCGGATTTGTGTTTTTCACGGAAAATGCCCGATTTTGCGTTAAATTATTGAATATTTAGATGTGAGCCGGACATAGTTCGGTTTTCTCCTTTAGATATGTTATTACACCACTAAAAATGAGTAACATACTGCAATATAGTCACCGAACTATGTCCGGCTCGTACTTAAATATCAACTTTTCTGATTTCGTAAAAATGGAAAACTTGAACAAATTCTAAAAATTTACGTACAATAATACAAAACTGCATCTTTGCAACCTGCAAAACGTATTTCATGGTTTGACAGGTGGCCAGGTTGCAACATAAGCATTACTACATTGATATTAATCGAATTCGTTCAAATTTTCCATTTTCACGAAATCAAAAAAGTTGATATTTAAGTACGAGCCGAACATACTTCGGTGAATATACTGCAGTATGTTACTCATTTTTAGTGGTATATTAACATATCTAAAGGAGAAAATCAAAGTATGTCCGGCTCACATCTAAATATTAAATAATTTAACGCAAAATCGGGCATTTTCCGTGAAAAACACAAATCCGACCCACTTTGATGTGGTAAAATACGCCTTTAAAGTTCGAATAACCCGAAAACACCACCCAAACCTAAAAATATAAGCCTTTAAGAGTAAGTAGAGCCATTTTACAAGAACTTTTAGACCATCCTAAATATTGACCATTTTTGGGGCCAAAAACCGGCCTTATTGACACTCCTCCTTTCTACTGAATTAATTACAGCTTTTGATTTAATCCCTTATGGACCAAGTCCGAGTTTACTCGTTTTTCTCCCCGGGTCTATTTCACATTGTTTCAGTCTTCATTCCGGATAAACGCAAGTATAGACGAAAACACTACATCAGATAAGGTCTCGCTGGGCGCCTTCAATGGATCGTATAGGCAATTCCAACTCCACCGAGTATGAACAGTTAATTACCTTCCGTCTTGAAACGGAGAAGTGGTCTTGAACTAACCTGGTCCTTAAAGGGTTAAGATTCAAAAAAGTGAGGTAAACAAACAAGATTTAGATCGCCCATGCTGGCCCCCTCTATCACAATAGCTTGTTGTGTTTTATGCATGATTTGCATAAGATGACGCATGATTACGCACATTTTTAGGTTATCTTGCTACTAAGTATAATTGTTAATACTCTAGATTTTTAATCGTAAAACTGTATGTCTGGGAGACTACATGTTACCATCAACGAGCTATACATTTATCTAGAGTGGCGGTTTAATGGGTAACCCGCGTAACCACCATGGGGGATTTTGAGGTTAGGTTTCAGCGAGTAATTTGTCCATTTGTTTCCGTGTATTTTGATGTGGCGCGGCGCACAGTTGATCGAAGCAGGTTCCGGTCCATTGTGCGGTGGCGCTGCATCAAAATACACGGAATCAAATGGACAAATTACTCGCTTAAACTTAACCTCAAAATCCCCCATGGTGGTTACGCAGGTTACCTATTAAACCGCCACTCTAGATAAATGTATAGCTCGTTGGTTACCATCCACTGTGCAGCGCACGAAATTGATCAATTCGCTTTCAAGCGATGGTACTCGTCAAGCTTCAGACTTTTTGATAGCGAGTGACGTCATCACAAAAACCTCTGTCTCTTGTGTTACGACGTGGAATGGCATCACAAACGATGATGAAGACAACGGAACCGAAAATTCCTCGTCGAAAATGCGAGTGGATTATTTTGATACCAAGGCGTGGCGGCCGCCACCGTGGATAAATTCAGGGAATGGTGAGGAAGGTAGAGGGTAGAGGCGGGATTTCACTTAACAGAGAATCTTCTGGTTTGGTCACTGGCACTCAGCGCATGCGAGCGGTTTTGTTCGCGCGCGTCCTCATACATTCAATTAATGGTTGTAACGGTGCTTTTTTTTTTTTTGTTTTGTTTTTTTGTTTTTGTTTTTGTTTTTTTTTTTATCACCGTTTACGCGTCTTCCTCGCGAAGAGGAGTACTGAATCAGAGGTTGCCAGGTTTCAATGGTGGCTCGGAATATTTGGCAACCATGTATATTTCCTATTCGAACCCAACCCATGCAAAATGTTAGGGGGAGTCGGAAGGACGTATAGACTCTTGATCTTGACATCTTGGAATGCTTTTTGAATTGCGCGCCACTGAAGATGACGCGGGAAGCGAGTCGAGCATACCTGTTAAATATAAGCACAGAATAATACAAACAGAATGGAGACTGTCGGATTTTGAAGCAAATTCATTTCGCGCCCGCCATGTTGGGATATAGGATGTTTATTACATCTGGATTCGCGCTCGAAAAAAAAAAAAAAATAAAGGACATGATCCGCGAAATTTTCATTCTGAAATGCCATTAGAATAAAAGTAGGGCCGGAAACTTGAGATTTCTTTCCATTTACAGAAATAAATAAGTTTCAACACAAATCACTCACGTCCACCATGTTGGGATATAGGGCCACAGCGTTGCCTATGGGTCTGTTGCACACTTCGGCTAAAGCCTTTTGAAGTATCAATTCTTATGTAAAAAGCGGTAAAAATAACAATGGAAGCATCAGAATACACCAAAATTCATTAATAAACTCACACATTGCGAAAAACACTAGACACTATTCACCCCTGTATCTTTCCACCACGTGCACGATATTTCGCGAAACTAGCGCGGCACATTCAAATAATCACGGCCGACTGTCATCACAGCTGACTTCATAAACAATTAAACAGTTAACAGTGTAAACACGGACGGCGTCTGTTTGAATTCTTATGTCTCAATATCCTCAATTCCTCACAAAAGATTAAAAAAGGTACGGAAACCGACATTTGTGTCGAAAACTTATCAAAATGAAACAATAACACACAGGATTTCCAAAGATGATGATTGAATCTTTGTGTGTTATTGTTTCATTTTGATAAGTTTTCGACACAAATATCGGTCTCCGTACCTTACCCAACCTTTTGTTAGAAATTAAGGATATTGAAACGTAAGAATTCGAGCAGATGCCGTCAGTGTTTACTGTTTATTTGTTTATGAAGTCAGCTGTGATGACAGTCGGCCGTGATTATTTGAATGTGCCGCGCTAGTTTCGCGAAATATCGTGCACGTGGTGGAAAGATACAGGGGTGAATAGTGTCTAGTGTTTTTCGCAATGTGTGAGTTTATTAATGAATTTTGGTGTTTTCTGATGCTGCCGTTGTTATTTTTACAGCTTTTTACATAAGAATTGATACTTTAAAACACTCTAGCCGAAGTGTGCAACAGACCCATTGGTGCCGTTAAATTCCAAACTTGCTTCTATTGGCTCTTATGGGAGTTTCCGTTTTGATTGTATTATTCTGTGATATAAGTACCTTGCACCCACACCTTTTTTGGACCCATCGTGGCAACTCCGGCAGAACATTTCGCGATAAGATGCTTCGATGAGGATGAGAAAGGAACGCATCACGGGTCACGCAGCCACTGACGTGGCGGCGCGAAGCAGACGAGATCAGGATAAGTTCAAGTTCCCTTTTCTTCTGAGCGAGTTCCGTCGCGTCCTCGCGATGCTGTACTCGCGATGATGTCGCGTCGCGATGCGCCAACCCAATGTCATCGAAGCCAAGCGAAGCGCAAGTGGTTGGCTAGTGAAATTACCGCGTCGCGCTCCCGCCACGCCACGCCACGTGAGTGCAAGTGCGTGCGAGAACTTGGGTCGCGGGGTGTATGAAAATCGAAGGATTCGTCGGTTAGATTGGGGGGGGGGGAGGAGTGAAGGAAAAAAAGGGAAGGAAGTGGAGCCTGCGGATCGCGATCGCAGGTTCGTCTCTTGGCGCGCGCGCGGTGAGAGCGAGTGCGATTGCTCGTGCGAGCGTGCCCGTTGTTCGGTCGCCAGTTTTTGCTTTTTTCTTTATTTTTTCTTCTTCAGGCTGCCCTAGAGAGCCTTCGCACAGTGGGTATTAAAGCATAACCTGGAGACAAAGACAGGCACAGCACAGTCCAGGGCTGCCGTTTGTTTGCGTATAATCAATGCTATTTTTCTATTTACCGATGATTCCACCGGCTGAGAAAGATTACGCCGTTCATAGTTCAGTGTATGACTGTAATCCACAAAAATACTCGAATTTGTAATCTTTCCTCAATCGGTGGAAACGCCGTTAATTAATTAAAATATCCGCAATTTTTTAAAAGTCATCGATGACTCCACCTGTTGAGAAAAGATTACAGATGCGAGTATTTTACTTCATTACAGTCATACACTGAACTGAACTGTGTAATCTTTTCTCAACCGGCGGAATTATCGGTGAATAGAAAAATAGCATTGATTATACGCAAAACGGCAGCCCTGTGAGCACGCGCTATGCTTCCCCCGTGTTATGAAAAAAAGGCAACTCAAAAGGCCTATCTTATCTTAGATACAAAATATACTAGAGAATACACGCGCGCTAACCGATCGCGCGGTGCACGGAAAGAAAAGACTGGTAGAATTTACCACTTCATAGCTGACTTTGGAGTCCGCCATCAAGTATGTGGTAAATTTTACCATCAAATATGGTAAATGCAACGTACCTTATGGTAAATTAAGATAACCTGTTGGTGCATTTCACCACAAGGTACGTTGCATTTTACCATACTTTGATAGTCGACTCCAAAATCAGCTATGCAGATGGTAAATTCTACGAGTCTTTTTTTCCGTGTGGCTAACTTCTTTTTTTCTCTTTTTTTCGGGGACTCAACAGAATAAAATAGGAAGCAGCATCCAATTGGACCAATGAACCATGCGTCGACTGATGACCATGCAACGACAACATTTCGATACTTCATTCTCATCTGGCTCATAATCTCAACATTTTTGTTTATCAGCCAACATATGGTCCAGATGGACTTTCTCCTTAGTTGATACTCTTAGAAAATAGGTTGGCACCTGATTTTTACAAGGACAAGAAAGGATAGTGCGCGGTCTCGAGAATGTGTTGACTCTGCCAGTGGCGTCGCGTGCTATTTGGCAACAATGTATTCTATCCATTTAAACTCATGCAAAAGATCGAATTCAGGGGGTGCACAGCGCACAAGGAAAATTCGATATATTTAATGAGTTAAAATGGAGCAGTTGCATTGTTGCCAGATGGCACGCGACGCCACTGGACTTTGCCCTACCCTAAATCTTTCCATATCTATAACGCATGTGATCAAATAGTCAAGGAAGACAAATTCTTGGCTATGGCTATGGGTAATGGGCAGCGGCGGCTCGTGCAATGTGGCAACAATGGATTTCCTCCATTTAAAACTGTGTAAAATAATCGATTACTTGGTGAGGCGCAGCGCCTCACCTAGTATCGATCTTTTTGCATACGTTTAAATGGAAAAAGTGCACGGTTGCCAGATTGCACGAGCCGCCACTGGTAATGGGTATAGCTTGTCCCAGAAAAGATTGGATCTGACACTTCTATGGTTTTCATGAAAACATCAGGTTCCATCCTCAGATAAAGCAACCTGATTAGTTATAAGGAGCAGTAAGAAGCTGATGTTTTCATTCAAACCTACTGTTTGTCAAGTCCAATCATTCTTGGGACTGCCTTTATAAACGATTAGTTTTGGGTTTAAAAATGTGTTGTATTGGGAACTTTCTACCCAAAAAAAGCACTCATAAACATTATGATAACGTGAACTGATGCAAAAATAACGATGCACGCGTATAAAAAGTGATTTAAATTGAAGCCCTATAGTTAAAAGATCTTTCACTGAGGATTAAATCGCATCCTCGGAGTTGCTCAAAATAGGGCGTTTTGGTGGTCGGTGACGCGACCGGTAGGCACCTTCCACCAATAGATTGACGGCCCGCAGAAGGCCTTTTCCGCACATGCTCAAACAGGCAAGTAAGGCAACACGACACTTTCAGAAATCATAGGCGTCATTTGGGGGGCATCCCCCCTCCCCCTCCCCAAGGATTTTGATCAACAGTCAAATGTATGTCTTGAATAGTCCCGATTGTAAAATAATCGATGCTTTTGCCAAAAAGGAGCGGCGCTTATACTAGGGGCCCACACTAATTCTTATATAACTGGTAAGACCTTTCAGGACTCCCCCCTCCTCCCTATGAAAAATTTGAAATAACGTTACAGTCAGAAATGAGAAAATAAACAAGACCACAGTCGTTGTTTTTTGATTGTTGACGATTAAGATGATGTTCCATGACGTTATTCGAAGGATTCGTTTGACGAGCTGTCAAACAACGGCCTTGGCTTGATAATCACTGATAAAATATTTTCTGATTAAACGCGCAACAGTTGGCCACCTATCGATGTTTGAGTTGAATTTCAAACTGTTCGAGCGTGTTTACGAAGTCACTCTTCGAACCAGTTTCCCGACTGATTGCTGTCCTGTTGATTAACATCACTAATTTGTATGCATATAAAATCCGCGTGAAGATTTCACCGCATAGCGGTTAATGAAACACACAGCAATCATCGCAAATGTCAATAAGTGTAGAAGTAGCCATGATTAAAAACAATTGATGCTACTAGTTCATCATCGAAAAAAACTGTAATTTTTCACGAGTAAACGCAACCGACAATTTCAGTGGCGATGGCGTGCAATTTGGCAACGTTTCTTTCCCCCCCTTGAAACACATTAGAAAGGTCGAAACGTCTGATCGTCGCCGATGACCGAAGCATCCGATTCTTTCAGTGAGTTTAAATGGAGAAAGTACATCTCTTTCTCGGGTTTTAATCCGCGTTCGTTCAGCCCACTTTGCGTCGAATCAAAAGCTTCACCTTTTGCGACATAATATCTCGCATCCTACGTAACTTATTTATTCATCTATACACCTATTTTGCCATGAATGATCGCACAATATAAAAACGGAAAAGACCCGTTATCCTCTCGGCCTATTTAAATTCACGATAAGCTTAGAAATAAGAAAAAAAAAGAAAAAAAAAACGGAAGAAATGAAGTGCCCTGAATTCATGCATTTTCCTTGAACGTGGAAGTCTGCGATTCTAGAAATGAGAGACCATGCTACTTTTAAAAACACTATGTATTTATGGATGGCGGCAGAAAATTTCCCAGGTCGGAAGGGGGGAGGTCAGAACCGTGACAACCTTTATTTTCGGATTGACAATGTTTTCTTTCTTCAACACTTTTTGTTTCAGCTCCTTTATATCTCGCTGATTTTCCTTTCCTTCTTCCTTTCGACTAAACCTTTCCACTTTTATCTCCACCTGTTTTGTACGCGTATTTTTGTGTTATTTCCCTTTCCTCTTATTTTCTTATATTCAAAAAGAACTAAAATAAAAAAAACATTCATAAAAATGAGCCAATCTTGTAATATAACTCATATGTGCCCAACACTATTTGAAATTTGTATATAGGTGTTTTTCTCAGTAAACACCATCTTGGAGTTAAAAAAATTAAAAAATGTGAAATTTTTTGGTCCAGCAAAATATGATACACCCGCTGAAAATTTTCCAAAATTGGGTTTTGTGTAAAATTGGCCTAACTTTACTGCAATTTGGTCTAAAGAAAACACAACAATGTGGGTCATTGACGACCAAATGGGCTTGTATGAGTTTTAAATTAAAAACTTCCTCAGAGAGCCGTATGCCTGTCGCGATATTAAATCATCAACAGTGACCAGTGGCGAGGCGTGCCATTTGGCAACGTTTCTTTCCCCCCTTTAAACACATTAGAAAGGTCGAAAAATCTGATCATCGCCGATGACCGAAGCATTCGATTCTTTCAGTGAGTTCAAAGGGAGATAAAGTACATCGTTGTCTTTCACGCCTCCCTCCTGACAGTGGCAATACTACTATAAACAAATAAAAGCTAAACAGCAATAAAATCAATCAAAACAACGTAAATTAATAAGAAAATCACGACGCCAAAACATATATAAAAATCAGGAAAAGAAAAACAAGAAAGCAAAATAATCTGGTAAGTAAGCCAAAGAGCTTTAGTGCAATGCAATGGTTAAAATCCCAGTCTCTTGCCGCTGTAAACTGGTGACTTGAACGCGGGGATAGGAGAAGAATCAGCAGTGGCGAAGTGTGCTATTTGGAAACATTTTGTCCGTTTGAACCCATAGGAAAAGTGGAATTCGATAGTCATCGGTGATTCCTCGACATTTTTCATGGGTTTTAATGAACCAAATGAAACGTTGCCGGATTGCACGCTTCTCCACTGAGAATCAGTTGGAAAAATTTTCGTTTCGAAACTGCAAACAATTTCGGTTCTTTCGTTAAAAGCTCTTATATCAACGTCAAAAATGAGCAGCTGAACACGACTTTGTATCACCGGTGCAAAATTTTAAGCACTCTCAGGCAGCACACGTATCAGATTTTTGTTTTTTACCTCCATGGATCGATATGATGCTGTCGATTTTATAGTTTAGGTTTTAATAAATTGTAAATATCTGAACTCCATGTTGGCAGTAGGCCCTACAGGGATAAACGCCAGTTAAACCATCTTAAATAATAATAATTGTAAATATTTTTGCGATTACTTTGGCATCAAACGAATTTTTGAAATTAATCTCGAAGACTTAAAGATCTAAGTTGGGAGGGGGGGGGGGGTCGATTAGCGGATTTGACCGAGCGATGAAGAACAGTACCAGTTATTCAGTACATGCATTATTCTCGCACCGGTGAAGGTCTCTAATAATTTGTTTTTCTTTTTTCTTATTTCTCTTGTCCTTTGATTCTGCGTCATGCGTTGCCTGTGTATGTGACATTTATTCACATGATACTATTTTGCCAAACATTTCATCATCTCTTTATGAGTCAGGGATACTCGTTCTATGTATTGACTTCTGACCACTAAATAAAGGCATATGGGCTGTAGCAAAGAGAGGGGTCTTCTAGGAGGGATTGGACTCAAACGGTTGCTTAAGTTTATCGATTGTTAAAGTTCGATTTACAAAGTTTGATATCTCGAATGCGAAAAATTACTCAAACTCAAATTATAACATTATTATCATTTTATGCCTATTAGTAAATCGGAGTTTTAACACTATACCAGCCGTTCATCTAATGATAGATGCCTATGTTCTGGTAGTGTTAAAACTTCGAGTTACTCATAAGAATAACATCCGAATAATGTGAATAATTTTGGTCGATTAGTCATGATTATTCAAAAATTAACTTTTGAAAAAACTGTCTTGAACACTAAGCCATCGAGGCCGGCTTGCTGTTTGAAAAAAAAAGATTATGTACCAGAAGCATGACAATATGAGAACCAGTGGCGGATTCAGCCCTCGCGAACGGGGGGGGGGGGCGAATTTTTGATTTTCGTCCCTAAGAGACCCCCTTTTCTTGTTTTCGCCCTTGCTTTTCCCCTTCCTCTCCCATCTTTTCACACTTTTTGGGCCAAACGGGGGGGGGGGCGATCGCCCCCTTCGCCCCTCCCGTGTATCTGCCAATGATGAGAACCGATTTGAGGGATGGTAAAATTATACCAGAATTCAAGTGTTTGTGCCATCGTTCATGAAATTCTTTAGGAAATTCTAGTTCCACAACCATATTCTGATATTAACACCAGAATTTTCTGATCAAAGTACTACACATTCTGTGGTTCACATATCGTTGTGCTTCTGAAAATATTACTAGACTTTGGGAATTATTTCCTTCAGAGTGTAAACTTCCAGACAGTGGAGTAGACATTTTTATGGCAATTCATTTCTTTCGCCTGTATCGAAGTGTAAAAGCTTTTATTTGCGAAGATAAAAATACCGAATCTTTTTATTTTTATTTTTATTTTTCCTTTTATTGAAGCGCGCTAGCCGCAGGGTAATCGACAGCGAAAGGGAGCCAGTTCCAACGCTGATTCAGGAGTTCCTGGAACTAACGGGACGAAGCGAGGAGTGAAATGAAGGAAGGGGGGAGGGGGATGGCTTGGGGGGGGGTGAGAAGTTGACTCCACGAACGAAAGGAACACCGAATCCCGCCCGAGTCAATCTTCACCACTCTTCGGCCGATAGTTCTATAATTAAAAATTATTTGCGATGCGAGGAAATGATATCGATGTTTGGGTGCGCAATGCAGGGGCGGCGCACTATGGTCCAGAATTCCGGTTTAGGAAGACATTAGTTTGCATTAAAATCGCCCAATATCTTGAAATCGGCTCATCTGGCATCAAAAATGGTTATCACATAAAAGTTAAAACGGTTTACGTTCTATCTTTTTTGTAATTACCAGTTTTGGTGTCAGATGAGCCGTTTTCAAGATATTGGGCGATTTTAATGCAAACTAATGTCTTCCTAAACCGGACTTCTGGACCATAGTGCGGCGCGGCGCTCTACGTTCTGATAGTGAGATCCTTCAAAAGTGGCCAAAAAACCAGAAAGTAAATTTCTCATCAATTCACTGGCAGCTCGTGCAATTTGGCAACAATGTTCTTTCTCCATTTGATTCAATGTTAAAGAATCGATTCGACAGTGAAGCAGCATTCGATTATTTTACATTAAGTCAAATGGAAGGAAAACATTGTTGCAAAATTGCACGAGCCGCCGCGCCACTGCATCAATTTACTATTTATAAACTTTCAAGCAGGGATGTGGTGCCGGAACCTGGTGCCGTCTCTCGGTTGGAGCGAGAACCCACGAGTGCCACTGCTCGAGCACTCGGCTGGTGCCGGAGCCTCTCGGTGCAGCGTTCGTCGGCACCAGGGAGTTTCGGCACCAGAGTTCCGAGTGAGGCCTGGCATCGCAAGGCCCTGGCGCTTGGTGCCTGTTTTGAGCAAGTGCCTCGTTGGCCGCGCACCAGCCTACCTGGCAAATCTTGGGATCGCCCGTTTTTAATCCTATTGTTTCCATTTTTCACTTTCCATTCATGGCCTCGTGTGCGTATTTGTGGGGGGAGGGGTGCATTATGGAATGAGGATGAAGTGAACGGATGACGGGAAGGGATGAGTAAAGATGAAATGAAATAACCACTAAACAGTGCTTCTTATCCGCATTCTCATTGACTTGGCGGCAGAGTTGGGCTGGGCATTTGGTCAACGAATTTACTGGATAATCGTTTCACCATTACTTTTCTAAATACATCGAGACGGAATTTCTCGGTAATCAGGCCTACTGATTTCAAAAAACGTGATTTAACCAATTTTTTGGGTTTATTATTATCATTTTTTATTGTTATTTTTATTATTTATTTATTTATTTATTTATTTATTTATTTATTTATTTATTTGTTTATTTATTTATTTATTTATTTATTTATTTATTTATTTATTTATTTATTTATTTATTTATTTCTCAATAATAATACCAGATTTAAATGGATGAGACGGGAGGCTCAAGTCCACTCAAATTTCACCATTAAAAGTTACTAAATTTTACAATTAAAAGTTGAAAAATTGAATTATTATTTTTTTTATTACTATCACTATTATTATTCTCATCGAATGACATTAGGTTCTTTGAAATCGGAACGTCGCTACTAAAGTTCACTCAATTATTTTGAACAGTAATCGATTATGTAATATAAAACGACGATTTGCCGAACTCCGCAATGGGGTTCTTGCAAACTTTTGCTGTGAGCAAATGAAGTCCTCTCTTATGAAAAACCCAGCGAAAATCACGAAAAGTACACTAAGAAAGCAAAAAAAGTCAGTAATAAACTCACATAACTAGTGCTTTAACGACAATATCGTAATGGCGGTTCAACGCAGGTATCATTGGAGATTCCTGTCTAGTATGTCTATCTCTCTTCCGAAACACAGAGATAGGTCTCAATTTAGATAGGAATCTCCCAGGATACCTGCGTCTCTCCGACATTAAACCCGATTCTAATAGTGAATTTCGTGATTTTAAATGTGCTCATCGTCATTTTTACATGTTTTTGGGCAAGAATCAACTCATCAATTCCCTTTAGCAAAAATTTGAGAGCCTCATTGGCTTTGGCCACTGGCCAGTGCCGCCAGTGAACATTTCGTATGAAGTTAAATCGAAATAAAAAAGGAAATTTTCAGTGACTTTTCGTACGATCTTGAATTGGCAAACTAAGAGGTTAACTTCGAGCATCTCGAAATTTCGAGATACATCGAATCGTTTTTCCTATAAAAACGTTTGAGGCTGGCATTAATCAGAGGAATCGCGCATCATATTTACTAAACGTGAATTTTTTTTCCCGACAGTTTGGTATCGATTTTCTTGGCACGTTCAGCAGAATACGAATTTCAAGTCGAAAATTCAAAAATAGTAAGCACAAAAAAATTAAATTTCTGCCGGGAGTCGTTCACTAGCTGTGAAAAACGATTCAGGCCCCGAGCTGGACAAAATACCCTCGGACAAAAAGACTACCCTGCTCAGCGTTCGAGAACGCCACGGCTCAGGACGCGCTGTTGCCATTTACGGTTTTTATTCGTCTGACTCAGATCAATGTTGTCTGGAACAGAGTATAGATCCTATTTTATTACAGTCTGTTCAATTTCGGAAGATAGGTGGATGGGAAAGTGGGTAATGCACTAATGGCAACAGCGCAAAGGGGCTTTCGGTAAAGCAAAAAGGTCTATTCTCTCCTCGTCGCCTTTCAAATCGCAAGCCGTACGCATCTACGAGTATGTGGTCGGCTACCTGCCAGTTGTACCCTTTTTCCCGTGCTTGGGAAATTGAAGCAATTTCCTTGAAAATTTTAAATTCAATTTATATTAATTATTACTTGACGGAAATGTATTCAGCGCAAAATTTCTGCCAAAAAAAATATCCATATCATGGAAATCCGTAAATTTTTACCTTGTAAGGTTACAATTTTACATTTGAGAGAAAGTTGCACTAAAGCCACTAAAACATGCAAATATCGCCGAATTTTCGAAAAATTTACACCCAATTAGTCCGAAATTTTGCGCTGAATTCATTTACGTTAAAATAAAATTAGTGTAGAACACAATGCAAATTTTCATAAATTGGCCTTCATACCTCCACTACTAAAAAAAAAAGAAAGAAAAGAGGGATGGAGGAATACCGATAGCGGACCATTGACGGTGTGCTCGGGGTTTACATGTATTGCTATTGCTGTACAGTGAACAACAAAAGGCGACGAGAAGAGAGACCTTTTACTGCCGAAAATCCCTCCGCGCGGTTGCCATTAGTGCACTAACTAACACCTTTTCAGATATTCTCCACCCTATCTTCCGAAATTGAACAGACTATGGTTTCCTAACTTTTGGACAACCCCAGCGTTTCAGAACATTTCTACTTGAGAGGAGTGAGGACAATGTTGCAGTGCTCATAGGACTTTGCAATTTTTAGGATAGAAACAATTACTAGGATTCTTTCATTTAATGTGACAAATTTTTGAACAGCATCGTCAAATTTTGACGGAGGCCGCGTCAATATTGTGTGAAATCACGTTCGCGTCGCTCGAATTGAAAGATTCACGCGTATAAATCGCGTGATCTCGCCTGTTGACAGGAACGTTTGACAACGTGCATTGCTCTGAGGGCTTTGAAATTTTCAGAATGAACAATTTCTATGCTTTACTTCTAAAATATGACTTTCAATTTTGCATGAAATTTAAATAAAAATATTTGAGCATTCGTCAAAATTGTGGAAAATCACGTTTGCGCGCGGCTCGAAAGGGTGGATTGACGCGTAATTCAGCTGTTTGGCGAGAGCATTTGACAACGTTGCAGCGTTTTCGGAACTTTCAAATTGTTGCGATTTGGACAAATTTTAATGAAATGTAAGATTTTTTTTTTTTTTTTTTTTTTAAAATGTTGTAATCTTTTACACTTTAATTATTCCTCTAACAACTCCTAAACAAAAGAAAAAAATTACGTTTGGTCGTGTTCTACTTCTAACTATAATATTACGTATTCAATATTTGCAGCAATTTTGATTAAAATTTCTTTTTCGGGGTTTCTTTACGGACGACAAGGTAAACTTTTTTTCTATATTCGGTAACGCAATGCAATATAAAAATGCTCAAATATTTTTATTCAAATTTTATGCAAAATTGAAAGTCATATTTTAGAAGTAAAGCACAGAAAGCGTTCATTCTAAAAAATTTCAAAGCCCTCAGAGCAATACACGTTGTCAAACGTTCCTGTCAACAGGCGAGGTCACGCGATTTATACGTGCGTGAATCTTTCAATTCGAGCGACGCGAGCGTGATTTTACACAATTTTGACGCGGCCGCCGTCAAAATTTGACGACGCTGTTCAAAAATGTGTCACATTAAATGAAAGAATCCTAATAATTGTTTCTATCCTAAAAATTGCAAAGTCCTGTGAGCACTGCAACATTGTCAAATATTCCAGTAAAATAGCGAAAAAACGAGATAATCCAGCTTCGAGCTGCGCGAACGTGATTTCGCCCTATTTTGGAGGGAGCCCTAACAAAATTTTAAAATGCAATGCTAAATTCAATTATATTGGCTGAAAATATAGCTTCCAGTGTTTTACTCACACAAATGTTGACGCCCTAGGTTGTATGCGCGGGGGTGAAACGCCCCTCCAAAAAGGCGGGAAAACGCGATAATTCAAAATTTGAAAGTCCCGCTACACAACTTTAAGGTCGATGCGGCACCATTTACAATTGTCCGATCGAGCTCAAACTTTTTGAGGGGGTTTTTATAACCAAATGGAACATCTTCGGAGGGTGAGACGGTTTAAATTCAAAAATTCTCAAAATAAGGGACACCCTAAAAGCCATGGATCGCAGGTGCGATGGGGTGGGAGCGAGGGGGGATAGAGGGCGCAGTGATATTTTTTGCAGGGGGGGGGGGGGGCGCACGCATGCCTAGTTACGCCACTGCACTGGTTCAGCGTCAAATTTGGGAAAACCGGACAGCGGTACGCAGGAAGGGACAAAAATACACAATAGACTGTTTTAGTAGAGCGATATATCGTATCGATTGCCGCTCGAGGGCCTCTGGTTCCAAACAAACTCTGGTTCAATGTAATTTCCCCATAAGCGAACTTTTGATCGAAAATTTAGGGTACTAAATTAAACAATTAATGCGACCTTTTTGCGATTATGAATTATACGTCTTCGAAAATGCTTAATTATGCCTGGTTCCTTGGCTATAACTGCCAAAATCAACAAGATATTACAGATTAAATGTTGCATTTGTAGGTTAGCCCGAAATCCCGCCAATTCCACAACAATAACATTTGGGTGATTCCAACCTCCAAACGCATCGTTTAATCTGTAATATCTTGTTGATTTTGGCAGTTCTACGAAAAGAACCATGCAAAATTAAGCATTTTCGAGGACGTAGAATTCATAATCGCCAAAAGGTCGCATCAATTGTTTGATTTAATATACCCTAAATTTCCGTTCAAAAGTTCGCTTATGGGGAAATTACATTGAACCAGAGTTTGTTTGGAACCAGAGGCCCTCGAGTGGCAATCGATACGATATATCGCTCTACTAAAACAGTCTATTACGGTAATGATACCGACTTCCGCCTAGCCTGACCGACCTGCTGGTACTTGCTAGGATATGACATCAAACGGCATATGGACATAAATGTGATGATCAGATCAGGTCAGCTAATAATAATAAATGCTTAATCAAGCCTTGACGCCTTGACCACTCGATGAACCTTGGACTCTTGGTTGGAGTGAGGTTCAATCAAATCGAAGGAAAGCCGAAACGATGCGACTCGTACAAAATAAATGCACAGAGCAAAAGAGAAGTGTTGCTGACTTGTTGCTAAATAAAATGCGAACAAAAGGATTGAATGGTGTGAACGAAAACTGTGAATTGATTGTCAACCAGCCGTCAGGAATCACAGTTCCCTTCCGTCGGGCCTTCCTTCCTTCTTCTCCTCCCTCCCCGCTCCTACCTGCAACCCCCGACCAGTTGCTAGAGGGCGAATTCTGAGAAATTCAAATCTTCTGGTGCGGTGCCGGGTGCGTGGTGCGGTTGAAGGTATCGGCATTTCGCGATGCTCGCATTTCCCCGATGCGACTACGACTCCAAATCTCTGGTGCCGAGAGCTCTCGGTGCCCGGGCCTCTGGCACCAGGTGAGTGCCGCACCAGGCTAGTGCTACGTCAGTCGCACCGCTCTCGTGTCGTGACTGGCTTTACGCGCACCATTCGCTCGAAACCGCACCGCACCAGTCGGCACCACAACCCTGCTTTCAAGACCAATTATAATAACAGGTAATACTTTTAACAAGTGAATTAGACTTATGTCCCTGGAAAGTTTTAAATAAAAATTAGAAGGCCGAAAACAATATTTTTTGATGATTTTTTTTTTTTTGGTCGATCCTAGACCATAGTGCGGTGGACGGTGGGCGATGGAACCAAAAACGTACAGAATTAGTCGGACAACTCGGACATCGTAAAAGTGAAATAAACAAACAAACGATTATACGCAGTCTGCCCATAAATACTGTCACACTGTAAGAAACTGTAAGATTTTTGTCATTTGTGGAAATCAACGTAGAATACACTTAAATTAAATTGTATTTTGAAAACTGTTCACTTCTCGGAGTAAAAAATTGTATGTGTAGGTGTACACTGTACATACTCGGAGAGTCAGATCGAATTGTAGAAGTACTCAGGTAGTTCAACTCAGGTTCTTTGGTCCAATTTGCCCAACCACGGGCGTAGCTGCTATGGGGCCAGCCACCCCCCCCCCCCCGCTCCCCCCTGAACATCTGATGATGAAAAAAATTGCAGTAGGTAATAAATAATTGGAAGAAAAGAAAATTAATTGTAAAACGAAAACCGAAATAAAAAACACAGTTAATAGGCATAAAGTATTTTTACTTTTGGTTATTCAACGGAGTAAATCGACAGGGATGTTGGTTCAGAAGGTTCTTCTTTCCCTTTTTTTCCTTTTCTACGATGCTAAAATTTTTATTATTATTGTTGTAAACGCGTGTTTTTCACCAGTCTAGCTGGGTACGTACGCTCTCTTCACGGGGGCAAACAATGCTCCTAGGTAAAGAGAGGATTAGGGTATGGCCGGTTAGAATTTTGTCTGAATCGAAAATTTTGATAGTCACAGCCGCTAATAAAGAGGTACGTAACCGGGGCAGGAAGTAAGTCGTGCGACGCCTGTCCAGAGGTTACGTTTAGCGAAGATCAGAGTTGAAGTGGGTAGGGAACAGGTTGTTTTCTTGAATTCTTTAATTTGTGGGCATTCTTATTTTAGCTTTTTAACTAAGGGCTTTTCTAATTATTCCGGCAGTCCCGAGAACTGCCGCTTTCTGGGCTGCGATGAGCGAATGTTTTCCGGGGATTTCGTTTCTAAATTTGATCCATTCTTTGGAGACTGCTCCTGTTGCACCAATCACGAAAGGTAATTATTATTATTACTTGAATTTACGAGTAGCAAAAAGTAAAATTGTAAGATTAATTTTTTCGTATTAGATCAGTTTTTTATGGCAAATGATTATAAAATGGGTCTGTTGCAAACTTTTGCTACAACGATTAAGAGTGTATAATCTAATGTAAAATCGCCTGAAAAGTCCATGGGTGGCATCGGAAAGTCATAAAATGCAATAATAAACTCATAAGAGGCGTTTAATGAAATCCAAGATGGAGGAGAAATATCGAACAATTTGTATGCATGCACCACGAACATCCAAGGATGGCCAACCTCACAATATCGATCTCAACCAATCACAACGTAAACAAACACATAACCTCTACCTCAAGTGAGGTTGTCAAAGTTGGCCATCCTTGGATGTTTGTGGTGCATGCATACAAATTGCTCGATATTTCTCCGCCATATTGGATTTCATTAAACTCCTCTTGTGAGTTTGTTATATTGCATTTTATGATTTTCTGATGCCACCAATGGAGTTTTCAGGCGATTTTACATAAGGTTCAACACGTTGTAGCAAAAGTTTGCAACAGATCCATTACGCACTTGGGGCGAATGTTTCTTTCCTTATCATTTGCGAGATAGAGATAGTCTGAAAGCATGTCTTAGGGCCGTTAAATTGGCACAAATTTCCGGGAGAGGACCTCCAACCCCCCTCCCCCCCCCCATCCCTCCCAAGCTGGGAGGTATATCTCCTAGACCTCTCAGTGGGGATTTCCAAACTTGCCCCCCTCCCCCCTTAGACAAATTTTCTAGCTACGCTTGTGCCCAGCACTGACTGGAACCTTCCAGAGCATCAAACCGGATTTTTTTTTGGCGCTCCTTGAAATATACACGGTTCTAACCACTGTGCGGTATCAATGACGTCATATCATTCCACGCTTGGATTTTCGGTTACTGTACACACGTACAGACATACATAATACGCAGTTGTTTTGACTGAGCCCCCCCCCTCCCCCCTTCCGCGCCACGCCTGCGCCGTAGCCCAAAAAACTTGGTCGTTCATCCGGGAGGAGTGACCGACCGCGAGCATGACACAGGTGTTAGCGGAAAAGATGACGCCACATGGAGCAAGAAGTGGTTTCCATTTCACTGTTATACGTATATATAGTATTCTTTATAGTATCCGTTAAGAGCGCTGACTCTTGGTAGGAGAATTTTGCTTTGATGATTCATACATAGTTTGGGTCAGTTTCGCGCAATGATCCAGGATCGAGGAGTATAACGGTTTGCCGATGACTGTTGACGGACTTTGAGATCTTCACGAGCCCTCAGGTTTGAACCGATGAATGCGCACGATCAGTGGGGGTACCGGGTAGGGCGGGGAGACAGAGAGAGCTTCTTTGATTTAAATTTTATTTCTATTGAAAATTCATTAGATTTAAATTTTACGGATAAAAAGCGTATACACTGAGAAAAATCACTTCTTTAAAAACAAGGAAACACGTTTACTTGTAACAGTTTTCCTTGCGCAAAGTAAAGTTCTGATTGCATGAAGGATAATCACTGTCACAACAAGGAATCTTTTACTAGTAGCAGCAGCAGACATGTTCCTTGCGTGAAAGGAATTTCCCTTTCGTCAATATTTTTCACTGTGCAGTTTCTTTAACTCGAACGAAAAACACCTTGCTTGGATTAAAAACAATAATTCTCTCGGTGTATCGTTAAAAAATATTGAAATGAGTGTATTACTTTTTGATTATTTTGATTTTAATTTTATAAGTTACTTTTTCTTGTGTTTAGGGTGGAAACCCCAATTTATATCTGTATACATAACAAATCAGGAAAAAGCACTTTGGTAGGGCTGACAAACCTTTGGTAGAAAAAAGACCTATAGCAAAAGACTTTAGTGTGCTAACCAAAGGCTGTGTACGCCTTACTAAAGAGACTTTGCTGGGTGAACTGAAGATTTGCGGCTGGCTTGTCTTCTGCTGGGTCATTTTTCTACCAAAGGTTTTAATTGTCAGCGATAACAAAGTGTTTCTTATCCTGTTTTTCTGTGCGGGTTTGTAAACATTAGCGTGGCTAGTTGTAAAAGTTAGAGGGCCTGGGTGGACCTGGTCCACCCCACCCCCAGATAATATAACGTAAAAAAAAAAACAAAAAAAACAAAAACAAAAACAAATAAAAAAAAAAAAAAAAACAATGACCAGAATTTTTTGCCGATTTAAATTAATTTCCAGTGATTTCGAGTACACATAGAATTCCTGTTATTGCTTTTTCGGCAAAAAGTTCTGTTCAGAGACAATCATAATTTCTTCTCGGGGACTATTTAATCATTCACATCTGCATTTTTGCCTGACATTTTTTCGCAGTGCACTGCACTACGGCCTATAAGATCGTCAAACAAAGGCCAAAAATCAGAGAGTAAATTTTTCATCAAACTATCACTTGTAACATACAAGACCAAATTCAACCTTTAACAAGAAATTTAAATCTATAGACGTGTCTTATGTCACTGAAAAGTTATTGGAGCTATAAATACGTCGAAAACGGGGCTCTTGAAATTAAACTTTTGCTATAGGGGATTGAAGAGTTAATTCTTGCATAAAAACCTGTAAAAATGACGATGAGTACACTAAAAATCACTCTCAGAATCGGGCTTAATGGCGGAGAGGCTCAGGTATCATAGGAAATTCCTATCTAAATTGAGACACATCTCTGTGTTTCGGCAGAGAAAGGGACATAATAGACAGGAATCTCCCATGATATCTGCGTTGTACCGCCATTAAGATCTTGCGGTTATAGCATGTTATACGTGAGTTTATTAATGAATTTTAGACTTTATTAGGGTGATTTTCGTGATTTTTGCTGGTCTGAACATAAGATTGAACTATTTATTTGCTTAAAGCAAAAGTTTGCAAGAGCCCCATCATGATTTTTGTTTAATTTTTTTTTTACTGAATTTTTGCCACTTTTTTCGATAATCTGGCTGTGAATGCTGGCGGGAAAAGATTCGTAAGCTTAATTGGTAGAAAATCATGAGTTTTTATGACTATTTTCCACTGATTATTGGCTATTTTTTCGATGTCACACCATATAATGAACTGCAGTCTGAAACCGCCGGTCCACCAAGAGAACAGCAAAAAATAAGCTGACCCAATTTACTTTCCATCAAATTTTTTTCTCGCGACTTTTCCTCAAAACCGTAGATCCAAACGACTGACTTGAAAGGAGGATCGGATATGTATTGCTCCTTTGCAATCGTCTCCATAACCAATTGCCCTCGCATCCTATCCGCTGTTTAAATACAGAGTTACCGAATCGGCTCCCAAGCTCCACTTCCAATGGCGCCATATATACGCGCGGGGCACATGTTTTGGTATCGTTGCAGTCAATGGCGTAACCGGCTCTCTTGCGGTCGCTGAATATAACGGTAGGTTAAGTCGGGTGCAAGCAAGGCGCGATATTGGTTACGGGGAGAAGCGAATCACCAAACTATAAGTTGCGCCCGATGACCTATCATCGCGGAATCGGACATGCGAGAGAAAAGTAGAGGAAGAAGAAGAAGGAGCTAAACTCTACGGACAACGGACGGATCGCGACCATTCACCGCCAACTGTCACTCGCCGGAGCCAAATAGAAAAAAAAGCTCGCTCACAATGGAATCAAAAATTGTATTTTTCTTGCCAAGTTTTATGTTCTTTTTTTTCTTTTTCTTTTCAGGATTATTTAAGCTGGTTCTTCAGCGTTTAGTTCCTCCATAGCGCTATCGTTCGATCCATGTCATATTACAGGCCGTTAGTATAGTTTATATTTAAGAAAACGAAAAGTCAGCCACTGATAATGCAGCAAAATAATGGTTTACCGCAAGCGCCTTTAACTACAGGGATAGGCAAAATGACCACCGCGGAGTACTAATATTTAACTACTCACTGAATGTGAGCTAGTTTTATTTTTGATTTCTTTTAGTAGTATGGACCTGGTCATGAAAGGGTTAAAATAATGGTTGCGGTCACCGCGAAATCACCACATACTTTCAACGCTGTCATTTTACCTGTATACTATGACCAGCAAAAAAAAAAGTACTCTTATCGAAATCGTTCCTGATAAAGTTATCTAATTTCCCAAGAGTTTTCGATTTTTTTTTGAGGCATACTTTCATGAAGCAATTCTGTTGGACTCTGAAATACTTGAAAACTACAAAGTTCTTAAAATTGATTGAAAAATGAAAGAATGAAAATGTCAACCGAAAAACTTTAGTGGGCAAGTCATAGTATAGTCGTCGAATTGAAAAATGTCAGTCAATAACTAATGACATTTTGTCAAAGTAGCCCACCAGCAATGTATGCTTCAATTTATTGTGATGAGTAAAGCAGGTTGCCTACCCTAACCAAAATCCAAGGCATCAACTGAAACTTTTTAATTCTTACAATTAGACTGTACGTCTGTATCGCTTGTCCTCGGAAAGTGCCATTTAATATCTAATCACACGATTTTCACAAAACTTCGCAGAAACGTGGGCCACTGTCTCAGGATTAACTGCAAAAATTTGAAAAAAAAATTGACCGAGACATTTCAAAGTTATTGGGGGTTTTTTCGTTAAAAAAAAAAAAAAAAGAGGTTCAGAAAATCTCATATTTGGTCAACTGTGTGGCGAGTGGCGAACCTAAATCCAGTTCGAGTGCTGTAGAGTAAACATTGTGGACGGTCAACGTGTGACGGCGGCCAATGGAAGAGCATGATTCATAATTTCTCGTCAATATTATGTCATTTTCAATGGAACACAAGAACACAACCAAGCTGGCTGCCTGAGCGCGGCGCGGTGCGAACTTTTAGAATTAATTGCTGAATTATCCCAACAAAACAGCAACAGTCAACAAGAACGCGGTGATCGGTGTAACATCTTCCGTTGCCGTTGATCCCGTTCAAAACATTCACCTCTCTTCACCGCAGTCTCACCTCCGGTGTTCGAATTTGTTTCTAATCGTTACGTGATGGAATCACAGTCGACGGGAGCTGCTGACGAGACGCCTTTCTAAAGAGATAGTTTGATCTTGTCACCTAAATAAATAGAGTACCTTCCTCTTTCTTCTTTACTCCTTTTTTTCTTTTTCTTTTTTCTTTCTAGGAACTTCTTCGGTCACGTCATAGAATATATAACACAGCGATTCTCACGAGGATATCAGGACTGATTTTCTAATGAGCCGTCTCCCGAGAGAATTTTTATATATAAGAGAATTTCTTCCGAGTCCTCAATTTACTTATTCAATAGTGCTCTTCCAGAA
Organism: Trialeurodes vaporariorum; assembly: GCA_011764245.1. Classification (NCBI taxonomy): domain Eukaryota; kingdom Metazoa; phylum Arthropoda; class Insecta; order Hemiptera; family Aleyrodidae; genus Trialeurodes; species Trialeurodes vaporariorum. The sequence continues at coordinate 60,613,105 of VMOF01000035.1, read as the reverse complement.
CTATCATTTTAACGAGTCTCACGAAAAACCGCATCGTTTCCTCAATTTCTTTTTTCTCCGCGGAAAAATCTAAAAATAATTCGCGAATTTTTTCCAAAACACTTATGACAATAGGTGTATGTAGAGGGTAGTTGATCCAAAAAGTAAACATTAATATGTAAGAGTCTCTCTTCAAATAATCCAAGAGTGCTCCTCCAGAACTATCATTTTAACGAGCCTCACGAAAACCCGCATCGTTTCCTCAATTTCTTTTTCTCCGCGGAAAAATCTAAAAATAATTCGCGAATTTTTTCCAAAACACTTATGACAATAGGTGTACGTATAGGGTAATTGATCTAAAAAATAGACATTAATATGAAAGAGTCTCTCCTCATATAAGCCAAGAGTGATTTTCTAGAACCATCATTTTATTGAGTCGCACGAAAATCCGCGTCATTTTCTCAATTTTTTTTTCTCCGCAGAAAAATTTAAAAAGAATTATCGCAACTTTTCGAAAACACTTTTAACTAACCTTAGGTGCACGTGTAGGGTTGTTGATTCAAAAGTTACACATTAATATGTAAGAAAAATTCGTCGTTAGCCCTCTCTTTAAATAATCAAGATTGGTTTTACCGAACTATCAATTTCATAGGTGGGAAAGAAAAATCTCATCATTCTTTCAATAATTTTCTGCGTGCTAGTAAAAACAAACAAACGAAAAAAAGAAAGAAAAAAAAAAACTTGATTTTTTTAGACAACTTTTTTAAATTTACATAAGGTAATCGGTATAAATAGCTACAGGGACGTTTTTACAAAAAAAAAAATAATGTTCCCTAATAAATACAGAGAAAACTATTGTGGCCCCCTTGATTTAATTATGTAAGATTACCTACCCATCTGGAACTTTCATTTTAATTGGAAAACCTCATAATTTTTTTTAAAATTTCTTTTCACGCAATTTCCTCCGCAGAAAAATCCTTGAGAATTCGCGCATTTTCTTTCGAAACTGATTTTAATGGATATTAAACGTGTACAAATATATGAGTGGCTGTATTTAAAGAGGGCTCATTTATCATAAAATTGGGTGGTTAATTTTCTGAATTAATTTTATGAGTTATAGCTGGTGCATGGGGGGGGGGGGACAAAAAAACCTACTATAAAATTTAATTTCCTTATACATTTTCTCATTCATGCATCAGGAAAACAGAAAAAATGAGAGGATCATAACAAACGGAAATGTCAACTTAATTGTGCTCGTGCTCTTGAATCGATAATGAACATTCTCCATTAAAACCTACGCAAAATAATCGATCTGCTGGGGATTCATTGAATCCCTAAGAAATCGTTTCTTTTGCATCGGTTTAACCCTTTATGGACCAAGCCCGAGTGTTCTCGTTTTTCTTCTCTAGGCTCCTTCGTATTGTTTCAGTCTTCATTCCGGATAAACGCGACTATTGATGAAAACATGTACAGAACAAGATGTCTTCGGGCGCCTTCAATGTATCGTATAGGCAATTTTAACTCTCCCGAGTACGAACAGTTATCTACCTACCCTACATAAACGGAAGAGTCCCCCCCTTGACGGAAGAGAGCGCCCTCTTGAAATAACCTGGCCTTCAGAGGGTTAAATGACTAAAAGACACCATGGTGGCCAAATAGCCCGAGTTGCTACTGAGCTTGTTTCCCGAGTCAAAAAATAAATATTATTATACCTTAGGATCATCGACTCCTAAACTTCCTTGGAGCTTTAAAAAAATTTCCTTTTTAAATTCCTAAAAAAGAGAAAAATAAACGTCCATAACTTTGGATAATGAATAGAGTTTTAAAACTCAAAACTCCCTACAATATCAGTTGTAAAAAGACCCTCTGGTATGCCTCTGGAGCTGCTTCGAATCTAATACTCTCCAGATTTTCTTAGAATAAAAAAAAAAAAAAATAATAATAATAAATAATGAAGAAAAAAAAAACCCCGAGTCGTTTCCCTCGTAGTCTGTATTTCTTGTTTTTCCAAAAGTATTCTTGAATTAATTTGGGTGAGCAGCTTTCCACAAAACTTTTCTCCATCAGTTTGATAAAAACGTTAGTAAAATTGTTTTTGTTTTTCACGCACCCTCCTTTTAAATAAAGGGGGTCGTCACCTGTAGGCGCGTCTTTACCTTATTTCTTAAAATCAGGCTTCTTTTTACCTCCGTTCGCGTTCCATCATTGACGTAGAGTGCGATTCGGCAACTGTGTTTTATGCCCATTGAAACCAATGTAAAAGGTCGAATGCGAAGGTGTTCACCAAACACACAACAATTCGATCTTTTCCATGGGTTTAAATGGATGAACTGCTTTCCTGAATCGCACGCTACGCCACTATGGGTTTCATCAAACTCATTGAAGAATCTTCCGAAAGTTCGCACGCGCAGGAAGAGCTCGTTCTCTACAAATGTGAAGGCTGAGTTGATTTGTAATCTTTGGCAAAATGCAAGAATTACTTCCTCTGAAATACAAAAATGCTGTCAGTCTTTGTTATATTATAGGTTAAGAATAGCTCCTGGCCTGAATGAAAAGCACCCCCTCCTTAAAAGAAATACTCTTCTTAAATCTGCAGACACTTCGATTTTTTTTTTTTTTTTAGTGTAAAACTTAACGTTTCTATCTTGACATCTGCCTTCAAAACATTCGCCCCAACAAATCAGGGGGGGGGGGGTGTATCAATCTACATGATGTTTGAATTGTATTACAAATAGGACTATTGAAAAGTTTTGCTACAATGTTACGAAAGGTCGATTCCCATGTAAAATCGAGTGAAAAGCACAGTGAAAGCAACAGATGTAACTCCCCCATCAGACCCTCCCTCTTGACCGCCAACTTGAAATTTGGTTCCAAGGAGCATTTATTCTGAGTTTTCAGGAGTCACTTTTGGAACTATCTGATGCTCCCAAAGGATGAGTAATTTTCAAGTGATTTTAAACCAGAAATAGATCTTTTCTGTATAAATGCAACAAAAATTTGCAAAGATCCACTCATTAAAACAAGGCAACGATTTGTTTAAGATAATTTTCGGCATTGACGAGAGAAGAGCAAAGAGATTTTTGGAGCTGTTTCCGGTAGAAGAGCCCATAAAAAAAGTAGTGTGCTCATCATCTAAGGACCTCCATTTGCTCACAATGCAAAATTCTCGGAAATATCGCACCCTTTGTGCTATGAGCCCTTTTTCCGGAAACGGCTTCAAATGAAGCTGTCATATAACTGCTCTACATAACACGACGCATTTTTTTTTCTCGCGAGAGAAGCTCCGCCTTTTTATTTTCGGACGAAAGCAGCGGAGATTTTCTCACGGATCTTACGTGACTTGCGATGCGAAATAATAAGTAAGTGTATACACAATCACACGTACACTCTCGCGAGAGAGGAAAACAACTTGATCATTCGCTTTCGAAAGCTTTTTCCCGAGGCCCGTCAACATAATGTAAATGATTATAGCATCAAATTTATTGACCTCTCGCTGTTTTTCACCCGCGAGAGAGAGAGAGAAAACCCCGCCGTCGTCCGTCGGGAGAGTTCATTTCACTTCGATCGACTTCGGATTCCCTTCACAATTTTGATATTATACAATAAAAAAACCGGAGGGAAACCTCCGTTCGAATGCAAATTTGAGAAAGTTCGAGATTAACGGAGCTAAAAGTTAAAAGAAAAAGGAGCAGAATTATTATATGCACATTATATGACGATAGGTTATGCAACACAAGGCAACACACAACAGGTATTGATGATGATGCGAAAAGATGAAGTTGAAATACTTTGGATCGTTCTGCTCTCCTCCTCCTCCTCTTCTATACGTTCATCATGCCCTTGACCTAACCCTGGCAACGAAGACCTGTTACTTCCGAGCCGCTTAACTTTTTTTTCTTCTTCTTCGGATGAACCAGCTTTGGAAGCTTGCCAGCATGAGGTCAGACTTAAGTTGCGCGATAGTGAACGTGAATCTTCATTTCGACGGTTAATGGGTTCGTTGCAAACTTTTGCTGCAGCTGAAGAGAAGGTCTATTTTCTGGTGTATATAAACACGTAAAATAACTCCTTCGTTGGGAGAACCAGAGAGTTTCAAAAATAGGGCTCTTGCAAACTTTTGTTGTGTGCTATAATGAATAGTTCGATCTGATGGAAAAACTAGCAAAAATAACGAAGATCGAAAGTCTTATTAGTAACTCATACACGGAAAAAAAAGATTAGTGAAAATAACCATACGGATACCTGATTTTGGCACCTGCTAGATGTTATGGTAAACTTGACCAGAAGCACGGTACATTTACCGATACTTTAAGTAAATTCGACATGCGATCAGGTTACATCCACTAGTACCTAGTCAAAACATAGTATACTTCTGGTTAACATTACCATAACATCTAGCAGGTGCCAAAATCAGGTATCCGTATGGTTATTTTCACCGTAGTTTTTTTCCGTGTACATAACTGCTATAACGGCTGGATCGTAATGGCGGTTCAACGCAGGTATCATGGGAGATTCCTGTCTAATTTCCACTTTCTCTACGGGAACATAGATATATATGTCTCAATATAAATGAGAATCTCGCCCATGATACCTGCGTCTTTTCGCCACTAACCCTTTGAGACACGCATTTATGAAAAAGTATAGTCACATCAATCTTGGATCCGCGTCATTGAACTAGTTGAACTTTTCTCATCTAAATTCACGTGCATCCCTGTTTTTTCAAAATCCCATAAGACTCCATGTTAAACCCTGGACCGTGTCGGAAAGGGTCAAGCCCGATTCTGAGAGTGAATTTTGTGATTCTTTAGTGAACTCATCGTCATTTTTACAGGTTTTTGTACAATGATCAACTCTTTAGTCCCATGTAGCAAAAGTTTGCAAGAGCCCCATTGACTCCTGAAAACCTCAATAAATGTTCATTTTAAATAAAATTCTAAGTTGACGGTCGAATAGTGGTGGGGGGGGGGGGTCACAAGGGGAGTCTTATCTAATCGCCACATTCTATGCTGAGGAAAGTGATTCGCATCATAGAGAAAGTTGTAATTTTATGGAAAAATCACAAGGGGAGTCCTATCTAATTGCCACTTTCTATGCTGAGGAAAGTGATTCGCATCATAGAGAGAGTTGTAATTTTATGGAAAAATCACAAGGGGAGTCTTATCTAATCGCCACTTTCTATGCTGAGGAAAGTGATTCGCATCATAGAGAAAGTTGTAATTTTATGGAAAAATCACAAGGGGAGTCCTATCTAATTGCCACTTTCTATGCTGAGGAAAGTGATTCGCATCATAGAGAAAGTTGTAATTTTATGGAAAAATCACAAGGGGAGTCTTATCTAATCGCCACTTTCTATGCTGAGGAAAGTGATTCGCATCATAGAGAAAGTTGTAATTTTATGGAAAAATCACAAGGGGAGTCCTATCTAATTGCCACTTTCTATGCTGAGGAAAGTGATTCGCATCATAGAGAAAGTTGTAATTTTATGGAAAAATCACAAGGGGAGTCTTATCTAATCGCCACTTTCTATGCTGAGGAAAGTGATTCGCATCATAGAGAGAGTTGTAATTTTATGGAAAAATCACAAGGGGAGTCCTATCTAATTGCCACTTTCTATGCTGAGGAAAGTGATTCGCATCATAGAGAGAGTTGTAATTTTATGGAAAAACACAAGGGGGGTCTTATCTAATCGCCACTTTCTATGCTGAGGAAAGTGATTTGCATCATAGAGAAAGTTGTAATTTTATGGAAAAATCACAAGGGGGGTCCTATCTAATTGCCACTTTCTATGCTGAGGAAAGTGATTCGCATCATAGAGAGAGTTGTAATTTTATGGAAAAAACACAAGGGGGGTCTTATCTAATCGCCACTTTCTATGCTGAGGAAAGTGATTCGCATCATAGAGAGAGTTGTAATTTTATGGAAAAATCACAAGGGGAGTCCTATCTAATCGCCACTTTCTATGCTGAGGAAAGTGATTCGCATCATAGAGAAGTTGTAATTTTTTGGAAAAATCACAAGGGGAGTCTTTTCTAATCGCCACTTTCTATGCTGAGGAAAGTGATTCGCATCATAGAGAAAGTTGTAATTTTATGGAAAAATCACAAGGGGAGTCCTATCTAATCGCCACTTTCTATGCTGAGGAAAGTGATTCGCATCATAGAGAAGTTTAATTTTATGGAAAAATCACAAGGGGAGTCTTATCTAATCGCCACTTTCTATGCTGAGGAAAGTGATTCGCATCATAGAGAAAGTTGTAATTTTATGGAAAAATCACAAGGGGAGTCCTATCTAATCGCCACTTTCTATGCTGAGGAAAGTGATTCGCATCATAGAGAAAGTTGTAATTTTATGGAAAAATCACAAGGGGAGTCCTATCTAATCGCCACTTTCTATGCTGAGGAAAGTGATTCGCATCATAGAGAGAGTTGTAATTTTATGGAAAAATCACAAGGGGAGTCTTATCTAATCGCCACTTTCTATGCTGAGGAAAGTGATTCGCATCATAGAGAAAGTTGTAATTTTATGGAAAAATCACAAGGGGAGTCCTATCTAATCGCCACTTTCTATGCTGAGGAAAGTGATTCGCATCATAGAGAAAGTTGTAATTTTATGGAAAAATCACAAGGGGAGTCCTATCTAATCGCCACTTTCTATGCTGAGGAAAGTGATTCGCATCATAGAGAGAGTTGTAATTTTATGGAAAAATCACAAGGGGAGTCTTATCTAATCGCCACTTTCTATGCTGAGGAAAGTGATTCAGCATAGAGAAAGTTGTAATTTTATGGAAAGATTTTACTGTAAAATAATTTTTTACAGCGCCGAAAATGCAATGAAAGGCAGGGCTGGTGTTTTTCGGATCATACCTGATCATACCCTAACTGTTTAATTCATCGATGATTCCACGCTTCCATCACTGGTTGACAAAAAGATTTCTCAGCCAATTTCAGCGGTGTAACTTAATAGTGTGTAATAGTGTGCGTAATCGCACGAAACTGCTCTGACCAGTAATATTTTCGGCCACCGATGACTTTACCGATGAAATACCGTTGACTTTAAAATTTGATGAAATTTTGAATTTCACCGATGATTCCGTTTATTGAAAAAAATAGTATATACTTACAGATTGTACCCTTCGAAAAGTGTTCCATGAATTTCCATGACCAAAATTCCGAGGACGTTTTTACATGGGATATCTTATGGAAACCCATGAGCGGCCGACGGAAATCCATGAAACATGGAAAAATAATAATTGCCGGCGGAAATAATACCCACGGAATTTTGGTCATGGAAATTCATGGAAAACTTTCACCAGGGTATTTTCCGCTTGTTATCAGTCATACTACTCAACCAGACTATGTAATTAATGTTTATTTCAACCGGTGGAACCATCAGAGACTTAAAAAATTCTTCTCTCAAACTCTTCAAAAAGGCAGATTCCATCGATAAATGTGCGCAAACAAAATTGATTAACACATTTTTTTGTTTTAATTTCGTTATTTTTCGATTAAAAAAAATGTCACTCGAGCGTTTCCATTCAAACTGGCTGGGAACGAGCAGGGAGCCTATTTAAAGCAATCCTCAGGAGGGCATCCATGCCGTTTGAATTTGGACAAAGAGAATCAAGAATTATTGAAATCGGAATGATAGGTCCGGTTATAAACACATTTTTTTTTTTTTTTTAAATTTTGTTATTTTTCGATTTAAAAAAATGTCGCCAAGTGTTTAGTGTATCGTCTCTCCAATATCGACCTCTAGTTATTAGAGGTCGCAATCGTGTTTCGTTTTCGATGTATTGAATGGCAAAGGTGGATTTTCATACGTTGTCAAATTCTGGAAAACTAAAAACTATATCGACCTGCAGTTTGCGCCAAAATATTCAGTTCAATGTGCTCTTTTGAGCGATGTATCACTCGATAGGGGTCTTGCCTCGGAATTTTTGAGATAGTCCCCCTGAGGGGCAATTTTTAGAACACTGTTGGGGGGCTCTAAAACCAAATTTGGACTTAATGTATGGCAGAACCGTATTTTTTTCTGAAAAGTATTTGCTTTTTAGAGTATTTTAGACTCCTATTTTTTCCAATTTCGACTTTTTAAATGGGAGTTCTGATTTTTTGAAAATGGGTCAGAATTGAACTTTGAACTTCGATATTTCGATCACGATAAACAATATCGACCTGTAATTTGCGCCAAAAGTCTTGAAATTTTATGTCCTTTCAAATGATGTATCACAAAATAGGGGTTACCATATGAAATTTTTCAGATAACCCCCTCCCTAGGGGGAAGGGGGTGACCCCCAAAATAATAAAGTTCATTCAAAGTTATGAAGACCTTTATAGTGCATACACTATACACGGTGGTTCCATCTATGCCGTAAGTAGTATGCCGGTGAAAATAGTGTCTATAATGCAGCGCGTCCTATTTGAACTTGAAGTATGGTTTCCTGAGTTAATGAATGGTTTTTGAACGTTTTTAACGCGCGTCGCGTATTTTTAGTTTTGCCGAGTTTTATACGTGTAAGAATCAAGGTTCTATGTAGTTGTAGCTAAAGTACGCAACATATCCATTTTACAATGGCGAATCCTTGTGCCATAATGTTGTAGAGCAAAAGTATACAAAACAGACCCATTTCTATTTATCCCATCCTTTATATTTCAAAGAGGAAAAAAAGTGACAAGGCGCAACTTTCTCAGTAAAAAGACTGCACTATATCTATGTGGAAATACTGCAAAGATTATAAGAATATTTCTCCTCGGATCCAAGAATGATATTTAATTCATGAGGTCTGATGGCGGTCGCCATGCACTCATCAATCTAGGGCAATCTGGATCGATCGACGATCGTCTCTCCAATGTTGCCTGATTTTCCTTTAAATTACAAACTTTTACATTAAGCCAAGTGGGGAAAATAGGATGGTTATCGAAACTTGGCAACACCGATCGTCTATCACATGCTATAACGTGGATGTAGGTCTCATTTTTAGAGCAAATAGAAAGGGACTCTATAAAGAAAACGGAAATAATGTCAAACGGACGCCTGCAGTGATGTCGCGTGCAATTTGGCAACTATGTATTCCGTGCATTTAAACCCGTGGAAAAGATTGAACTAAGGTGTGCACAGTACACCCCCTCGAACTGATATTTTACACGGATTTAAATGGACCAAACTCAGCGTTGCCATATTGTACGCGACGCTGCTGCGCTATGATCTATGCGGTCGTCAGCAAGTGGCCAAAAGTCAACTGCTAAATTTCTAATTAATTTATTATGATTACAAGCCCCACCTGGGCTTATGGGTGTCAGATCTGGGGTTGTGCTGCACCCTCCAACATTAAAATTATTCAAACCCTACAAAACAAAGCCCTTCGCAAAATTTCACGTGCGCAATGGTTTGAAAGAAATTCAGACATACACAGAGATCTCGGTGTTGAGATGGTGCAGGATTATATCAATAAAGTCATCTCCCGATATGAGGTTCGCCTGCATAACCATCCCAACATCGAAGCAAGTAAGCTACTAGATAATACTAACGAAATTCGAAGGTTAAAGAGAAGGAAGATTTGGGATCTGGCCACCCCAGGTCTGACAATTTAAGCTGTTGTAATAGCAACAGCTGCGGTATTCTGTTGCTCTAGCAACATTTTTTTAAAAAGTTAAAATTACTACTAGGTTGTAATTTGAATCGTTTATTTCTTTGTTATTATGTACATTGTTTATGTTTCTCCAAATGTGAGAAGTTTAATAAATTTAATTAGGAAAAAAAAAAAAAAAAAAAATGATTACAAATTTTTAAATCCAATTTTAATCACACAGAAAACAATTTCAATTAGTAATTTAAACCTAGAAGCGTACCTGGAGAGTTTTAAGTCAAGCTGAAAAAGTCGAAGACGATTATTTTTACCAACTTTTTTTCACCGTTTTTTGGGCCACTTTTTTCGATATTAGACCATAGTGCGCTGAAATGGACTTAAGGGCCACTTTCAGGAAGCTGACCCTTGATTTTCGGTCTTCGACGACGTACTAAAGTTTGCGTCTTTGTTACGTTATGCGTCAAAAAAACGTCACCATGCACGTCATGACGCTAGGCGTCCTCTCAGGATTCGCGATTTGCGTGGTTGAATATCGCGAATCCGCATTCATCAATTTTATTACTTTTTTAATCCAGGTTCTACGAATATTAGTGACGGGGCGGAACATTCTGAGAATGTATAGGTACTTATACTCGCACGCAAAAGGATATCCTGCGTGAAATATTATTCCTAGAACGAACGCAAACGGTATGCCTTAATTTCTTTGCAGTAAACGTGATCTGCACAATCTGAATCTATAATTTTGACGCAAACAGGATCCCTAATGATTAATTTAAATTGAAGTCGCGTTTAGCGACTTTAACGCAGACATATTGAGACCCAGCACAAAGCTCGCGACTTATAATAAGTATGTCTAATTTTCCAGCTCAATTTTGATCGGGGCTCACCGAAGGAACAGCCAATAGTCACCTACTGTTGAGTGTTGGACAGTTTTAGGTTATCTTCAGGGTTTAACCCTAGTCTGCCTGACCAGTCGAACTTACACGAATGCCTGACGTGGGCCTCCGAGGCCCACCTTTAAAATACATTGGTTTCACTACTTTTGCTGCATTTTTTCCAGTTACGCTCCATATCCATCGTTTTTTTTTTTTTCATCCAAAATTTTTATGATCCCTTCATTATACCTTCCTGACCACACCCTCTCATTAGACCCAAAACCCTCCCCCCCTCCCCACCCCCACCCCCTTCAACCAGAATATCATAGAAGTTGAGAAATCGTCTGAATGGTGTCAAGTCTGTTTATTTCTTCTTCACGGCCAGCTTTTATGTTATAATTGGTTCTCCCTCCAAGTTTTGGCCGGGGTGCATATACGGAGGCGTAGGACCTCCTTTCCCCGCGCCCTCCTCCCGCAACCCCACCCCCTGATCACCCCCACGACCCGTTGAAGTTTAATTTGTTTTGTTTATAAAAATGCGTCATGTTCGTAAACGTTGACCCCAATTACAAAATTATGGTTGAGCTCTCACCCTCCCTACCCTCCCTACCCCCCACCAATCCCTCCGCAATCCCCACCCCCTCCTCCACCCCAACCCCCTCCACCCACAACCCTTTTATTTATATTGTGTCTGTGAGTCTGTGAGTGAATTTCGCAATGTTTAAATAAGCTCATCGTAATTTTCGCTGGATTTTACCGATCAATCGCAAATAGCTAAAGGTAGCAAGAGCCTTATTGCATTGCCGTTACAATGGGTCTGTTGCAAACTTTTGCTACAGCGCTATAGAGTGTTCGATCTCATGTAAAATCGCGTGAAAAGTTCAATGGTGACATCAGAAAGTCATAAAATGCAGTATGAGACTCACGGGAGACGTTTAATGAAATCCAAGATGGCGGTAAAATATCGAGCAACCTGTATGCATGCACTACGGACATCCAAGGACAGCCAACCTCACAATATCGATCACGCCCAATCACAACGTAAATAAACACATAACCTCTAAAGCTGTGAGGTTGTCAACGTTGGCAATCCTTGGATGTTAAAGGTGCACAGGCCCGTCACATGTAACTCCCGGGCCCTCGTATCTACTGGGCTTTCGGGCCCCCTTTTGGTGGGTCCTGGGTAGGGGTTCTAGGGGGGGGGGGTTGGGGGGCTCTAAGGTTCTCCCAAGAGAAATTTTTCGTGATTTCTCTGACTAACTGCCATTTTCAGCTATTTCAAATTGGTAATTGTAAATTAAACCAATGCGTTATGAAAAATTTGAACAGCTCCAAGCATAAATTTTAAAATTGAGGAAAAGAAGAGAAATCATTTGAAAATTAGAAAAGAAGAGAAATTCTTAGAAAATGAGAAAAGGAGAAGTTTACTTGTAAAACATTTGGGTAATAAAAACGGAAAAGACTTTTAGTCAGGCTGCCGCGCCGGGCCCCTCTAACGCCCGGGCCCTGGACCTGTGGGTCCCTTGCCCCCCCCCCCCCCCCCCCCCCCATGAGACGGGCCTGAAGGTGCATGCATACAGATTGCTCGATATTTTACCGCCATCTTGGATTTCATTAAACGTCTCTTGTGAGTTTATTATCGCATTTCATGACTTTCTGATGCCACCAATGAACTTTTCGGGCGAATTTACATACGATGAAACACTCTTTATCGTTGTAGCAAAAGTTTGCAACAGACCCATTACAACAGTCAAATTATGCATCAGAGAGCGAAAAAACGACAGCGAATCTGCTGAGTTTCCGAATTTCTGCAAATCGAGGAATTCATACGTTTCACGCACTGTTCATATTGTTCAGAGTCCGCGTGTGTTCTTCGGAATTGTGCATCGGTTTATTGTAGATTTGAGTCGAAGCAGTTTTTTTTTTTTCAAGAGAGCGAATTAGATTGAAAAAAGAAGGGAAGAGAGAGAGAAAATGTCGCGGCCTATTTAACGGTGAGGTTATACACAGCTGTAAGCACACTTACAGACGCACACAAACACACACACACAGTTCCAGTGTGATAGAAACTGCTGATTATTATTGATACGTACGGAAAAAACGCCTGATTAGCTTCTGAATGGATTTCATTGATGAACTACTAGCGTGCTTATAGTGAGCTGTTTAAAATACGCGTTTTGAACGTGTTAACCCTTTCAAACCTGAAAATACTTTATGTTCATCAGACGGATTATTTCTGGCCGTCATAGCTGATCAGCGGGCCGATCATTTACTTCATCGTGAAACCGATCGTTATGACTGTCAATGAGTGATTCTATTGGTCGAAAATTGTAAATCTTGGCCGTTGCTATGGTAACCGTCGTTAAGAGTCTCGTTATATAAAGGCTATTCATGAGTAACCTTTAAATAGCGGGCACTTTAACGACGGTCACCATGGCAACGGTCAAGTTTTACAATTTTCAACCAATAGAATCACTCATAGACATTCTTAACGATCGGTTTAACGATGAAGTAAATGATCGGCCTCCTGGGCGCACTGCTCTCAAATAAAAAGATATGCATTTCGTATTATTTGTTTCCTTCCATAAGATTCTATGTTGTTCATGTATTCATTGAAATGTACACCGGGATGGAAAGGGTTAAAAAAGTGCCTCCAGTGGCAGCTGCTGCTCCGTGATCCGGATCGCCAATCTAGGAGGTTTAGACTTAAAATTGGCCAAAAAATTGCGGAAATTCAGTAATAAAAGGGAAGTTCTTGGGTTGCATGGTTATAAATCTGCAGTCTGTTTTTTAAAATTCGCGAATTAAAGATATGTGCTGAATTTTATCAGAGAGTGAGTCCATTAGAGTTTCATATTTTGACCGTGTGCGCTCAACAGGGTTTTTGAAATACGGTATTATGTTTTCAAAATCAAACTCATCTTCATTGATGAATAAACCTTTTAAGACTTCCATTTAAAAAGAATAAAATTATATAAATAAAACAAGTTCTGAAAAAGTGGTCAAACACAGAAAAAAATTCACGGGTACGGTTACTATGAAAAGCGGGCGCGGGAACCGTGAATCACGGGTAATAGTTGGACGCCGTCCAGACACGGTTACGACACCCGTGAATGTACGGTTCAGAGCGAAACCGTACATTCACGGGCGCCTGAACCGTACATTCACGGGCGCCGCCGCGCCGTGGCTGAAAAAGGTAAGATGGTCCAACCGGGATTCGATCCCGCAACCTTCCGTTTCGCAGTCCGGTGTCTTATCCACTACACCGCGCCGACCGCATGACGAGTGGCGACGAAACTCCAGTACATAAAGTAGCAGATGTTGCGAGGTGGTGATCGCGCCGAAGCACTCGAGTAACCGTGATTCACGGGTTGTGCCACCGTGAAGTTACGGGTGTCACGACCATAATTATCACGGGCACTCCGACCGTGATTTTCTGGCTATGGCACCTGTGAACCACGGCTACCCTAGCTGTCTTTTCACGGTTAGTACATGAACCGGCGTGGATGGTTGTCACACCCATACAGTTTTTTTTTCCGTGAAAGTAGAAAAAAACGAGTAAATCTTAACTTTAAAAAATTTATATCATGGCTGCACGCTTATGTGCATCAAAAAAAAAAAAAAAAAATACTGAAAAATTAGTTAAAAAAGGTTATTAACAATAGAAAAGTAAAGGTTTATTTGAAGATTATTTTAGCTAGAAATTTTGGCTTTGATTTTTTCGGTTATATTGTTATTAATTTTGGATTAATTTGACAGTTTGGTGGATTGGGGTGGACGTACCCTTATACTACTGTAAAATAATCGATTACTTGGTGAGGCGCAGCGCCTCACCTAGTATCGATCTTTTTGCATACGTTTAAATGGCAGAAGTGCACGGTTGCCAGATTGCACATGCATGAGTGCATATGCATGATTGTCAGTTAATCGTTGACCTCGCACATCGCATACTAAAACTGTCTTTTATTATCAGGAGGACTTGACGGTGGCAAGACTGTATTGAACAGGAGCAGAGGTTGTTCGGAAGTGTATATGATTTTCCATAGAGAAACATGGAAAGACAGCAACTACAAAAAGAGTGAAAGGCAGAAAAAGCTACATTAGCAACAGCATGCAGCGCCTTCAAATACAATGGTTCTGCAAAACGGTTTGCTCTGCACAACTGGTCAAAATAATCACGCTGCTGACGGATTCAAACGCTCTTTCCGTACGAAATATGGGCCAAAAGTGAATGCGTTTAAAATCATATTTAATGGGAGAAATCTCAAAGAATTATTTTTTGTGAGGAACAATCCTGTCAATAGACTTCAGACTGGTTGAAGCATATAGAATCGAAAGTAGCTAAATCTACTTGTTGATCGTTAATAGTGGAATATATTGTAAAACAATTTCAAAGTTCCATTCTATCCGATTGTGCTTCCCAGCTCGGATCGAAGTTAAAAAAACGCACGTCTTTTACTTAAATGTTTGAAAACACGAGTTAGGACCAAAAATGGCTAAATCCACACGTGTGTGAAAATGAGAGCTACCGAGATATAAAAAAACAAACAAACAAACAAACAAACAAACAAAAAACAAAAACAAAAATAAACGATATTCTACGAACCTAAAAAACATTTTCTACGCAGCAATTTTGGGGCTCAGGAGACCAATGTGATTTGAAAACTGTCGCCCAAAGCAACTAATTAGATTCTGCCCAAACTTGCTATTTAGTCGACTAATTTGCCATCTGTGTCTTTGAAGGCATTTGAAAGTTATTGATTATATATTTGGGGCCCTCAAACAGGGGGGGAGGGAATTTAAAGTTTCCCTGGTGAGGGGAGTCAAAGTCACTTTCTAAAAGCTTGGAGAAAGGAACAAATTTCCGAAAAATATTAGTAAAATGCCACCTGATTCCCAAACAAAGGTTTTTCCAAAAATGTTAAAAAAATTACGCCCCTGCGGCACTACTTTCAAAAGTTCTTGTAATTCGAGAAAAAAAAATATTTTCTCTTTCTTAGAGCTTCTCTTGTCCATCTCCTCTCCAAAGTTGGGATCAAAATTCAGGAGAAAGGATCAAAAGTGTCTGAGTCCATTTTATAACCCCCCCCCCCCGCCCCAAAACAAAAAAAAAAACAAAAAAAACAAACAAAAACAAAAACGAAATAGAAAAAAGCAAATATTATGAATTTACGGTCTTGAAAATTTCTGGTCTAATTACTCGTTTTGTCAATAAGTATCTAGCCTTATTATTTGTGCCACGGTCGAGGAAATTCCACCTTGCCAACGAAAAAAAAAAAAAAAAAAAAAAAACAGTTCTTCGCGTTTTTCCTAAAGTTTGAAAAATGGATTTAGCTTTCTTGATTCTAAATATGCTTCAGTTCTGCGTTGCGTATTACTCAAGGTATAAGCTATTGACGGAACGCACAATGGTCTTCGAGATCGAAAAAAAGTGGCAAAAAATCGGTAAAAAAAGGCCATCAAAAATCATCGTTTTCGACCTTTTAACCTCCGGATAAAACTTTCCGGAGACATTCATAGGTTTTAATTACTTGTTACAATAGTTTTCGATGGTTAAAATTGGTCTTGAAAGTTTAGAAATGATCAATTGACGAGAAAGTTTCGTTCTGATTTTTGGCCACTTTTTGACGATCTTAGAGCATGGTGAAACCGTGGCAGTGACTTTTATGCGCCATACCTTGAATTCTCGTTCCATGAGTGTGCATGGGCATTGGGCATGCTCAGGTGTTTGCATCACTGCGAATGTCTAGAGGCGCGAGCGCCTGTAAGATCACCAAGAATCTCAAACGGTAGTGCATGCATAAAATTAAGTCCCGAAATCAGTGACCCCGATGACGTGGCTGGGTCATTACTACGGATGCTCCATTCCAGGTCCCTCTATATACGGAATATAGATTTTTTGTTTCTTGAATTGGCGTCGCGTCACGCGCCGTTTTCCCCGCGGCGAAATCTATACAGTATCAAAGCACATATAAGCAAGTACTATAGCGGGGGCAAAGATACTTATGCAATACGCAACGCACGAGATGGTATATAGGGACTCTACTTTGTCCCAGCTGGTACATAAGTCAGGAACAACCCCCCCCCCCCCTCTCCTCGAACATGCAAAGACGTTAAAAAATGTTAGAGGGCTCTATATCCAAATTTTGACCAAGTTTTTGTTCGAATTATATTACTCTTTGAAAAGGGCTTACTATTGAGTTTGTTTTTTTTTTACTTAAAATTCCCCGAAGAAAAATTCAGAAAAAATAATATTTTTTTGAGAATGGGTCAAAATCGAACCTTGACCTTCGATATATCGAAAACGAAAAACGTTATCGACGTTTGGTGTTTATTAAAAGCCGTAGAATGAAAAACCTTTTTAAACTATAATATCTTAAGATAGCGGTTGCCATAGGAAACAATGGAGTTGATCCCCGTCCCATCTATGCCTCGGGGTGGGGGGGTCATTGAAAATTGCCTCTTTAAATATCGTTCTTTCGTGTGAATGAGAATGATCCAAACCGCATCCTTTTATCTGAAGAAAAAGAAAAGTAAAGGGGAGTAGGAGTATAGGCCCGTTATCACTTTTGAATAAACCTGCATGTGTAATGTATGGGCATCCGCATAGTCAATGACTGTAGTAAATGAATCTGTAACTATTTAAGGTATAACGTCGTATTACAATCAATTTTAAGAGGGAAAGCGTTAAAGTTCACGTTAAGGTTATTCCATGGCAAACTCCCGAAAATTGTAATCCGATAGATGGCGTTACTTGTCGTTGTTGCTTACAGTGACTAGATAAACCACAGTGCGGCCATTTGCCCTCCACCCCTCAAGAGTGCACCCACTTTAGCATTGGCAGCATGGGGAGTATGATTGTTCTTGGGTTTCGGAATGAAGATTTCTCTACCCCCTGTCTGAAAAAAGTCATTAATGCCATGTATAAACCATTTTTAGGGCGGGGGGTTGCGATATTTCTTGCGAGTAACTTAGGAACACACTTCCTCCCTATGGCGCCCGTGTTAAGTTCGGTGCGCAACCGCGGGGGGTCAGTTACGGGGAATCGTTGATTTCTCTCAATTTTGCGAGCCAATATGTTTCAAATTTGACAAAAGGCCTTCAGTCGTGTCTAACTTGCGTACGAGAACCCTATGAAACCGTGAAACTACTTCTAAATGCTCAAATTTGCGATTTAAGGAATCCGACCAATCAGAAAGACGACCGAAATGGCCTTGTTGCTGACTCCGAAAGTAGCCGTTTTTTGACGGTTTTCGGCTGTTTTCTCTGAACAGACGAATAATAGACGAAAAATCGGACTGTCAGCACCTGCTTAATTTTTGCTTGATTTTTTGAGCCATAAACGGGCCAAATTGGTTCTAAAATAAAGGCGTAACTATGAAAAGAATAAAGCATGTGTAATTAGGAGTTGTATCAGTAAGTAAAGATTACAGGTTTCTGTTTCACCTGTAATCTTTACTGATACTGATACAACTCCTAATTACACATGACTTTTTCTTTGCATAGTTACGCCTTTATTTTAGAACCAATTTGGCCCGTTTATGGCTCAAAAAAGCAAGCAAAAATTTAAGCAGGTGCTGACAGTCCAATTTTTTGTCTATTATTCGTCTGTTCAGAGAAAACAGCCGAAAACCGTCAAAAAACGGATACTTTCGGAGCCAGCGACTACGACAAGTAACGTCATCTATCGGATTAAAATTTTCGGGAGTTTGCCATTGAATAACCTTAATCTGGTTCAGAGGATTCTAAAGTAAACTGTTACGAGAAATCTGATGAAAACAACCAAAAATCATAAAATTTCCTCTGTGATAGAGAAAAAGTAACAATCAATTGATTGTTACTACAAACAGTAATGGCGCAAAACTCGCTGACGTCGTAGTATAGGTCCGGCGCGTTGGAGCGGTCCAACTTAAACCATATCACTGCTGGCAGCTAAGTAACTAACAAGGGGAACGTCCCAAATGTCCGCCTCCGATTTTGATGAAATATAGCTCAAAATCTTCCTTGAGTGACGCTGATTAACACCCTGTATTTACTTTTTGCGAATGCGCCTTTAAAGTTGGAGAAAAAAAAGTTCAAAGTTCGCAGCTGAACTGCCCGAAATCGTCAGAGCGTGCCAACAGGGTAGAGAAATCGCTCACTATTCTCATAGAAAGCCTAGAGTGTGGTGGCGAAGGCACTCGACTCGTAAGCGAACGGACCCAGGTTCGAATCTCGGCCGCTCCTGCATATTTTTGCACATATTTTTCCTCCCATTATCGAGTGTTTCTCGCCGTAATATTTCTTTGATAATCTTCTCAACATTATTTTTACGTTATTTTCACGCATTCCCGTGAATAGAAAGTTCGTTTTAAGTACCTCGAAATCAAAAATTCGACGGCACTCGAGTGGGTGTTCGCGATAAATGTTACTGAAAGAAAAATTAACATCCGAATAATTTTAGAAAGGTTTTTCTAGGACCACCTTTAAAACTCACATGCATTTGAAATAGCCTCCAAAAATAATTTAAAAAATGGAGACAGCAATACAAAATTTAAAAATGATATCTTGCAAATCATAGTTATTTGAGTTCCCTAATTCGCGATTCAAAGTTCCAAAATTATTCGTAAGTTTTAGAGGGTATTTTCAGTGTTTTTCTCGAGTATTATTTATCGCGAACACCCACTCGAGTGCCGTCGAATTTTTGATTTCGAGGTACTTAAAACGAACTTTCTATTCACGGGAATGCGTGAAAATAACGTAAAAATAATGTTGAGAAGATTATCAAAGAAATATTACGGCGAGAAACACTCGATAATGGGAGGAAAAGTATACGTCCAAAATTATGTGAATTCGGCCGAGATTTGAACCTGGGTCCGCTCGTCCGCGAGACGTGTGCCTTCGCCACTACACTCCAGGCTGGCTATGAGAACGATGGACGATTTCTCTACTCTTAGCACGCTCTGACGATTTCGGACAGTTCAGCTGCGAACTTTGAACTTTTTTTCTCCAACTTTAACCCTTGTGAGCCTAAGGGGGGTAGATTTGTACCCCAGGCCGGTTTTTTTGACACCATTTTGTCAAAACTGCTCAAAATTTTTTGGGACTTCATGACATTTTAAGTTAGGATACTTAAAACACGTCCACCAAATTTTATTAATTTTTATGAATTTTTGTCGATATTATAGAAATTTAAAGTGTTGGGGAACAAATATTCCCCCCTTCGTCCTGCCAGTTTTAAGTTTGGAACCATCTATTACAGTGAATTTTACGGAAATTTTATGTAGATTAAGAATATTAAGTCAGATCATTGAAAAAAAAATTGGAAATTTATCAAAAATGGAAAAATAAGATGGTACCTCATTTCATTTTTTCCATTTTTTTTTATTTTGACATTTTTTTTAAAAGTAGGTGTAAATTTGGCAACATAGCAAAAATTTACTCAAATTTCACATAAATTACTCTCTTAGGGTACTAAGTACATAATCCATCCATTAAAGTTTCAAAATTATTGATACTGACTGTGCTGCATGAAAATATCCTTGGGGTACAAAAATACCCCCCCCCCCCTTAGTCCTTTGTGTTACCGAAATACCTTAGGCTCACAAGGGTTAAAGGCGCATTCGGAAAAAGTAAATACAGGGTGTTAATCAGCGTCACTCAAGGAAGATTTTGAGCTATATTTCATCAAAATCGGAGGCGGACACTTGGGACGTTCCCCTTGTAAGTAAAACGGTGCGTCCCGTACAAACAAGTCCGACGAAATCCACCATCCGTATCGCACACATCTGTATAGGCGCCAATAATTCGACAAGAAGCACGAATAGTCACATACACTCTTATTTGAAGGCGTTTACGCCAGGAAAGTAACTACGTGTATCATTAGCAGTGATTTGATTTCAGTTGGACCGCTAGTCAGTCAGAACTATACTATGACGTCATCAAGTTTCGCACCAAAACGAAACCTTTTCAAATCCCTCGAAATTTTCGCAACTTCGAAAGCGTTTTAGTTCTCGATTCGAATAATAAAACGGTCTGCAACAGTTCCATTGGGGTATAGGTAATTGCAAAATAATGTGTAAAGTTGAGTGCCTTCAATTTATGATGAATGCAAAAACAAGTAAGTACCGTGGTGTGGACATGTTTAACGATTCACTTAATTTGAATAACCGAGCTTCAGATATGACCAGTAATTAACTCTGTGCAGAAAGCTTTGATTATTCTCTGTGTTTATGGATGGTGGCAGAAAATTTTGCAAAGGGTGAAGATAGGGGTGGGGGGGGGGGTATTATTTCTGTGCGGATTTACTCCAGGGAGCAAACCAAATATTTTCCTACATTTTTGTGCACTTTTTTTTAGCCAATTATTCAATCAATGAAATTGACATATAAAATAGCTATAGGTACTTCAAAGGTTTCAAGAAAAGTAAGTAATCGGAATCGATTTCAAAATCGACAAATTATCGCTTTTATGGCGCAAGCTGGTATAAGTACTTTAACTCTGAAATCGCTTTAATTGAAATTCATGTTGCTAAGATTATTAGTTTGATTTTTACTTGCCTGAATGGTATAGGTAACAATAATGCACTGAATAGCGAAACAAATAAATAGGTATACGAATTAACAGATAAAAAAATGGAAATATTAATATTAATAATAAACGTTTTGAATTCTATTACTGAACATTTTTTCAGATCTTGAAATGCTTCTCTATAACATAGTTGAAATGTAGAGATTGGTATACAAAGGGTCTACGTGACACTTTTGAAAAAATCAAGACAAAGTGGTGAAACACACGCCGCTTTTAAAAGCGCGACGGCAAAGTTCGCCCCTTTTTTGAGTACTCACGGATCTTTTCGAAATATGTCTGAAACGATACCTTATGATGACCTAATACTTGGTCAAAATATTAGCTAGAGTTCTCGCATGGTCCCCGAGATATAGCCCCCCCCCCCCAAGTTCCCCCTAAAAATAGAATTTCTCGTATATATCGTAGGAATTTGCACCGATTTCCTTGAAAATTGGGATGTATGGGTATTTTTACGCGTTATTTACATTATATGGGTCAAAAATTGTTTCGGGTCAGTTTTGGGGGAGGGGGGTTTGGAAGTGGTCATTTTTTTCAATTTTGTGAGTGCTAAAAGTCGCTGAATTTGTAGTAATAGGTAAAAACTGTACACATATTTGAAAAGAACGTAAAAAAATGAAGAATTCTGATGCGATTGGTTTTTTCCGTCCGGTCGATATATCTCGAGATAATCGATCTCAAAGTTCACAAGTTGTGTTCGAGTTATGTATGTTGGATGTCTATAGAACGCAGTGGCGCGGCACCGGCTCAACTTGTTAACTTTGAGATCGATTATCTCGAGATAAATCGATCGGACGGAAAAAACCAATCACAACCAAGTTCTTCAATTTTTTACGTTCTTTTCTAATATGTGTACAGTTTTTACCTATTACTACAAATTCAGTGACTTTCAGCACACAAAAAATTGGAAAAAATTACCACTCCCAAACCCCCCCCCCCAAAACTGACCCAAAACCATTTTTGACCCCAAAAATGAAAAGAACGCGTGTAAAAATACCTCTTTATCTTAATTTTCAAGGAAATCGGAGCAAATTCCTACGAGATATACGAGTAATTTGATTTTTAGGGGGGGACTGGGGGGGGGGGCTACATCTCGGGGATTATGCGAGAACTCCAGCTAATATTTTAACAAAAAATTAGGTCATCATATGAGGTATCGTTTGAGACATGTTTCGAAAAGATCCTTGAGTACTCAAAAAAGGGGCGAAAAGCGGCTGGTTTTTGCCGTCGCTCTTGACTCTTAAAACCAGATAGTGAAATTATTTCGGCTTGTTCGATATAGTCATTGTTGCCAAATTTGGTGAGAAGTTGAAAAAATTTACACTGAACGAAAAGGGAAAACGAAGAGTTGAACTCCACTCGTGAGTCCTATAAACTCTTAACTTCGATAGCCAAAAGTTCGACGCTTTGACTTCGATGATTTTCTCAAAATCGAGATATATAGTCACTCAGACCCTTTGCATTCTCTATCAAATAAAGTCTGCGGCTTTTTCTAAACTAGGGATAAACAGGGAAAAATAGGGGTAAAAAAGGAATAAGGGAAAAAAGAGGAAAAAATAGGGGAGTTAGAGGGGGAAAAATAGGGAAAAATGGGGAAAATTGGAAGAAATAGGGAAAAAGAGGGATAAACAGGGAAAAATAGGGATAAAAAGGGAATAAGGGGAATAGGGGTGTTCTTATGGGAAATGCCGCAAGATCTGGCAACAATGGTCAAATAAGGTCGATCAATATTTTTCAGACTTACCAAAGATAGTTGATATCAGCAAGGGAAAAATCTACCGAGTCATCGAATTAAAAAATCTTCGCGAAAAAAAAAAAAAAAAAAAAAAAAAAGAAAGAAAAGCACAAAATACTATAGACAATTCAAAATTAAGCCCGCGATTAAATGAATTTCAGATGTTTGACCGTATAATAAATAACCATGTCAGAGGAACGCCTCAGAATTTGACGTAGAATGCTATAATCGAACGAGGAAAAACAGAATGGTGTTGTGGGGGAGGGGGGTTGAGGGAGGGACTCAAAAGAGTACTGAGAGAACTAGAAGGAGAAAGTGGGGTTAGGAGCAAAAAAGTGGAACGGGGAGTGGAGCGATGGACAAAATGGTGGGGGGGGGGGGGGGTTAGAAGGAAGGATAAAAAGGGAAGAGAACAAAATGGAATAAAGAGGGGGTTTTAAGCTTAAGCCAAAGGATGAGGAGGAACGCTCGAAACAAAACTGAAGAAATGAAAGACTAAAATGATGAGACCGAATGAAAGCTCAGAATTGAAAGAACTGGCAAAGGAAAGGGGGGAAGGGAAAATGGAGGGAAAAAAGGGAAAATTGGGAAAAAATAGGGAAAATTAGGGAAAATAGGGAAAAATAAGGATAAAAAAGGAATAAGGGGAAAAAGAGGGGAAAAATAGGGGAAAAGAGGGAAAATTGGGTTAAATAGGGAAAAATAGGGATAAACAGGGAAAAATAGGGATAAAAAAGGAATAAGGGAAAAAAGAGGGAGAAAAGAGGGAAAAATAGGGGAGTTAGAGGGGGGAAAGAGGGAATAAGAAGGATGAAAGAGGGATAAGCGGATGATGGCGGTCTAAAAAAAGTGTTTGAAAAAATGAGGAGCACGAGTTGATAGGTGGTGTTAACTGCGAAGATTAAAAAAGTCTAAAACAAAGATTTAAGACAATTTAAGAAAAAATGGAGTTTTTGGGCACTATATTCTCTGAGAGAAGACAGAGTCACTGGAAGGGGGGGGGGGAGGTTGAAAAGAACGAAAAGGTGGGGAAACAAGAGAAGGACGAACGGAACCGATGAGTCACCAAAAGGATCCTGCAGTTGCAGCAAATCATGCACGAGAAGAAATGGATCAAAAATCGCGAGATTTCAAGGTTAGCCGAAATAAAAAAATTCACGTTCCGGTCCAGCACAGATTAATCTTATGTAAGACGTTACGACTCGGAATCCGTATTACATTAGAACAGAAAAGGGAACGCCGATGGAGGATCCAACCGTCCGTCGGCGGATCGGATGAAAGAGAAATGCGAAGAGATGAGAGATGATGCGACTCGAAAGAAAGAGAAAAGAGTGGAGAGAGAGAGAGAAATAGAGAGAGAGAGAGAGAAGAGAGAGAGAGAGAGAGAGAGAGAGAGAGAGAGAGAGAGAGAGAGAGAGAGAGAGAGAGATAACTACACAACAGTTTTTTTTTATTTCTCTTTTTTTCTTCAGCGGTCAAGAACGGTGAAACAGAATTTGAGGGGAAGGAGGGGGGTTCCACAGAGATGGGTAGGAAGTTTACATTCATGGGGTCCCCCTCTCTCCGTTTTTGAGCCAGTGGTTCAGGGCACACGTCCTTCCCCTTTTTTTTCGATACCTCGGCTTTCGTCTAATTTCTCTCTATCTCTCTCTCTTGCTCTCGCTCTCTATTCATCGTTCTTTCTCTCATTCTCTCTGTTTCTCTTTTTCGCTTATGACTTTCATCAGTAAGCTATATATATATCGGAATAATTTACTCCATTTCTTTTTCACTTGAACTAACCTTTCCTCTCGTCCGAAAGTCCTTGAGAAAATCCGTGAGTCTGAAAGGGTTGAATACTGTGACCTTACCTCTCAGTTCGTCGTAACAACCCTCTGAATTTAGTCCTGTTCGCCTTCGAAACTTCTCCCCGTTCGTAAAGCCCAAATTTCCAAAGTACATTCGTTGTGTTTCGACCCGTGAGACAGATAGTCTGGCTTTTGTGCTTGCATTCATTTTTTGAAAAAAATAATTTTTAAATTAAAAAGCTATTTGCCTTTTATTTTACGGAGTTTTGTGTTACTTTTTTTTTTTTTTTTTTTTTTTTTTTTTTTTTTTTTTTAAATATATAAAAAAATTTATCTCAGTCACATTTTTTCGCGGTTTACTTTCTGAAAGAAAAGAAAGAAGACAGCTGGTTTTAAAAATTTACGCGACAGGCTAATTTTGTTGTTGTTTGAAATGGTGCTTGTCACATTCTTTTTGGTCTCATTCGTTTTAGTGTTGGCTTCAATTTATCTATTCAAATTCTACAAATCCTCTCACGAATTCAAATCCTTTTTGATCGATTCCCAGTGCAAAGTTTTGAAATTACCGCCCGGGCCGAGGCCTCTCCCCATTTTAGGGAGCATGCATTTATTCGGTAAATATGAGATACCTTTCCAATGTTTCAACGATTTGAAAGCTGTCTATGGTGATATTTTTCGGTTGACATTAGGGTCGTCTCAGTGTGTTGTGGTAAATAATTACGCTTTGACCAAGGAGGTCCTTATCACCAAAGGAGCGATCTTTGGAGGACGCCCGGATTTCATCCGCTTTCACAAAATCTTTGGAGATGACAGAAGTAACTGTAAGTTTGATTTCTTGTTCATTCCTATTGTACTATATTAAAGCACTTACTTATCGATTGTATCTCTCTTTCAGAACAGAATATTGCGGTTCATTTTACGCTAACGCTGCTTTTTGATCGTTCCCTAAGCACTGTTGCTATCAAACCTGACAATTTACATTTATTTTATTCATGGTCATTTTCTGTCACATTTTCTACTTTGAAGGGAAATTTCATAACCAATTTCGGTATTTTTTTTACCACTTCTAAGTCTTAGGGGGGGGGGGGGTTTCCGTAAAACTTTATTTTTTTTTTTAAATTAAATTTTGGGACTTCACGGCATTCGAGGTACTACAACTGACCTTCTTATAATTAATTTTCACATTTCTTGAGCATCAATGATTGTAGATGTTTCTGGGCTTTGAGTGCTCATAAAATTATGATATAGCCTTTTAAGGCTCATTAGGCGTTCTGTATATATGTAGATTAAAACCGGTTCAATATAATGCTTCTTTAGAAAATGTTGTCTTTTGAGGATCAGGGGTTCGATTCTTCATATTTTAAATCGAAAGTATCAGGAAGAAGTAAACAAAACTACTTAAACGAAATTTTCCCAATCTGTTGCATTTTTCTTTGGAATTTATAATTTTTTTGAAAAATAGTCGTAAACATCTAAAAATAGGAAACCCGCGATGGGAAATTATGTTGAAACATTCCGTAAGATGCACTTAATCACTTAAGATACTAAAGGTTTTTTTTAAAAAACAAAAAACAAAAAAACAAAACAAAAACAAAAACAAAAAAACAAAAAACCCAAGCATCTCGTGTGAAGAACTGTTTGCGGTCTTTTATTTTTGACCCCCTCTTGATGGTCTAACTTTGGTCGAATTTCATGGGCTCTCCTGCACTCCTATACAGTTTTTTGTTTGTTTGTTTTTGTTTTTTTTTTCTTGATTGCGTGAATTTCCGAAAATTCTTCAATTAAATTACTTTATTTCCAGCAATCTCTTTTGAAACTTATGACGTTCGCTCGTCAATAAGGTCATACAGCAATTAAAGTTTTGACAGTAGACAAATAAAATGCAAAAATTCCAATGCCTGCTTGATTTGTTAAAAAAATGGGGAATCTCAAAGCAGTGAAACGATCCTTTAAGACAAACGTCTTGAATTTGGCCGCCATGAGTATATTTTTCTGATGAGCAGTCCCATTATCCAATTATGTTTTTCAATTAGACCGTAAGTAAATTTTTCTGACGTTCAGTCCAATTATTCAATTGTATTGAATGAAAAAAATTGACAAAATTTTCTAAATAATTTCCTCGCCATGGCAATACATATTTCTGACTGACCTCTGCGTTTTTGGGCATGGGCGCCCGCAGCGGGGGGCAAGAGGGGGCACTTGCCCTCCCCTGGAATTCAAAAAATTCAAAATTTCACGGTAAAAAATGAAAGAAAAAAAAGAAAATGCAGTGTTAATCAAAGGAGTAATGGTTAACAAACTTCATTGTTTGTTTATTTTGTAATTTTAACTCATTTTTTGCAAGGAATAGTAGAATTAAACATTTTCCTAAGTATTTTTTTTTCGTCTGCTGTCCCTTTATCTATATCCATTATATCAAACACGTCAAAAATACATTTTTCCCTTTCCCCCTCGGGGGGGGGGGTTCCTAGACTTTCCATTGAGGTTCAAAATGTTTGCCCCCCCCCCCCTTGGAAATTTTTCTGCGGGCGCCCATGTTTTTGGGAATGAATGAATGTAACTGTATTGCGGGCAAAAGTGTCAAAACTTAGTGAAAACCTTCCACTTACCCTAGAAAGTAAGGTCAAAAAGACTTGGCGGTGTACTATGACTTTCAAAAAAGTTCCCTAGTTGAAATTTTTACTCTTTTAAAATCTTGGCAACATTTACACAATTTTGCGGCTTTGAGTGTTTAAAGCAGGGCTGCCGTTTTGCGTATAATCTATGCTATTTTTCTATTCACCGATGATTCCACCGGTTGAGAAAAGATTACACAGTTCAGTTCAGTGTATGACAGTAATGCACGAAAATACTCTGATCTGTAATCTTTCCTTAATCGGTGGAAACTCCGTTGATTAATTAAAATATCCGCAAGTTTTTTAAAGTCATCGACGACTCCACCGGTTGAGAAAAGATTACAGATGCGAGTATTTTAGTTCATTACAGTCATGCACTGAACTGGACTGTGTAATCTTTTTTCAACCGGTGGAATCATCGGTGAATTGAAAAATAGCGGCAGTCCTGGTTTAAAGACTAATCAGAGTGCCCCTCTCAGAGTACATCATGAAAAAATCAAATATCGAAAACAACAGGAAAAAACAATAAGAGTTTCGACCAGAGTACTTTGTTTTGAAAGTCATAGTATTTGACTATTCTAGCAAACGGAAAAGTTTTGAGAGTCAAGAATGCACTTGCAGCCCAGAAAGTTGCTTTGATTACACGAAAATTCGCCACACTAATCTCGAGTTCTTGTTCTTGACAGCCAAAACTATTGCGTTTGATATGGTACATACGTAGAAGGAAATCTTTACCCCCTGTCCCCCTCCCCCAGTATTTTCATCAAGTGCTGCTCGAATTCATACAGCATCTCCATAATTTAGGTTAGGTTCAGTTTGGTTCGGTTTCGTGCTACGCGTAGATTTAGGTTTCAGTTCGGCTTGGTGTAGCTGAATTTTAGGTGCTGCTTCGCGGGAATAAAGACAGCGATGGAAAGTCAAGATGGATGACCCGAAAATAAAATGGAAAAGCATTTGCAAAAGCTACTTTTGTCCAGAAGTTTTGGATGTCTAGAAGTTTTGACTTTGATCTTGTCTCCCTCCTCAATTACGCGGCGTCTTTCAAAATTCGCGACCCAGAATCTGACGCCCCACGATTTACTTTTTTCATTTCAGTATCGAAAATATAAAAAGTTTTGTGGCCCTAAATTGGCTTTTTTTTGAATAAGCCATTACACTATAGCCTTACTATGTATTAATTAGTTTTGCACTTTTCCTCCTTTAACGACAAAACAACCACCCTAAACTTAACAAGTTTAGTTGTTAACATTATCATTACGGACCTCCGTACGGCGCAATATGACCTGAGATTGGAAAAAAGTGGCCAAAATCAGTGGAAAAAAGCCATAAATAATCATCGTTTTTTACTTCCTTAGCTTAATTTGAAACTTTCAAGTGACATTTCTAGATTTAACTCTTCACTGCGCATAGCGTTCCTCCTGGGAACAATCCCTGGTAAAAATGTTCCATGAACTCTGTTCCAATTTTCCATGTGGACATGGAAATCGCCTTGATTTCCATGTAAATTAGGTTGATTTCCATGTGAATTTACACGGAAATCACAGTGATTTCCATATCCACATGGAAAATTGGAACAGAGTTCATGGAACATTTTTACTAGGTTAATTACCTTATTACCCACTAGCAGCCAGTATAATCTAAAGACGTTGCTGCGCGTTGGGTCACTTACGGCACATGTAAGAGCATTGAAAAATAGTTCACAGTCCCGAAAGCAGAGAGCGCTACGTATGAGATTTCATATTAAATCATGAAAAATCAGGTCAACGGCAAAATTGTCACTTGAATCAAAAAACGTTTTTTCATTATAATGACTGTCAATTAATTTTCGGTAATCGTTTTAAAATTCCTTTCAACAATTTCTTTTTTTCACCAAAAAAAAGCAACTTTTAATTGAAAAAGAATATAAAAATCTCGTCTTCTTGTATGCGTTTCAGCATGTTAAAAAAATGACGGAAAATTACATTTTTGAGCATATAGATAAAAAAATAACACAATGATTTTTTTTACTATTTTTCCCACTATTAGGGTGACTAGATGAATTGAAAAATTCATGTTTTGTCAAAAAAGAAAAAATTGCGCAGTGAAGGGTTAAAATAATTGTTAAGTGTTCTCTGTCGGTCTTTGAAGTTCACAAATGATAATTTGACGAGAAATTTGCTTTTGAGGCCAATTTTTCGCTATCTCAGACCATAGTGCGGCGTACACTGTACAGGTCGGTGGCTTCGTGGAAAAATAGCAATCAATCTATATCGTGAATCCGATGCAGAGGCGCTGCGTAGCCAGGAATTTTTTAGGGTGGGGACCCGGGTTCCGAAAGTGTCAAAATGTGGACAAATTTCTCTGCACAAAAAGTTGTATTGGTTTTGGGGATAAAAATTGATGTCAATATAGGGAAGGTGGAAGTCCAGAGCTACGCCACTTATCCGATGCATTTTCATGAAATTTTCGAAGCATTCGAATTTTCTTCGGGATCATGAATTCTGAATGACCGTCCGGATCGAAATTGTAATCCATCTTTTTCGCCGCCGCTCGCTTCAAAGTGTGAGTGAAGAGATGCTACTCGTGAATTAATGAAATCTCTGAGTCAGCGTCTGATGCTGCTTTTTCACATCTTTCATTAATTCATTGAAAAGATTCCGACTCAACCCTTGCCCGCCGACCCGCGCCATGGAGTCTACCAAGTCTGTCTTGCAGAGAGACTGATAGTGACCTTGCAAAATTTGACATGACAATTTTATTAATGAATGGAAAATGCTCCGTCCAAGAAAATGATACCACCGCATCCTTAAAAACGATTAGAACCGTATTTAAACACTTACTGTCGTATACACGACTTTTCCTCGAAACTTCCTTGACTTGAAAGGAGCCTTATGAAATACACGGAGGATAAATAGAAAGATGAGGATCAAATGAAGGAAGATCAAAGGTGAATTTGCAGTAGCGGCTCGTGAAATGCGATATATCGATGTCCACTCCATTGAAAACTATAGAAAAGTATCGATCGTCAGGGGGTGCAATTGAACCTTCAATAAATTGATACTTCTCTATAGTTTTCAATGGAGTGGACATCGATACATCGCATTTCACGAGCCGCCCACTGTGAATTTGGTAAATGGTGATTTGTGAAACAGCGAATTACGGAACAGGAACAGAACAGTACATGACAGTGTGAAAAAGTTAAATTGGTACGAGTGGAATATGTTAAGAATAAAGTTAAAAAAAAAAAAAAAAAAAAAAAAAAAAAAAAAAAAAATCAAGATTTGAAGGAAATCTGAAGGTTAGTCCAGGCTAGAAATTTCCTCCCAAATCTCAACATTTTCCATCCACATAATATTTAATTTCCTCAATAAATGTCCATTCCATTTGTACCAATTTAAACTTTTTCTCGATGTATTCCATCAGTTTCATAATCCAAAATTTCACAATTTCTCATTTACCGAATTTGCCCTAAATCTTCATCCAGTTCTTTCTCTCTTTCAATTCATTTTCCGAGTATTTCAAAATGTACTTTTCAAGTCGATGTTTAAAATTTGACCCGACTTAATTCATCCTATTTTTTGTGTGCCCCACCTATGCATCTCCAATCGACGGTGGAATGACACGCAATCTGGAAGCGTTGAGTTTTGCCGATAGAAACCCATGCAATAAGTCGAATTAGAGGGTGCTCATTGAACACCGAATAATTCGATATTTTTCATATGTTTACCTAAACGGACTGGACGCGACACGACGCTGCCAGCCAGACTGCATACATAATTTAGTCATAAATTGAGGTCATCTCCGGTGTGCCCTTTTCCCGGAGTCATTTACCACCTCAATTAGTAAGACAAATTGTATTGAAAACGCAGAGAGTTACAGATATTTTAGTTGGGAAAAGTCTTACTAAATCCAAGGGGTGTTTTGACGATGGCGGGGGAAAAAATAGACAAAATTCTGGAGATGGATAAAGATGGGGCATCGACGACTCCACCGCGGTTGAGAAAAGATTACAGATGCGAGTATTTTTGTACATTACAGGCATACACTGAACCGAACTGTGTAATCTTTTATCAAACCGGTGGAATTATCGGTGAATTGAAAAATGCAATCAATGGGGCAGTTGCAAGGGTCTGAAATGTTGTGTTTTTTGTAAAGAATATGATAATATTTGATGAGCTGAGAACAATGGTGCCTTCGGTTTTTTCCTAAAAGTCCCGGTTTCGGAGATACACGCGTGTAAAGTTGTAAAAAATCGTGGGTGTAGTGACGTCACTACGCGGAATCCCCATTTAAAATAATGTATTTCGGGCCAAAATCTCATCTCCAGAACAATGGTACTTGAGGAGAAACCAAAGGCATCTTTGCTCTCAGCGCATCAAGTACTTTCATTTTCTTTATAAAAAAACACAACATTTCAGACCCTTGCAACTGCCCCATTGATGAAGCATGAGCTATTAGTGAGTTTTTGTCATTCAAAATAGTTGCAGTGTTGATAAATGTTAACAAACGATGCGACGCTGAAAAACTGACAGCAACGAAGCTGCAGTTTCCCAGCGGCCTGCGGCACAGTGGAACAAGTCATTGGAGGGTTCGGACATGGAATAATTGAATAAAATTGCAAATTTGAAGAATTTTAAAAATTAAAAAACAAATTGTTGTGGGTGGTTCTTGAAGAAAATTTTACAATACAACCAATAAAACTACTTTTAAACTTGTATGTTGCGTATTTACAAAGATTTACGTATTTACAATGATTTACGTAATTACAGTTTTACACTTTGCATATTTTCTTGAAAAAAACCATGTTGTTTGACTCATTTGTACGTTCTGAAATGAATGATTTCACACATTTTGAAGTTATCTTGCTATTTAATCAGGGCTGCCGTTTTGCGTATAATCAATGCTATTCTTCTATTCACCGATGATTTCACCGGTTGAGAGAAGATTACACAGTTCAGTTCAGAGTATTACTGTAATAAACTAAAATACTCGCATCTGTAATCTTTTCTCAACCGGTGGAGTCGTCGATGACTTTAAAAAACTTGCGGATATTTTAATTAATCAACGGAGTTTCCATCGATTAAGGAAAGATTATAGATCAGAGTATTTTCGTGCATCACAGTCATGAACTGAACTGAACTGTGTAATCTTTTCTCAACCGGTGGAATCATCGGTGAATAGAAAAATAGAATTGATTATACGGAAAACAGCAGCCCTGCGGTTTTAATGTTCATAATCCTGATTTTTATTCGTAAAATCATGTCCGGGTAAATCCATGTTTTGAACCACTGTGCGGCGAGGCGGCATGTCTGCTACCTTCGTCGCGATTGAGATTAAGGGTCAGAATTAATATTTATGGGCTTATAACGATAGCATTTGAAGATTCTAAAAGTATTTCAGAGACTTTGCATCTCTGATTCATATCTGCGGTAAAATACCATCCATTCATGCTAGACATTCAGTGCGTCTCCGAAAAAAGGGCGCATTTATATGAAACACTTTTTTGAAACCCTCAAAAAAGCCACTTTGTCTATGATCATTTTTAAAAAAAGAAACAATCAGGCATTTTTAAGATTGAGAGGCATACCATGTCAGGTGCAAAAATCAAAGTCGAAATTGGTTACTATATAGTATACTATTATGCTTTACTATATACTGGATTATAATCCATTTTCTAGTTTGAAACAATGTAAAACCCTTTCATACCTAGTGTAAAGTTCAATGTTCATCTGAATAATATAGAATCTTACAGAGGAAATAAAAATAAAAACCAAAAAAACAAAAAACAAAAAACAAAACAAAAAAAAAAAAAATAACAAACAATATGTGTTTATCGTATTACATGAGAAAATTGTGCCCAGATCAGCTAAGATGGGCAAAAATC
This sequence comes from Trialeurodes vaporariorum, assembly GCA_011764245.1. Lineage (NCBI taxonomy): Eukaryota > Metazoa > Arthropoda > Insecta > Hemiptera > Aleyrodidae > Trialeurodes > Trialeurodes vaporariorum. Next base: position 60,580,099 of record VMOF01000035.1, on the reverse strand, counting down.
CGTTCCTGAACAAGAAGTATTTTCAGGTTTGAAAGGGTTAGATGCTGCGATTTCCCAAAATCTAACATTTGACAAAATGTGGCCTTTTTCCGAAGACGGCCTTAATAATGGGTCTGTTACTGTTACAAACTTTTGCTACAGCGTTATGGCAGGGTGGATTTCTTTGCAAAAATCGCAAGAGAATCACATTGATGGAAAGTCTCAAAATCTACTCATATGAACTGAATATATATACCTGTAACCAAATTCAAAAATGGCGGTCGAATGATCATTGATCGGGTCACAATGGGGGAGTCCCGTCTGATCGCAACTTTCTGTGCTGGGAAAAGTGATTCATCAAAGAGAAAGCTGCAATTAGATGGGACTCTCTCATTGTCACCCGATCATTCGACTGCCATCTTTGAATTTTGTTGAATACACTATAATGGGGCTATTGCACACTTTTGCTATAAGCGATTTAATAGTCGATTATGGCGTAAAAACCTCAAAAAATAACGATGGCGGCACTAAAAACTTCCAAAATCCACGCCTTAACTCAATGAAAGCAGTTATTTGCGCGAGCGTAATGGTGGCCGAAGGCACTAACAATGGGAGATTCCTATCTTAATTTCGTCACTCTTTCTATGCTGACAAGGATGATTCACAGAGTAATTAGTCATCAGAGTGATGATCCACATCCGATGAATGGTACCGCAACACCAAGTGACACCGGTGTCAAATGAAAGTAGTCTCTAATTGGTCACATCTTGATGGAGTTTCAGAATTGTTAGATGGGAATCTCCCATTGTTAGTGCCTTCGGCCACCATTACGCTCGCGCAAATAACTGCGTTTATTGAGTTTAGGAGTGGATTTTGGAAGTTTTTAGTGCCGCCATCGTTATTTTTTGAGGTTTTTACGCCATAATCGACTATTAAATCGCTAAAAGCAAAAGTGTGCAATAGCCCCATTAAGTTTGTGAGTGGATTTTGGAGCTGTCTGCTCGTTCCAACGTTATTTTCAAGCGATTTCACCCAAGAAAGGGGCTGTTACCCACTTTTGCTATTAGCGATTTAACAGTCGATTCTGCTGTAAAAACCTCGAAAATAACAATGGCAGCACTAAAAACTTCCAAAATCCACTCTTAAACTCAATAAACGCTTTTATTTCTGAGGGCGTAATGGTGGCCGAGGGCAGTAACAATGGGATATTCCTATCTTAATTTCGTCACTCTTTCCATGCTGACAAGGATGATTCACAGAGTAATTTGTCATCAGAGTGATGATCCACATCGGATGAATGGTACAGTGACACCGGTGTCAAATGAAAGTCGTCTCTTATTGGTCACTTCTTGATGGAGTTACAGTATTGTTAGATGGGAGTCTCCCATTGTTACTACCCTTGGCCACAGCCACCATTACGCCCGCGCAAATAAAAGCGTTTATCGAGTTTCGAGTTGCGTATTTCGGAAGTTTTTAGTGCGCTGCCATCATTATTTTTGGAGGTTTTTACACCAGAATCGACTATTAAATCGCTTACAGCAAAAAAGTGCAACAGCCCCATTGACCCTTCCCATTATGCTGTAGCAAAAATTTGCAACATACTCCTATTAAAACGGGATTTCTTTCGCATCACAATAGTTGTATCGAATATATATTTGATAGATTCATGACTAAACTGAGTGTCTAAACTAGTGTTATTGAACCCGTAATGTAATGGGGCAGTTGCAAGGGTTTGAAATGTTGTTTTTGTTTTTTTTTTTTTTTTTAAAGAAAATAAAAGTACTTGATGAGCTGAGGACAAAGATGCCTTTGGTTTCTAATTAAGTCCCATTCTTCCGGAGATGCAATTTTGGCCCAAAATACATTGCGTTAAATGGGAACTCCGCGTGGTGACGTCACTACGCACACGATTTTTTACAACTTACACGTGTGTCGGTGTGTATCTCCAAAACCGGGACACTTAGAAATGAAACCAAAGGCACCACTGTTCTCATCAGCTCATCAAGTACTATCATTATCTTTATAAAAAAATAAAAATAAAACATTTCAGACCCTTGCAACTGCAATCGTTTCAAACTAATGATTATCTAAAAGTAGATTCATTGTGCAATGGAAGAATAGAAGAGAGCCAAAAATGACAAAATCAAACAAAAAATTAAGTAAAAAAAAAAAAAAAAAAAAAAAAAAAAAAAAAAAAAAATACTCTCATCCTCCTCCTCAAACTCACAAGTATATGTTTCAAGCATCACTATGCAAGCGTATCGATATCTAAGTCAAAAATTAGAACGTGGGAACGCTTTCGCGTTGAGGTCGAAAAATTTTGTCAAGAAAGCATTTTACAATTTTTCTTTTACTATTTCTCTCTGATTCTTTTTGAGTCAAAGAAAACAAAGATTAAGTCATGTGTGCTCCTTACGTTTTAAACGCTTGTTGAGTGGAATCGCTTAGAAACTATTAAATGATTTGGAACAGTTGGAACAGGTGGAACCGAAACCTTTTTTTTTTTTTTTCTAATTCACCTCTCCTCCCTTCCGCGGACCAATCAATTCGGTAACACGAGCGACGTATCATGAATGGGTTTGATCCGGATGACATCAGTAGCGCATCGAGAGTTTCTTCATCTCTCTCTTTTCTCCATTAAGTAACGTATGTTAGACAAGGATGGACAAGGGGATAAAACCCCCTCCTTCTGTCCTTTTCCTACTCATACATTCAAATGGGAAATGAGTGAGATGGAAGATATCCTGGTTGCGCCAGTGGATGACATCACTACTAACTCATACTCCTCCATTCTTGGAATCGTATACGAGTAAAATGCTTAGTCCACTCTAATATAATCCGCTCCGGCAGCAATGAATAAGAAATACCTGTTGGTATAATTACCATATTTAACTTGTATACGGCTATAGGTGGCTGTGTTTATCATTCAATACTTTTTGTTTATTTCAATTTCGCAATGAAATGATGCGTGTGGGCCAAAGACAAAAAGAAAACAAGTTTGTATTTACTTTTCTAGAAAATCTAATTTGCGCATGTGATTAATTCATGCGCAATTAAATATTTAGCACGTTAAACAAATTCGGTTCATTTCTACGACGCCTTTCCTCATTTTTGTTTTCGATATTTTGTCGGACACAGGAACCCCCCCCCCCCCACACTCTAATTTTGTAATTTATTTCCATGTTCGTCAGCGCAGTGGCGATGGCGTCACGTGCAATTTGCTCTGAAAATAAACTACACGGAAAAAAAACTATACGGTGAAAATAACCATACGGATACCTGATTTTGGCACCTGCTAGATGTTATGGTAATGTTAACCAGAAGTATACTATGTTTTGACTAGGTACTAGGTGATGTTACCTGATTGCATGTCGAATTTACTTAAAGTATCGGTAAATGTACCATACTTCTGGTCAAGTTTACCATAACATCTAGCAAGGTGCCAAAATCAGGTATCCGTATGGTTATTTTCACTGATCTTTTTTTTCCGTGTAGATTACCAGAAGTTTAACGATTATGTGAACCTAAGTAATAAAAGATGGTTTAATTACCAAATTTCTAGTGTCCATACCATAATTCTTGAAAATATCGAGGAAATTCTATAGTTCTAAAACCATATTCTGGTATTGACACCATAATTTTCTGGTCAAGTACTAGACTTTCTGTGGCTCACACATCGTTACGCTTCTCTGGTAATATTACTAGAATTTAGGAATTATTTTTTTCAGTGTGACGACCTACAGTTCGTACATGTAAATGTATAAAAAAGTCGACCTATTGGAAATACGCACAGTAAACGCTGTCGAATCGATATGTTGCATGGGTTTTAATAGAAGAAATGCAGCGTACTTGACGCCACGAAATGCCGTGGGAAATTTTGCTATTACTCATCTATGAGGAGCCCCATTAGATATTTGGTGACCGTTCCTTGCGAATGTCACACAGTGGGCAGAAAATGCCGATTTGACGGTTAAAAATCAGAAAGTTAAAATTGCTTAAACTTATCAATCAAAAGATTCTAGGACTAAATTTTACTTACTTGAACCATTTCGAACTGGAACGATTCCAGCTGGAAACTTTTTTCAGATAATCTAAAATAAGCTCGGTTTCAAGATTATATTTTTTTAAGACGATTCTAACATGCTGATTTTGACCGTCAACTTTCAAATTTCCACCCACAGAGCACCTCCAATTGATAAACAAACATGGTGCACGCAGGTAAATATACACAAAACACTCGGTGAGCGAAGGCGTAAAGATACGTGCGAATATACTTGAAACCGCGGAATTTCAGAGCAAAGAGAGCCATGAGATTAATTCGTGCGAGCAGTGTGGGGGAAAAAGATAATACTCTTCAGTTTATGTTTTGTTTTTCCTTCTGAAGGCGGAAGGTCGGAATGTGATTTACCTATGATTATGCGATTTCGGATCTGGAAATTTTTCGATTTTTGGTAATTTGTCAAAATATTTAAGGCTCTCGCGCGAAGCTCAATTTTTACGCACGCAAGATCTTGTCAACACTCAGACAAACTGACTTGCGCAAGTTGAAATTCGCGTGTTTTCCTTTTTTTCGCGCGAGCTTTCAGATAAGCGATGCACCCAACGTTGTCAAGCGTAAAAAACTCATCTCTATTTTATTCATATTCGTATATACCTATCATGTATGTATTCTCAAATGAAAATACACACATTAAATGCTGCATACCTTCAAAATGTCTCCATTCTACAAATTTTTGGGCTAAATCATATGGTTCGAAGAGGCGTAGGCGGATACATAAATCTTTATTTCTCTCTCTCTCTCTCTCTCTCTCTCTCTCTCTCTCTCTCTCTCTCTCTCTCTCTCTCTCTCTCTTTCTCTCTCTTTCCTCTCATTATTCCCATTAATGCACTAGAAAAGGACAGAGATTATGTTCAAGGTGTTTAAACGGCCGGAGCGGAGGAGAGAGAAAGACACTTACGCCGCACTATGATCTATCTATGAGATGGTCAAAAAGTGGTCAAAATCAGTTAGTTATCAATTTATCATTTATAAATGTTCAAGTCAAATTTTAACTGAGAACACTTTTAACAAGTAATTTAAACCTAGAAATATCATTGGTAAGTTTTAAGTTATTGGCTTGACAGGTCGGAAATGATGATTTTTTATGCTTTTTTTTCTCACCTTATTTCGGCAGCTATTTTTTCTTTCTCAGACCACAATGAACCGCCGGTCAGTGGCGGTACGTGAAATGTGACAGCAATATAATTTTTCCATTTAAACCTACGTGGAATAATCGATTCGTGGAGCTTCCTTACTTAGAATCGATTTTTTACAAGGGTTTAAAATGCGAAACACATATATGGATGGCCAGATTAAGCACAAGCCGTTTTGAGAGAAGATTTTTCGATAGCATTTCAGTTCTCCGCAAGGATACTATTATATGTTCTAAAGAGGGCATTTGCAACCAAGGGTATGAAATTGTGTGTGTGTGTTTTTTTTTTAGAGAGAAAGTGATAGTATACTTGATGAGCTGAAAACAATGGTGCCTCTGGTTTTTTCCCAAGTGTCCTGGTTTTGGAGACACACACGTGATGCATTTTGGGCCAAAATGTAGAGGCTTCGGAGCAACGGGACTTGATTAGAAACCAAAGACATCTTCGTTCTCAGCTCATCAAGTGCTTTTATTTTCTTTATAAAAAACACAAAGTTTTAGACCCTTGCGCAGACCTGCCCCATTAACGGGAACACATCACTCAACGCACAAGGCATCCTTTAACTTACGCATCAGATGCATTGCATAGTATATTGCATATCCTGGTCATGTAATTTTTACCCATTACAACACAAAACAAACTGTTGAGCCTGCCCTCGCTCGTGAAAACATCGATGAAAACAAGCACATTTTCTCGCGACTCAAACGTTCAGCTTCAAAATTGTCGCGTCGATGAAGAGGCGAAAACAAATCAGTTTTTTGTGTGTGTAAATTTGGCAACCCTTATAGCAAAATCGTAGTAAGCGAGGTATTGATGTTTTGTCTCTCATATACGCGTGAGTGGTGTGTGTAAACCTATACATGCTAACGCCCGCCTCAGTCTTTGGCAACAGTTCCCTGTTTGTGGTATCTCGTGACGTCATTCCTGAAATTTTAGTTCAAATGGTGCTCTTTACAACTATGACCATACGGCTTACGTGTGCATTACCGTAAAAAGTGCAGGGTACGGTAGGAATTGTTATTTCTCTTTTTACAGAATTTATTTAGAAATCTTGACGAATGACGAGTTCTGTCTTTCGGTCTCCTAGATTGAACCAGAGGGGGGGGGGCACGGAACATATATCCTCTCCCCCATAAATGCCACAAATGTTGTCTTTTTCCATAGGAAGTAGCCCAAAATAGCCTTCTCCCACGCTCACCCTTCAAATTTCACATTTCACTGAGGTGTGCTCGTCCAATACCAGCTGAAAACATGCTGGATCCGCTACTGACCCATCAAAATTTGGTACCGCACGCCATTGATTACTATGCACTGATTGTAAGTACACCACTGAGTTCCAGTTCGTTTTTCGGCACAGGAGATTTTTTGTTGCGTGCGTAATTGAATCCTCTTGGCAATATCCAAGTTTGTACTCGAAAATTCGAATCAGTGAATTTTCTTACTGGGTATTATTTCGATGATTGTGCGGTCAAGATAAAATAATTCAGACATTGAATGTGCATAACTCACGTGAGCAATATAGCAGCTTAAAGAAAACACAAGCAAGCTTACCTGCATCCTGCAAAAAAAAAAAAAAAAAAAAAAAAAAAAAAAAAAAAAAAAAAATTGAATATTAAATCAAACAAATAAAGCAAAAACTTTAAAAGAAAAAATGAATATGAGATAATGAGTATTGGTATCATGAAACTTGAAAAGAAAATCATAGAATAATAGTATTAGGGGTTTTATATAGACTGTTCTACGTCCTTTTCAATTGCACGATTAATAGGCACACTTTCGATACTCGTTCAAGCAGTCTACAAGCTTTGTGATGAATCAACATTTATTTTAGCTAAACATGTATGCTATAAAGAATCGATTCCTGGGTGATTGTTTTGAACCTCAACGTAATCGATACTTTTGCATACATTCAAATGAATAAAAAGTGGTGGTTAAGTTTTCGCGAGTGGCTATAGTCCGTACAGCGCAGTCTCGTACTCACTTTACTCACTTTTCAAAACAAGTTGGTATAGATAAATATTCGTACTCCGCGGTACTTGTTATTGCCGATACCAAATATTGAAGGCGCTTGTTTGTTAAGATGTTTGCAACGGACAACTGGCGAGCGAGTCGCATAGATCTGGGCCGGATGATCTAAATCGTGACAACGGTTACGGTTTGAATGCAGTGGCGTAGCGTGCAATTTGACAACGTTGCAGTTCGCCCATTTGAAACAATGAAAAAGATCGAACTAGTGGGTGTTCGGTAACCTAACCTATTGCCTTGTTCCACTGTGTGGCGCCGCACACTGGACGAAAACGTCCTTGTGCCCGGACATGGCTGGTTTCGCGCTCCTATCTTTGTTTTTTCGAGTTGTTTTGGCTATTTTTCTTTAAAACCGACATACTTTTAACTTATTTTCTTTTTTTTTTTTTTTTTTTTTTATTTATTTTTTTTATTTTTTTTTATTTTTTTTTATTTTTTTTTCATTTTTTTTATTTTTTTCAATTTTTTTTGTGTGTTTCCCACTGGAATCACCCTATATAATGTGTTTTCCGACTGTAGAAACAGTCGCATTTTTATTTTCAGTAATGTATTTCGTGTCCGACCCTCACCCATTGACTCGCTCCAATGTGCGCCGCGTCGTGCTATTACACGATTATTTCTCGTATCCGCAGTTTTCCGCAGCTAAAAATCATTGAGGTGGTTTTTCCAAGTTGTAATAAACACTACTAGCTCAAAGTTCACATTAAATACGATTAAATAGCCTGTTGAAACTGTATTTTAATTTTTTTAAACCTTCAAATGTTAAATTTGTACAAAAACCATCACTTCATACATCTATATTTGCATGATTTTAAGAAACTATAGGTCGAAAATTATCTCCATGCAATGGTGAAAATGACTATTGTATCGGCGTTTGTTGAAAAAACTATTAACACATCTTTTTAAGGCGAAATAAAACACGAAATTTTAGCGTCAAAATTTCAAACCGCACCAAGAACCCGTTATTCGACAATGTTGAGGTAAAGTGCTGGCTCGAGGAAAAAAAAACAATGTCAGAAAAGTTACATTTGGGTTCTAAAATACTACTTTTTGTCAAAAAGTTGAGGTTTTCTGCAGATTGACTTGACCCCCCCATGTCCGAGCATAAGGGCATTTTCGTCCAGTGTACGCCGCTGCACACTAGATTCAACCCAGGCTTTTTCCGGACTTATAAAGTTGTTCTTTTTCATTTTAAAACATTTTTTACAAATTTAGTCATTTTTAACTTTGAAAAATAAAGTCTGTTTGAAGTTCAAAAGGAATCAAGTATTTTTTTGATTTTTTTTTCTAAGTCCTCGCATTTGCCAGTACTGCCTGGTGGTCATCCCAGTGACCACACTCTAAAAACCATTAAAAAATGCAGAAAAAAATCTGAAAAAATTTGACGTTCATGTTAAGGCCTAAAAGAATCCATAACAGCAAAAACAAACAAAAAATTCCATCGCGCAAAATAAATCAGGTCTGAGAGGGTTAAAGCTAATTATCTTGATCTGTATTCGTAAAATTATGTCCGGGAAATTCCTTGTCTCGAACCATTGTGTGCCTCGCGAAAAACTCTACCGGACTCGAGCAACAGACCCATTGGCCATTAGCGCTCAGAATCCAATTCCTAATTTTACGATCCAGAGGGATACTTATTTCAGAGCCAAAGAGGCTTTCAAAATATGCACACACATTCACACATGCGCGAGGTTTCGCCTCGGTCAAGGCAATCGTAGTTAGGCGGATCCCAGAATCTGTCTCTCTCTCTCTCTCTCTCTCTCTCTCTCTCTCTCTCTCTCTCTCTCTCTCTCTCTCTCTCTCTCTCTCTCTCTCTCTCTCTCTCTCTCTCTCTCTCTCTCTCTCTTTCTCTCTCTCTCTTCGACCATTTGAACGCGTGAGTTCGAGAAAGATACAGGGAGGGGGGAGTCACGTGACTGCCCTTTATCTCTGTCCTTTTCTATACGGAACACGCGCACATTCAAAGAGGCGAAAGAGGCGAAAGAGGCGAAAGAGAGAGAGAGAGAGAGAGAGAGAGAGAGAGAGAGAGAGAGAGAGAGAGAGAGAGAGAGAAAGAGAGAGAGAGAGAGAGAGAGAGAGAGAGAGAGAGAGAGAGAGAGAGAGAGAGAGAGAGAGAAAGACCGAGGATTCCAGCGGATCCGCCAGCGATTCTGCGGCTTTCGCGAGCCTCTACCTCTCGTCCTCTCGTTGAAATCTCGATTGGAGGTCAAGGGCAAAAAATACGACGCCGGAAATCACAGCAAGACGTAGGGGAGTGGTTTGGCGGGGGGGGGGGCGTCGCGACGGAGAGGGATGGAGATTTGTTTCGTTCGAGGAACCGTTATCGTGAATACCAACGCGTATCCTCAGCCTCTTCGAAATAAAAGAAATAGAGAAAGAGAATAAAGAGAGAGAGATAAAGAGAGAGAGAGAGAGAGTGAGAGGGGGAGGAGGAAGAAAGAAAGAAAAAGGAATATCGCGCGCATCTTTCCTTCTTATTTTCTATGCAGTTCAGTTTCATCACCCGCCCGTCCAATGGAAAGTTGTCGGCCGACCCACAGAGATACGAATCCTAGGTTTCTGTAGATCAAAATTGCGGTTCGTAAATTGCGGTGTATCGAGGCCCGCCTCCTCCATATTTTACCTTAACACTAGAACGCCCGGACTTTTGCTCCTCCCTAGAACGCCCAGCGTCCCAAAATTGGGACAGTGCCGTAAAGTGCAGACTTTTGTTATACATGACATCGATCAAACTGTTATTTGGGCTTATAAGCATTATAAGAGAAATTTGACAAAATTTTCTCTTCGGTATTAGTATTTTTTTTGCCTATACAGGCAAATGAAGGGACATAAATGGTCTTTTGCCATAAATTTTCGACCAATTTTCAATAATTCGCTGCACCCTTGAAATTGGTCCAAATTTAGGTAACTATGAATACAAAATGCTCTACTAAACAAGCACTATTAGGAAAAAAAAAATAAATCAAGCCCCGAAATTTGGTACAAAATTGACTTTTAAGCCCCTGAAGAATTTTAAATTTTCCAAAAAATTCTGGAACGGCAATTTCCACGGGAGCTCTCCTTACATCAAGAAGTGAACGATAAATCATTACCGGCGTCTCCTTGGAGGCCTCTAAGCCCTGAAACCCCTATAAACTGTAATCTAAACTCAAAATATTGATCGTTTATAATGACGAGATGCTAAATCGATGGATGATCAATTTTTAGGGTTTGGATGACAGTTTTTAGGCTTTTGAGGCTCTCAGGTAGGGAGAGGAGCTCCCTCTAATTATGCAAAAACTGTTTGTCACAGCTACGGACATTATTGAGGATTATGGCTATCCTTATCACTGCCTTGAATCAGCAAAGACAACAGTTTGTCCCAAAATTGGGACATGGGCGTTATAGGTAGAACCGCTTTTTTCTTATATAGGAATGGGCGGGTTTCGACGAAACTTGGTGGTCAGGGGGTACCGCTTAAATGATGAAAAGTCAGAAAATTTCAGAAACCTAAGTCGAATTGGAGGCTTGTGAGACCAAATGGAATTTTTGTTTGTCCCAAAAATGGGACGTTGGGCGTTCTAGTGTTAAAGAAAGGTATCGATCCAAGGGCTGTTTGATAAGTCAGTCATATGAAAAGTATAGCCACATTGTTGAGCGTTAAAAAAATAAAGTATCAAAAGTGGCTTTAGATCCACTTTTCAAACTTTCGGAAAAAAAGCAAAGAACTGTGATTTCTTTCTGGCAACATGGTCGTTCTTCGACTCATGGCTCAAATAAAAACTACTGGCATAAGAATAATAAGGTCTGAAATTTTCAAGGACCTGAATTCAAAAGATGGGTTTTTTTTTGTTTTTTTTTAATATGTAATGGACGAAGCTACTCTTGGTCCTGACTAAAAGATTTTGATCCCCACTTTAGATGGATCATGAATAATGATACATCTCAGAAACTGCTAGAATAAAATATTTTCCCAGTCGAAGAACTTGAGAGAGCTTCACTTAAAGACGCTTGGTAATTACTGAAAAAAGCTTGAAAGATATACAGATATGCAAAGTCAATAACCCGGACAGCGAGTTGTAGTTAAACCAAAATTTCATGATCAAGTTCATCTGATGAGCCTCAAAGCAGTGTAGAAAATGAATTTTCGAGTTCCCCCCCCTTTTTTTTTTTAAACAAAATGTCTTGATTTTTTTCGTGTTGACTCACTGTGCGTCGCAAGGACGGCGCGTGCTAATTGGCAACAACGCAGTTTTTCCATTTAAACTCACAAAAAGTATCGGTTCAATAGTAAGACGCTGTGTCTCACCTAGAATCGATATTTTGCATAGGTTTAAATGGCAAAACAGTAAGGTTGCCAGATAGCATGAGCTACTACTACTGTGCGGCCGCTGTCAGGTTATTATGTTCGTCTGCTATCCCACGTATTATGTAAACTAAGTGTAAGGGCTCTTCAGAGGTTGCGCGATTGGCTTTAGTCTTCTCTCGGTTTTATGCTCTGTTCGCGCACTGTTATGCAAAATGGTTTATTGAAACTCTCTGACTAGATGCACGTAGTATACAATCAATTACAAGTGTGCTTTCTAATAGAAATGAAGCAAGCCTTTGCGAGAAATCATAATTGAGGAGGTGGCTGCAATAACAGTACATTAGACACGGGGTATGCTCGTTTTGAGTAACTGACTTTGTAAAATTGTGTTGATTTCTTTGGAGGTGCTTTATCTTTGGTTTTATGTGGATACCTGGCCAGAGTATGCAACACGCAACACACCTACGATCGTATACGTGTTAAATTGGATGCTGCGTATTTCTTATTGCATACCCTGGCTAGGTATCTTTGTCCCCCGCTAGAGTACACGCAAGAAGTCCCTTCAATGAGAATAAAACCAAAAGAAAAATGACAAAAAAACGAACCAACGACGACTTGAGCAATAAATAAAACAGAAACGGGTATAATGCTGGAATACAGCCTAAATTGGCGAGGACGTTTCGGCTCAAGTCATAGCAATTTTCAACTAAAAAAAAAAATAAAAAAAAATAAAAAAATAAATAAAATAAAAAAAAAAAAAAATAAAGAAAAGGCGGAAAATTTTAAAGAAAATTTTAAAAGGCGGAGAGAGCCACTCACACACATGTTTTCAGGCCCGTCACATCTTACTACCGGGCCCCGGTACTAATTGAGGACTTTTCCGGAAGAAGGGCCCATAAAACAAGAGGTATGCTCTTCAGCTAAAAACCTCCATTTACTCACAATGCACAATTCTCAGGAAGAGCACACCCATTCTTTCATGGGCCCTTCTTCCGTAAAAGTCCTCAATTGAGGACTTTTCCGGAAGAAGGGCCCATAAAACAAGAGGTATGCTCTTCAGCTAAAAACCTCCATTTACTCACAATGCACAATTCTCAGGAAGAGCACACCCATTGTTTCATGGCCCCTTCTTCCGGAAAAGTCCTCAATTAGGCTTCCAATCCCTCTTTTCAGGTAGGCGGGAAGGGAGGCTCCCGTCCATCCCCTCATCCCCAGCAACTCCGATAGCTCCGACTTGCTGATTTTACAGTCTGCTATATCAAGTACGGTAAATTTTACCATCATATGGCAAATGCAACGTACCTTGTGGTAAATTAAGATAACCTGTTGGTACATTTCACCACAAGGTACGTTGCATAATGCATTTACTAGGTGATGGTAAAATTTACCATACTTGATAGCAAACTCCAAAATCAGCTATGCAGATGGTAAATTCTACCATCCCCCCCCCCCGTGAAAAACGTTATCTCGGCTGATCGGAGTAAGAAAACATGCTCTATTTCGAAGATAAAAAAAAAAAAAAAAAAAAAAAAAAAAAAAAAATCGGCTCGCCGGGCCCCGGAGGCCCGGACGCCGGACTCATGGGTCCAGTGTCCCCCCGCATGTGACGGGCCTGTATGTTTTGTGTGGCTCTCTCCGCCTTTTGAAATTTGTTTTTTTTTTTTTTTTTTTTTTTTAATTGAAAATGGGTACGATTTGAGCCGAAACGTCCTCGTCAATTTAGGTTGTATTCCAGCTTTTTATACCCGTTCCTGTTTTATTTATTGTAAAACCAAAAGTTCGCTCCTCCGAAGAAATCTTCTTCTTTAACTGCGTCAATTATTCAGGACGAGCATATCCCATGTTTTATGTGCTATACTATTACAGCCACCGCCTTAATTGATGTCGCTTCCTCCCTGCAAAAAATAATACAAACCTCAAAAAGTATAGTCTCAAGTTTGTTTTTCTGCTTCTTGCACGTATCATATGTGCGTCTTTCATCCTACCCCTTCAATGAGAGCTATGTTACAATATTTTGCTACACTATAAGCGCTCTTAAAGAGTCGATTTAGATGTAAACACCTGCAAAGTAGGTATTTTTCAGCTTATGCACATTTCTCTTGTCTTTTTCAAGGCTTGGTTTCTGCTTTACTTCGGCTCTTTTCGAGGTAAGCGATTCAATCGAAGGTCCGCGTAGAGGAATCGACCCCCCCCCCCCCCCCCACCCCCACGGACCTCCATTAAAAGTTAGAAAGAGCTCCATTAAAAAAATCAACTTGAGATCCGCAAAACGGCAGCTCTGCTTCGCGCAGACGCGGCTCTGCCGCACATCCAAGAGACTACCGGTCCATCAGAGACACGCCTCCATGAAAAGTGCAAAGTTTTCAAAGATTCCCTTTTCTTTGCTGTTGCTAAGGGAAACAAGTTCCGCCGCGAAAGGGGAAGGAAAGGAAACACGCCTCTTCTCTGGCAAACTCCCCAAAGACAGACGGTCGCTCGCTTAATGCCATAAACAAACCAGTTTTGGACAGATTCCACATTTCGCATTAATTTCACGCAATATCTGCACGCATGAAATAAGTTAGCATCTTATGTACCATGAGAGGTGAGGATATGGAATAAATCAAATGCAGCCGCGCTGGCGGATCCAGGATTCTAGCCTTTCTCTCTCTTCTTCCATTAAACAGCGTGTGTAGGAAAAGGACAGATCAGGGAAAATCACGTGATTTTCGCCTCCTCTCTTACCTCTTCTAATCCACGCGTTCTAATGGGAAGAGAGAGAGAGAGAGAAAGAGAAAGAGAAAGAGAAAGAGAAGAGAGAGAGAGAGAGAGAGAGAGAGAGAGGAAAAGAGAGAGAGAGAGAAGGGGAGAGAGGGGAGAGAGAGAGAGAGAGAGAGAGAGGAGAGAGAGAGACAGAGGGAGAGAGAGAGAGAGAGAGAGAGAGAGAGAGAGAGAGAGAGGGGGACACTTTCTTGGATCCGCTTGTGTGCAGACGAGGAATATAATATGAAGATAACAAATTCAAGAGAATGAGTTAACTTGACGGGTGAGATTGTGAGCTCTCGTGTTCACACGTGAGCGTTTACTTACTTCAAACATCATCCCATGTAAGAGGGAAGGGGGGGGGGGGGGTTGCCGAAGGCTCAATGCGGCGCGGCGGAGCTCCAAGGATTCGTGCCTGCAGTCGCGTCGATGCTGCTGCATTTGCATCGGAAGATTAAAAAAAAAAACGGGGGAAAACCATCGTTTTTCTTTCTTCCCTCCCCTCCCTCCTCCCTCCTCCCTCGCTCCCTCGCTCCCTTCCTCCCTCCCTTTCTCCCTCCCTCCCTCCCTCCCTCCCTCCCTCCCACCGTTTTGTTTTATTTTATATTCAAATCAACTTAAAATTTATGGGTGCTACTCGGAGACATAATCGAAGAAGGAACCTGCATTGCCAGATCGTATGGGTTTTCTCCAGCGGCGCACGGTGACTCGTGAATTGCAATACAGGAGCCGCGGTGATGTAACCAAACGCATGTGCCAAACGTTGGGAGCATATATTTAAGGCCAAAATAAGACTTTCTCCCTGATGAGCATGGGTCCGAAAAGTCCCATTTTTGAGCTATAGCTAAAGTTTTTTTAAAAAGCTCATGGTTTTTATGGAATAGCGACCACAATAATTATGAAACAAATCTCATGAAAATAGGTGTTTCGGGGGTTTTTTTTACGTGTAAATCCATGACCTCGAAAAATTCAGAAATCAAGTCTGACTGTACTTGGCAGTTTGCAGGCAAATTTGCATTAAAAAAGCAAGAGAGAAAAGAAAAAAAGGGGAAAAAGGAAAGGAAAATGAGAAAGAAAGGAAGAAGATAGGAAAATGAAAAGAATTAAGATAAGGAAAAGTAAAAAGGAAAGGAAAATAAAAGGGCGGAACGATAAAAAAGAAACCGTATAACAGTCGACCTTCTCCTACAGTTTCACTCGACCGCATAGTTCAAAGAGAGAGAGAGAAATAAAAAGTGTCACCAATTTTGGACTTTTCAAGCCCTCCTCACCACTTGTTGACCCACGGACCGCCTGTGATGACTTTTGCTTCAAACGATTGATTAAGCAATTCTTGCATAAAAATCAGAGAAAATGATGATGAATATACTTAAAAAATCATATCACTCACAGTAAAGTGAGATTTTGAAACGTTCCATTGAGCTACGCCTTTTTATAAAAAACTCCGACGATGTATCAACCGATTAACCGGCAAGCTCTGGTGTTTCTTACAGAATTTATAGTCATAGTTCCAGAAATTTCTCCAAGTTTTCAAGCACCATCGTACAGATACCCAAAGTACCAGAAATATCCTCAGTTGACATACTGACATACCGTTGTGCTTCTTGTATTTTTTTTTTTTTTTTTTTTTTTTTTTTTTTTTTTTTTTTTTTTTTTACAGCGCAGAAGAATTTTGTTTAATTTAAATCGCTCTTTATTTATATTACTGTGCATTTTATTTAATTATTTATTTATTCGTACTTTGCTCATTGGTATGTTTGATAGTTTATTTTTGCGAATTCTGGAAATCCTGATTTCCTGAATTTTTTTCTTATCCTGAAATTATTCGAAATCAAATTTTTTTAACGCGTTTACTTTCTTTATCGACTGTTAAAGTCTCTAGATTGATTTTCTACCCAGCTCGTGTGCGAGAAGTGACAAGACAATGGAGCTCTGCAAGGTATTGCTGTGGGCAAATTAACAGTCAATTCTGATGTAAAACGCTGCAAAAGTAACGCAGAGACCAATTCAAAGATCAAAACTCACTCCTCGCAGAGAAAACTTAAGTTCAGATGTATGCACAACGTACGATTTGAACCCCAAACAAAAGATCATAATCTACGATTTAGAACAGTAAGATTGTTGCATTTGGTTTTTCAACTGTAAAGAACGTTGATTCTTACAGAATATGTCGAGATAAACACGGCGATATTAACAGAAAAGCTCTAGAATAAACACATCATCTTATATTTTACCTTGTAACGGAAAAAGTGGCCAACGTTCGAACTTTAGGGGCAGGTCGATTTTTGCAATTTTTGAAGAGTCGAAATACATATATGCTTGTATTCTGACGGAAATACGGCAACATGGGAGTTTGGACGGCTTAGCCGTAGCCAGGATATTTTCTTTCTCTCTCTTAGCCCTTTTAAATGCATTGGTTAGAAAAGGAAGGATACAGGGGACAGGGGCTGTCACGTGACTTCAGCCGCTGTTTTTGTCCTTTTCTTAACACATGCGTTCAAATTGGTTGAGAGAGAGACAGACGACATCCTGGCTACGGCAATGGTTGCGTATAGTAAGCGAGAAAAATGACATTCAATAATTGAGTGCCGTGTAGGCATTGCCATAAGGTGGAATTGAATTTCAATTCCAGTACGTTGTGCATACATTCACAAGAGGTCCATCTGAACTTAACCCGTTCAGACCTGAAATTCTTTTTGTTCAGAAACGGATTTTTGACCAATATGATTGATTATAGAGCTGTCTCCTCTCATCTAAATTGATACGCATATTGTAAAATGTTTTCCGTATAAGATTACAAATGTTATTTCAATGTCCATTGGAATGGACTCCAGGTCTGAAAGGGTTAAAATTAAAAGTGTTCTCTGCGAGTTGTGAGTTCTGAATTTTTACTTATTGGCCTGGTCGTTTTTTCGCAGAATATTTTACGTTAGTATTAATAATCTATTTGCCTTTATAGCAAAACTTTCCAAAGGCTACATTAAAAATGAGATTTGAAAATAAAAGAGTTATTAACCCTTAACTGCAGATGAGCCCAGATCTGGAACAATTACTTTGAAGCCTTATTTAAAAGTAGGGGACTTGAGTTGTACTGTCGCTGCATGGTGGGTCCCATGTGGAACAGATACTAAACGAGTAAGAATTGTCGATTTTGTCCTAGAGCGCGCAGCACAGGATAGAAAACGTGCAGAGTGGTTGAAAATAGCTTACTGAAAATCAGATAGAGATTTTCCAATTTTCATTGTTATGTTTGGGAGTAACGCAGGAATACCATATACAAAAAAAAAAAAAAAAAAAAAAAAAAAAAAAAAAAAAAAACCAACTATTGAAACTTACTAACTTATTTTTTACTACTTTAATTTTTTTTTTTTTTTTTAGCCTGAAAACTTTATTATCAGTTGCATGGATACCTAAATGCGGGTAAGGCCATATTTGGAACAGTTAATATTCAGGCTCTTTACCATTGAAATATAATGGAAAGAATTTTTTCACTATTTTTCCCTGTCTCAAGGATCAAAATTGTATTGAAAAAAAAAAAAAATTATTTTATTGAAAAAAAAAAAATCATGCAGTAAAGGGTTAACGGAAATCTGCGAAGTGTAACAGTCTTAAGGTTACAGTGATATTTCTTTTCTTCGTTTTTGAGCGGGAATATTTTATATAAAAAAGTTCGAACTTTCCGAGTCATCAGACGGTGAAAGGTGAGGTGCGGTCTAAGCGCGGGGATAAGAAATGAGACGGAGAGACGGGAGAGAAAAAAGTGAGCGAACATATTCATGAGGAGGAGGAAAATAGCGAATGAGTGAACTGACGGTGAATCCGTGGGTTGGGTCAGGTGTGCCCAGTGCCACCTTGCCACCCTTTCCCTACCGCTTGCGCTCTCATCTGGGCGGACGACGCGCGGCGCGGCGCATCGTAACTGTTCGAAGGAAATCAGTCAAGGTCACTATGCCACAGATTCCACTAGCTTTGACCTCACCAAAGTCGACCCCCTCCCCCTCCCCCTCTCCCACTACACGCACATGACAGAAGAAGCGGCCGGCCGGCCGAGCGCTGCCGCTGTTTAGTGCTCTTCACGCATATTTTCTCCTTTACTTGTACTTTCTTCCTAGTTCCTTCCTCGCAACTTGCGCCTTCTCTCTCCCTCTTTTTTTCTTGCCCCCCCCCCTTATTCAGCCATTTATTCCCGCCTCTCATTCTCTCTCTCTCTCTCTCTCGCTCTCTTTCTCTCTCTCTCTCTCTCTCTCTCTCTTTCCTTTCCTCCAGCGCATATCCAGTGAATTGCATTTCGTTTTCTTTCCTTCGCATCCTCGTCCTCCGTTCTCTTTCATTCCACGGTCGTGCTTCACGTATGTATATTATATATTCCCCTTTACTTGTACTTTCTTCCTAGTTCCTTCCTCGCGTTTATTGTTCTTCTTTCTTGTGCCCTTTCTCCCTCTAATATAACACAGTACATACTTTTTTCGGTGTGTTCTCTCTCTCTCTCTCTCTCTCTCTCTCTCTCTCTCTCTCTCTCTCTCTCTCTCTCTCTCTTCTTCTCTCTCTCTCTCTCTCTCTCTCTGTCTCTCTCTCTTTCTCTTTCTCTTTCTCTTTCTCTTTCCATCTCTCTTTCTCTTTCTCTCTTTCTCTCTTTCTCTCTCTTTCCCTCCCTCCATCTCCCCCCCCCCTCTCTCTCTCTCTCTCTCTTTCTCTTTCTCTTTCGATTTCTCTTTCTCTTTCTCTCTTTCTCTCTCTTTCCCTCCCTCCATCTCCCCCTCTTTCTCTCTCTCTCTCTCTCTCTCTCTCTCTCTCTCTCTCTCTCTCTCTCTCTCTCTTTTTTTCTGTCCTCCTATACCTGCATTGAGCAAATTGCGTTTTGTTTTGTTTTCTCCCCCTCTCCTCCCCAATTCATTTTAAGCAGCAATCAGCCTCCTCCTCCTCCTTTCTCTACCCAGAGACGGACCCTCAAATGAATCCCTTCTCTCCCTTGTTTCCACCCTTTTGAACACAGGTGCTGGAAAAGGCCCAAAAGGAGTCATCACCTAACATTGGCCTCTATATCCCTCTCTGTTTATGACGCATGCGTTCAAATGGATCGAGAGGGAGAGGGAGAGAGAGAGAGAGAGAGAGAGAGAGAGAGAGAGAGAGAGATTTCTGAATCTATCTCTGCCTCGCCTCTCCGCCTTCGGTCATCTTTGATTCATCGCTTTGGCAGAAAGTTATGTTACCTGTTTGACCTTTTACATTGATTACGTGAGCTCGACGCGATGTTGCTTGATTATGATGTTGCTGTAGCACAGGAAAACGTACCTAAAGTCTTACCGGAGCAGTGTGAAAACGCTGCATTTCGTCTTTTGAAACCCATGTGAAATATCGACTCAAGGAAATGTATTCGCGCGCACCTGCAATAGCTCGATCTTTTAAGCAGGTTTACACGAACAAAATGCAACGTTGACAGATTGAGTGCGATGCCATAGACTATATTTTAGTACAGCGATACATTGTATCAAATGGGGCTCTTGCACACTTTTGCTATAAGCATATAAATAGTCCAATCTGACATAAAAATCAGCGGAAATTACTTTGCAAAAGTCTAAAATTAAGTAATGAACTCATAAAACTGCTATAACGGCAAGATTGTAATGGCGGTTCAACGCAAGTACCATGCTGTCTAATTTGTCCACTGCGAAAACGCTGAGGTATGTCTCAATTTAGTTAGGAATCTCCCATGATACCTGCGTCTCTCCGCCATTAAGCCCTTTTCTGAGAGGGTGAATTTCTTAATTAATTAGTGTACTCATATACTCATACTCATTTTTACGCAGGTTTTATGCAAGAATCAACTCTGAACCTGCATCAAAAGGTTTGCAAGAGCCCCATTCCCTTTTTTTTTTGCTTCTTTATTATTTCTGAGGCCTTTTTCCACGTAATATGGGTTTTCCTGCCTTAATATGCAATAATATAACGGACCCTCAAAAATTTGCGACCCAAGCTATACCTGCGTTTCAGGAGCAAGGGTCATATTTCTAAAAGGGTTTGGTTTTGTTTGTTTTTCGTTTTTGTTTTTTTCCCCCTAGTAAAAATTACTTCTCGCATTCCCCATTCCCCCCTTTTTTTTTGCTTCTCCATTATTTCTGAGGCCATTTTCCTCGTAATATGGGTTTGTCCGCCTCAATATTCAATAATATAACGGACTCTCCAAAATTTGCGACCCAGGCTGTACCTGCGTTTCAGGAGCAATAAGGGTCATATTTCTAAAAGGGTTTGTTTTTGTTTTTTTTTCTTTTGTTTTGTTTTGCTTTTTTTTTTTTTCCCCTAGTATAAATGACTTCTCGATATCCTGACAAAATTTCTTAAAATTTTTTTTCCAGCTTTGGCCTTTTGCGATTGGTCGTACGGCAGGAGACTCGACGGAATTTGGGCCCGAAGATTTTTTTCCCCCGAAATCGGCGTCGAAAAATTGCGATCTCCTCTACCGGGTCGGGTACGACGAGTCGCAGATACTCCTGGACGATTTGAAATCCTCCGTGAGCAGCGATGGATCCGACGTCGACCCAAAACGATGATCATGCTCGCCTGCGCCAACATGTTCACCGCTACATGTGCAGCAAGAGGTTCGTTTATGATAGAACGGATTTCCAGAAAATGGTCAAAAACTTCGACGAGATATTTGGGACGTGAACCAGGGTTATGCCGTTGATTTTTACCTTGGCTTTCTCCTTTCTACAAAGGTAAATTAATACTTTATAAAGATATTACAAAAATTGTTGTAGTGTGGCGTCACAGAAATCAACGGCTGGTAAACAATGCACTCATCAGTCGCAATCAGCCGTGACGAAACTCGCACAGCGCACTGCATACAGACTGAGATCGTCAAAAAGTGGCTCAAAATCAGAAAACAAATTTCTCATCAATCTATCATTTGTAAGCTTTATAAGACCAATTTTAATCTCAAAGAACACATTAGTAGTAAGGGCGTACGTTGAAGACAGTCCATCTAACTCTCAAATTAATATCAATTTTACCCAAAAAAACGAAAGTCTTAATTTCTTGAAAAATAAATCTTAAAATAAACCTTCACTTTTCCATTATTTTTAGACTTATTTCAAGTATTCTCCCCGTATTTTTTCATTGCGCACAAGTGTTCAGCCAAGATATAAATTTTTAAAGTTAAGATTTACCCTTTTTTTTACACATTTTCAAGTGTCAAGATTATTTTTGACCACTGAACTTATTGGTATAAAAGACTCATTTTTTCAAAAATATTCAAGTTTTTATTTTCTGCAATATGTGTGTTTGGGACTCCGGATATCCCGAAGCACCCAGAGCTTACACTCAACCCACCCACCCCCACCCATTCCCCCCCATACCCCCATACCCCCCCCCCCCCTCGGATGAGTTGAGTGTAAGCTTTAGGGAACTTGTCGTCCTCAAATCTCAATCTGTTTACCAGATTGGACAGAAGACTCTTATTATGATTAACCTACTTCACATCTATTTACATTTAATTTTTTTGGTGCTAGATAGCTTTTTATTTTTTTATTTTTAATGGTTTTTTTACATTTATACACTCATTCATTCATTCACACACACACACACACATACCACACCCAGTCCAACAGCGTGCGCACATATTTCATTGCAGGCGCCAATACAATGAAATATCGCCATTGCCGGGAATCGAACCCGGGACCGCCATGTTGCCAAGTGAGCGCGCTACCACTTGACTCTAGACGGCCGACAGATATAGATGGGAAATAAGCTGAAGTTAAGTTTGCAATTCAGTGAGAATATATCGAATATAGAGATATCGAAATTTATGCAATTATCGAAATTTATTGAGATAGTAAAATTGTATTTATCGAATATAGAGATATCGAAACTTATATGGAGATAAGGCCCATCTCGGGCTCAGTACGGAAGCGTTATCAGCGCGGACTCAGATAAGGCCCAATGACCGAGATGATCTGTTCTCATTCACTCCATTCAACCAATTCATCAAGTGCGGAACTTCTCATTTTTGCAACAAAATCAAAATTAGATGCTTGATATTTATCAATTTTATCCCAATCTACTTTATTTTTGAATGCATTTACAAAGCTCTCACTCATTATTTGGTACCGAGATGCAAGACTCCAATTAATTAAATCTTGAAATTCTTCCATTTCACTTTCTGTCAAAGTTTGATAGCGAGAAATTTCATCCCAAAAATTTCTCAACGAATGCAAGTGATTTCTGATAAACTCAACAGACAGTTTTCTTGTTTTACAGATAATTCCCCAATCCAACTCATGAGAAAAACAGTGTAAAAAATCGTCAGTTAGTCTAAAAACTCCCTATAAATGATTTCAAATAGGGCTGAGTAAAAACGTGGTGAAAATATGTGCAAATAATAAATGAAACTATAAGAAAAAGTTTGAAAAAAAGGTTGGTTAATTTAGTCAAAATACTCAACATTCTGCAAAAACGTTATTTGGTTCGATTTTATTCAAAACTGTGAATATATTTTGACGGATTGAACAACCGATAAACATCACTTTTTTTCATTTGTTTTTGTACACACTCACTGCACTACCGTATTTCATTTTTGAATACTGTGTATAAATCGCAAAAAATTGAGGCTCAAATTTATTACCTATTTATTTACTTTCATACGGTTGATTTGTTTAAAATAAAAAACAGTGTAAAAATATCAGAGAGTTTGAGTGAGGGAGATATCCGGCGTAATTTTGGATCCTAACTCATCTAAAATAAGGTTGACTCCATCTCTATAAGCACTAGGCAAATGAGTGCCAGATCCTATCAACAAACCACTTGCTAATGCAAGCATTTGTTCATGAAGTATTTTGGGAAGTACTTTGTAGGCCGAATCTATACATTCTACAAATTCCTCAACGTTGCGAGGGTAGTCTTTCCGATTGTTCAGCTTCCTAAGAAATACCTCTACTACACGACCCTTATTTTCATTGCTGTTTAGGAAGTTTGTCCAACGTTTAACCCGGCTAATTCTTGTGGTAATATTTTTTTTTGTTACTATAGTTTTAGGACCTCTAATGTATTCTTTCTCGAATTTCTCTATGCCTGCTCGAGCGACTCCTACGTACACAATGTCAGCGTAACTCCGCGTAGTGTTAAGTAAATTTTCCTGTAAACATAAATAAAATTTTAAAAAAATAGAATGAAGATATGTATAGAGAGTGTAGCACGTAATATCTGTCAAGAAAACTAGATTACATAAAATTCGATGAATATACTTACGAAAAGTCCAAGAAAAAATAGACCAAGTAAAACAGCCCAATAAAAAAGACTCTATATGACATTGCATTTTATGTGAGCAACTTATAATACATAGTGTTGAAAGATGTTACTCACGACACGACACAACCAAGCTACGTTCCTAGTTAACGTCTTTTAGTATCGTAGTAATACTTCAGTAACGTAGTATCGTCTTTCTCGAAACGTTGTCACGATACCAGTTGCGTTGGAAGAATGTTAAATAGATGTTACTCATGATACAGTCAAGATACATATAATCGGTAAACGTCTTCTCATAACGTTGTAGTCTCGTCCCCTGTAACGTAGTATCGTCATTCTCATAGCGTTGTTTTGATACTACATCATCGATCATCGTTAATGAGTAACGTTAAAGTATCGTTGTCACGATGTCACTCTATCGACTCATCGCTAATCACGTTCTAGGTAACGTTGCCGCAACGATGATTTCCTGATTGGTTACGTTCACACACAATCGTGGCAAATGATAAAACTATCAAGATTTGTCTTGAAAATGTAAACTGTTAAGCTAATCGTATTATCCAGGTATAGGAAAAATAATCTCATATCGTAAAAATGTTGAATGTATAGTATCTTATGAAATAAATAAGTAACGAACCTTTTCCAATGAAATCAGCTAGGCATTTATAACACAGAGGAGACGAATAGTCTCATAAACTGTTCTCATCCGGTGGAAAAAACGTTAATTTGACGGGTCGATACCAAGTTTCATTTATATAACATTTATTTAAATAACAAGTTTCATTCAAAGACGTTACTTATGACACATCCAAATCATGTCATTTTTTGGTTAAAAGTTCCAGCAGCATAAAAATCGTTAAAAATTCAAAAAATGTAAAACATAAAATATATAACTGATCGCTTACAATATCACGTATCTCGTTAAGTCTTCTCATGACATCGTTAACGGCAACGTCTTTGTAACGTCTTAGTAACGTGGGAACGTCTTTTTCGTAACGTTGTCACGATGTTACACGATCGACTCATCGTAAACCGCGATGACCACGTCACATCGAAATCGATCAATCATACGTTTTTCTAACGTCTTTTTAACGTTGGGTTACGTTGCTGAAACGCTACATCGTAATCGGTACGTTCAACACATCGTAAATAACGTTTTCTCGTTTACGTTGTACGATTTGGATCGTTTTGGGGTACGTTTATAAACAACCATGACGTAATAAAATTATCAAAATTCGCAACTGTGAAACGTAACACGTAACACTGTATTCTCTGGGTAGGAAAAAATTCACGTTTTCATGGACACAAAAATTGAGTTTATAACAAACTTCTTGAAAATTTATTAAATAGAAATTGTTACTTATTTTGATTTATCATAGATAACTATACCTTTGAGTTAATTGAGTTAACTTTTTAAATATTAAAAATTACTGTAAACTTATTTCAAAAAGTACATATATTTTTTATAGGAATACATTGTCGTGGCAACCACACCCTACACAGTGTTGTAAAATTTAACAGAAATACTAAAATAAAATAAATATATGTATATCGTGAAAACAGTTTGCTTGGAGAAGATGTCTGATAAATTTACTTGCAGAAAAAATCATGAGGTGTTTGTCTCCACTACACTTTTTGAACTTTTAAGAGTGATTATGAACTCGTAAATTTCTCCTTTCTTTCATTCCTTTCAAAAACAGCAATCGATCAAAATATATGAAAATTACGACTTACTATCTCTTGAGAAAGCCGATCAACTTTGCGATTGGCTCCGTTCGTAGCGTTAATTTGTTTCATGAGTTTTGTCTCATATTTGCTCTCCTGTTCCGTGAGTCTTGTCTCATATTTGCTCCTGTTCCGTAGTCTGTCTCATATTTGCTCCCCTGATCCTTCAGGTGCTGTTTAAGTAGTCTGTTTTCCGTCTTCAAAGATATTATATTATCTGTGTCACCAGTCGGTTGAGTCGATAACAGCTTGGGTCTTTGTTGCACCTTCAAGAACAAATTGAAACAAATTTTTAATTCCTAGTTTCAAAAAACAAATTAAGTTACCTATCAATTATCATACAGAATTGATAAACAAAACTCGAGGAGAGAAATTAAACAATCTGCCTCCAAGAAACAAAAGGACTCTTTGTTAAAACAGCTTCTTCCAACCTGGCATCGACTTCATTTTTGAATCGTTCTTTCTTATTTGGTTCTCCTAATAACGAGGGCATTTAGCACGTCTTCTAAATTTGTAATTATTATTTTTTAAATAAAATTAACGTCAGTTTTTATTTTCAGTTACATTTAGTGAAGTAGGTTAACTGGATATGAGTTATCAGAAAAATCTAAAAATCAAAATTTAGTTACTTTTTAGCTCAAGCATAAAATACGTTGATGTCAAACTTGTATTTTTCCTGACTCAAGGCACCTTCAGTCTAAAAGTAGGTACAGTCAAAAGTGTTTAAATAAAACTCGATTTTTTGACAACTTTTTTTAAAAAATTTCTTTTTTACAAAATGGATGGAAAAAATGTTTATACCGAAAGGAAATTTTTGAACATTCCATCTCTGAAATAAACAACCACTATAAATAAATTATGGAGTTAGAACCGTTTTCCTTGGAATAAACTTTTTTGACTCGTATTAAGTCCTTCTTATAATGGACTAAGTACAAAATTAAATAAATGAAAATAATTTTATTAGTTAAAATATTACTTACATATAAATCCGGGGGCGGCCCATATGCCATTAATAATGGCACGAGAATCACCACGGTCACAATCACACGCGGGTCCATCGCGAAGCGTATTGAATCCAAATGTCCTGGAGTTAAAACTTCGCACAATTCTCTTATTCTGGATTAGATAACAAACTGCGTACTGCTTTATCAAACATGAAATAAAGGATATCTTGTTACAATGTATTGTAATGATTTTCTATGGAACAAAAACAAGTGACTCACTCTTATCTGAACCCTGAGCGAAATTTCTCTGGATGAGAAATGTGATAGCATACTTTATTACACACATAGCATTAATGACTCATGCATTGTTTTTGATGAACTGCTACTCTTATCAATCAAAAGAAACTTATTCACATTTTCAGCTCTGTTACAATGTTTTAAGGCATGATTCAGATGTACAGTATTAAGATCATTGAAAGAACTTTTCGTACTTTTTATTAAATTCAGCGAATTTTTTTACTCTGTTGGAATTATTTTTATGATTACTAGCGTCTACAGACTGGACTGCAGATTTTTGTTGAAAATCAGTTCTATTTTCATTTTTTATATTACTCTTAGAAGTACTTTGATTTTCACAAGATTTATAAGGAACTTTATTTGCATTATGAGTAGGACCACTGCACTGTTCGGCTGTTGCATATTTGAACGTGAATTGACCTAGACAATTTCTACTCATTTCATGAGTCATACTTCTTTTATTGTATGGAATACTATGCTGTTTTAAATATTTTAAAATGGTCTTTTCAGTTATTTTATATTTTGAAGAAAAGCTTCTGACACTATTTGCCTTGAAGTTGTATTCTTTTAATATTTTGATCAACTCGTCAGGACTCATTTATTTATATAAAAATTTTACTTTATCATACTGTACCATACTTCCATACAATATTACCTTATATCAGTACCATATTACCTTACCTTACTTCACCTTACAGCACCTTACTTCACCATACAATATAAAAACATGTAATTTTAGTCTAATAAATGGAAAGTCAAATAAAAAGATATATGCCTTCTAAAGTTGAACTAGAAGGTCTGGATAGAATAATTTCAAAAAATAAAGAACTGGAGGAATTGATAAAGGATGAGGAATGTAATTTAGAGAGAATAATTCAAGCCATAGATGGTTTAAAAAATATTAACAATAATATGAAAACTATCATGAAACAGTTCTTTATAGCTCTACAACAAACAAGTATGACTTCAGATATTTACAAATATGCAAATTTTAAGAATCAAGAGTTGATTGAAACTCTACTTGAGAGGGAGGATAAATATAAGAAAATCATAAAATCTCAAGCTGAAAAATATAATGATAATTCTGGAATTGAAGAATTGAATAACGTCTTCTCAACCATAATAGTAGATGCTAAGGATAAGAAATTATCTAAGTATATGAAAAAATCCCTGAAAGATATAAAATTTCATGATGATTTTAAACCTGTATTTTCTGAACTGGGGACTAAAGAATTGACCCCAGATGAATTGAAAAAAATGAAATCAGATCCCAAAAAAGGACCTCGATTTAATAATATTCATAAAATAACAACTGTAAATGTTCCTAGTATAAATAATGATGCAACTATTATCCAACAAAATTAAATGGTTTTAAAGCGTCTATTTTAGGAAGTTTCTTCATACTTCAGTAAATGTGAAATTTCTTATTAAATTTTTTCTATATAAATAAAAGTAAAAAATGGAGTTGTCTAATAAACTCAACGCTATTTTGAAATTAGTAGAGGCTTATGATATTCGTCGTTGTTCAAAGTGTAAACAAATAAAAAAGAGAGGGAATTCAATAAAAATCAACACTGGTGTAAAGATTGTAGAAATGAAATAATGAAAAAGTATGTAGATAGTAAGAAGTTCATTGAGAAACAATGTGAATGTGGAAGGATAGTTAAATTTTTAAGTTACAATGCTCACCTGAAATCAAGTTATCATAAAACAAGACTAGAATTTATAAAAGAGAATAGTTTTGTATTAATTTCAACTCAATAATACAAAAAACTAAGAACAAGGGAAAAATATTTTTCTTTATAAAAATTTTGTCTTATAAATAATATAATAAAATTAAAATTGTCTAAACAAAAAATATGACTACAGTAAAAGATTTAAGAAAACTTGCAAAGTTAAAAAACATAAAAGGTTATAGTAGAATGAAGAAAGATCAATTATTACGTATATTGGATATTCAACCTTCTGCAAAACCCAAAACTGTTCAAGAATTGCGAAAAATTGCAAAGGAGAGAAAGATAAAAGGATATTATAAAATGAAGAAAGCAGATTTGATTGATGCTATAAGACATGTTGATAAAATTATAAATACGGCTTTTAATTTTGATGATTCTTATTTTGAACCAGAATTGCCTAATAATAACAATCATAATAATAACACTCATAATAATCCACGTCTTATTGAAATCACAGAAACTAGATCTAGGTTTATTAGAAGATATAATGCTTATTCGTGTGATTATACGGTTTCTATTAAAAGTAATGAGTTAACTGAAGAACCTTCACTGGATGAGCAAGTAGATTTAATAACAAGAGCTCTTGAAGAAATGATTGAAGTAGCTAAAAGACGTACCAACTTTAGAACAGGTGATAGAATAAATGTTGTCATCTCGAATCCTGCACTCTATTCAACTATATCAACAGGATTACAAAGAGGTAATTCAACTAATGAATTAGTACGAATACTAATGGAAAATGTATCAAGAATTTTGACTTCGAATGAAGAACTTGATTTAAGAACCTCTACTTTTAATGTAGATATAATAGCTATGCCACAGGGGGGTAAAGGTGAGAAAATCCTAAATTTAGCTCAAGCTAAACAAACGAAATCTTCAATCACTCAAATAAAGAATACAGATAATTTATGTTGCCCGAGAGCTGTAATTGTAGCTCTAACTTATCCAGCAGAAAATCCACCTATCTCGAATATATTTAATAGTGGGTTCTCAAAACTTGAGCTTACTTACATCAGAAAAGGGAGGAAGTTACAAACAGATCTAACTAATGAACTGTGTAATCAATTGGGTGACTATAAAGAGGGTGGGTTTACTTTGGACGATATTAAAAAACTGGAATCGTTATTGGATATTCAGATTAATGTTGTTTGTGCAGAAAATTTGAACTCTGTTATTTATAAAGGGCCTGAAAAAGATATAAAGGTATATTTGTACAAACAATGTAATCATTTTGATGTAATTTCCTCAATGGCAGGATTTCTTGGCTCGAGTTATTTTTGTAAGAAGTGTAATAAACCTTATGATCACACAGAGAAGCATTCTTGCAAACAAGTGAAAAGAAAGTGTATATTATGTCTTCAGGAAGAGCATTTAGAATCAACAAAGAAGAGAATATTCTGTAATGATTGTAACAGGTACTGTTTCAATCAGGATTGTCTTGATAATCATCAGGAAGTGTGTAAAACTGTATTCAAATGCTTGGATTGTAATAAAATCTGTTCGGTTTCTGAAACCCATAATTGTGGAATTGAAAAATGTCGAAACTGTTTTAAAGAAGTAGAAATAAAAAATCATAAATGTTATATGCAATGGAAAAGACAAAAGGGTGGAAAATGTCAGAGTGAAATCTGTTTATGCAAAGGAAATCTTGATCAGTTTGTTAAACCTGTGAAAGAAGAAAAGTTACCTAAATGTACTTACACGAAAAAATATCTATTCTTTGATTACGAGGCCCAGCAAGAAACAGGTATTCATATTCCAAATTTGGTAATTGCTCAAGATTTTAATGGTAAAAGATTTCGATTTAAAACGAACGATGAATTTTGTGGATGGTTAATATCCAAACAACATAAAGATTATACTTGCATAGCACATTACACAAAAGCCTATGATTCACAGTTCATTTTAAAATACTGTGTTGAAAATACTCTCAAACCCTATACAATTTATAATGGAACAAAACTGATGCTACTAGAAATACCTTCGATAAGATTAAAATATGATAGTATAATTTTATCAATACCCCTTTATTGAAAATACTACTTCGATAAGATTAAAAATTATTGATAGTAGTAATTTTATCAATGGACCTCTGAGTGATTTCCCGAAAACATTTGGTTTAACTGAGTTGAAAAAGGGTTACTTCCCACATTTATTTAATACCAAAGAGAATGAGAGTTATGTTGGACCTATTCCGGACAAAAAATATTATTGTTATGATCAAATGAAACCTGAGATTAGGAAAAAGTTTCTAGAGTGGTATGTAAAAAGAGTTCAAGAAAATTATATTTTTGATATGAAGAAAGAAATTCTGCAATATTGCAGATCAGATGTAGATATCTTAAGAAGGGGTTGTTTAAAATTTAGAGAAGACTTTTTAGAAATAGCGAATATTGATCCTTTCCAGTATTTAACAATAGCCGGTGTCTGTATGGCAATCTACAGATCCAAATACATACGAAATGATACAATAGGTGTTGTAAACGAACCTATTGAAGAAAAGTATTCAAAACAATCGATAAGCTGGCTAAATAGCCTCGGAAACCCAAACATAAAATACGCTTTAAATGGAGGAGAACAAGTTATTTGTGGGGGCAAAAGTTGATGGATATGATGGTAATACTGTATATCAATATCACGGCTGTTTCTGGCACGGTTGCCCAAAATGTTATGGAGAGAGTTCAATAAATAATGTGAATAATGAAGAAATGGGAGATCTCTATGAAAAAACAAAGGAGAGAAGTAATCAAATAAGAGCTGCTGGATATAATCTAGTCGAGATGTGGGAGTGTACATGGACTAAATCAGCAATGTATAAAAAGATTGAAAAACCAGAAATAATAGGACCTCTAAATCCAAGAGATGCATTCTTTGGAGGAAGAACTAATACATTTAAACTATTAGCGAAATCTACAAAAACAAAGAAAATTAAATACATCGATGTTTGCAGTTTATACCCAACTGCTCAGTATTATGATTATTATTCTGTGGGACATCCTATAAAGATTTACAAACCTGAAGAACATGATAGAAAATGGTTTGGATTAAGAAAATGTAAAATTTTACCTCCTAAGAACTTATACCATCCTGTATTACCTGTTAAGGTTAAAATGGGTAAAAACGAGAAGTTATTATTCCCACTTTGTTTGAAATGTGCTGAAAAGAAACTAAGAAATTGTCCTCATAGTGAAAATGAAAGATTTCTTACAGGAACATGGTCAACTGTGGAAGTTAATAAAGCAATTGAAAAGGGTTATAAGATTCAAGAAATATATGAAGTGTGGCATTTTGAAAAGATAAGTAATACATTATTCAAAAATTATGTGAAGAACTTTATGAAAATAAAATTAGAAACCAGTCCTCATAACTATAATTCGAACGAGGAATATATACAGGATATAAAACAGAAATTAGACATTGATTTGGATCCTGGAAAAATTGAAAATAATCCTGGTAGAAGGGCTGTAGCAAAAATATGTTTAAATAGTTTGTGGGGGAAATTTGGGCAGAGACAAAATATGAGTCAAACAGAGTATGTGACCGATGTAAAAAGATTTTATGAAATACTACTTGATGATAGATTGATAGATATAAATGTAAATTATCTAACGGAAGAGATTGTACAAATGAGCTATAAATTTAAGGATTATTATGTTGAGAATAATGCTAGCACTAATATCTATATAGCTTTGTTTACTACAGCGAATGCGAGACTAAGGTTGTATGAAAAATTAGATGTATTGGATGAGGCCGTGATTGGTTGTGACACCGATTCTATATTTTACTATGATAATAAGTTAAATACTGTGAAAACAGGTGATATGCTTGGTGAGTGGACTGATGAGCTCAAAAAAGATGAGTATATAAAGAAATGGGTATCAACAGGTCCTAAGAGTTATCACTATGAAACTAATTTAGGAAAAAGCGTAACTAAAATAAAATGGTTTACATTAAATTATCAGAACTTGGAAAAATTGAATGGTAATACAATGATGAAACTAATAAAGGAGGGTGTATCTGAACTCAAGCAGAATTCTGTAGCATTGGTATATAATAAAATAGAGAGAGACACGAAAACTAAAAATTTAGTGAATCAATTAGAAACGAAACAGTTTAAGTTTGAGTATGATAAGAGAGTAATATTACCAAACTATGATACTGTACCATACGGTTATTGTTCATAAAAATAATTATAGGTTGAATAAAATTGAGTTATTAATATATACATATATTTAATCATATTCTATATCACGGTCGATGTTTAGTTCTTTTTCAATAATTCTAGACAATACGCTTAAATGAGCGATAATATTTACCATATGTTTAGTGTATTTTATTCTCTTAGATTCAGGTAGGTGTTGAATTTGATCAGAGAGTGGGTCCATTAAAACCTCATATTTTGGCCGTGTCCGCTCAACAGGGTTCTTGAAATACGGTATTGTGTTTTCAAAATCAAACTCATCTTCTTTAATGAAAGAATTGAAGACTTCCATTTAAAAAGAAAAAAATTATATAAATAAAACAGTTTCTAAAAATCAACCAACAAATAATAAAAAACAGGTAAATATTAACTTTAAAAAATTTATATCATGGGTGCACGCTTGAGCGCAATGAAAAAATACGGGGAGAATACTTGAAATAAGTCTAAAAATAATGGAAAAGTGAAGGTTTATTTTAAGATTTATTTTTCAAGAAATTAAGACTTTCGTTTTTTTGGGTAAAATTGATATTAATTTGAGAGTTAGATGGACTGTCTTCAACGTACGCCCTTACTACTCACATTTAACGAGCGAGTAACTCAGACGTAACGATGTCACTGAAAAGTTTTGAATCAAACTTAATTGGTTAAAAATAATGATTCCTGATTTTTTGTTTTTCACTGATTTTTTGCCAATGTTTTTCAATCTCAAATCAAAGAGCGTTCCTATAACTATCTCTCTCACTCTCCCGTAACTCTCACGCATGCTCATCTTTTTCCAGCATCAAATTTTGTACCCAGGCCCTTGTTTAACGAACTTTTTTTTTTTTTTCTTTTCTCTCAAAATAGCATTGAAATAACTCGAGAAATTCATTCATTCAAAAAAAAAAAAATAAATAAATAAATAAATAATAATAATAATAAATCCACAAAAAATGTCTTTGCGCACGATTTCAGCGATGTAAGTGAGATAGTAGTACATAGTGGTCACGTGAGAGTGAAGAGGTATAGTTTGGAATACGCAACGAACATTTTCACCGGTTGACGTTATCACCAAAAACGTCTAAGGTAAGTGACCCAAAGGTGGCCATACCTATGCTTGGGGCCAATATGCACGTATAAGTCATGAGAGATAAAAAAAACTAAATATGTCAATTAACTATTTAGACAGTTGGCTATCATATGCTTTTTTCATTTTTTTTTTTTTAAATTTGCTTGTTTTTGAGGTTTTTTTTGCGTTTGAAAAAAAGTAGAGTTTTGACATCTCGTAAAACAGGCACCTAAGGTGGCCACCCCTAATATTTTTGATGTACTATCGACGAACTAAAGATTGTCGCGAGATTTTCACTAGCTAAGTTTCGCCTTCAAGGTTCTGGTTCGGCCACTCTTCATACTCCTCACACCTTACAGGTGAGAGACCAGTGCGGGTGGGGCGGAAAAGCCGTTGCAAATCAGTCCCACACTCACACTCATAACTGAAATGTGGGAAAATCTCGCGACAATCTTTAATTCGTCGATAGTACCTAAAGGTGGACACCCCCTTTCAAATTTCATTAATAAGTATACAAATGCTCTTTTATCGTTCAAAAATGGAATCTAGACCGCGTAGTAACACCAAAAATTACAATGATGATGATGAATTGAGAGTCAAAGGTGGAATCTATTTAAGGGCTTAGCTTTTACGATTGTTAACTTCCGTGAAAATTAGCGGAAGACCTGCAAAAATGGACGTTGCACTGTTCCGCGCCGACTGAATCGCCCAATGCTCTTGATTTTTGGAGTGGGGGAAGCGATAGCATCCTGCTACTCAGCACTAACGCCATCTATCGTCAATTCGTGTAAATTAACTGAAATAAGTTGGGGTGGGCCACCTTAAGAGCCGGGCCACCTTTGGGCCACCTACCTTATTGGTGAATCTCATGAATTTAATTCACTTCTTTTTAACCAATTATTATTTACTCGTATAGTTTACATTATCCCAGCGGAAATCTATCTAGATCCGTTGACTTCACTTGCTTCCTTTCCTGATGCATGGTGTACCAATCACTGAGGAGAATTTCCTGTTACATTAACCGGAACTTCGTTTATTACAACCTAATATACTTTGAAAATCACTCTTGCTATCAGGTGTAACAATCTTTTTTTTTTTCAGCGCAGAAGCTTTTCCTGCATAGAATTATTAAAAAAAAAAAAAAAAAAAAAAAAAAAAAAAAAAATTAAACCCATTTTGTGTGGTATACCCTGTTAATGTTTCTTTTTTATGTAAATATTCAAGGTCACATGTCCAAACTCTCCGGATGGGCTCTCGAGATCCGTCAATTTATCATGGACACAATCGTCAGCGAGCGGATGGCGAAAATCGACGCCGCGGTAAACTCAGAGGAGAGAGAGGACGACGACGCAGAGCCTGAAGATTTCACGGACGCCCTTCTGATGCATCTGAAAGAGGACCCGATCCTCAATTGGCAGCACATAATGTTCGAGCTGGAGGATTTCATCGGCGGACATTCCGCAGTCGGGAACCTGGTCCTCATCACTCTCGTCAACGTCATCAAACATCCGGAAGTGGCGGTGAAAATCCGCGAGGAAATCGATAGGGCGACCGGAAGAGCGAGGAATGTGGATCTCTTCGACAAGTCACAGCTCCCCTACACCGAGGCCACGATTTTCGAGACTCTGAGAACGGCGTCGTCACCCATCGTCCCTCACGTTGCAACGGAGGATACCGAACTTGGAGGTATGTACTTTTATATATAATCATGAAAGTTTGTAAACGGGGCTTTTCTTTGTGTGTTTTTTGAAATTGTTGAAGACAATGTTTTGGTTTCATCGACAACTCCTATATACAATTCTACCGGGGAAGAAGATCCTTGCACTCACACCAAAGCATGTAAACCTATGGGTCCCCCACATGAAAACCCCTTTTTTTTAAAAAAAAAAAAAAAAAAAAAAAAAAAAAAAAAAAAAAAAAAAAAAAAAAAAAATTGATACTCACTTACGAGACAACCCTCGTAACTTTTATGTAAAATCAATTCAAAACAACGTTAAGAGCACATTGATACTTACTTTTGAGACAACCCTCGTAACTTTTATGTAAAATCAATTCAAAATAACGTTAAGAGCACATTGATACTTACTTTTGAGACAACCCTCGTAACTTTTATGTAAAATCAATTCAAAATAACGTTAAGAGCACATTGATACTTACTTTTGAGACAACCCTCGTAACTTCTATGTAAAATCAATTCAAAATAACGTTAAGAGCACATTGATACTTACTTTTGAGACAACCCTCGTAACTTCTATGTAAAATCAATTCAAAATAACGTTAAGAGCCAGGGCCGGATTTCCCATTAGACGAACTAGGCCCGGGCCTAGAGGCGCCGCAGTCCGAGGAGCGCCATTTCTTTCAAAATTTACTGTTTTCGTTCCATTTTTGGTTCTCTTGTGTAGTTATATAGAGCGGCGACCCAATGCGATGGGCTATAAGGGTCGTGACAGAACAAAAAAATGCAGTAGTTTGTGGGGGGGGGGGGTAGAAAGTCCGACCAAGAGGGAACCCGGGAAGGCCGAGGGGGCGCCGAAAAACTTTTGGCCTAGAGCGCTGAGAGGGATAAATCCGGCCCTGTTAAGAGCATCAGAAATTTCCAAAACCCACCCAAAAACACAATAAATTAATTTAAACTTCAAAGATGGAAGTCGAATGAGTCGCTGACAATGGGGAGTCTCGTCCAACTGCTGCTTTCTGAATCACTCTGCATCACAAGCATCAGCTGTTAGGTACTTTTTCATTTCGAGTAACCGCTAAATTTGGGGGGGGGGGATAATTAACCAAAATTGACCTGTCAAGACGGCTTTCAACGCATTTTTCATGGACTAAATTTTCAGCTAACTCAATGATTGAAATTTGTAGACTTTACACGTCACACGGCATTTCAAAAACTGCGTAGAAAATATAAACAAGTGTTTTTGGTTTTATTGAAGCTTCTTCCAATCTTGTATTGGGAAATGTTCTCCGTTTAATATCCGTTCTCTACCTTTCATTGACATTAAACACTACTCAAAATCGTTAACACTTGCAAAATAATGTTTCACCGCGCGAGCGCCTTCAATTACCGGGATAGGCAAAATTAACACCGTGGAGTACGAATATTTAACTACCCACTGAATTTGTATCTCTATCTCTCATTGACAGTAAAAGTTACTGCAAATCGTTAACGCTTTCAAAAGAATATTTCATCGAGCGCTTTCAATTACCGGGATAGGCAAAAGTAACACCGTGGAGTACGAATATTTAGCTACCCACTGAATTTGTATCTCTATCCCTATCTCTCATTGACAGTAAAAGTTACTCCAAATCGTCAACACTTTCAAAAGAATATTTCATCGAGCGCCTTCAATTACCGGGATAGGCAAAAGTAACACCGCGAAGCACCGATATTTAACTACCTTATTAAATTAGATCAAGTTATTAACTTTGATTTCTTCTAGTCACCTGAACCTTGCGAAGTAAAAGGGTTAGGCTAAGACCAGGGACGGCACGTAAAATGCGATTGATTGATGTCTACTGCATATGAAACTATAGAAGAATCGATCGTCTAGGAATGCAATCGAAACCCCAAGAAATCGATACTTCTCTATAGTTTTAAATGGAGTATAGGCGTCGATATATCGCATTTTCGGAGCCGTCATTGGCTAGGTCTTCACCGTATTGAAGAAGTAGTAGTTTCATTGATTAAGTTTGTAACTCATATCATTTCCCAACACCGCACTATAGTCTAAAATCGTCAAAAAGTGGCCAAAAATCAGTAAATTAATTTAGCATTAATTTATCATGTATAAACTTTTAAGACCAATTTCAAACACAGAGAGCATTTTTAAGGTGATTCCAGGAGAAAATTTTCCAGATTTCAATCTGATGGATAGCGCCACTTGTCGCTTTTTGGAAAAGTCGTGTTTTAGACGTTTTAAACTGAAACTATAGATAAAACGCAAAATTCAATAACGTCAGCACCTGCAAAATTTCTAATGGATTTAATTTTGAGCCCAAAATGAGCAAAACTGGTTCAAAATTAAAACCATAAATTATGAAATTCGTTTCTCCATAAGCCTAGTGAGTGAGAGTGAGCCCGAGTGATGATACGTCTATCTGCCTCACTCGCACTCATTGCGGTTTACGGGAAGTTTCGTATTTCATAATTTCCGGCTTTATTTTTGAGTGTTTCAGCCTGAAACTTTCAGGGTATCTTCCTGAAGTATGCTCGCAGGTGCTGACGTTCCTCAAATGTGGGTTTTGACCGTGAATTCATCAAATTGAGTAAAAAACTGTTGACTTTTTGAGCTGCGCGACGTGGTGTCCACAGTTGGAACTAATCGACCCTGGAATCATCTTAACAAGCAATTTAACCCTAGGAATGTTACTGAAAAATATTGAATGAAGCTAAAATGTTGGCAGCTTTTTTTCGATCTCTAACCATATAGTGCACCGCTAATTCTTAATGCCTAGTAGGTACCTACTAAAACATAAATGTATAAAAATCGATTATTGAAACAACGTTTGTTTCCATAGGTTATGCAGTTCCAAAGGACACAGTCGTATTCGTGAATAATTTAGATTTCAACTTGAGCGAAACATACTGGACGGATGCGGGAGCCTTCAAACCGGAAAGATTTATCAATGACAAAGGTGAAGTCATCAAACCGGCCCATTTCATCCCTTTCAGCACAGGGAAGCGAACTTGTATAGGTCAGAAATTAGTTCTCGGTTTCAGCTTCATCCTTATAGCCTCCATCATTCAACACTACGACATCGTTGCGTCCCCGAATAGGCCGCCGAAAACTATTCCCGGAATGGTGGCTTTACCACCGGGTGCTTTTCCTTTAAGATTAGTTCCTAGGAAAGCTCCCACCTGCACTTGAAAGTACGAGCTATTACTTTTGTTTCGGTTTATTTATTTGAAAGGTCTCAACTTTTCTTCCAACGCTGCTAGCGGGCCAGATCGTTGCTATCTACTCAAGAGACGGAGGAAATTTGAAACGTGGCTGGTCATCCAATTCTGACCGTTGAATCGAAAATTTGCGATAGTTATCGTCGTTATATCGAAGATTTGACTTGTTATCAGTGGCGTAGCGTGCAATTTGGCAGCGTTGCAGTTCGTCCATTTAAACCCATGAAAAATGACTAACTATTGGGTGTTCGATGAACACCTTTGCATTTGATTCTTTACGTGGGTTTCAATGAACACAATACAACGTTGCAAAAGCACGCTACGCCACTGCTTGTGATGTTTGTGCGCCTATACAAATAATAATAATAATAGAGTCAAATATGCTTATTATTTTATTTGATAACTATTGATGAATTATTGACAAGTATTTAATACTCAAAATGGATGTATAGAATACCAAAGAGAAAGATGGGTTACTTACTAACTTTTGTACATATGTATTGTTCGCCTTAAAATATAGGAATCTCGGAAAGAAGAATGTAGATTAATGAAACTGCCTTTAAAATTTCAACCAATTTACTCGGTTTACTGTCCCACCGATACCTGCAAAATACTCGATACTTATACTTATTGAATATCTGATATTTATTTATTTATTTATTTATTTATTTATTGCGTGTACTCTCTACTGAAACCGCAGGCATATTTCCTTCGGTTTTCTTAATAAAGGATCGTTATATTATTACTCATCCGAGATGAAAAAACTGAATGAAACCTAAAATAAAAAAAATTAATTATGACATTATAGGACTTTATGAATCAGCCCGAGTGATATATATTTATTAAATTATTTTTGTAATTATGTAAATAGGTAGGCATTTAAAATTTATATTTATTTGTGTATATATCATGTTTGATTTTCAGCCTTTAGTTTTATTAAATTCTCGCACCGATGTATAAAGATAGGCTAAGGTAGGTACTTTACATACAATTTTTACACATTCTTCCATTTTTTTTTTTTTTTTTTCATGCATCCTGATTCGCGATCATACTTTTTGGTTGAACTGAATAAAAGCTTCAAATTTGAGCAACTTTTTGCTATGTCTTCCATCGACCGAAAATGAACGGTATGAAGAATTGGGTTTTTTAGTTTCTCTAAACTCAGCGCATGTCTGCTCGTCAAACGCTTTTCGTCTGGGTGCGATAATTAGGTGGAAAAGGTGTATTTTTGAGTGTTGCCCGCCGGCTGTACAAGGAAAAACTGATATTATAAAACAGGAGCACAAATTAATGTATTCAAATCAGGTCCGATGCTACCTAGTTGAATGAATAAATCTCCCTTCTTTAATCTCCCCTTTGTCTAAAGATCTCTTTGCTCGTCGTATGTAATCAATTTAATAAATGTGTTCCCCGAGTGGATTAACGTTTCTGACATTGTTAATGCTCATGTATAATATTGTCAACGCATCCTCCTTCCTTTTCGACCTACCTGGGCGTTTCTACGTGCTCAAAGGGAGGTTTCTGGATCGGCGGCAATTCAACAATGTTGCCAAAGCTATCTCTACTCCTCAAAAAATAAAAAAAATAAAAAAATAAAAAAAAAAAAAAAATAAATTAAAAAAAAAAAAAAAGGATTACCAGAAGCATAGCCGTAGCCAGGATATTGTCTATCTCTCTCTTAGCCTATTTAAACGCATGTGTTAGAAAAGGATGGATATAGGGGCTGTCACGTGACTTCAGCCCCTGTTTCTGTCCTTTTCTAACACATGCGTTTAAATGGGATGAGAGAGAGAAAGAAAATATCCAGGCTACGGGCTATGACCAGAAGTATGACAATAGGATAGTACAATTACCAGAATTCTAGTGTTCGTATACCATAGTTCGTGACATTTTTTTTTTAAAGGAAATATCTAGTTCTATAACAATATTCTGGTATTAGCACCGGAATTATCTGGTCAAAGTACTCGACTTTCTGTCGTTCACATAAAGCGTTGTACTTCTGGTAATATAACTAGAATCTGGTATTTCTTCCAGTAATTCTGTTGTAGAATCTAGTATTTATGACCATCGCTTTTTTCAGTGCAATATCTATCAATTTTAAATGTCTTGGATCTCCAAATTGCACCTCTCGCACGCATTTCTAGCCCTTTCTGAATGCTCAAAGTCTCTTTTACTCATACTTTTTTTCTCCTTTTTTTTATAGAGCCTTTGAATGAGGAAAGTTATGATTTTAACATTAATGATGATACAAGTGCACAATCGTCTGAGATCATCAAAAACTGGCAAAAAATCAGAGAGTGAATTGAGAATTCATCACCAATTTATCATTTATAAACTTTCAAGACAAATTTTAATCTCAGAGAACACTATTGAAAAGTAATTTAAACCAAGAAAAAGTATGATGGAAAGTTTTAATTTAGGCTTAAAATGTTGAAAACGATGATTTTTGATGAGTCTGTTCAATTAATTTTTGGATTTTTTTTTTTTTTTCCGATCTCAGATCATCGTGCAGTGCAACCAGGGTTTAGATTCGGAGGTGATACCCCCCCCCCCCGCCCCCCTCGCACCTCAAAGACCTTTCATTTTAACGCAACAAAGGTCCAAGTGGTCACGGTGAATCCTTCCCTGACCTTGTCTGTGATAAAAAATTAACGAGCTTGTGTTGCAAGGGATGCTGTGATTCTCCCTTTTTTCCATTAAATTTGGCAACTTTGCGGGACCCTATTCAATATACTTTTAACAAGGTACTCGAAATTAATTGACAGTAAACCTTGAGCTGATCGCGCCGCCACAAATTAATTACCTTCCCTTTTTTTTAACATCATGCGATACTCTCGGTTTCAGATGAGCCCCGATTTCGTTACCGAGGGAAGTGAGGGGGTAAGAGACTATAAGAGGTTTATAAGTTTTTACAACAGTGTTTTAAGTCGGTAGACCGTCCGGTTTTAGGTTTTCAGGAGATCGCAACTCGGCTACTGTCTGCATCGTGGCACCAAGGTTGCCAAGTTTCTAGAAGATGAGTGAATAAAAAAATAAAAAATAAAAAATACTCAATAATAAAATGAAACGAAAAGAGGAAATATATAAATAGATAAATAAATCAATAATCGATAAAATAATAACTTAATTGGGGAAAAATACTTTGGAACAAAATAGGTACAGTAACATGAGACGTTTCGGGGAAATAACAGCCCCTTTATCAATCGTAAAAATAAAAAATAAAACCGAAAAGAAATAACAAAAAACCGCGAGTCATGCCTTCATAACGACGACTGGCAGTTTTTTTCGCGGTTTGTTTGTTTTCGGTTTTACTTTTTATTTTTTTGATTGATAAAGGGGCTCTTATTTCCCAGAAACGTCTCGTTTTACTGTACCTATTTTGTTCCACAGTCTTTTTCCCAATTAAGATATTATTTTATTCTTTGTGACGGGCTGTTTTAGAATAATTTTATTTAAATGAATAAATAGATATATAAATAAATAAATACTGGGGTAAAAAGGACGACTATATAACGAGTATACAACAATTAAAAAAAAACGACTGTAGCCAAAGTTATTTAGTTGTCTAACTATGGACATATTCGTTTTTGGGACAGTTGATCGTTTAGTCACTAAAGTCTTTTCGCTATAGGGGACGATACGTGCTTTGTAAGTCATTAAAGAAATGAATATCTTCATCCTTATTTAAGTAGAATCTTTAATAAATTGTCTTTGAAAAAGTCGCTGCTCAAAATCCTCTTTCCCCCGTGCCTTATATTAGGCTTTATTGTTCCTCTGATGAAAAAAAAAAAAGAAAAAAAATATCAACTAAATGTTTCAAATCTCTTATGAACTCAATTAACTGTCAACGCTTAGAAACATTTGTTGTCATTAGTTGATTTTTTTTTTTTTTTTTTTTTTTTTTTTTTAAACAGGGTTGATTGCTGTATGACTCGCATTAATTTTAAGATGGATGAAAAAAAAAAAAAAAAAAACTGCTGCAGTTGTGCACAAATTTCGCCCTTCCATAGGGGAGTTTCTATCAATAAAGTTAACAAACCAAAAAATTTGTAAAGTTAATCGCTTGTGATATATCATTAGAAATAAATTTAGCTATAATTACAATTAGTACTAACTTAGGATACCGCCTGTCTAAATTGTATTTCTTCAAGTAAGAAGGTTCGGTGAAAAGACTGATGGGTAACCATGGTAGAGCTCGTTTCAGAAGTGAAGGTGGGGCTCCACAAATAATCTTTGGCGAATTTTACATTTTCGTTCCTTCAAATCAAAACCAAAACGTCACACTTGCCCGATACTTAGATAGTGTGATTTTAAAGCACTCTTTACCGTGGAGGAGTGTGCTCTATGTGGCTACGTAACATTTGTTTCATTTGAACCCATAAAAAAGGTCGAACTCGATGGTCATCATCGCCGAGTCCTAACTAGTTCGATATTTTTCATGGGTTTAAATGAACCAAACGCGGATGCACGCTTCGTCACTGATTCTTTAGGGAAAAGCTAGAGCTTTTGAATTCATTCTCATTCAATTCCATCGTACAGTTTGATAAATAATTGCAGTTGCAAAGTTAATCGGTAAAGATGAGCCTCCTTTTTTGAAACGAGATGATACAATGGTTCCAACATGGGCGGATCCAGCGATCTGGCAACGGTGTATTCTTCCCATTTGAATGCGTGAGAAACAATCGATTAGCCAAGGGGCCATGGCCCCCTCTAGAATCGATTCTTCCTCATACGTTCAAATGGCAAGATTACATGGTTGCCATATTGCTGGATCCGCCCTTGGGTTCCAAAAAACTTCTCGTAATACTCAGCTCTTATTCGTAGCGCGGATATGCGTGCATTCGTGCATTGTGGAAATGTTCTACTTTTTTTTATTTTTTTAAGACCGCGCAAATAAGGGTCGAATCCAACAGTGGCGTAACGTGCAACTTGGCAACGTTGTATTGTGTCCATTTAAACCCGTATATAAGGTCGAACGCGACGGTGTTCACCGAACACCCTATTGTTCGATCTTTTTCGTGGGTTTAAATGGACGTACTGCAACGTTGCCAAATAGCACGCTACGTCACTGGAATCTAAAGGTGTTTCGATCGATAGTTCGATCTTTTTCCTGGGTTTAAATTGAAAAAAAGAATTACGATTCAACGCTGTTCCGTGTCTCCACGCTCACATCCCGATTACGCCAGCGTAAATAAAGCGAAGTTTAATTTTTGTAATGCCCCGTTCAAAATCAGAAGTTAACCAGTTTTAATTACTATGGTTTTGGTGGAGGTTCGTGCACGTGCTATCAGACAAATAGGTACCTACCTATGTTTTTAGCCACTAGAACTTATGCAAAAGTATCGCTTTCTGAGGAATTTAGTGAGTCTCCTGAACATCGATTATTTCGCCTAGGTTTAAATGGAGAGAAAACAATGTTGCCACATTGCACGAGCCGCCGCTGTATGGTTTACTAGCCGTTCCAAGCACCCTACGGGCGCCCTCCACGGCCAGCATTCTTGGGTTACGGGCTAGTTGGTAGTTGATAAAAAATGATAAAATGAAACGGAGTATTGGTGCTGAGAATTAAAGAGATGAAAATGTAAGAATGTGAGCGCAAAGCGCTTGCACTTTCTTGTATTAAATAAATAATAATAAAAAAAAGATATTGCCGGGCAATGCGTAAAAAGAACTAATAAGACGCGGAGGATACCAAAATAAAAGCGTTGAAAATCGAAGAGGAATTATAAAAGAGAA
This sequence comes from Trialeurodes vaporariorum, assembly GCA_011764245.1. Classification (NCBI taxonomy): domain Eukaryota; kingdom Metazoa; phylum Arthropoda; class Insecta; order Hemiptera; family Aleyrodidae; genus Trialeurodes; species Trialeurodes vaporariorum. The sequence goes on along the minus strand of VMOF01000035.1, from coordinate 60,536,051 downwards.
GCGAGTGCTTAAAGGCTACATATAACGGTGACATTCCACGGAAAAAATAAATGCACAATGCGGTAATCAGTGCGCAAAAGATGAGCGACGAACAAACCTCCCCCCATTCACCGCTCTCGCTGCACTGACTCAAGGTATATGGAAGAACAGGTATGGACAGGAGGCGGGGTTTAAGGGGCTTTCGAGTTTTCCCGCCAAATGATGACGACACACTTGCTTTAGTGATGACGTAGCCGTCACCTACTGCAGTAGCAAGAGATGGGGGGTAGGCGAATTTTATCGCGACCGTCTAGAACATCTGTAACGTAGCCGTCACCTACTGAGATAGGCTCCGCCTCCTGTCCATACCTGTTCTTCCATATACCTTGCACTGACTCGTCAACTGATAAGGTGAGACTCTGCCGAGCGTAGAGTGGAGAGGAGGGGCAGATCAGAGAATCCAGCTCAGGCGATGGCGCGGAGAATCTCGTCACCTCGCTGCCCGTGCGTCGTGCGAAAATGAGTTTTCACTCTTATTTTAAAATTCAATTTGCGGCGCTCACAGACAACTTTTTAGAAAACTAATTCGACAGATTTTTTCTAAATACCCTAAGGAATCATCGTGTCAAATTTGAGGGAAATCGCTTCGGCCAATTTTCGGGAAATAGAAAAAACATTTTGGAGGGACGTCAGCTTTATATATATAATATTTGAGGTATCGAGCTGGCTCCTGACAATAATATTGTGATAGCCATATTGTTTTTTTGTTTTTTTGTTTTTACTTCTTTTATAAGTTTTACGTTTGATTTTGTACAGTACTTTTAGGTTTTTTTTTTTTTTTTTTTTTTTTTTTTTTTTTTTAATCGGGTGCATTGATTGAGTCTGCACTTCTTTAGGTTATTTTCATACACACTTTGCCAAATATAGTTTTAATGTCAATTTGTTTTGCTCTGGCAAGAGCGTAGAACAATGGGGCTGTTGCACACTTTTGCTATAAGCGATTTAATCAAAGAGTAAACAAGAGTCGCAATTGAATGGAAGGCCTGCGTGGTCAACGTAGATAAGGGATCCGAACGCGGGCTGGCCTCTGATTGGCTGCAACGGGTGGAGCAAAAATGACTCGGGGTATAGGGAAAATAACACGGGATTTTCGTTCCGGGGCGTTTATCTCGAAACCTAAGCAAAATCGTACCTAAACAATTTATACGAGTCGATTCAGCAGATTTTTCCAAACAATTTGATAGGTCATAAGTGCCACTTTATTGCAAATTCGAAAAGACTGTTTCAGTTTAAAAGTACGCACAATAGTGAGTTACTCAAACACTGCTCGAACACACGCCAAGCATGTAATCCCCATTGGTTTTTAAAAGGTTAGGGGTTATGTTTTGTTGATTTTCCCTATACCCCGAGTCATTTTTTGCTCCCCCGTTGTTAGCCAATCCCCCAGGGCCCGCTCGGCCAGCCCGGGGGCTTTGGATTTCCCCCTTTTCTACGTTGACCACGCAGGCCTTCCATTCAATTGCGACTCTTGTTTACTCTTTGGATTTAATAGTCGATTCTGGTGTAAAAACCTCCAAAAATAACGATGGCAACTCTAAAAACTTCCAAAATCCACTCCTAAACTCAAAAAACGCTTTTAACTGCCCGCGAGCGTAATGGTGGCTTAGTGCAGTAATAATGGGAGATTTCCTTCTGACAATACTGTAACTCCATCACGAAGTGACCAATAAATAAGAGATATTGGAAGAGATATATTCATTCAAATCATCATGTTTATTGTCAGGAAATAATGACATTATAATAATTTAAAAAGCAGAAAGTAAAGAGAACAGATTTTTAATAAGTAACTGCTGAGAGAAATCGGCAAAAACAGGTAATACGGGGGCAGGTGTCCTGTGTCAACTTCTATGATTTTTTAAGTGCACAACGCTGCTAAATATCAACTTCAAACTTTTTTCACCAGTTCAGCCAACCTATGAAAAACACTTATCCCATATACGCTTAAATTTGTCTGCTAAAGTAGGCTTATTTTAAAGAATAAATGAAAAGGGGGGCGGTAATCGGGACAGGGGCGGTAATTGGTGACATCTACCTTAATTACTCTATGAATCTTCCTTGTCGGCATAGGGAGACGAAATTAAGATAGGAATCTTCCATTATTACTACCCTATGCCACCATTGCACTCGCTCAAGTAAAAGCGTTTATTGAGTTTATGAGTGGATTTCGTAGTGTTGCCATCGTTATTTACGGGCGTATAAAGAATCGAACGCTCGAAGATGAAAACCTCGAAATGAAAACCACGCGATGGCGATGAAGTTGTTATGAAAGTCAATACTCAATAGTATTTGTAAACAAACGCGGAAGGCCTAAAATCGCCGTTCGTTCGAACTTCGAACTCAAATGAACCTCAACAACTTTCTGATTGCCGATCAAATCTCTCAGTAGAATGTGAAAACAATACATTAGAAAATTTTTAGAAGGCGATGATGGAACACATTTTTTTTTTTTTTTTTTTTATTTCCGCACAAAATGTAATGGCCACTATCGCGAAAACAACGTTGCATTTATTTTTTTGTCCGAATACTGAAACTTCCAATATCTCGAAGATCTTTAAAATGCCATAATATCTACCTACCTTATTGATGACAGGAAAATTTAAATAATATAAAATAAAAAAATTGAACTTAAATTTAAATTTAAATTAATTCAAATTTAATTGTTTTTAATTTTTTTTAAACATGTATATATGTAGATTCTTACTATAGCATTTTAGTTCTGTTAACAGCTTTAAAAATAGCATAATTCAAACTATATTCGTGTGGGCAGCTTGTGTGTTATGATCACCAAAAAGTATAAAAAAAAACTTGCCCAAAATGTTGAACGAATCGTCAGATCCCGAATCACGATTTACAGCTTTAAAGAATCGCGCGCAATAGTACTACAGAAAAATCATTTGCGTATAGAGTTCAATTTGGAAACTTTGCTTTTTTCCAGGAAAAGCAACGATGCCAAATTGCAAGCTATGAATGTCCCCTTAGAAAAATCCTATATTAGTTCAGGATGTTAGTGCCCTTCATTTTCGGTATTTCAGTCTTAGAATTTTTAGGCAAAACCATGCTTAGCATAAAAATTAAAAAAAAAAAAAAAAAAAAAAAAAAAAATGTCCAATCGCAATATGCTCGCTGTTATGATGCTTTTAATCAGTGAGTACCCAATAGCCATTAAGTTAGTTTTTAAAAATGAAAATGTGTGCCACTATTTTAAATATACTACTTACTCGTAATATTAGGTTCTGTATAGTGTTCCCTTAAAGTTTTGTTTTTAAAATAAAATGTTTTCAATAATTTCAGTTTCAAAAGCTGATGTTTTTAGAAGTGTACCTGGACGATGGTTATCGAAAATGCATGTATACATGGAAAAGTGTCGTATCGCATGCTAGTGCACTAGCTGAAAAATTTGGAGGGTAAATTTTATCCATAGATGGTGTCTATCTTGTGCAGCAATTTAGATTTATATAATACGTCTTTTAACGCGGTGGTTTTAAATAATACAGGAATAAAGAATCTCGTGTATTTTTTTACAGCCATAGGTTTGTAATCACGGTTAGATGTTTATTTTTTTAACACCCAAATTGGAACACAATACAGGAACGACCTAAAGGGGAAATTTACACTTCCGCTTTTTTCAGTGTGCCAAACAATGGACATTCTACCGGGAAAATATTGCCGAGATAAACTGAACCTACATACATTCGTAGAAAATGTTGTTATACTTTAATCTATGACATCTTCTGATATACTTCATCACAGGATAAGTCTGTTATTTCAGACTAAATAGTTTCATTCAAATCGATAATCCTGTTATTTCAACCAAAATTTAGTTCCTCTCTTCGAGAGTATAGTATAAGCCCGTGAAGAAAGGCGACTGAAAGGGGAAAGGGGAGCAATCTGGCAACTATGCGATGCATTCTTCCCATCTGAATGTATATAAAACAATCGATTAGTAAAGGGGTCATGGGCCCTGCCTCAAGAATCGATTCTTTCTCTTACCTCCAAATTGGTAGAATTGATCGTGGCTGCCAAATTGTTGGTTCGCGTCCACATCCGCGGTCGTAAGCGACTTATCCGGTGAACTGATATCAGAGGATGTGATAGATCCTCCCGTAGATAGACAAAAAAAAAAAGTCCAATAAATCGATTGAACTCAAATAGCCTACCTAAGCTAACCTAACCTAACCTCCACTCCAAAAGTCCTCCCGTAGATTAAAGTAACAACATGAACTATTTTTCATTCAGTAAAAAATCTTTCGTAACCATCTCATAAATTGATTTACTCTGTAACTATTATAAGACTTATAACATAAAGTTCTCCTTTGTCATTGTTCTGCAGTGACTATTGAATGCGTAAAACCAAAGTAAAGTGGCAACCTTGCGGAAAAACTAAAACAAAAATAAAAAAAAAAAAAAAATTGTTTGATAACTATTCATTTTGTTTAATTTTTCCATGATCTTTCCTACATTCGTCTCCTCCATTGCACGGCAGTTTTCCGACGCGAGTTTTTAAAAAGCTGAAAAGTCCGAATGCTGGGCCTGAGAATCATCCAGTGCAATGTGTGAATTCCCTCCACTTAAACTAATGTAAAATAGTCGATTCTTTGGTGAGGCGTCGAGGCTGTGGCTCGACTTGAATCGATCCTTTCACATTTTTCTTAAAGCAGTGCAATTTGGCAACCAAGCCATTTTTCCATTTAAACTCAAGTAAAAGAATCGATTTTTGAGGAGGCTGACAGCCTCCAGGAGAATCGATTGTTTTTTATAGGTTAAATGAGAGGAGGGCACTGCTGCCAAATTTCACGAGCCGCTATATACTGTCTTAATGCGTCTTGTAATGACAAAATGACAAGCGAAACCAACGGACACCCTTCTTTATTACTCTGGGGGAGATCCCTGTACCCCCCCCCCCTTGATATTATGGGGGGGATCCCCAAGCCCCAATAATATTCTGGGGGAGACTCTCAGACCCCCCTCAAGGGATTAATTTTTACAGTACCGGCTGATTGCAGATTTTTTTGTGCCAAATTTTCATCAAAATTCAAACAGCTATGTGTGAAAGTACATTTGAATTTATTGCTACGTTTATCCATTTTACCCAGTTTCCTATTGATTTTAATGGAAACCTTTTACTCTCTACAACTCAATTATAATTTAAAATTTCGAAAAATCCAAAAAAGGCCCTCTAAAGAATGTTGGAAGCAACTTCTCTGCAAAATTTGGATGCATATGGAGCATTGGTAGTAGCGGCTCGTGCAATTTGGCAACCATGCAAAGAGCCTTATTCAAAATGGGCAAAAATGGCTTCGGCCCAGTTTTGTTTGAGATTTCGGGAGGTGATAGAGCATGATTTGAGGCGTCCAAAACTGGCCTTGTTTTTGATCTAGCCCCAAGGGAACCGGGGGGGCGGGGGTGCAAAGTCAAAACACAAAATCCGCCAGAACTTTTGAACGCGTTGTTCGATTTGAAGAAACTTTTTTTCAATCGATAGATCTTTTTAAGACCTTTCTTTTTATATACATGTTTTTGTATTTTTCATGGTTTTGAGTCAAGTTTTGACGACTTTTTGTTTTTTTCAGTTTCAAAAAATTTACATTTTCCCCCCTGTGCAAAATTGTTTTGCATGGGTAAAAATAAAAAACAGTCGTAAGAAAAGCTCTTTCAATTTCCTTTTCAACCGTTTAAATCCGATCGCGGGGCAACGCTTCGTTACTGAGTTACGCGCGCTCAAAGTTGCCAAGGTCCGACCTGGCTGAATCTAGAGGCCTCCCGGTTTCCTGCCTCACACCTTTGACGCCGCGCTTTTTGCCTTATGCGACCAGCTGCTCAGCAGATATTTCGAAAGAAACATCTTTTCTATTATTCTAAGTAATTTCTACTCATGTAAACCCCCACCCCGCACTTATGATTGACTCCGTGGAAACCAACTCCAAATCCAAGCGGTTTAAATATTTCCAAAATATTGTCCCAGCCTCAAATATTCCTCACTTGTTCACTGACATGAGAATAGCGGCGGCAGTACATAATTGTTACTTTTCACGTCAGTTCAGCGACGATGATAATGTTGAAGTGGCAACCAGCATTCTTAAAAAGATGGATCAACCGAATTATCTGCAGAAACTTGTCGAGGATGAGAATTTGGTTAGAAAAAGGACCTTATTCGAGACTCTCTCCGCGCAACATTTCAATCAACTTCCTCCGTGGACGCCAAAAGATCTGCCTAAGTTCTCTGGAACCTATCAAATTAAGCTCGCTAAAAGCTATCTTGGCGATCATTTCGCTAACAAAAATTATGAATTCCTCATTGCCACAGATGATTATCTGCCGAAAATTGACCCGTATTACCCACACCCTGTTCAGAGACCCCTACTTATAAGGGCTAAACTCATATCGAGACATGTATCAAATAAAGTTTATAATATTTTCATACTTCTGGATTTGGAGCTGGTTTCTACGGAGTCAATTATAAGTGCGTTTTGTACCTGCAAAAATGGAGCAAGAACTGTCTCACCATGTGCCCACGTCGTTTCAATCGTTTGGTTCCTGTTCTACGGCCGCTACACACCAGGATTTTCGTCACCATCTGCCTTTTTGAATTCACGTTTCCCGCTAACGAAAAAATCCTTTGGAAATTACGAGTCGGAGAGTGAGGGCGAGGACTCAAGTAGCGAAAACTAACAAGGTGAGATTTCTATCTTGTATTTTATGCGTATTATCCTTCAATTTAGACTTGAAACTTAAAAAACTTGCGTCTATTCAGGGGGAAGTATTGAACGTGATAGGGTATGAAGTGAGGGTGGTAGTGGTGGGGGGTGGGGGTTTATATGAGTAGAAATTACTTAGAATAATAGAAAAGATGTTTCTTTCGAAATATCTGCTGAGCAGCTGGTCGCATAAGGCAAAAAGCGCGGCGTCAAAGGTGTGAGGCAGGAAACCGGGAGGCCTCTAGATTCAGCCAGGTCGGACCTTGGCAACTTTGAGCGCGCGTAACTCAGTAACGAAGCGTTGCCCCGCGATCGGATTTAAACGGTTGAAAAAGGGAAAATTTAAAGAGCTTTTCTTACGACTGTTTTTTATTTTTACCCATGCAAAACAATTTTGCACAGGGGGGAAAATGTAAATTTTTTTAAACTGAAAAAACAAAAAGTCGTCAAAACTTGACTCAAAACCATGAAAAATACAAAAACATGTATATAAAAAGAAAGGTCTTAAAAAGATCTATCGATTGAAAAAAAGTTTCTTCAAATCGAACAACGCGTTCAAAAGTTCTGGCGGATTTTGTGTTTTGACTTTGCACCCCCGCCCCCCCGGTTCCCTTGGGGCTAGATCAAAAACAAGGCCAGTTTTGGACGCCTCAAATCATGCTCTATCACCTCCCGAAATCTCAAACAAAACTGGGCCGAAGCCATTTTTGCCCATTTTGAATAAGGCTCTTTTTCATTTAATCCTATGCAAAAGTATCGATATCTTGGGGGTGCAATTGCACCTCCTGGAGATCGATTGTTTTACATAGGTTTTAATGGAGAAAAGACGTTGTTGCCAGATGGCACGCGCCGCCACTGAGCATTGGTTCAAAAGTTATACTGGGATACAGACAGACAGACAGACAGACAGCTGCGCCCCCAGTGGCGTCGCGTGCAATTTGGCAACAATGTATTTTATCCATTTAACTTCATGTAAAAAATCGAATTCAGGGGATGCACTGTGCACAAGGAAAATTCGATATATTTAATGAGTTTAAATGGAGCAGTTGCATTGTTGCCAGATGGCACGCGACGCCACTGCGTGCGCCCCCCATCGCAATACTTTCTTAATTTCTAACTTCGTTATGAATGTGTGTAAGTAAAAGTACATATTACGTGTAGACCTACGGAGGGGCGGCTCGTGCAATTTGGCAACACTATATGTCATCCCTCCATTTGATTGTATGTAAAACAATCGATTCGAAAGTGAAGCAGTGCTTCACTAACACTCGATTGTTAAACATAGATTCAAATGGAGCGAAGACGTGGTTGCCAAATAGCACGTGCCGCCACAGCACTGCCGTAGGTAGGTAGGTATACTTATAATTTCAAATCTGATACAGGTGAAAACAAAAAAATTCAAGGAAATCCCCCCCCCCAAAATATGTTCTGGGTCCGCCCCTGCTTAAAAGACCCGTATTGACTATAATCAAGAAGAGAAAACCTTCAAACTAACGTCTTACACGGATTTAAATCAATTAGACATTACATTGGTTATTCGGGAATCAAATTGAAAAAAAAAAAAAAAAAAAAAAAAAAAAAAATGTTCCAAATCGCAAAAATATACCTACGCAAATAAAGAGAACATGTGTGCATGAATATTTCATTGTTTCTCGCTATTTTTCTTTTTCTTCTTCCTTCCGGGCATCAGAAGTGATTAGTATACTCTTGCTGTGATCTAGAAAACCTTATTTACGATGTCAGCAAGAAAATAAGAAAAACCCAACCACTTTAATTTCAAGGTCACATTAGAATATTCTCTTTTCCGATCTATTTAAATTTGAAGCAGTGCTACTCGTCATTCTTTTCGGCGAATATTTGAAGAGACTCCGCGGTGCAATTAACTGCCGACTTTGTGAAACTGGCAGGAAACCGATTTTTATCGTGAGCTAATGATGCTCTTTACATTACTTATTTCGCATTTATTTATGCGATTATAAGTAATTTTTTTTTATTTTGAATTTTTTATTTTATTTTTTACTTTGATCTGCGAATGACAAATCTTTCCTAATTTATATCAACTCGTTGACGGTTTGCTCTTCCTTAACTCGTTTAGTATTAGTAGACATGTAAGCATAAATGTGTGCTCGAGCGATTATTCCAATAATCAGAGCTGCCGATTTGCGTAGATTTAATGACATTTTTAAATTCACCGATGATTCCACCGGTTGAGAAAAGATTACAGAGTTCAATTCAGTGTATGACTGTAATGCACGAAAATACTCTGATCTGTAATATGTTATCAATCGGTGGAAACGCCGTTAATTAATTAAATAATACCGGTTGAGAAAAGATAAAAGACGCTTGTACTTTCGTGCGTTAAGGTCATACACTGAACTAAACTCTGTAATCTTTTCTCAACCGGTGGAATCTTCGGTGAATTTCTATATGTCACTAAATCTACGCAAATCGGCAGCTCTATATTCCATCCATGAGTACCGAATTTCAACGCTCAATTTTTGATTTTGAACACTTCAAAATACTGTTCATGATTTTCAGATTTTCAAAGACAATAACATTACATAATCGTTATTCTTGGCTCATAAAATATATTTTACCCACGAAATTCCAATAAGTGTGAGCTAAGTACAAAATTTCTGTTGACCTTCCGTCTGGCCCCCTTATAGTTTAGTTTCCATCTAGCAAATTAAGGCCCGGGTAGGTAGGTGGCGCATTTGCCACCCGGGCCAGGGCCAGGGGGGCCCCAGTCATAGGCAGTAGTTTCGGCCGCGTTCCCGTATCTTAAAGTAAACTATAGGGAATACCCAACAAACTCTTTTTCCCATCAAATCAATGGCGGATCCAGCCCTTGCAAACGGGGGGGGGGCGAACTTTGAATTTTTGCTCCTTAGTGACCCCTTCCTCTCCCCTCTTTTCACACTTTATTTCCCGAACGGGGGGGGGGGGGCGATCGACGGTCCTTCGGGCCTTCGCCACCCCCCGCCTTTATCCGCCAATGGATGAGGCATACGTGTTGCTCTGTGTGAATTCGCCACATTGCAAAAGATATGAAAACCCTTGAGGTCGACTCAATTTTCCAAGCTGAATCGATAGAGGGGTCACAAGCGGGGATTTGGATACATCACTTTTTTGCCCAAGTGATGATTCATGTATTGCAATGCGTGAAACGACCTCATTGCAAAAGATATGAAAACCCTTGAGGGCGATCGACTCCATTTTCCGAGCTGAATCGATAGAGGGATCACGAGCGCCCGGTTGCAAATGAAGTATTTTGAAAATATCATGAAAATGTCTCCAAGGGGATATAAATATTCACCAGCGATATTGTGATAGCGGCTATTTTTCCAAAAACTTGACGGCATTGCAAAGAAATATTTTGAAAACATTGGATAGTCATTTTGAAGTGTTTTTTTTTTTTTTTTTTTTTTTTTATACAAAATTTCATCAAAATATTTCTTGGTGAGCAAACATATCGTGAAAAAATAAGGGATGTGGCAAGGGTTGAACTCGCAATGCTTGGATTAGTAGTCTATCACCCTACTGCTTGCGCCACGATATTAGTTGTTACAGGGGAGCGATTTTCAACTACTACTCGGCGCCCCGGGGTCATTAATAAGTCCCTCCTGCATTAGGACCATAAAGATCTCCAAAATATTTTAGAGATTAAAGATTTAAACACATTTCCTGCAATGTATGGCAAGCTGGGGATATAGTCATATAGATAGCGAAATTTGAGCTAAGGAGGTTGGAGGCCCCCGGCCCCCCGCCCTGGCCCAAGGGGCCCAGGAGCGTCAGAAATTAGTTTTATCGCGTGGTAAAATCTAACTATATTAAGAAGATAATCCCAAAGTTTCTTTCCTGCGGCATTTTACGATCAGAACTTATGAATTTATACCTACTAAAACAGCCACCAGGAGCAAAAGGCGGCGTAGCGCAGGGCTCTGAAAACGCCCCATCAGCACTTTCTGCGCACCGCCAATGTTATTTTAAATGGGAAAATAGACTTACGAGCAGACCTCTTCATATCGAGGCCTCCTAATCGCCACGAAGGCGAAGGGTTCCGATACTTTTCATAAAACGTCCTTCCTTTTCTGTTCTGGGGCATCGTCAATGATTTTGGATGTTCTATGCCCTTTAGAGTTTATAGAGTCATGGAGGCGAGGCATCGCGATTCGCGAGACGCAACCTGCATGTGTGCTCCTTTGACTGCGCCTTCATTTTTTAGAGATGCCAAAAGCATTGCCGGCGTTATAGGATCCGTCTCCGTTCATCAGCGCTCGCTTCAAAATATGACAATTTCGCTCGCTTGGTCAAGTTTGAGCCCCTACCAAGCCACTCTAACGCATTGCCACGTGAAAGTATGCCTGAAAAACTCTGACATTCTTTAAAAATAATGGAAATCATAATGAAGGACATTTTCGATGAGAGCACTTTCTTTTGAAAGTCATTGTACATGTACAAATCGCTCAAAAATACGTCGCGGAGCTCCTTTGATGACTGATAGTTATTAACCATGGGACTGTTGCAATTTGTAAACTTCTGCTATAAGCGATTTAATCAATTGTTAAACGAACCTTGTTCGATTGCTATCGATTGATCGTAAAAACCTCCAAAAATAACGATGCCAGCACTATATTCTTCCGAAATTCACTCATAAACAAATAAACGCTTCTATTTCCGCAAGCGTATTAATGGTGGCTGAGGACAGTAATAATGGGAGATACCTAACTTAATTTCGCCACTTTCTCTTTACTGACAAGGATGATGCTCAGAGTAGTTAGTCATTAGAGTAATGATCCACATCCGATGAATGGTACCTACCTACTGGGACAGCTAGTGACACTGGTGTCACATGAAAGTCGTCTCTTATCAGTCACCTCTTGATGGAGTAACAGTATTGTTAGATGGTAATCTCCCATTATTACTGCCCTCAGCCACCATTACGCTCGCGAAAATAGAAGCGTTTATTGAGTTTAGGAGTAAATTTCGGAAGTTTTTAGTGCTGCCATTGTTATTTTTTGAGGTTTTTACCCAAGAATCGACTATTAAATCGCTTATAGCAAAATGTGTGTGCAACCGCCGCATTGGTGATTTTAATGAGTGGGGTTCTGGTGAAATCGCTTTTTTGCCCATGTTTCTATGAGTCAAGAGTTTGACATGCATGGTGAGTGAAAGAGCCTCAGATGCAAAAGATATGAAAACCCTTGAGGGCGATCGACTCCATTCGCCACGCTGAAGCGATAGAGGGGTGACAAGTGGGGTTTTAGTGACATCGCCTTTTTGCCCATGTTTATATGAGTCAAGAGTTGATATGCATGAGTGAAAGAGCCTCAGATGCAAAAGATATGAAAACCCTTGAGGGCGATCGACTCCATTCGCCAAGCTGAAGCGATAGAGGGGTCACAAGTGGGGTTTTGGTGACATCGCCTTTTTACCCATGTTAATATGAGTCAAGAGTTGATATGCATAAGCGAAAGAGCCTCAGATGCAAAAGATATGAAAACCCTTGAGGGCGATCGACTCAATTCGCCAAGCTGAAGCGATAGAGGGGTCACAAGTGGGGTTTTGGTGACATCGCCTTTTTGCCCATGTTTATATGAGTCAAGAGTTGATATGCATGAGTGAAAGAGCTTCAGATGCAAAAGATATGAAAACCCTTGAGAGCGATCGACTCCATTCGCCAAGCTGAAGCGATAGAGGGGTCACAAGTGGGGTTTTGGTGACATCGCCTTTTTGCCCATGTTTATATGAGTCAAGAGTTGATATGCATGAGTGAAAGAGCCTCAGATGTAAAAGATATGAAAACCCTTGAGGGCGATCGACTCCATTCGCCAAGCTGAAGCGATAGAGGGGTCACAAGTGGGGTTTTGGTGACATCGGCTTTTTACCCATGTTAATATGAGTCAAGAGTTGATATGCATGAGTGAAAGAGCTTCAGATGCAAAAGATATGAAAACCCTTGAGAGCGATCGACTCCATTCGCCAAGCTGAAGCGATAGAGGGGTCACAAGTGGGGTTTTGGTGACATCGCCTTTTTGCCCATGTTTATATGAGTCAAGAGTTGATATGCATGAGTGAAAGAGCCTCAGATGTAAAAGATATGAAAACCCTTGAGGGCGATCGACTCCATTCGCCAAGCTGAAGCGATAGAGGGGTCACAAGTGGGGTTTTGGTGACATCGCCTTTTTACCCATGTTTATATGAGTCAAGAGTTGATATGCATGAGCGAAAGAGCCTCGGATGCAAAAGATATGAAAACCCTTGAGGGCGATCGACTCCATTCGCCAAGCTGAAGCGATAGAGGGGTCACAAGTGGGGTTTTGGTGACATCGCCTTTTTGCCCATGTTTATATGAGTCAAGAGTTGATATGCATGAGTGAAAGAGCTTCAGATGCAAAAGATATGAAAACCCTTGAGAGCGATCGACTCCATTCGCAAAGCTGAAGCGATAGAGGGGTCACAAGTGGGGTTTTGGTGACATCGCCTTTTTACCCATGTTTATATGAGTCAAACGTTGATATGCATGAGCGAATGAGCCTCAGATGCAAAAAATATGAAAATCCTTGAGGGCGATCGACTCCATTCGCCAAGCTGAAGCGATAGAGGGGTCACAAGTGGGGTTTTGGTGACATCGCCTTTTTGCCCATGTTTATATGAGTCAAGAGTTGATATGCATGAGCGAAAGAGCCTCAGATGCAAAAGATATGAAAACCCTTGAGGGCGATCGACTCCATTCGCCACGCTGAAGCGATAGAGGGGTGACAAGTGGGGTTTTAGTGACATCGCCTTTTTGCCCATGTTTATATGAGTCAAGAGTTGATATGCATGAGTGAAAAAGCTTCAGATGCAAAAGATATGAAAACCCTTCAGAGCGATCGACTCCATTCGCCAAGCTGAAGCGATAGAGGGGTCACAAGTGGGGTTTTGGTGACATCGCCTTTTTGCCCATGTTTATATGAGTCAAGAGTTGATATGCATGAGTGAAAGAGCTTCAGATGCAAAAGAAATGAAAACCCTTGAGAGCGATCGACTCCATTCGCAAAGCTGAAGCGATAGAGGGGTCACAAGTGGGGTTTTGGTGACATCGCCTTTTTACCCATGTTTATATGAGTCAAACGTTGATATGCATGAGCGAATGAGCCTCAGATGCAAAAAATATGAAAATCCTTGAGGGCGATCGACTCCATTCGCCAAGCTGAAGCGATAGAGGGGTCACAAGTGGGGTTTTGGTGACATCGCCTTTTTGCCCATGTTTTTATGAGTCAAGAGTTGATATGCGTGAGTGAAAGAGCCTCAGATGTAAAAGATATGAAAACCCTTGAGGGCGATCGACTCCATTCGCCAAGCTGAAGCGATAGAGGGGTCACAAGTGGGGTTTTGGTGACATCGCCTTTTTACCCATGTTAATATGAGTCCAGAGTTGATATGCATAAGCGAAAGATCCTTAGATGCAAAAGATATGAACACCCTTGAGGGCGATCGACTCCATTCGCCAAGCTGAAGCGATAGAGGGGTCACAAGTGGGGTTTTGGTGACATCGCCTTTTTACCCATGTTTATATGAGTCAAGAGTTGATATGCATGAGCGAATGAGCCTCAGATGCAAAAAATATGAAAATCCTTGAGGGCGATCGACTCCATTCGCCAAGCTGAAGCGATAGAGGGGTCACAAGTGGGGTTTTGGTGACATCGCCTTTTTGCCCATGTTTATATGAGTCAAGAGTTGATATGCATGAGCGAAAGAGCCTCAGATGCAAAAGATATGAAAACCCTTGAGGGCGATCGACTCCATTCGCCACGCTGAAGCGATAGAGGGGTGACAAGTGGGGTTTTAGTGACATCGACTTTTTGCCCATGTTTATATGAGTCAAGAGTTGATATGCATGAGTGAAAGAGCCTCAGATGTAAAAGATATGAAAACCCTTGAGGGCGATCGACTCCATTCGCCAAGCTGAAGCGATAGAGGGGTCACAAGTGGGGTTTTGGTGACATCGCCTTTTTACCCATGTTAATATGAGTCAAGAGTTGATATGCATAAGCGAAAGAGCCTCAGATGCAAAAGATATGAAAACCCTTGAGGGCGATCGACTCCATTCGCCAAGCTGAAGCGATAGAGGGGTCACAAGTGGGGTTTTGGTGACATCGCCTTTTTGCCCATGTTTATATGAGTCAAGAGTTGATATGCATGAGCGAATGAGCCTCAGATGCAAAAAATATGAAAATCCTTGAGGGCGATCGACTCCATTCGCCAAGCTGAAGCGATAGAGGGGTCACAAGTGGGGTTTTGGTGACATCGCCTTTTTACCCATGTTAATATGAGTTAAGAGTTGATATGCATAAGCGAAAGAGCCTCAGATGCAAAAGATATGAAAACCCTTGAGGGCGATCGACTCCATTCGCCAAGCTGAAGCGATAGAGGGGTCACAAGTGGGGTTTTGGTGACATCGCCTTTTTGCCCATGTTTATATGAGTCAAGAGTTGATATGCATGAGTGAAAGAGCTTCAGATGCAAAAGATATGAAAACCCTTGAGAGCGATCGACTCCATTCGCCAAGCTGAAGCGATAGAGGGGTCACAAGTGGGGTTTTGGTGACATCGCCTTTTTGCCCATGTTTATATGAGTCGAGAGTTGATATGCATGAGTGAAAGAGCCTCAGATGTAAAAGATATGAAAACCCTTGAGGGCGATCGACTCCATTCGCCAAGCTGAAGCGATAGAGGGGTCACAAGTGGGGGTTTTTGGGGACATCGGCTTTTTCCCATGTTAAAATGAGTCAAGAGTTGATATGCATGAGTGAAAGAGCTTTAGATGAAAAGATATGAAAACCCTTGAGGCGATCGACTCCATTCGCCAAGCTGA
Organism: Trialeurodes vaporariorum; assembly: GCA_011764245.1. NCBI lineage: Eukaryota > Metazoa > Arthropoda > Insecta > Hemiptera > Aleyrodidae > Trialeurodes > Trialeurodes vaporariorum. The sequence goes on along the minus strand of VMOF01000035.1, from coordinate 60,520,458 downwards.
AGCGATAGAGGGGTCACAAGTGGGGTTTTGGGACATCGCCTTTTTCCCATGTTTATATGAGTCAAGAGTTGATATGCATGAGGAAAGAGCCTCGATGAAAAGATATGAAAAACCCCTTTAGGGCGATCGACTCCATTCGCCAAGCTGAAGCGATAGAGGGGTCACAAGTGGGGGTTTTTGGGGACATCGCCTTTTTCCCCTGTTTATATGAGTCAAGAGTTGATATGCATGAGGAAAGAGCCTCAGATGCAAAAGATATGAAAACCCCTTTAGGGCGATCGACTCCATTCGCCAAGCTGAAGCGATAGAGGGGTCACAAGTGGGGTTTTGGTGACATCGCCTTTTTCCCATGTTTATATGAGTCAAAGTTGATATGCATGAGGAAAGAGCTTTAGATGCAAAAATATGAAACCCCTTTAGGCGATCGACTCCATTCGCAAAACTGAAGCGATAGAGGGGTCACAAGTGGGGTTTTTGGGGACATCGCCTTTTTCCCATGTTTATATGAGTCAAAAGTTGATATGCATGAGCGAAGAGCCTCAGATGCAAAAATATGAAAACCTTGAGGGCGATCGACTCCATTCGCCAAGCTGAAGCGATAGAGGGGTACAAGTGGGGGTTTTGGGGACATCGCCTTTTTGCCCATGTTTATATGAGTCAAGAGTTGATATGCATGAGGAAAAGCCTCAGATGCAAAAGATATGAAAACCCTTAGGGCGATCGACTCCATTCGCCAGCTGAAGCGATAGAGGGTACAAGTGGGGGTTTTGTGACATCGCCTTTTTGCCCATGTTTTTATGAGTCAAGAGTTGATATGCATGAGTGAAAGAGCTTCAGATGCAAAAGAATGAACCCTTGAGAGCGATCGACTCCATTCGCCAAGCTGAAGCGATAGAGGGGTCACAAGTGGGTTTTTGGGGACATCGCCTTTTTCCCCTGTTTAATGAGTCAAAGTTGATATGCATGAGGAAAGAGCCTCAGATGAAAAATATGAAAACCCCTTTAGGGCGATCGACTCCATTCGCCAAGCTGAAGCGATAGAGGGGTCCCAAGTGGGGTTTTTGGGGACATCGCCTTTTTCCCATGTTTATGAGTCAAGAGTTGATATGCTAAAGGGAAAAAGGCTCAGATGAAAGATATGAAAAACCCCTTTAGGGCGATCGACTCCATTCGCCAAGCTGAAGCGATAGAGGGGTCACAAGTGGGGGTTTTTGGGGACATCCCTTTTTTCCCATGTTTATATGAGTCAAAAGTTGATATGCATAGGAAAGACTTAGATGCAAAAGATATGAAAACCCTTGAGGCGATCGACTCCATTCGCCAAGCTGAAGCGATAGAGGGGTCACAAGTGGGGTTTTTGGGGACATCGCCTTTTTACCCCGTTTATATGAGTCAAAATTTATATGCATGAGGAAAGAGCTTTAGATGCAAAAATATGAAAACCCCTTTAGGCGATCGACTCCATTCGCCAAGCTGAAGCGATAGAGGGGTCACAAGTGGGGTTTTGGTGACATCGCCTTTTTCCCCTGTTTATATGAGTCAAGAGTTGATATGCATGAGCGAAAGAGCCTCAGATGCAAAAGATGAAAACCCTTGAGGGCGATCGACTCCATTCGCCAAGCTGAAGCGATAGAGGGGTACAAGTGGGGGTTTTGGGGACATCGCCCTTTTTTCCCATGTTTATATGAGTCAAGAGTTGATATGCATGAGTGAAAGAGCTTTAGATGAAAAGATATGAAAACCCTTGAGGCGATCGACTCCATTCGCAAAACTGAAGCGATAGAGGGGTCACAAGTGGGGGTTTTTGGGGACATCGCCCTTTTTTCCCATGTTTATATGAGTAAAAGTTGATATGCATAGCGAAGAGCCTCAGATGCAAAAATATGAAAACCTTGAGGGCGATCGACTCCATTCGCCAAGCTGAAGCGATAGAGGGGTCACAAGTGGGGTTTTGGTGACATCGCCTTTTTGCCCATGTTTATATGAGTCAAGAGTTGATATGCATGAGCGAAAGAGCCTCAGATGCAAAAAATATGAAAACCCCTTTAGGGCGATCGACTCCATTCGCCAAGCTGAAGCGATAGAGGGGTACAAGTGGGGTTTTGGGGACATCGCCTTTTTCCCATGTTTAAAATGAGTCAAGAGTTGATATGCATAAAGGGAAAAAGCCTTTAGATGCAAAAGATATGAAAAACCCCTTTAGGGCGATCGACTCCATTCGCCAAGCTGAAGCGATAGAGGGGTCACAAGTGGGGTTTTGGTGACATCGCCTTTTTGCCCATGTTTAAAGAGTCAAGAGTTGATATGCATGAGTGAAAGAGCCTTTAGATGAAAAGATATGAAAACCCTTGAGGGCGATCGACTCCATTCGCCAAGCTGAAGCGATAGAGGGGTCCCAAGTGGGGTTTTGGTGACATCGCCTTTTTCCCATGTTTAAAATGAGTCAAAAGTTGATATGCATAAAGGGAAAAAGGCCCCAGATGAAAAGATATGAAAACCCTTGAGGGCGATCGACTCCATTCGCCAAGCTGAAGCGATAGAGGGGTCACAAGTGGGGTTTTGGTGACATCGCCTTTTTACCCATGTTTATATGAGTCAAGAGTTGATATGCATGAGTGAAAGAGCTTCAGATGCAAAAGATATGAAAACCCTTGAGAGCGATCGACTCCATTCGCCAAGCTGAAGCGATAGAGGGGTCACAAGTGGGGTTTTGGTGACATCGCCTTTTTACCCATGTTTATATGAGTCAAGAGTTGATATGCATGAGTGAAAGAGCCTCAGATGCAAAAGATATGAAAACCCTTGAGGGCGATCGACTCCATTCGCCAAGCTGAAGCGATAGAGGGGTCACAAGTGGGGTTTTGGTGACATCGCCTTTTTACCCATGTTTATATGAGTCAAGAGTTGATATGCATGAGCGAAAGAGCCTCAGATGCAAAAGATATGAAAACCCTTGAGGGCGATCGACTCCATTCGCCAAGCTGAAGCGATAGAGGGGTCACAAGTGGGGTTTTGGTGACATCGCCTTTTTACCCATGTTTATATGAGTCAAAGTTGATATGCATGAGGAAAGAGCCTCAGATGCAAAAATATGAAAACCTTGAGGGCGATCGACTCCATTCGCCAAGCTGAAGCGATAGAGGGGTCACAAGTGGGGTTTTGGTGACATCGCCTTTTTCCCATTTTATATGAGTCAAAGTTGATATGCATGACGAAGAGCCTCAGATGCAAAAATATGAAAACCCCTTTAGGGCGATCGACTCCATTCGCCAGCTGAAACGATAGAGGGGTACAAGTGGGGTTTTGTGACATCGCCTTTTTGCCCATGTTTATATGAGTCAAAAGTTGATATGCATGAGGAAAAAGCTTTAGATGCAAAAAATATGAAAACCCTTAGGCGATCGACTCCATTCGCCAAGCTGAAGCGATAGAGGGTACAAGTGGGGTTTTGGGGACATCGCCTTTTTGCCCATGTTTTTATGAGTCAAGAGTTGATATGCATGAGTGAAAGAGCTTCAGATGCAAAAAAAATGAAAAACCCCTTTAGAGCGATCGACTCCATTCGCAAGCTGAAGCGATAGAGGGGTCACAAGTGGGGTTTTGGTGACATCGCCTTTTTCCCATGTTTAATGAGTCAAAGTTGATATGCATGAGGAAGAGCCTCAGATGAAAAAATATGAAAACCTTTAGGGCGATCGACTCCATTCGCCAAGCTGAAGCGATAGAGGGGGCCAAGTGGGGTTTTTGGGGACATCGCCTTTTTCCCATGTTTTTATGGTCAAGAGTTGATATGCTAGGAAAGAGCCCCAGATGAAAAGATATGAAAAACCCCTTTAGGGCGATCGACTCCATTCGCCAAGCTGAAGCGATAGAGGGGTCACGTGGGGGTTTTTGGGGACATCGCCTTTTTTCCCATGTTAAAATGAGTCCAGAGTTGATATGCATAAAGGGAAAAACCCTTAAAGCAAAAGATATGAAACCCTTGAGGGCGATCGACTCCATTCGCCAAGCTGAAGCGATAGAGGGGTCACAAGTGGGGTTTTTGGGGACATCGCCTTTTTACCCAGTTTATATGAGTCAAGAGTTGATATGCATGAGGAAGAGCCTCAGATGCAAAAATATGAAAACCTTGAGGGCGATCGACTCCATTCGCCAAGCTGAAGCGATAGAGGGGTCACAAGGGGGGTTTGGTGACATCGCCTTTTTCCCATGTTTATATGAGTCAAGAGTTGATATGCATGAGCGAAAGAGCCTCAGATGCAAAAGAAAGAAAACCCCTTTAGGGCGATCGACTCCATTCGCCAGCTGAAGCGATAGAGGGGTACAAGTGGGGTTTTGTGACATCGCTTTTTGCCCATGTTTATATGAGTCAAGAGTTGATATGCATGAGTGAAAGAGCCTCAGATGAAAAGATATGAAAACCCTTGAGGGCGATCGACTCCATTCGCCAAGCTGAAGCGATAGAGGGGTCACAAGTGGGGTTTTGGTGACATCGCCTTTTTACCCATGTTAATATGAGTCAAGAGTTGATATGCATAAGCGAAAGAGCCTCAGATGCAAAAGATATGAAAACCCCTTTAGGGCGATCGACTCCATTCGCCAAGCTGAAGCGATAGAGGGGTCACAAGTGGGGGTTTTTGGGGACATCGCCTTTTTGCCCATGTTTATATGAGTCAAGAGTTGATATGCATGAGCGAATGAGCCTCAGATGCAAAAAATATGAAAACCCCTTTAGGGCGATCGACTCCATTCGCCAAGCTGAAGCGATAGAGGGGTCACAAGTGGGGTTTTGGTGACATCGCCTTTTTACCCATGTTAATATGAGTCAAGAGTTGATATGCATAAAGGGAAAAAGCCTCAGATGCAAAAGATATGAAACCCTTGAGGGCGATCGACTCCATTCGCCAAGCTGAAGCGAAGAGGGGTCACAAGTGGGGTTTTGGTGACATCGCCTTTTTGCCCATGTTTATATGAGTCAAGAGTTGATATGCATGAGTGAAAGAGCTTCAGATGCAAAAGATATGAAAACCCTTGAGAGCGATCGACTCCATTCGCCAAGCTGAAGCGATAGAGGGGTCACAAGTGGGGTTTTGGTGACATCGCCTTTTTGCCCATGTTTATATGAGTCGAGAGTTGATATGCATAGGAAAGAGCCTCAGATGAAAAGATATGAAAACCCTTGAGGGCGATCGACTCCATTCGCCAAGCTGAAGCGATAGAGGGGTCACAAGTGGGGTTTTGGTGACATCGGCCCTTTTTTCCCATGTTTAAAATGAGTCAAGAGTTGATATGCATGAGTGAAAGAGCTTCAGATGCAAAAGATATGAAAACCCTTGAGGCGATCGACTCCATTCGCCAAGCTGAAGCGATAGAGGGGTCACAAGTGGGGTTTTGGTGACATCGCCTTTTTCCCATGTTTATATGAGTCAAGAGTTGATATGCATGAGTGAAAGAGCCTCAGATGAAAAGATATGAAAACCCTTGAGGGCGATCGACTCCATTCGCCAAGCTGAAGCGATAGAGGGGTCACAAGTGGGGTTTTGGTGACATCGCCTTTTTACCCATGTTTATATGAGTCAAGAGTTGATATGCATGAGCGAAAGAGCCTCAGATGCAAAAGATATGAAAACCCTTGAGGGCGATCGACTCCATTCGCCAAGCTGAAGCGATAGAGGGGGCACAAGTGGGGTTTTGGTGACATCGCCTTTTTCCCATGTTTATATGAGTCAAAGTTGATATGCATGAGGAAAGAGCTTTAGATGCAAAAATATGAAAACCCCTTTAGGCGATCGACTCCATTCGCAAAACTGAAGCGATAGAGGGGTCACAAGTGGGGGTTTTTGGGGACATCGCCTTTTTCCCATGTTTATATGAGTCAAAGTTGATATGCATGAGCGAAAGAGCCTCAGATGCAAAAAATGAAAACCCCTTTAGGGCGATCGACTCCATTCGCCAAGCTGAAGCGATAGAGGGGGACAAGTGGGGTTTTGGGGACATCGCCTTTTTGCCCATGTTTATATGAGTCAAAAGTTGATATGCATGAGGAAAAGCCTCAGATGCAAAAGATATGAAAAACCCCTTAGGGCGATCGACTCCATTCGCCAGCTGAAGCGATAGAGGGGGGACAAGTGGGGTTTTGTGACATCGCCTTTTTGCCCATGTTTATATGAGTCAAGAGTTGATATGCATGATGAAAGAGCTTCAGATGCAAAAGAATGAACCCTTGAGAGCGATCGACTCCATTCGCCAAGCTGAAGCGATAGAGGGGTCACAAGTGGGGTTTTTGGGGACATCGCCCTTTTTCCCATGTTTAATGAGTCAAAGTTGATATGCATGAGGAAAGAGCCTCAGATAAAAATATGAAAACCCCTTTAGGGCGATCGACTCCATTCGCCAAGCTGAAGCGATAGAGGGGTCCCAAGTGGGGTTTTGGTGACATCGCCTTTTTCCCATGTTTATGAGTCAAGAGTTGATATGCTAAAGGGAAAAAGGCTCAGATGAAAAAATATGAAAACCCTTGAGGGCGATCGACTCCATTCGCCAAGCTGAAGCGATAGAGGGGTCACAAGTGGGGTTTTGGTGACATCGCCTTTTACCCATGTTTATATGAGTCAAAAGTTGATATGCATAGGAAAGACTTAGATGCAAAAGATATGAAAACCCTTGAGGCGATCGACTCCATTCGCCAAGCTGAAGCGATAGAGGGGGCACAAGTGGGGTTTTTGGGGACATCGCCTTTTTTCCCAGTTTATATGAGTCAAGAGTTGATATGCATGAGGAAAGAGCTTTAGATGCAAAAATATGAAAACCCCTTTAGGCGATCGACTCCATTCGCCAAGCTGAAGCGATAGAGGGGTCACAAGTGGGGTTTTGTGACATCGCCTTTTTCCCCTGTTTATATGAGTCAAGAGTTGATATGCATGAGCGAAAGAGCCTCAGATGCAAAAGATGAAAACCCTTGAGGGCGATCGACTCCATTCGCCAAGCTGAAGCGATAGAGGGGTACAAGTGGGGTTTTGGGGACATCGCCCTTTTTTCCCATGTTTTTATGAGTCAAGAGTTGATATGCATGAGTGAAAGAGCTTTAGATGAAAAGATATGAAAAACCCCTTTAGGCGATCGACTCCATTCGCAAAACTGAAGCGATAGAGGGGGCACAAGTGGGGTTTTGGTGACATCGCCTTTTTACCCATGTTTATATGAGTCAAAGTTGATATGCATAGCGAAGAGCCTCAGATGCAAAAAATATGAAAACCTTGAGGGCGATCGACTCCATTCGCCAAGCTGAAGCGATAGAGGGGTCACAAGTGGGGTTTTGGTGACATCGCCTTTTTTCCCATGTTTATATGAGTCAAGAGTTGATATGCATGAGCGAAAGAGCCTCAGATGCAAAAATATGAAAACCCCTTTAGGGCGATCGACTCCATTCGCCAGCTGAAGCGATAGAGGGGTACAAGTGGGGTTTTGTGACATCGCCTTTTTCCCATGTTTATGAGTCAAGAGTTGATATGCATAGGAAAGAGCTTTAGATGCAAAAGATATGAACCCTTGAGGCGATCGACTCCATTCGCCAAGCTGAAGCGAAGAGGGGTCACAAGTGGGGTTTTGGTGACATCGCCTTTTTGCCCATGTTTAATGAGTCAAGAGTTGATATGCATGAGTGAAAGAGCCTCAGATGAAAAGATATGAAAACCCTTGAGGGCGATCGACTCCATTCGCCAAGCTGAAGCGATAGAGGGGTCCCAAATGGGGTTTTGGTGAATCGCCTTTTTCCCATGTTAAAATGAGTCAAAAGTTGATATGCATAAAGGGAAAAAGGCTCAGATGAAAAGATATGAAAACCCTTGAGGGGGATCGACTCCATTCGCCAAGCTGAAGCGATAGAGGGGTCACAAGTGGGGTTTTGGTGACATCGCCCTTTTTTCCCATGTTTATATGAGTCAAGAGTTGATATGCATGAGTGAAAGAGCTTCAGATGCAAAAGATATGAAAACCCTTGAGAGCGATCGACTCCATTCGCCAAGCTGAAGCGATAGAGGGGTCACAAGTGGGGTTTTGGTGACATCGCCTTTTTACCCACGTTTATATGAGTCAAGAGTTGATATGCATGAGTGAAAGAGCTTCAGATGCAAAAGATATGAAAACCCTTGAGAGCGATCGACTCCATTCGCCAAGCTGAAGCGATAGAGGGGTCACAAGTGGGGTTTTGGTGACATCGCCTTTTTACCCATGTTTATATGAGTCAAGAGTTGATATGCATGAGCGAAAGAGCCTCAGATGCAAAAGATATGAAAACCCTTGAGGGCGATCGACTCCATTCGCCAAGCTGAAGCGATAGAGGGGTCACAAGTGGGGTTTTGGTGACATCGCCTTTTTACCCACGTTTATATGAGTCAAGAGTTGATATGCATGAGTGAAAGAGCCTCAGATGCAATAGATATGAAAACCCTTGAGGGCGATCAACTCCATTCGCCAAGCTGAGGCGATAGAGGGGTCACAAGGGAGGTTTTGGTGACATCATCTTTTGCCCATGTGTAAGCCTCATGAGTTGACATGCATGAATGATAGAGCCTCAGATGCAAAATATATGAAAATCCTTGAAGGCGATCGGCTCCATTCGCCAAGCTGAAGCGGGGTTTTGGTGACATCGTCACGAAGGATGTTATCGGTCGATAGCTTTCATGAAAAAAAAAGAAAAATAAAAAACAAACAACAAAAAACCTAGGAAAATTTGCCGCCGCGCCGTGGGCCATGTGGCCCATGCCTAAATCCGGCGCTGGGGGGGGGGCATTGGCTAGTACAGGCATAGAATAAGAAGGGGAACAGAAGTGAAACTCCCATAAGAGACAATGGGTCACTCGGATAGGCTTAGTTTTGCTTCGATGGTTAGTACACGGGGAACCATTTAGGCGCGCAAAACCGATGCAGGAGCTCAGAGCCCGAGAAAACATCGTACATCGTGTTTGTTTACATGCTAGCTGATGCTGGTGAACCACTGCGTATACTAACCAGGTGGGCCATGACACCGTGACCCAAACTGGGTCGCAGTTTCGCTTCTGTTCCTCTTCTTATTCTATGGTAATGGTAACAGTGGCGTAAAGCGTGCAATTTGACAACGTTGTAATGAATCTACTTAAATCCATTAAAAAGATCGAACTATTGGGTGTTCGGTGAACACCTTCGCATTCGATATTTTACATGTGTTTCAATAGGCACATTTCAACGTTGCCAAATTGCATTCTACGCCACTGAATGGTACAGGTGATCCTGATCCTATTGATCCTCCACTGAAGCGAAAATTCTGACATTCTCGACAAGAAAAGGACGGTGGATGGAGGGGAAAATTAAATAAATACTCCGAGTTTGAATAAGTATACATATTTAAATGTACTAAAATGAATACAAACAAAGTTTACAATGATTATTTTCCTCAGGTTTGTTTATCTATGTCAATTTGTAAAGATATTTTGTGTCATTTTATGAACGCACAGTAGGTAGATACACTTCTACAAAACAGGGGAAGCATTAAAGCTTCCACTTAATCGCTTATATCATAGGGCTCTTAGAATGATAATAGAGGCAGTGGCGTAGCTTGCAATTTGGCAACGTTGAACTGTGTCCATTTAAACTCGCGTAAAAGGTCGAATGCGAAAGTGTTCGACAAAGAGAAACACACAATCGTTCCATCTGTTTCATGGGTTAAAATCAGAGATTACTAATAAGCTAAAGAGATACGGTAGAACTGCTCAAAACTGTTAATCGACTCCTACGAAGTATGTAAACTGGCATACGATCTGGTCAATACCGTCTCTAAACATACCAAGCTGCTTTTTTGAGGTTAGGGTCGTCTTGGTATACGTACGCTTATGGAGAATGAAATTTTGGTGAAATGCAAAATCGAGATTTATCCTCTCAAAACATGATTTTCAACGCTGATACTGCTTTGGGGAAGTAACTAAGCCATAAACTTTCATTACTGACGTACTTTTCCAATTTTGGTCAAACTTCAAAAAACGAACCAAAACCTCGATAACGCCATAAGCTTTCCATAAGCTTACATATACCAAGACGAATCTAACCCCCACTTTTTCAAAAGAAGCAGCATGGTATGAGTAGAGGCGGTATTGATCTGGTGGACCATTTTTGTAAACAATTCTGAAAGTATTCGAAGTGCGTTCGGCTGCCAGTGAATGACTTTTGATTAAAGTTTTAGTGGTTCTTTTGGTCAGGGTCGGACTGGCTCTTTAAATGTTGGGCCGCTCGGTCAATTTTGGGGCCCCTCCCTCCATTCTGGGGCCCCCCTCAGGTCATTTTTTAAAAATTAAATTAAAACGAAGCAGTTTATACGCTATTTTCAACTGATAATTAGAGTTCTCTGTTTCTTATTTTTTAGTTATTACGTAGACTTGTTAAAGGATCCAGATCGTAGCGGGCTTCTCTTGGTCCTTTTTAAACCCACCCAAATATCAGCAAGAGCATATGCTCGGCTGTGGCTTCTAGTCCAGGATAAAGTAACTTATTATCTTCGGTGGTGCAGTCAGATATTAATTCTTGGGGGGGGGGGGAGTGACGCCATATTTTTGCACGTGCCTTACTTACCGAGGGGTCTGGGGGTTTGAAATACCCCCCAGGTGTTGACGGGGGGTCCGGGGGCCCTCCCCCGGAAAAATTTTGAAAATTTTACGTGTTAACAGCCCAATTTTAATGGGTTTATTTTGGTTTCATTTGTGAGAGAACCGAGTAATTATTTATGAGATAGAGATAACAATTTAGCAAGTTTTGATTTTGAAAAGGAGAAAAAAAGGAAAACTAGTTTTTAAAAAATATAAGACATAATGGTAGACTCCTAAGACTCGCCTCTTGCTTGCAATTAGACGGATTGTCATTTGTTTGTTTTTCTTGCCATAGTATTTATTATTTTCTTCCCAGTTTATTATCTTTAGATACTTTTTGGGAGACTAGGAGGCCCCATTTTTACCGATCGGGGCCCCAATTTGAACCCGTTTGGGGGCCCCGTTTTGACCCGATCGGGGGCCTCGTTCTGACCCGATTGGGGGCCCCGTTTTAATCCATCCCAAAGCTCCTTTTTTAAACGTTCGGGGGCCATATGTCGGTCCGCATCGTGGACTAGAGCGGACTTGGCCAGTCTCGATGCATTTTCGATCCTTATATTAAGCTATCTTCATTATCCTACAATGGTTTTCCTTTCGTGTAATCTATTTACTCTCTCCATTCGGGGGCCCCATCGAAGGCCTCTGCGGGGCCCCCTCGGGCCTCAAAAAGCGAAACTTTATGCCGCGATCGCGGCCTAGCGGCCCTGGCCAGTCCGACCCTGCTTTTGGTGGTTAAATTTTTCCCTTGACATTTTCCATTTTGTCAACGTGTTTGTAAAAAAAAAAAAAAAAAAAAAAAAAAAAAAATCAGAAAAGTGTGTGCCTTGAATTTATTTCCAGTAACAGCAGTAATAGCAATGTTTACGAAAAATGGTCCACCAGGTGGTACGCCGTATTGTATCACGGCCTATTTGAAGGCGTTTTTTACGAAATGTCGATTAACGGTTTTCTAACACGGCGTGGATAGGACTTGCCATAATTCTTTGGCTTAGTAATCTCTGGTTAAAATGGACTGACTGCAACGTTGCCGAATTGCACGTTGCGCCACTGAAAAGAGGGTAGGATAACTTACAGTCTATGGATATTGCTTCTAGATGATACAAAAGAGTAAGATGATGGCAGCGTTCTAGAATTCATCTCTTCATTGCCTCGATGCAGAAAAGACTATGAATAGCAGCACTTTTCAATATACATAGATATACTACATCACAGGATAATTTAATCTTTTTTGCACGGATGCAGTAAATGGTTGAATTCTAGAACGCTACCAACGGCTATATGGTCGGTGTATGAAGGTATAGGTACACTTGTTTCATGCTTGGGTGGACAGAATATTTGCTAAGAACTAACATTTTGAGTAAACAGAGCCTTGCTCATTGATTATAAATTACATTATCATTAACACGGTCAGGTCTTAGTTTATTGGTGTATACTATTCAGGACTCAGGAAGCATTTAAAATATCTTTCATCATTTCCACATCAAATATTTACAACACATTGGACTTAAATCAAAATATGTTCTGATAGTACACCTATCTAATGGTATAATATTTTTACTAGATATTTTAATCGTAGGTATAAGAGAAAAATATACCTTGAAAAAATTAATTATCACTGCAAAAAATTTGATATAATAATTAGATCTTTAAATACACTTTAGCAGATTTCTTTGATTACTTGGCAAGTACTATTTCAGCATTTTCTCACCGAACATTACATACTAATAGTCTTAAAGTCTGTAGATATTTTATAATAACTGATTTTCGTTTGCAAATGATTTAAGAGGGGGAGGAGAGAAGTTTCAGGTGATTCAGGATCTCTAATGCATCTTTAAAAACATCAAAAGCAACAAAAAGAATAGCCACTGTCCAGTTCAGACAGATTTAAAGGAGGAAGCACCAGACAAAAACTTTCATTATAACAAGCCAGAAAGCATTTTCTGTAGGCTGATCGTTTAATTTTTTGCTATGTCGATTGTTAAAATTCATATCAAATGATGGACTCTAATCAATAGTTAAGAAGTGGGATCATGGGCTTGCCATTGACCCTTTTGACCGATAACTCACAAGGGTAGCTAAAGAACTACGTACTTACTTTTGACCTTTCCCACTCTTGAGATGATTTTTTCTTACTTTTTTTTGTTGAGAATTAGATGAGATTTTTCTTTTTATTTATCATTTTTTTTTATTTTTTATTCATTACTCCCCCCCCCCCTTCCCGATAGATAGATAGATAGATAGAATCCATTTGTCGCCCTATTTTCCTTTTTATTTTCTTATTTAATTTTTTTTTTTCTTGTGCTAACTTTTGTCAGATGTATCCGACACTAGCATGAAACACAAGTATTATTTTGTCTGTACAGGGTTAACAAGACCAAATGAATATATTTTCAGGGCGTGTTTTAGAGGTAAAAATAAGAATTTTTAACCTATAAACTTGGGTCCAAAACTGCCCCATTTTTGAGCCACAGCCCCTCAATGTTTTGAAAAATTGATTGTTATTTTAAAATAGCGACCACTATTGTGCACCAGATGTCTTGAAAATTGGTGTCCGGAGGTAATTTTACGTGAAGAATCCATATAAATGACCTCGAAAATTTCAGAAATTTAGTCTTGACTGTACTTTTCACGCAATTGTACCTTTAATAGCACAAATTTTATGTCAAGGATTAAAAATTTGAAAATTAATTACTGAAATCTGGTGGGAGAAACTTTTAGAAAGATTTTTAATCTTTTGCATCATTTCGATACGACGCATTTTGAGCGAGATAATTGCTGCGCAGTGTGGAAAAGTCAGCACTTTTACTATGGCGGGTTGCATACTCACTGACGCTCACAATATGGTAACAGCGCTGAATTTTCCACATTGCGCAGCAATTACCTCGCTCAAAATGCGTCGTATCGAAATGATGCAAGAGATTAAAAATCTTTCTAAAAATTTCTCCCACCAGATTTCAGTAAATAATTTTCAAATTTTTAATCCTTGACATAAAATTTGTGCTATTAAAGGTACAAATTGTCAGAAAAGTACAGTCAGACTAAATTTCTGAATTTTTCGAGGTCGTTCATGAATTCTTCGCGTAAAATTACCGCGGAACACCAATTTCCAAGACATTTGATACACAATAGTGTTCGCTATTCTGAAGAAACCATCAATTTTGTAGCTCAAAAGGGGGGTATTTTCGAACCCATGTTTATAGGGAAAAAAAGTCTTATTTTTACCTCTAAAACACGCCCTGAAAATACTAGGGTCGATTAAAAAGTAAGTTTACCTATTTTTTTTTCTGAGAAACTATCAATGCTAGAAAAAAAAAAAAAAACAAACCCAGTGTTGAAACGTACATACGTTCAGCTTTCTAATGAGCTTTAGTTTTTCAAATTTGGCCAACACGTTGCGAAGATATCGTGAATTTTCCCCACTCGTCTCTCCTTTAAATGTGCCCACCTTTTCACACGCTACAGAAGGCTGCGAGTTTCGGCAGGCGATGCGCTTATCTCCGGATCAGATATCTCAATAACACCTGAGTGCATGTTATATTTACTGAATAGACTATTCTTCTACTGATAAAATGATCCAATTTCAAACCGTCGGTCAGTACTGTAAGTGCAACCATCATGAATTGAAGCTGGATTAACAGCTTGCGGCAAAACCTGGTTCAGGAGTATGGGGAAAGAATTTTACGACAGCTGTATACAGAAATTGTTGCACCGGTATGAAAAATTCAAGAATCTAGCGGGTGACTATGTCAAAAAATGAGGTGAGATGCCTCACAAGAATGATATAACTTTTTTCAATAAAATAATAGCTCTATTTTACTTTCTCAAAGTCTTAAACTCATGTTTTCTGTGAAGCTCCGCAGCGCGTAAAAAGGTGGGCACGTTTGAAGGAGAGACGGGTGTGGAAAATCCACGATATCTCCGCAACGCGTAGCCAAGTTTGAAAAAATGGAACTCATTAAAAAGCTGAGAGTACGTACGTTCCAACGCTGGGTTTGTTTTTATTTCTAACATTAATAGTTTCTGAGAGAAAAAATAGGTAAACTTACTTTAAAATCCACCCTCGTAGTAATAGTGTTGAATAGAAATATAGTCAAAGCATTTGCACTCCTGAATTAATACTGAAATAGTATTGGTGCACAAAAAATCAAGGACCATCGACTTGTCCATGTCTGTTAGTAAGTTTGCTCAAGAGAGCCATATCTCACTAACCCTTTCACAGGAAGTGGTACACATAATATATGTACCATTTTATGTAACATGGGACTCAATGGAATTTAAATGGACATTTTGCGAAAAATCGAGTGATCCATTAAAATTCCTTTTAGCCTTTGGTGGCTCCATTTACTTAAAAAGAAAGAAAGAAATAAATAAATAAATAAATAAAAAGTCAAGACAGTTATAGTTCCCAGTATTCCATTCTTGATGGTATTGTCAAAGCTCGGTTTCACTTTCGTCGTAAGCAAGCACTCCTGCCTACCTTTTGAAACATATCTGATCTGAAGGCATTAGGGAAAGAAAAAGAGAACAGGATACAGTAAACTCTCGATTTACCGGATCGCGATTTACCGGATTTCGCGATTTACCGGAAAATTTTTCCGGTCCCGGCAAAAGTCCCATAAGAACAATGTTAAATTTCATTCGATTTACCGGATCGCGGTTTACCGGATTTCGCGATTTACCGGATTTTTTCTCGGTCCCAAGAAGAAATTTCTTCTCAATTTACCGGACTTTGCTCAGATATAGCAGTTTTTTCCCGTGACACGATGCCGCGATCTCAAAGAATCACCATGAGTCACTCTCCAAACTCATCAGTCGCGGTGTTTTGAAAAACGCGTCAAGCGGCAGGGAAGCTTCGCTGCTTTCCCGCGTTGACAGCAGCGCAGCGTTGCCGCCCGTAGTGTGTTGGCTCCACGCGCTCACGCGTGAAGCACGTAGTTTATGGCTTTGGCACTTCAAGAACTTGCCAACATTGGCAACGCTGGCTGACAGCGAGATCGGCTGAACCTCTTTGGAAAAAGTCAGCTGATTTTTTCCAAAGAGATTTTTAGCTAAGAGAAATAAAAAAACACTCAACAAACGAACGGTTAGTACCAAATTATCGTGTTCTAATCCCCCACGCGTGTTTTGTGCTTTTGTAAATGAAACTTTCTCAAAGTAAACAAAATTAGTATCTAAATATTCCGATTTTACTCTAAACATCTGAATTCTGAACTCCATGTTGGCAGTAGGCCCTACAGGGATAAACGCCAATTAAAACATCTTAAATAATAATAAAACCCTCAGGCTCAGGTTAGTCGAAACAGTGAAAATTGGGGGGGAGGGGGGAGGGGGGGAGAAAAAATACCTAAAAATTCCGCGATTTCGCCGCGAAAAATGCGAGTTTTCGGATTACCGGATTTCGCGATTTACCGGATTTTTCGGCCGGTCCCCTGAAATCCGGTAAATCGAGAGTTTACTGTAATTATTTGAGAGAGAATGAAATGAAAGAGAATGGAATCTATGCAAATATTCTTGGACGGATTTTCAAAAAGGTCTTAGATCTTTTCGTCAAGTAGACAAAAAATTCAAAAAATACTTAAAAAAGGCTCTCTGATTTACAGAGGAAGGAGAGCTCTCAATCCTACTCCCTTTTCGAACCTCAGAAATCCCTGAAACTGCAGAAAAGTCATCTCTGACATTATTACCGTTGATTACTTGATGTAAAAAAAAGAGAAAAAAAAAGGGAATTGAATGGAGAATAAAGTAGGTCCATTTTTTCCTACATTGAAATCCCTTCTTCCAAAATTTTAGAATAAAAACTGATTTTTTGGAAAGTCTAATGACTAAAAAGTAATCGAAAGCCAGAACATTCCCACTCATAGGCCTAAAAGAATACACATCTGTTAATTCAAAATTCCATCATTTGTGAAAAGAGAGACCATTTTGTGAGGTTAGGGAAAGGGTTTCCTCAAGCTTCTGGGTGTATTCAATCAAACAGAATAAATCTATTGACAGTTTGAATAAAAAGTTGAAAATGATGATTTTTGATAACTTTTTCACAATGAACCAGTGGCGTAGCCAGGAATTTTTTGAGGGAGGGGGGGATCCGGAGTTCAAAAATTGTCAAGGGGGGGAGGAGGAATCCAAAGATACTAATTTGGTAACATTTGTCAGTAAAGGGCAAACTTTGGTGTAAAGGCAGACCCCCCCTGGTTACGCCACTGCTACCTGAACGTTGGATCCTTTTTTTACAATCTCAGACCACAGTGCGTACGTGAGAAAGAGAGTGAGAGAGAGTGAGGTAGGTCAATCAGGTTGGCGTTACTATGATCTGCATAAATGGCGCTTAACCTATTATTGGATTCAGAAGAAAAAGAAACAAAAAATGAAAAATGAATCTGTCGGAAGACATCAATACCAAGTTAGGAATGAAGAACAAAAAATACTTGTGCTTACTTGAAAAAAAGTTTGGCTTAGTGATGAAAGTATGACAATAGTGCCACCATGGAAAGAGGGGGTTGATTCTCCAAATTTGGCAAAATATGGTAGTTTGGGCTATTTTTATCCCACCTTTCCCCTTCCTAGATCAAGTAGGGAAAAGTTATTGGGGGCAAACCCCCTCAACCCCCGGCCAACTAAAGAAAGTCATCTCATCGAAATTGTTCTTAATCAATTTTTTTATTATTTTCTGAAGAATTTTTGATCTTAGAGGTACACTTTCGAGTGACAATCCTGTTAAACTCTCAGATACCCGAAAACCGCAAAATTCTCTGAAATTAACCAAGAGATTACCGGATGACACTTTTTACGATGATACTTTCCTTTTGCTGGTCATAGCCCATGTACTTAAAGGAGCAAAGAGAAAGAAGGTATTTATCTCATACACCAATAGATCGATACATTTTGCAACCGCCGGGTTACACCAAACCACCAACCGTAGGACTCAAAAGCCTTCTCAAAGATCTCTTAAAATTAGAAGGCTGCACTGTTGCTTTAAATCTGATGATACAATAAAGAGGGCGATGGTCTGTTGATAAAATCTTTTAATATTTGAAGATAAACTGTCACTATGAACTGAGCTAAAACTAGTAAATTTGCGAGACATTCATAAACAGAGCAAAATTCGATAAAATACAAAATTTATACTGATAATAGATAGTAGATACTTCAATAAATATTTATGTACATTTATATACATTAGCAGATTTCAGTAATACTTCAAAGTAAGAATAAAATATGAGAAACATGGGAGGGAGGCAGTGTTGGCAGATTCTGCGGCTTTTTCTATGTGTTCTAACGACAGTGTTGCCAGATTGGGGTGAAAAAGCCGTACGTTTTACATTGATTTAAATGGGGACGATACGGCTTTTTACCCTTGATCTGGCAACACTGTTCTTACGGAAAAAGCCGCAAGATCAGGCAACACTGATGGGAGGAAACAAAGGACACAAGACTTTTTTGAAGCGTTTTTTTGTTCTTCGGAATCCACACTGGTGCAATAACCCAGAGCTTTTGGAGCTGCTCCGGAGCATCGGTCTTTGACTCCAATACACTGGAGCTTGCACCAGAGCAGCTCCACGCCCATCGCACCGCTACTAAAAAAACACCTCGGTGCCCTCCGGTGCTGGAGCACCGAAATAAAAAAACACCACGGTGCACTCCGGTGCTGGAGCACCGAAATAAAAAAACACCACGGTGCACTCCGGTGCTGGAGCACCGAAATAAAAAAACACTCCGGAGCACTGGAGCTGCACCGGAGAATAAAAAAACGCATCATCCAGCAGTAGGTAGGTCTCAAAAGTTCAGTGGCGGCTCCTGCCGTTTGGCAACCACGCTACTTTGTCATTTAAACACATGCAAAAGTATCCATTTTGTAGAGGTACCGTAAACCTCTTCAACATTGATTATTTTTCATTTTACATAGGTTTAAATGGAGATAATTCATTGTTGCCCAATAGCCCGAGCCACTGCAACAAGAGTTGCAAAAGTACGAGAAAAATATTGATTTCCTCTTTTTTTTTTTTTCAAGATAATTTCACTTTGAGTATTACTCACAACAATTATTACAGGGTCTTAATTTCCAATCCAAACTTTTCAAAGCCATTGTGAAGAGTAAATTAAATATCATTGATAGCTTTTTAATTCTATCATTCAGCAGTTCAATACTATAATTAATCAATATGACACTAAAGTTGAAGTTTCTGATGAGCGATAGGAAAAGCCTATTCCGGGAGAGTTAAAGTTTTAGAAGTAGCCTAACACTGGATACTAGGAGTCATTCAACAATGTAAAACGCCGGGCTCTAAACCTTGCCCTTTAAGATTCTGATGAAATTATGCATGCTTGCACTGAGAAAAATTTTCCTGTTAAATCAATCGGTATTCATTAATTTAAGAGTTTTGCATTCCTCTGAAACATTTTCAGTTCATTGTTCTAGAGAAATGGCTACTCCAATAAAAATCCAGGTGACCCAAAAAGCGTGAAGATTTGTAAAAAAACGTAATTTTATTCGGTATCACAAGCATACAGAATCTCATTCAAAGCTGCAAGCAGACTTCGACAAAACTCAGTCAAAAATAAGACACTAAAAACAACTAAATCGTCGAATTAGTCTGGCAAGCCACTAGGTTGGTCATTAGTTGCAAAAATAGACATCAGAGTTGGACAAATGAGACTTGAGTACCAAGGTTGCACTGCCGAGTACTTTTATAATTTCATCTGACTCTGCGAGCACATTTTGAACTCCAGATTCAAAAATTTTTCAAACCGTTATTACAGAATGATCCAGGTCTGTCTTCTCAAAAATCAAGGGAAACCTTGTTTAATCAAACAAGACAGTAACCAAAAATTATAATACACAAATATATAATATAATATAATATATATATACACAAATTGAACACTGAAATCGGAAAAAAGGCTAAAAAAGTAATTATAAAACACAATTTAAAACAAAAAAGAAACCAAAACGTTTCGGAGCCAAACGACTCCCTCCTCAGTTGGCTAAAGAATGCAACGAAGTAACCTCGCAAATACACAAAGAGAGTAACAGACCAACAAAATAATAGATAGGTAACTCGAATGGTCGACTGATCTTCATCGAACATACAGATAAGCTCTGCGCGTTGTATCAGCGTATGTTCGAGGAAGATCAGTCGACCATTTGAGTTACATATCTATTATTTTGTTGTTACTTCGTTGCATTCTTTAGCCACCTGAGGAGGGAGTCGTTAGGCTCCGCAACGTTTTGGTTTCTTTTTTGTTTTAAATTACTTTTTTAGCCTTGTTTCCTGATTTCAGGGTTCAATTTGTGTATGTGTATATTCAAACTATATTGGGGAAATCTTTTTTAAATTTTTGAAAATCAGCCTGGATTACACTGAAATGGGGCAAATGCAAGGGTCTGAAAAATAGTGTTTTTCATAAAGAGAATGATATTACATATGTATGTGACGAGCTGAGAGCAAAGATGCCTTTGGTTTCTTATTAAGTATTGTTGTTCCGGAGATGAGATTTTGGCCCAAAATACATTGCTTTAAATGGGAATTCCGCGTTGTGATGTCACTACGCAGACAAATTTTAAAACTTTACACATGTGTATCTCTTATTCCAGGACGCTTATGAAAACACCAAAGGGACCATTGTTCTTAGCTCATCAGACACTATCATTTTCTACAAAAAAAATACCCAATTTGTAACTGCCCCAATGGGGTTTGAAAACCGTCCTCTTCCTGTGTTCAAGATGTACTTGGAGTCAGGTCAAATAATCAAATATTGAAAGTACTCAGCAGTTCAACCTCGGTAATCATGTTTGATTTGCCCAACTCTGGCAGACAACTATTGTTGTATCACATCAGCGTTCTTCCTGAGCAACAAACTACTAATTTAGAGTTGTTTGCTAGACTAATTAGACGATTTTGTAGTTTTTTCACGACTCAGTTCCGACTGCGTTTTACTCCAGTCTGTCTGCAAGGACTAGATCAAAAAGCATTTTTCTTAGATCTCATTCGATGTTGAATGACTTGCAAAGCACACATTCTTAATTACTGACATAAACATCCAAACATTACTCTGAGGTCAGGAAATGAAGTACTTAACCCATTCCCTGAAAATGACGAGTCCAGCTCGTCACAGGAAATTTGCATTTGTTCTCTAGGAGTGCAGCGTTTCTCAGATAGGTAGCACCACTGACATCAAAACAACTGTGAGTGCAAGCAGAGCGACCAACTGTAAAACTTTTTTTCACTCATTTGCATCGTAGATTTAGTGGATTTGCAAATTAAAATCTTCAGTGGATGGGTTAAGATCGGGTATCAATTTTGTCAAAAGACTTGTAAAAAAGAAGATTAGAAAGAATGAGAAAAAATCAATTTTCGGAGTTTTCACGTGTAAAAATAATTAACTCTGATCGCCTAAAAAAAATTTTACACCCTAACATTATAGATACTTCCTTAGTTCCTCATGTGATTGAAGCTTCCATCAAGCTGCAATGAGAAAACTTAAAAAATTTATAGCTGCGAATGTGAATTGATACGCGACTACTTAAATGAAACTAAATATTTGAAATACCTAACAAATGATAGAGAATAAAAATTTCTAATTCTAATTATCCGAGGGACTAGATTTGTGATTAATCATACAAAAGATTTTTAAAAAAAAAAAAAAAAAAAAAAAAAAAAAAAAAGGGAAAAAAAGAAAAGAAAGTTGTGATAAAGAGAATTTAGTCCCTTTTGCACAAAATATACAGACACATTACTGCCTTAATAATATAAAAAAATGAGATTTATAGTTTTGACTTTTTGAGGATTATCTTTTCACATCCTGAAATCAGGCTACAGAAAAAAGAAAAGAAAATATAAACAAGAATACTGGAATTTATTTGCACCATTACCAACGACTGCATTTTGATCACTGATACTACTTTTGAGTAGAGTCCCTGTATATGAAAGAGTCTCGGCATATGAGATTCCATCTCTGATTGGCTACTGAAAAGTGAAGAAAAAGAAGGGGTATGTGAAGCCCAGAGGCACGCCTCTTGTTTACATTTTGATGGAGCCATCTTCCCTCCTGCCCAGCTTTCAGAAAACTTTCGGCATTTGTAGCCTTTACTGATGAAATTTTCTATTAAAATTGAAATAAGCATGATCAGAACAGAATAAAATTCACGCATTAATATTCACTGTAGATTACTTACACACGTATACATGTATAAATAATCTTTGGCGGAAAGATCATTGGATGAAAATGTAAACAAGAGGCACGCCTCTGGGCTCCTCAGACTCCTTCTTCTTCTTCACTTCCCTTCCCGTGTCTTGACTCTTTCATACACAGGAACTCTAGTTTCTGGCATTTTAGAGGTTAAAGAACGCTAAATTGTGTTCCGTTTCAATGCATTCTTTGGCGCTGTGTCGATGAGTTCAATTAGCGACCGATCAAAATATGAGCTAAGTGTGAGATTGATAGCCTTTAATCAAGCTTTGCTGAAAAATACAAGTTTTCATTGAAAAATTTCAGCCGGTCACTAACGACTAACAACCGAGCCCCAAAAACAAAAATAGAGGGATCAAATTAAAGATATTCAAAAGTAAAACCAGCTTCAAAACTGAATCAATTTACAAAAACCGTTTCGTTCAGACGACACAAACCTGCAGGCTGATGATAAATGATTGTTTCGTAATGCTGACAAGTTGATGATCGAGTAGGTGTTATCTTATGGGTGGTGCCATTCTGATAGAAACCCTCCCATATTTGCGAAAATTCACTGATGACTCTTGAGCTATCGGAGAATTTCTGCAGAGATGGGAGGGTTTCTATCGGAATGACAGCACCTATAAAAGTAACAAGTACTCCATCATTGACTAAATAGCATTATGATACGAACGTTCATAATCAGCCTGCTGTTGCCAGGATTCTTTTTCCATTTTCTAGCCGTTACAATTTATTTTGAGGGGAAAGAATAAAGTATAAAATAAATATCATCAATAATTTTGAATTATTTACGAGTGCACATATTTTTACAGGCAGGCAGTCAACAAATGGCATATAAATTGCGCTTGGAACATACATTTTTTAGAGACATTAATTAAAAAAAAAAAATAATAATTATCACACATCAAAGAAGAATGTAGGTACTAAACAGTGTCGCCATTTATCAGATAACAATCCAATTTCCTCCATTTAACTCAGCTTCATTTTTTTTAAAAATTTTCAGCCAAACCTGGCAACACTGTTACTAAAGCCGTCAAAAGAAAGTCTCCTCCTTAAAATTTTACTGCGATGATCCTCTGTCATCACCTAATCATACTGATGGAAGTTAAGTCTATGATCAATGAAAAAATGTCACCTAAAAATACAAACATGTTTAAAAATTGAGCATTTTCAAAAAAAAAAAAAAAAGAAGTTACAGAAAACTTGGAGCGAAAAATGTGACTTCGGGACTTTCTGTTGGCGGTTTTAGCACACAAATAACCGGAGGATGGTAAAAACCTGTACATTATAAGTAGCTGCCACACTTGTTAACATGGTGCGTGCAATAAAGATGAAAGAAACGGAGTTCTCAAACGAGAAACATCAAAGTTGAGATTTTAACCAACTGCAGACATTCGCTAACAGAACCAACTTCTGGAGAGGATTTAACGAATTATCCTTTAACCCTTCCGTGTCATGTGTCCTGGCTAACCCGACATTTAAAAAAGGCGTTTTAGTTGTAAGTCAGGGCTGACCCGACAATATTGAGACATCTATTCGGATTGTCTGTCAAGTGGCCAAAAAAAAAAAAAAAAAATGTTGCCGACAATTTTCTTTCATATCAATTATCTCTGATTTGCATAAAAAACATATAAATTAATTACAACCGTGGTGGGGGGGGGGGTGGTTGATAGGTAAAAAAAATCAGAGTGAAAAGGATTAATCTCAAAATTTTGTTAGAAAGCAAGCTTGGGCACGCGGAAGTGAGCTGTAGAATCCGAATTCTCAATCCGTTTACCTCCAGCTTCAGTAATTTCCCCACAGATTTCTGAGTTTTCACTGGCTCATAAATTTGAGATTCCGTGTTGATTATTTTGGTTTTTTTGGGAAAAAAATTGAGTTTAAATGAAAATGGAGGCCACATTCGAATTAAGCATTCTACAATACACACTTGAAGGCAAAATTCCACAAGCATCAGTCAAAACATTGCGATTTATTAAGGTGATTCCATGCCCTCGTGACCAAGGTGATCGATTAATGGTCATTTACCGGATTTTATGGAGTTTTTTTGTAAAGCAAGGATCGTCAGCACCTTTACGTAGAACTTTCAAAGATATCTGCTAAGTTTGGATACTCGAATCCACAAAATAAGAGCGTAACTGTGGGAATTCGCACAATCGCTGCTCGATCTCTCGTATCGCACTATGATAGTTCGAATTCTCATAGTTATTAGAGGTGTTCCAATATTGAAATTTTGGTTCGAGTCGAGTTTTGCCTATTTCTTTCGAGTTTCGAGTTTGAGTAATCACAAAGATGCAAAACAGCACGAAAAGTTCTCTAGAGCTGAAAGGTAATGACGTAGTTGAAAATGAAATGTAAACCAACTCCAATTCAGTGTTATCAACCACGTTTTAAGCAGCTGCAAACGCCATCTTGTTCTGAGCTGTGTTTCTAACCTCAATTTCGGAAGGAGTAGTGGATTTTGTTTTTCAGGGTTTCACAGACTGTGGAGTCTTCTCGAAATGAGCGGAAAGAGATGCAAGAATTCAGGCAGGATAAAATGAATTTTACGAACTCCGATTTTTAACGCGCAAATATGGTTATTTTCGAGCCAAATTGTTAGGCGAGGCAACGACACTTGAAAAAGTGGTCACATTGTGTCAGTCAGTTGAAGCGGGTCGGAATAGAGCCAAAGAAGTCAACAATAGCAACCAAGTATCTTTAGATGCTATCAACCGATACCAGAATCGACAAGATCAACCGAGAGGTCAGCAACCATTTAATCAATCTAAAGGTCAGCAACCGTTCAATCAACCATTTAATCAATCTAGAGGTCAGCAACCATTTAATCAATCTAAAGGTCAGCAACCGTTCAATCAACCAGTTAATCAATCTAGAGGTCAGCAACCGTTCAGTCAATCCAGGGTCCAACCATACAACCAATCTGGAATGCGACAACCGTACAACCAGTTCAGGGAACAACAGCACTCGTTCAAACCTTCCAATTACCACAATGGACAGGAGAGAATGCACCAACAATCCCACAACCAGACAGCATGTGGAAATTGCAATACTCAGCATGGGCCGAAAAGGTGTCCAGCGTTCAGAACTCAGTGCCAAATCTGCGGTAAACTCAACCATTTTTCTCAGGTGTGCAGAAGTAAGTCAACGAATGTAAATAACTGCAATGCTTTAAATGTTTTAGTTGAGGATCTAGGGAATGTCGATATAATGGAAGACGACATAGTTTCAATTTCTAAACTTAACTGTGATAACGCAACCAAAGTGCAAGAAATAAATAAACCTAATGTAGATAAATTTTGGTTTCAAGAGTTAACCATTAATAATCAAGTAATTTCATTCAAATTAGATACGGCAGCAGGTTGTAATGTGTTACCGTTTGAATTATATCGCTCGTTAACAAATGAGCCAGTACTTAAATGTAATCAAACTATAGAAGCGTATGGTGGAACTATGGTAAAACCGGTAGGTGCTGCAATGCTGAATTGTACTGTTTATAAAACTAATCACTTGATAACTTTCCTAGTCGTTGATTGTAATTCAATGCCTATTTTAGGGTTAAAAACGTGCCCAAGACTTAATTTAGTAACCAGACCGAAAAAGGTATCAGCTTTTCAAACTAATGAAACAGAAATTAGATTTACAGATGAAGAAACGTTCATTAAAGAATTTGAAAACGTATTTAATGGTGAAAATGTAGGAGAATTTCCTGTTCCTGAGGATATAGATATTGATCCTGAAGTTAAAGCACCAAACAAACCGCCAAGACGTTTACCGAGGTATGTACTTCGCAAACTTAAATTAAAATTATGTAAACTAGAAAAGCAAGGTGTCGTGTCAAAAGACACTAAGAATGTAAAGTGGTTCAGTAATTTAGTGATCGTTGAGAAACCTAACTCTAACGACATAAGAATATGTCTGGATCCATCTGATCTAAACAGAGCCATACGGCGTAGACATCATTTTATACCGTCTTTTGATGAAATCAAACAAAAAATTTGTGGTAGTAAATTCTTTACAGTTCTGGACATCAAGGAATAAACAGAAGGAAGATGCTGAAAAGTGCGTAGGATGTAGTCCAAAGCAAAAAACAAAAGGCTGTGGACGAGCAAAAAGAAATAAATTGTAAGTAAATGTATCTGCAAAAAATTTAAATGTAGTAATCCTAGAAAAGGAGAAAAGTTTTGCTTTCTGTATCCCATAAAAGGAATAGAAAATTTGTATTGTATCCTAAAACAGGAAAATTTAGTATTAGAGAAAATTTGTATTGTATCCTAAAACAGGAAATTTGTAATGTGTTTTTTTTTTTGGAAATGGGGAGGTGTTGATGACGTCATGTTGTCGACGTCATGCTGCTCTCCCTCACCGAGCTGTTGTCGGTATGGTCTCTTGGAACCTTGTAAGTTTCCAATTTTTTCCATTTTTAAAATCCATTTTTTTAAAATTTGCTTGTTCCTTAAAAAAATTATTTTTTTTGAATGAATAAAATTTTGATATTTTGGTATTAAGGCCTTTCTTCCATTTTAATTAAAAAATTCTCCCCCCAAATTTGGTTTAAACGAAATTTTCCCCCTTTCAAAGTTTTTTTTTCCCAAAAAAGCGTCGGAATTTTCCGTCCAAAATGTCTGTGGGGTTTTTAGTTTTTCGGAAAAAAAAAATGGGTTTTTAAAGGTAACTTTAGGGAAAAATTGGCTTTAATTTTAAATCAAAAAAGCTCATTTGGAATTTGAAAAATTTTCCAATTTTTTCCCCATTTTGTCAAGAACCCAAACTTTGGGCCTCAAATTAGTTTTCCTTTTTTATTTTAAAAAAAAGGGAAAAAATGTAAAAAATCAATTTTGTTTAAAGGATTTTCTGAAAAAATTTCATAAAAAAACACGATATCTTTTTATAATTTAAACCCCTCAAAGTTAAAATTTTAAAAAAGCTTTTTCGGCTTTTAAGTAAAATGTCTTGAAAATTTTTAGAATTTTTCTGGAAAAAAAACCTTTTTAGTACAAGGGGTTTTTTAAAATTTTAATATTTTTCTTTAATTAAAAAAAAAAAAAAATCAATTTTTTGCCTAAAAAATGTGTGAAAATTGCTAACATTTCGTTTAAAAATTGTTTTTTTCCCCATCCAAAAAAAAAAAAAAGAAAAATAGTTCAAAAAATTAAAAAAACTTGCATAAAAAAATTTGTTATAAAAATTCTTTCCCAAAGAAAAGTTTTATTTTTTTTTTAAATAAATTTGGTAAAGAACTTTTAAAAGAAAAACCTTTTTTTTTTTTTAAAAAATTTATTTAAAATTGAATTGAAAAAGTGAATGTTACTGAAATAATCCCACCTTAAAAAAGGTACAAAAAAATTTTAAAAAATGAAGTGTCTCGAAATTGAAAAAAAATTTTCTCTTCAGTTCTTTGGGAAAAAGAAAGAAATTCCATTAATAATAAATTGAAAGGAAATTCAAAACCCTAAGTCATTTTTTAAAAATTTTCAAAATTTTTTAAAATTTAAAAAAGGTGCTTCTGGTTGCCAGGTAAAAAAATTTATTTTTGTTTTATTATAAGGAGAACTGCCAACTTAAATCCCCCAAATTTTGGTCTTTAGGTGAAAAAATTGCGAAATACTTTTTTCTTGTTACCCCCTTCCAAACGAACATAACATACTTATCCGGATAAATTTTATTTTCATGGATGGGGTGGAAAGAAAAATTTCCCAAAATTTATGCCCAAGAAAAACTTTAAGAATGGAGGATTTAAGTTGGCAGTTCTCCTTATAATAGACAAAAAAGGATGGACGGTGTCAGTTGACCTGACCAGTGCCACGACTGCACCTCATCTTGAACAGTAAAGAATAATTTTCCGAAAAGTCACCCAACACAATGACTTTAGTTCCTGAAGGAATTCCTTTTGCAACTTTAAGAATTATTAATCGAATTTGCTTTCTGCTCCCAAGAAGACGTGAAGAGTGTTAAAAAATCCCTTCAAAAAAGACTGCATCATGCCTTGCCAATTCCTCGAACTCGATCCTTTCACTCGTTTAAACCATTGGATGCTGATACCATGGAGGTGAAGCAAATTTCACTGTCACACAATTTCTTCACATTCAAGATTTAAATAAATTAAAAAAAAAAAAAAAAGAAGGTGATTGTACATTCTTAAAATGTCACAATCCGTGATTCAACGCCTGCACCTAAGTTAAAATTTCAAAACATTTCTTGCAATGAGCAATTTTTATAACATTTTTTTCACTCTGGCAACTAGAGAGCACTTTTTTTTCAATTTTCTTGAACTACTTTTGACTATTTTTTGTACTTTTGACTTAGGTATGTGATTATTTCAGTAACAATTTATTCATTGCAATGAGCAATTTTCATAACATTATTTCAATTCTAGCAACTGAAGAGAACTTTTTTTTTTTTTTTTTTTTTTTTTTTTAATTATCGAGAGCACATTCATTCATTTAAAAAAATAACTATTTTTTGTACTTTTGTCATAGGTGTGTGATTATTTCAGTAACGATTCACTTTTTGCAATGAGCAATTTGTAAATCATTTTTTCATTCTAGCAACTGAAGAGCCCTTTTTCTTTTCAATGTTCTTGACCACTTGGATTAAATTATAAAAATGACTATTCTTTGTGCTTTCGGCTTATGTAATTATTTCAGTAACAATTCATTTTATGCAAGTTTTTTGGAGGTCTTGTAAGAGAGCATCATTTTTCTTGCTTTTTTTTTTGTTGGAGTGGTGAAAAAGAAACTAATTTTTGGAAGACGAACATGTTTCAGCAGTTCGTTCCGCACACAGTACATGAGGGCAAAAAATTGCAGTTTTTCAAATTAGCGCAAACTTTGGAGCAATTTTTTGAGTTAATGAAAAATATAAAGTTTCTGCAATTTTCACCCTTAAAAGTACAGATAATAAGCTACATTTTCCTGCCTAGAAAAAAATTCTAAAAATTTATCCACGCACAGTTTTGGGACGTTGAAAATGCCGGAAAACAGCGTTTTTTAGAAAAAATCCAACTTTGAGGGGCCGTAATATTACCGTGAGACCAGATATCGGGCGGATGAATTTTTTTAGTGAAACTACTGTCAGAAGAGTCCTTAATCACCAAATATCGATTTATTTTATTCATTTTTTCAACCTTAAATAATTTTTCAAAAACTCAAAAAATGGCAATTCAACGCTAACTTTCGAGCTGCGATAGGAGTTATTGGATGAATCTTGACAAAATGCGGGGTAAAACCATTGGAAAGCTCACATTTCAGGCTTCCAAATGAGCTATACTTGATTTCAAAAGCTGCAAGAGAAGCCAAGCTACAGCTTCTCAAAGTTGACCTTAAAAATCCCATTTTTTCCATTCCGCAGCCACTAAAACGAGCCGCCACAGAAGCACCATTGGACGGAAAAAAATTCCGACGCTCATTTTGGGCTATTCAAAACATGTAGAATCAACACACAAACTTTCGTTGAAATCTAAATTTAGTCGGCACGCAATTGGTTGAATTAAAATGGAATGACCCAGGCGTTCGAGTAAAATCAAAAATACTTTTAAATTCCAAGGGATTCGATCCCCGAAAAAAAATCCATGAAACCGGTTGGGTTAACGGACCCGGCAACGCAATTGGTTAATTATGGAATCCCCTTAAAAGAGTTTTAATTTTGCGGTTGAGATTTTTTAACAAATTTTGCAGACCTTCCTAAGGTTACCCCGTGCCTCCCTTTTTCAAAAAAAAACTTCCAAAAAAATCCAAATGACCATTTAACTCCAGCCAATGAAAAACCTTTTTTTTCAAGTGGGGGAGGGAAAAAAACAAAAAAATTTTAATCGGAGGGTAAAAAATTTCGTAAGGCCAAAAATTTGCAGAAAATTGGAAAAAAGTTGACCCCGTTTTCAGCAATTAAATTCAAAATTAAAAAAAATAAAACCCAAAAGAAACATTAATAGGCCCTTTAAAAACCCTTTTAAGATAATTTTTGGGAAATGGGGGGAAAATTAAAATAAAAGAAATAAAAATAAAGTAGGTAAAAAAACCCCAAAAAAATGGAAAAAAAGTTTGGAAATATTTTTAGGGGGAAGGGTTTAACAAATAAAAAAAATTTTTAAGGTTCATTTTGAAAATTAAAAAAGGGGTTAAAAAGAAGGGGTTGTTGGTAAATTTTGTGATTTAAAATTTATGCGGGAAAAAACCCCCAAAAAAATGAAATAAAAAAAAATTATAAAAAACCCAGGCAAATGGGGAAAAAGTTCTGGGGGAAATATTTTTTGAATTCTTTAGGACAAATATTAAAAAATTTTTTTATCAGGTTGATCCCCCTTAAAAGTTACAAAGAAGGGGTAAAAAAGAATGGGGTTGTTGCTCACTTTTGCTACGAGCGCTTTAATATTCGATGCTGGTGTAAAAACCTCCAAAAATAATGATGGCAGCACTAAAAACTTCCAAAATCTACTCACAATAAACGCTGTTATTTGCGCGAGCGTAATGGTGCCATAGGGTAGTAATCATGGGAGATTCATATCTTAATTTTGTCACTCTCTCTATGCTGACAAGGATGATTCACAGAATAAATAGTCATCAGAGTAGTGATCCACATCCGATGAATGGTACCGTGACACCTGGTGACACCGGTGTCAAAGGAAAGGTGCCTCTTATTGGTCACTTCTCGATGGAGTTACAGTATTGTTAGATGGGAACCTCCCATTATTACTGCCCTAAGCTACCATTACGCTAGTACAAATAAAACCGTTCATTGAGTTTAGGAGTGGATTTTGGAAGTTTCTAGTGCTGCCATTGTTTTTTTTTTTTGGAGATTTTTACACCAGAATCGACTCTAATAAGTCGCTTATAGCGAAAGAGTCCAAAAGCCCCATTTGAGATTTGCGTTTGGAAGAGCAGGGACTACATCTGAAAACTGAAAGGCTTTACTCATTACCCTTTGCTCTTGTGACTTCTAAAGTTTCAAAACGAATTTTAAATATTTCATAAAAACAATTGAAAAAACAAATTGCACAGTTTTGCACCGGAGCTTAACTTGCTTATAAAAATTGGGGGGAAAAAAATCCAAAACTTTAAAAAAACTAAATTTTTTGCCTGGCACACCTTGACAAGAATGTTTTAAACCTGTGCAACTTTTGTAGCTAGCGGACCAATCAACTGTGTTGAGCTATCTTTGAACTACAGATTGTTTAAAAAACATTGCATCGGGATAAAATAAAATACAAAATCGACAAACTGGTCTTCAAGATTGCAGGATCACTCGTAAAAATATACTCTTTCAGAGTTTATTGTTTTTTCCACATAATCTTTTATGTGAAAAAAATCTAGGATCAAACTTAAAAATAAGATCTTTCAGAGGATTGGTGCTAGCTAGCTTTAATAATTAGGCTCCGCACAGACTCTAACAACACGGGCACTGTCATGAGTGTAAAATTCATGCAATGATTGAAAAGAGAGAGAGAGAGAAAAAAAAATAACCTCATAAATTTTGACAGAGATGATAAATACTTTGTATTAAAATAAATTATATATTTACGATAAAACTATTACCAGAAAAACAATAGGAGTTAATTAGATTAACGTCAGGAAGTTTCAAAGACAACAAAAACTTTTAAGTAGATCAACTAACTGCCTTTGAATTATCATTCAAAATAAAATCTAAACATTAAAATTTGAGAGAATGAAATATGAATGAGTAAAGTAAATATATAGGTACTTCTTTCTTTTTTCTATTAGCTGCGTAGACCGTTTCTAAATGGTTTCGAGCATGAGAGAGAGAGAGCTAGACTGATTGATAACCTACATTTATAAATGAGCGCCTAAGAATTCTTGATAGATAATCTGTACATAATTTCTATTCTTTTTTTTTCATTTGTCTCGTTACAGTTTAAATACTATGCAGTCATACAATCAGTCGGAAAAGTCCTGCGTCGACGCAACCATCTGACATATAATAACATTACACCCTTCCCTTCCTTTTCCTTTGTATTCTCAAAATTGAGGAAGGCTCTGGTTATGTGTAACACGAGTTGCGCCAAATGGTCAATGCAGGACTCATGTGACTGCTTGTACAGTTCTGGACAGTTGACAAGAGAACGAAAAGAAAGATAAATTAATTTCCTTCCAAAAAAAAAAAAAAAAAACCAAACAAAAAAATAAGTGAGAGTAAGAAAGAGAGAGAGAGAGAGAGAGACAGAAAAGGTGTCTACTAGACAACAATAGATACAATAAACTTTGAACAAGATACAAGGATCCCTAGAAACAAACTTGAGAATAACTTAACAAAAATATGTACAAAAAAAAAAAGAGAGTCAATGTTACCTGACTAAGTCCACTGGTGTAAGATTAACTGAAAAAGAAGAGAAGAAACGAGTTAAGAAAAATAGCTTAACAAAGAAACAAATACAGTGTAACCTTGATTATTCAGTCAGGTCCGGACCGGGCACCATCTGGATACTGAAATAAATGGATAATCAAATTCCGGGGATCGGATGACGTGAAAAATGCGCTTGTAATTAGCGAAATGTGCACTGTTAGGATGTATTAATAATGAGACATACATTTGTACACATTTATAATAGAATATAACAAAAAAATCTAGACCTAGATAAAGTAAAGACGACTGATTGAGATGTATTCCCTGATCACAGTCCGGTTAGATTTTCCGCGGTTTCTCTCGTTCGAGTTTTGAAAACTGTTTCCCGACTCTGTCTGGATAATCAAGGTTACACTGTAATGATGAAAAAGAGTGGGATAAAACAAATAAATTTGCCAGTACTTTTCAAGACCATATTAAAAAAATTGCGGAAAGATACGAAACGGACTTCATTTCCATCCTCATATTGAAGTCATTCGTCTTCTGGACGATGGAAATATTCTGAGATGGCTCAAACCATTTGAGTTAGTTTCAGACTTTTACTATAAAAATCTGAGGGACGAGGGTAAAACGAGAGACAACAGAGACCACGCACTACCTATCTCGCTGATAGTGGCAACTTGATTTTTCTGGGTCGCAACAAAGCAACGTCCAACGGTTCCTATGTAGAATGCTGAGCAAAGATGTTGATGTCTGTAGGAGATCAGAATGAAGTGCTGACCTCTTTTTTTTGGTTTAAAAAAGAAATTTCGAACTAAAATTTGGTGGTCACCAACAAGTTTTCTAGGAATTTAGGGCCGTAAATATCGGGTATGCAAGGCTGTAGGACTCTAAAATTATATTGATGAGAAAAAAAAAGGTCATCACATTTTTAGCAACACCCCCCCCCCCCCCAGCCGAACTCGAAATGACGCCTCTGAAAGAACCAGGACTGGTGCTCTAAATTAAATAGCAACCTGATCTTGGTTGCATCTGAAAGATCAACTCATTTGCTTTTGATTAAGCTCGGGATGAGTTTAAAGGTTTTCTTTCCCCATAAGAGCCCATGTTAAAGAATGTGTACTACGGTACACACAAAGAATAAATGGGATAACGGATCTTACAAAATTTAACCCTATGTATCCTGGCGGTACAAATTTGTAACACCAAATTAACATGGTTTTAAATTTGTTTTTAAAAAAATCACTATGAGCATCAAACTAAATGAGAAAAGTTTATTCTCTTTATTGAGATTGATAAAGAATTTGTGAGAAGGGTTTGTAACAGTGCCGGATTGAAAGGGTTAAGAGATGCACTCACCTGAATTTTTGTAAAAAAAATTGTTCACAGTCTTCAGAACAATTGTCAAACTAAGCTGTAGTCCCATTACTCAAATTCTACTGAAAAAACACAAAGAAATATTAAGACTAGGGTAAGGGTTCAAACAATATCATCAAAGGGCAGTATCAGAATCCGAAGGATTATGAGGTTCAGTTATAGTGGTTGGGATCTTACAGGGGTGCTTGTAGGAGTCATTCAGTTTTTGAACTTTTTGACCCCTATTTTAGCGGCAAGTCGATTTCTTCCCGTGAACTGATCTTGTTCTTGTTTCGCTGAACATTTTGAGACACACAAATTTGAATTTTTTTTAAAAATTTTCAATCACATCGTTCAAAATTACGATCTGAATTAGTCTTTTATCTTTCCTCTTTGGATACTGGGATAGTTAATGTATTCATTCCATCTTTTTAATCCTTTCCATACTACACAGTCTGGCCCAAGTTCTGTCCCTCGCTAAAATCAAGATGGCGGCTAAACGATTGAAAAAAAGTACATACAACTATATATATTCTGAAAGCTCATATCAAGAGCTACAAAACTATATTTATTGAATTTTTATTGGATTACTTAGTTGCTCACAGGAGAGGAAAAACGAGATCAACCTCAAAATGCCTAATAACAATGCTCGGTAGGTAAGTGCAGCCATTGTTTCGCGCGACAATATCCGATACTAATCCAACAAACAGATAGACAAATTATGATAAGACCATATCAGCATACTTTGCTCAGTATGCAGATCCCAAAATACGACCAAGGCAACCATCATAGTGTTTACTTTAGTGACACTTTGATGCAATTATGGGAGAGGAAATTCCCATTCGAGACCATCCAAGCCGCAATCGACCATTTCCCTGTGAGATTGAGGCAATGCATCGAGAAGGCAGGAGATCACTTTGAATGACCCTGAAGACCAACAAATGAAATTTATTCTGGTAAGAGATTCATAATGATATGTTTCTGAAAAAATCATACTTTTCTAGTTTCTTCTCTCTTTTTTTCATTCACTAATGAGTCATAAACATTCTCAGTAGCTCAAAAATAAGCATCGTTATTTGGCATGTCAAGGTTGGTCTCGTTTTTCCTCTTCTGTGAGCAACTGAAAAATGCAATAAAAATTAAATAAACAAGGTTTTGTAGCTCTTAGTATGAGCTTCCAGAATATATATAGTTATACGTACTTTTTTTCAATCATTTAGCCGCCATCTTGATTTTAGTGAGGGACAGAACTTTTGGCCAGACTGTGTATATGCCTGAGTTATTCTTTTTTGCAGCTAGATCTCTCATTGACAGTAACAGCTTCTCCAGACTCTCAACATTTGCATAATAATGTTTCATTGAGTGCCTTCAATTACTGGGATAGGCAACATGAACTTTGCAAAGTGGGGATTGTTAACTAACCCACTAAAGAGAGACTTATAACTTTGCTTCTGTTGGTAATCTAAACTTGGTGGAATAAACTAGTAGTTCAACATGGCTCAAAATGCATCAATTTTATGGAATTTACACTTGTTTTTTGCAGCAAGTTACTCAGCATTAGCTCCACAGTTCAGTGGTACCGACACCTAAATTCTTCTTGAAGAAGGACCATTCTATCATAGATCTTGCTTCAGAAAAGTATGTAGGTGCACTTAGACAATAGTCTTTGGCTAATTTGCAATTTTCATTCCTTCAAGTCAAAACAAAACTTGTCTTTAACTTTAAACTTTGGATTTTCAAGTGTTCTTCAATGAAAAGCCAACGCTTGAATTCATTTCCATTGATTTTCATTACTTAACATGAGA
Organism: Trialeurodes vaporariorum; assembly: GCA_011764245.1. Lineage (NCBI taxonomy): Eukaryota > Metazoa > Arthropoda > Insecta > Hemiptera > Aleyrodidae > Trialeurodes > Trialeurodes vaporariorum. The sequence goes on along the minus strand of VMOF01000035.1, from coordinate 60,485,201 downwards.
AATCATGTTGAAAAATTCCAAAGATTATCTGTCTAGGCGCACCTACACTTCTGAAACAAGCTCTAGATGCCCCACCCAAAACACTTAACAATCCATTTTTGGACTAAAACTTTGCACAAAAAATGCAATCAAGAGAACTTCAAAAACAAACCTGAGCCTCGCTTTTCTCTGGTAATACTTTGTCTTTAAGTGTAGCTGGCACCGATTTATTGGGAGTCGAGTTTGACTTGGAATCTGATTCTTCTAATTTTCTACCGAAGAGAGCGTCTTTCTTTGGAGGTACCACAGGCTTGTTGGGCGGGACAGGAGGAGGCGTTCCACGACCCATGGCATTGATTTTACCCTGAACAGACATAACTTTTCCATCCGGCATTTTGACAACATTGAGTCTTCCCTGAAACAGAATTGTAGAAAGAGAAAATCAAACGATGGGTAGAATTTTTGAGTTCGAAGATCTTTCATTTGATTTAAGTTTCAGAGCGGTCATCTCACACCTTGCAGGAATCTAACTTACTTGGTGTGTTTGGTTTATCACATTCACCTTCTGTCTCTATAACTCTCACTTCCTTGATCTCATGATTTAAACACTTTCCATCTACTTTTATTCCAGAAATAAACTCTACAGGTATTTTTCAGCTAACTTATTAACCAAAAAAATCCTGAAACACTGTTGGTTAAATTAGTATCTTATTTATAGGTATTCAACTAAACACATTATAAATGGGAAGGAAACAATCTCAACATTTTTGCCGTCGAAGGTACAAGGTTATTTGAAAAATACATTCAAGCATTATTTCTGAACGTCTCAAGGTCATTTCTGACTTCAAACTATTTGTTTTACAGAAATAAAGAATAAAACACCCTTTGGTCAACATTAGTGGTAAACTTTTAATTTGTCTTTAAATTATTAGTTCTTCCTCATTTTATTTTAATTGTCAACCAACGAAAACGAAGGAAACAAGAATTGGCGAAACTAATAACTTTATGAGGACAAAACGAAATTGAACTAAAATTGCAGGACAAAAGACATAGGTACTCACTGGACTTAATAATAATATTTGGAATAAAATCTCGTGGTCTTTGCAGTCAAGGACAAAAACAGGACTGGACCAATTTTATCACAGGACTAAAGTTAACTGGACCAATGTACACCAAATGCCATGGGACAAAAAAAAGAATGAAAAGTCCTAAAGGACTCGAAAAAACTGAGAACTAGAATTGCCAAATTACAAGATAAAATTAGGCTACAGTAAAACTTCGATATAACATTTTTCAAGGGACCGGCGGAAATCGACGTTATTTCGAGATCGACGTTATATCAAAAAACGTAAAAAAATGCGGCTAGAAACGCGAAACAAGTGCTGAATGTTGAAAATCGTGTTATCCCCCCTCCCCCCCATCACTGGGTTAAAGGAGTATCCTTTCGTAAATAAGATCAGAGAGGTGGAACATAAACAACTGTTTATTTATCTTTTACAACAAATGAATCGAGGGTACTTTGCTTCTTGGACATTTTTAGAATGGATTCTACAATGTGCGCCTCTAATTTTGCGCAAGCGTTAAAAATCTGGGAATCGCCACCCGTCTGACAAAAAAGCCGCTTAAGTACATCCAATGCTCCAATCCTTTCTGCTGAGGTGACAGGAATTTTCTCTACGTCATCGGAATCTTCAACTGCCTCCTCCTGCTCATTTCTTGCTTGCTGGGCAGAGTTGCTGGGCATCAACTAATTTCGTCTAGCGTCAGCGTTTCCGTGACGGGGCAGTTATCGTCGGCTCTGAGAAATTCGGCGCCGCGGGCGGTGCATCCATCACACCTACGAGTCTACCCCTTCCCCAAACAAGTGTGACTCCACTCATCTCTTCCTCAACACTCCCCACTCTCCACTTTTCTCTTCCCTTCCCACGAACCGATCAGTTCCACCACGCAGCGCGACAAGTTGGGGTGGGCCCGGAATTAATCCTTGCGGTTGACCGACGAATGTTGACGCGATTCCGACGAAATTTTGGTACTTTTTTTCCTCCGGCCCCGCAAAAAAAGAACGTTATTCCGAGAATCTGCGACGTTATTACGGATTTTTTTTACATGGAAAGTATGGCAATTCTGCCGGGACCGGCGAAAATCCACGTTATTTCGCGAAAAACGTTATTTCGAAGAACGTTATATCAAAGTTTTACTGTACTTTACACTGAGTTAAAAGGGAAAAGTGGCGATTTTTTCCCCATCATCTGGTATCTTTGCTGAGTGTCTTGCTAATTGAAAAATTCTACTTACTACAGTGGCTGCTGGGTCAGGAGAAGGAGCAGGCGATACTTTGGAGCCTTGAACTGTCATCACTTTGCCATCCGGCGCTAAAACTCTTAATCTTCCCTGGAAATCAGAAGAAGGAACAAGATAATTAGAGGTTGTAGAATTGCAATTTTTACGCTTCCTAACACCCTCAACCAGTTTGATCAAACCAATGAGCTATACCAAAGGAAAGGATTTGTGGGACGTGCTTTTGCAGTGCTGCCAGATCGAGGGTAAAAAGCCGTATCATCCCCATTTAAATCAATGTAAAGCGTACGGCTTTTTCATCCCAACCTGGCAACACTGTGCTTTTGAGGCAGCCATGATGGAAATCTCTTGCGGACTTTTTCACAGGTTTGTTTGCCTCATATTTTTTTACCTTAAATTTAAAAAAAAAAAAAAAAAAAAGTTGTGACAGATCCCTTTGAAATTGGTTCTAAACGATAGTGCAAGTATTTTAGACCGGCTATATGGACACAAATATCAATATAACTGTTTTTTTTGGAAGGATCTGCACAAGCAAAATTTTCTCGCCTGGATGGTTGAATCAGAATTCTGAGACCAGATAGCCACTCTCAAACACTTGCACTTTCATCAAAGAGTAAACAAGAGTCCCAACAAAACGGTAGGAGAGCGTGGCAGGTTAGGTTAGGTTGGCGGTATCGAAAAGTCAGCATCTGATTGGCTGGCAAAAGCCTTGGCCTAGTGAGATCGCTCTTATGGAGATTTAACAAGGGGTTTTTGACTTTACCTCATTTAAAGTCAAATTCCGAGAAAATTATTTCTCCTTACCTTCGGGAAATTAAAATTATATTTTTTTGAGGATATAACGAAGATATTGATGGGTCACACACATCACTTCATCACAAACTTAACAGAAAAATATGAAATTGAAAGTTAAATTACGAGGATTTTTTTCCGCCGTAACATCTGATTGTGAGCCGCTTAAAATTCGTATTATTTTGAGTATTTGCGTTTAAATCTTAGGGTTTTTTCATGAAATCAGCGTATTACCTTCAATCAATGAATTTGACAAGCATTTTAAACCATCTGCATTACATTAAAACAAGAAAACTGGAAAAAACAGCTGCTACACCACACACTCGGCCCGACCTGTGCGAAGAGTGGGAAACACGGCAAAACATTACCCGTAATTTTACTTTCAAATTCGCATTCTTCTGTTACTTTTTCGATGAAATGATATGGATGACCCATCAATATTTTTGTAATAGTCTCAAAAAAATACAATTTGAATTTCCCGTGGGTAAGGAAGAATAATTTTCTTGAAATTTAACTTTAAATGAAGCAAAGTCGAAAAGCCAATGTTAAATTTCCATAAGAGCAATTTCCCAGGGCCCAGGCCAGGCTTTCACCAGCCAATCAGAGGCCGTACAAACGATAGTGACATTCGATAGTAATTCGACTATGCCGCGGTCTCTTACCGTTTTGTTGGGACTCTTGTTTACTCTTTGACTTTCATTTAAAACCAATTTCTACAGAATTAATTGCAACATTTATTTAAGGTTAAAAAAAAATGAGGCAAAGAAACCAGAATGAGATTGCCCATGCTGCCTCACTTTGGGATAGGAATTTTAACAAGTATCAGCCACTCAACAGGTATGGCTCATTGGATCAAACAGGCATGTGACGATAAACAGCGCTGCTTGCGTTTGATCAGTTTCGATGGATTCATCCAGCCGCATTCTGACTAAGCACTGTACACGATTCCAAGTGGCACTCTCGCCAAGATCCATAATTTACTTCCAATTTATATTATTAGTTATCAGTGGCGTCGCGTGCAATCCGGCAACGCAGCATTTTGTCCATTTGATCCCATGTAAAATATCGATTTGAGGGAGTGCACTGTGCACCCCCAATGTTTCGATCTTTTCCATGGGTTTTAATGGACTATATACACACAACGTTGCCAGATTGCACACTACGCCACTATTAGTTATTTAAGTCAATCATTGGATTAAATATTATAATAATTAATGCCTATATTTATGCGAGGAATATTTGACTTCAGTCATTTTAAATCTTCTGACACTTCAAAACCAACTTTGGATTTTTGAAGGATGAATGGAATTCACAGAATAACGGTTCAGAAAAAAGGGCAGAAACACTTACAGCAGATGGTGGTTCTGGAGAAGAGGCTGCTGGTTGTATTACACCGGTAGCTTGTAATCCCTGACCAGAACTAACACTCCTTGCGATACCAGTTGCTAGAAAATTAAAAGAATTTTTGTGGTTATCTAAACTTCGAGCAAAAAAAGTGGAATTTTTCTAGAATTAAACTTTAATCCCTGCGTTTTACTGCTTTGAGCAGGACCATTTTGAGTATCGGGTTCTGACAAGTAGCAGCGCTTGTTTCTGAGCCGCATCAAAGCGCATCGGTGAGCGGTTGATTCGCAACAAGTAGAAACTTTGCGCTAACCAACTGCTCACCAATGCATTTTGGTGCAGTTCGGAAGCACACATCTACTCAGAACCCAATACTCAAAATGGTCCTGCTCTAGCGGACAAAAAACAAAACGATTGAAGAAAAAAATAAAAGATTGGACAGCAGACTTACTTGGGGCAGACACTGGAACGCTGGAAACGGTTGCGGTTGGCTGCACGACTTTGGCTACACTGCTTTTCATGGTGGCATGCGCAGATGGTGGAGGAGGAGAAATACTCCCTGGAAGAAAAATAACCAAGAATCCATTGAAGCAGACAAGTTTCCAAGATAAGAAAACTGAGCAGGGAGACCAAGGGTCCTCATTTTAGAAAACTCAAAAAATACTCAAACTTTTTTAGTTTGAGTGGCACTTTCTAGTACCTGAAAACTCAAAACTCACAAGGGGACCTTACGGTGATGCCGCCTCCGATTTTGATCAAATTTTCAGGGATGGTTCATGAAAAAATATTAGACCCGTGTTTTCACTTTTTGTGAATAGGCCTTAGTTTCGACGCAAAATATTTTCAAAGTTTCGGAAAAATTACGATGAAATCGTCGCCGAGACAGCGTGCAGCGTCAAGTTGGGCACCTTCGCTCTCTCCGCTCACCTGCCATAGTGGAGCGGTCGGTAGCGTCTTTGACCATCAGACTGGTCCAGTTCAAATCCTATGTATGGTTTCCATTCTTTAACTTTTTAAACACACTTTATCGATGCAATAACTTTCACTTCTACTAATCGCTGTTTATGTGTTTCATCAAAGCTCCAGCTTACTGCACATCACTGTGACTTCCAAAGTTACAGAATGGTTGGTGCGTGCTTTATAAAGTTAAAAAATTTTATTGCTGGCAATGGATTTGAACCAGAGAGCAAACACACTTTCACTTAACGATTTTATTTATATAGATTTAAATTTTTTTCAAAATTATTACTGTATTTTTTTTTCAACATCAGATTTTCTGGAGTGACCAGCTCTCCCCCCCCCCCCCCCCCCCCAGCTCCAAAGTAGCTACGCCCATGTGAGAATTCTGGGTTTGAAGGTATTACTTTATCCCGCTACACTACAGAAGTCAGCCATACGGTAGAAATAGAGGAATGAAAAAATATACGAGGTGAATAACTTACCAGGTACATTTGGTCTAATCGTTGGGTAAGGAGTAGCTTGTTGCCGTGCTTCGCAGAGTTTCAGGTTTAATACAGCTGCTTCTTTACGAGAACGTTCTAATTCAGCTTCTAATTCTTTACACCTGAAAATATGAAAGATAAAAGACTTACAGACAAATAAGTGAGAGATTTCTTGTTTGCTAACAATTTCAAATAATAGAAGTGCAAATATAGGACAAGCCCCTCCTAAGATTACGCTACAAGGAATTAATGGACCAATTCCCAAAGACCATAAAAAATTTGGAATGCCCTGGTCCATTCTTGTACACATTAAAAAAGTTATTAATTGATAAGGCTTATTACTCCGTGAATGAGTATCTAAATAATGCATTGTGATGTTGATTGTAAGTCTAACTCTGTACTTACTTGTACCTAAGTTTGTACTTGTACAAAAAAAATTGTATAGAGTATTTTAAATTAAATACAATAGATATTGACCTGCGCCATGATGACTTGTTTGTTCAATGTAACAAATTCTGAATACATAAAAATAAATAAATAAATAAATTAAAATTTTCTCTGGGCCCCCAATCCAAAGAGCCGTGACAATGGGCCCCAAAGCACATTGTCATTAATGACTAAAGAGCCAACTTAATTTAGCCCCAGGCCCCTAAAATTCTCTTGATGACTCTGCCATGCCACAGCATAATGTCTCCTTGTTTGGACCAAAAAGAAAAAAAAAGTACATTGTACCCTAGGTCCCACGACAGAAGTCGCCGATTTGTGCCCCATGGGGGGGGGGGGTGGGTCTGCATAGACTGTTTTAGTGAGAAGCAGTAAATTAATAACTGACCAATAAAATGTCTGTTTCACATTAAGAAAAGCATCTAAGTCGAACAGATTCTTGGATTTTAGATTTCCTGCTCATCACTAAAACAGTCTATGGAGCTAACCCGTTTGAAACTAGAAAGCTCAGTTGATGTACAACAAAAGAGATTTTGGCGAAACCCGAGAGCTGAAGAGAGTATTGACAACTTCGCAGACAAAGTTCAAGGTCGTTGTTCTTCAATACAGCATGAACACGAACCTTTTTTCATACTTAGAAAGACTAGCTTTTAATTGTTGAGTTTCGGTATCAAATTGAGCTATTTGTTTCTCCAACTCTGCTTCCATTTGTAGAGATTTCTTGCTTTCTTCCTCTAAGCCTTCCGCCATTGAGTCTATCCTTCCTTTTTCTTCAGTTAGGATCTACAATCAAGGCAAATAAAAATGAAATTAGATGTAAAAATACAAGAGAGTAGCTCGTAAAGGTGAAACTAGGAAATCTTCGCAAAGAACTTTCAACTTTTTTATCTTTTATTTTGCTGGTCGAAGGTTTTTAAGGGGTAGAATGAATAGTGGTATGTAGTTTCTCTCACTGTGCACAGAAGTGAGTTCTGAGTAGGGGTACGAATTACAAAATCATTTATGCCTTCAAAATTTTTGATGCCTTTTTTGATTCGAGCTTATTTTAACGTACTAAAAAACATTTTGGCTCAAAGCAGCACGCTTATTCAAAATTCAACTTGGAATAGCGCACTTACTGGAAATTCAGCTTGGACTGGAACGTGGGATTAACTTGATAAACATTATTTGGAGGGTAAAAATATAGATAAAAAAGAAAACCTAATGTTCTTCCAGGTAGAGTCCCTAAATACTATGAGAGTTGCGCCATGTCATATTCTTCTTCTTAAAAATGAAGAAGAAGCGGATCTGTGGAGCTTTCAAGAGGCAAATTGCAGACGGCTATTTGCCTCTGCGCAGGTGCCACTATTTTGCTATTTCTAATAGGTTAGGTACCGATTCTTGACAATAACAGTCGTTATTGAAACAGATAATGTTCTCCAGAGTAACATTTAAGGAGGGCAAAAATTTACAATAATTACTGCGGTTAATGTTACTGTAAATGAGTAAAAGAAGTAAGTACGCGAAAAGTAAACAAACCTTCTGCCATTTGCATGTGCCTCTTGGAGCTTTCTTGACAGCCTAAATCTGAGGGTCAATCAGAAATGGATTCTGACATGTCGCAACTCTCATAGTATACAGGGACTTTACTTCCAGGCTGTGCCCACAATTTTCATGGGACGCATTCAAAAATCTGGTTGGGCATTTGGCCTCTAAGCTTTATTCCGTTTAAATCAGTTATCGTTGTCCTTATCGTAAACCCTCTCATGATGCCCACTACAGTCGGAACATTTGTTTGTTACGCTTGTAATTCAAACCAAACAAATAAAATAATTATGTTTACCTGAGCAAGATCCTCTGAACGTTTCCTTTCTTCTACATACTTTGTTACCAGCTTTTTCCTTTCTGCTAAAAGAAGGAGAACTATTTGCTTTTGACGATTTTTTTCTTCTTCAGCACCTTCGACTAGCCTTCTGACTTCTTTGTCTAGAGAGTTTTTTTCATTGCGCACCATTTCCAGTTCCTGTAATTGTAAAATGGGAGGGTTGGATTAAGATTTGACAAATCAGATTGAAAGGAGGGGGGAGGGGGACAAGCAAATAATTTGCACTACACATTGCAGATGGGAAATAAAAATTTATACGATGGGGCTCTGACTAACTTTTGCTAGAAGCGATTGAATTCTTGAATCCTCGCAGCCTAGCTGACTCATTTCATAAGTATGTAGTTGCTTCACCATAAGAGTGACACAGAACATTAAAAAATGGGACAGAAAATTCAGAATTTTAAAAGGGGCTCAGCAGTGAGTCATGAAGTTTGGTTAGGGGGAAGGCGATAGGAAGGGGGAAAACCACGGTGGGGACGAACTTTGCGAAGTTATAGACGGTTTTAGTGATGATGGTAAATGATCAAGATAGTAAGCTTCAGGCCCCTATCTCTCTCACTCTCACACAGCCCCCAGGTGCTGCTATCACTCTCACTCTCTCCCCCCCCCTCTCTCTCTCTCTCTCTCTCTCTCTCTCTCTCTCTCTCTCTCTCTCTCTCTCTCTCTCTCTCTCTCACACACATCAGCAGCTGAACCTGAATGATGAGTTCCTTGGTATCACCCTAAAACAGTCTAAAGAAAGTTCAACTCTTGGGAAAACTTCACTTGTATTCAAGGAACAAGTCATTTGAAGTCAGGAGTGCACATTCTAAACAACAGCTACCCCATTTGTGCCAAGGGTACGTGAGTGATAAGTAAAGATGCAATAGCAACAATGGTGCAAGTGTGCACAGGGGTTAGTAAATCTATAATTTTTTACTCGCGAAACTTCAAACAGTCAAAAGCAACCACACTGGCTAAAGTCTAACGATAAACCTTAAATTTCAAGTTTCAAGTGACCTTGAGAGATCTAAAAGGCTACAGAGCTTTCATGGATCGTACGATGAAGTGCTCCTCGAATAATTCAGAAATCAGTTGAGAGAGAAATGAAGTAAGACAATGGGAAAAAAATAAATGAAAAATAAAAGCAAGAACCTAGATTGAATACCAGATTAGAGGTGAAGTATATTCAACTCAATCAGAATAGAGACAAGGGCTCTAACAGGGCCTTCCGAGACTCGGCTTTGACTTCGGCTACATTGAGAAAAAATTTCTGGTTAACAAAACTCAGTACTTTCATAACTCAAATTCCAGCTACATTTACAGAAATCTTTGAGATTTTAATCAGAATTTTTGTTAGGAAAGTACTTAAAAGAATTCTTGTCATCGCACAAAACCGGGAAGTTTTCTCAGCACAGAAATCCAAAGAAGTTGATCTCAGATTAGTGAAACCTGGCCGGATAATCAAACCAAATTCGTTTTTGGAGGCTCCACTTCGACCGTGCAAATACTGCAGAAGATTATGTTGCTAGATCAACAGCTTTAGGCCGTATATTTCTTGTTAGAGCCAAAGTAAAATATACTTATTTTAACCAGAAATCTGGCAACACAAGCAGGAAGTGCAAGAAAGATGCTAATTCCACAAATTAGATTAAAATATGATACAATTGTTTCAAAATCGTGATCATGCTGTGTCATAACCAGCGTTGCCAGTTTGTCCGGAAAAACTGCCATAATGGGTTGGTTGCACTAACGACGGATTCCACTTCCAATGATGAATCCGAGTGTGAAATACCAAGACAACTAAGACGGTCTTGATTCCATTGCGATTCACTCAGTAAAAACCAAGATAAAGACTTCATTTGAACGAAAAAAACTTTATGACCAGTGATACTTCCAAATTTCTCCATTAGAGGTCGTTTCAGAAGAGTGCGCGCACCTAGATCGATCATCTTTGGAATTTTTCGACATTATTTCTCATGTAAAAAAATGAAAACTAATGGAAATGAATTTAAGCGTTAGCTTTTCATTGCAAGAAACGCATTAGACTCAAAAAATGAAAGTCTGAGGCAAGCATTGTTTTGATTTGACGGAATGAAAATTGAAAATTGCAAATTCGCCAAAGATTATGGTCTAGGTGTGCCTACACTTCTGAAACGAGCTCTAGCAGTGGGGTAGTACAAAATTTTGATGTCCGGGCGGGCCTCGAAATATATTAACAGGAAGTAGAATATTCTGCTACATTAAGGGTTAAAAATCGTGTCAATTGATTTTGTACATTCTAAAATAGTTCATATCAAAGGCATAAGTATCATAAGGAGTCTGAAAACCACAAAAATTAAACACTATTGCATAGATTTTTATTTTTGGAAATATTCTCTAGATATTTTTAATCATTGATTATGAAGCAATAGTTTGTCAGGACAGCGTATCACCGCACACATTCATATATCTTACATGAATGGATGCTTGTGTGCGTGAATTTATACTTGCTGCTTGCATGAAGCAAAGAGACAGGGCATGCTGTCACCACAAACTATCAAGTCATAATGAAGTTTCTTCAAGTGGCTACATCTCGGTAAATATTGAACGGATCATGATGAATTCGGGATCAGTGGCGGAGCGTGCAATTTGGCAACATTGCAGTTCGTCCATTTAAACCCATGAGAAAGATCGAAGTATTGGGTGTTCGGTGAACATCTTCGCATTCGACCTTTTACATGGGATTAAATGGACAAAGTACAACGTTGCCGAATGGCACGTTACGCCACTGTTCGGGATCATCGTTCTTTATTTACTCATTTAACACATGAATCAATCATTAAGCGTGGAATCGCTTGACAGTGCATACAACTGATCCATGTAAAACACACGGGCACTCTCCGTCCAATCTAGCGACTCAGGTCAGGGCGGTGACAAAATTGCAAAAATATAAACTTGCTGCAAGTCTTCAAACTTGGGAATTTCAATTCCAAGTTTCTTGAAAAATATTTGACAAGGAAAACAAATACAGTTAGGATGCAAAAAACAGAATAGTAAGCGTGATTTTTTTTTCATTGACCTGTTTCAGCCTTGAACGGTCAATTTCAAGGCTACACGTAATATCATCGCCTTGAACGGCATCGTCTTCGTAATTCTTTTTTTCTTCGATTAGCTCTTGCACGACCTGATAAAACCAGATATAAATGGAGGATTTGATTACTCTATAGATCGACTCTGTTTCAGGAGAGCTTTCATTCCAAAATTTCAGTCAAATTTGAGTGCAGTGCAGGGTTGCTGCTACATGTTTTGGTCAAATGTTCCAAATTTTCCTTACTTGTTCCGCTTTTCAAAGGAAACTTGCCACAGATAATTTCTTGCAGGTTTGGGAAGGCCAGCCTACACTCTCAGTTATCAACACATTCTTTTGAAAGGAAATTTTGAACACTTACCAACTAAAAGCCATTATTTATTTATATTGTTACCAACTAAAAGCCATTATTTATTTAACCTGTTACCGACTAAAGCCATTATTTATTTCAGCTTTGTAGTACCAATGAGCTGTAAGAGCTAGGAGATTAAGAACTCTGCGTCTTCGAAATGCTTAATTAAGCATGATTTCATGACTAAAACTGCCAAAACCAACAAGATATTACACACTAAACGATGTATTTGAAGGTTAGAATCACCCAAATGTTATTGTTGTTGTGGAATGGGCTGGAATTTATGCAATTTCAACCTCCAAATGCATAGTTTAATCTGTCATATCTTGTTGCTTTCGGCAGTTTTAGTTTTGGAACCAGACATGAGTAAGCTTTCTCACGGCCATAGAATTCATAATCGCAAAAAGGTTGCATTAACTGTTTGATTTAATAGCCTCAATTTCCATTAAAAAATGCATTCGTCGGAAAATTACATTGTACTGGAGTTGGTTTGCAACCAGAGGTCCCCGAACAGCAATTCATTGATACGACATACCGCTGTACTAAAACAGTCTATGACCTCCCTAACCAAAAACTTCTAGACTCAGGTCAATGATGATGGTTTTCACTCTAAACTTTGTCGATGGTATTGGACAAAATCTATCCTAACTGAACAAACTGTAACTGGAGAACTGTAGAGTAACATGAGCCATCATAACTAATTTTGAATTTGAAAGAATAATTCCATTTTAGTAAAAAAAAAAATATTTAAGTGTATTTTGGGGGGGGGGGGAGATTGAGGTTAGGTCCAAAGATTACTTATACAGACAGATATGGCACAAGCTATCTCGCCCGTGTTAATTGAAAAATGGATAAAATGACGGCCGCGATACAACTGGGCATACAGAGAGGATCATAAAGATAACAGAATTCTGGCTCACAAAGATTACTTTTTCCACTTTTTCTGTGTTTGTTTACAGAACTAGAACTAACATGGAACAGTGGAACATGGAACAGTTTTGTAATAATAGACAAGCATAGAAAAAGTAATCTTTGTGAGCCAAAATTCTATAATCTGTAATCTAAATGATCCCCTCTGTGTATGCCCGGTTGTATCACGGCCGGAGTCAAATTAACAATATGGAGCTGTTGCAAACTTTTGCTACAGGCTTATTAATACACAGTTGATTATGAGGTAAAACCCTGTGAATAAAACGATTAGCGCACGGTAAAATCATGAAATCCTCTTCCAACTTCATAAAATGTTTTTAAACACAAGACTGTATTGGCGATGCCGCCTAAATCTTAAGGCAATTATAAACTTCTTCTTTTTCTTGTGTAGTGCCGCGAGCAACACCTCGTGAGAATGGAGCTTATTGAGATGAGGAAACCGTATGTAATCGGCAGCAACGGCCACCATTACGGTCTCGCACTAGAAGGCATTTTATGAGTTTGGGAGTGAATTTCATGATTTTTTAGTTAGCCAATCGTTACTTATACCGGGATCTGCCCCATGGTCAACTATTCATAAGCCTGCAGCAAAAGTTTGCAACAGCTTCATTCAAGCTTATGCCATATCTGTATGTATAAGTAATCTTTGGTTCGGTCTAAAAACCTCTGTTAATGAAGACAAATTGGTGCTAACTGTATTGGGACTGATGCTTTGACTCCTGAATTAAACAAGCTAGCGATCTAATTTTGAAAACTTTTGAAAGATCATGTTTCTTCTTGAGGAAACTTTGCTTTCAATTGAGCTCAAGATGAGCTTATGGTCAAAAATTGACAAAGCTACGACAGTTGGAAAAAAAAAAGAAAAATTGATCTCCTACGGATTTTTAAACGAATATTTTCTCATAGCAAAAAATGAAGCACTAAATTAACCGATGGACCTCTCTCTCTCCAACAACCAAAAATACCAAAAAAATTACAACACTCATTAGTCATTGGCTAATCAAAATCAAGAAAATATGTTTATCTCTTCAAGAAAACATTTGTTAAAAAGCTTGTAGGGGGTCGTAACTCCTCAACCAAAAAAATAAAACAGCTCTTGAAAAAGCATCCAAGCACCAATAAGGCAGTTGCAAGGGTCTGAAATTTTGGGTTTTTTTTTTTTTTTTTTTTAAAGAAAATGATAGTACATACTTGATGAGCTGAGAATAATGGTGCCATTGGTTTTTTCCCAAGTGTCCCGGTTTTGGAGACATACACACGTAAAATTGTAAAAAAGCGTGTGCGCAGTGACGTCATTGCGCGGAGTTCCCATTTGAAACAATATATTTTGGGCCAAAATCTCATCTCCGGAACAATAGGACTTGATTAGAAACCAAAGGCATCTTTTCTCTCAGCTCATCATGTACTTTCATTTTCTTTATAAGAAACACAACAATTCAGACCTTGCTACCGCTCCATTCAAAACATTTTAGAGGTTATTATGAGGCAGTTTTAGCGTACTTAAAAGTTGTAATATCGCTAATCTGTAATAATAAAATGAAAATGAAAAGCAACGGTGCAACTCTAATGCTAAACCTGCAGAGTAAAGATGAAGCTTGTTTAGGTAATTAAACCAAAGGAGAATTTGCATTCCAGTTCGGTTTTTTTTTCAGATTTTACAAAAAAACTATGGTTCTTCTTATGAAACAAAGATAGCTCAAGAAATATGAATCGAACATGCCGTTAAAAATTCTCGGAGGATAAAAAGAAGCCATAGTTGCTAACTGCTAAGTGTGAGTGTTCCAGTGTTCCAAGGGTTGTTCCTGTTTTGATTCGATTTTTCTTTCTTTTATAGAAAAAAACTTGTCTAGACTCAAGAAAAAGGAGCTTCATGAAACTCAGTTTTGTAACAATAATTCTATATCAATTCATTACCTATTCAACACTTGATACTAGAGGTGTCCGAGTACTCAAAAAATACTCGAATTTTGAGTATTCAGATACTCGACTGAACGACTTGACTTGAACGAAAAATGAATTCGAGTAATTTTCGAGTATTTAAAAATAACCATAATTGCGCCTTAAAAATCGGACTTCGTAAAATTCGTTCTATCCCGCCTGAATTCGTGCATCTCTTTCCACTCATTTCGCGAAGACTCCACAGTCTGTGAAACACTGAAAAACAAAATCCACTACTCCTTCCGAAATTGAGGTTAGTAACACAGCTCAAAACAAGATGGCGTTTGCAGTTGCTTAAAACGCGGTTGGTAACACTGGATTGGAGTTTGTTTACATTTCAACTACGTCATTACCGGAACAGGTGAACACTGAATTAAATCGCTGTCCTCCGTGTTTTTTGTTTGTTTGATAATCACGTTTCTAATCGCGATTTCGGGAATAGCGATTCCAACTAACAACCAGTATAGGTATTTTCAGCTCTAGAGCACTTTTCATGCTGTTTTGCATTTTTGCGATTACTCGAACGCAAAACTCGAAAAAATAGGCAAAACTCGACGCAAACCAAAATTTCAATACTCGAACACCTCTACTTGATAAGTTAACTTAAAATTTTACCTTCAAAAAAAGAAAAGACCCCATAAACAAAAAAAACAAAAAACAAAAAAAAACAAAAAACACAGCCCTTGATAACTTTAAAATTTCTTGACCAAATCCTTTCAAATTTTAATGAATAATTGTCGACCATTCAATGGGTTTGTTCAAGGGATTAGCAATTTAGATAGAGAGATAGATAGACGGTCTACCGCCTTAGCAGCAGGTTTAGCTCTTATGCAGTTGTTTCACTGCGAACGTTCAAGAGATTAGTGATTTGAAAAAAAAAAAAAAAAAAAATGAATTCCACCAATAGTATAGGTAATTAGCGCTGACAAATACTCACATCATTCACAGCTCCATTGTTTTGTATTTAAAACAGTAGAGAGTTTTTGTAGGAAGGAAGGGCAAAAAAAACCAGGAATTAAAGTATTGAAAAGAGTAGAAGTCTCACCTTTTGATGCCTTAGTTCCATATCTTTTAAAACTTTTGCAATTCTAATTTGAGATAGCCGTTGTTGAATGATCAGATTCTCTAAGGCGCTAAGCTGCTGATCAGCGAGGGAAGAAATTTGAGCTTCGTCATTCGAAGAGGAGATGGAGCCTGCGAAACTATCTCTCTGGAGAGCAATAAATGGATCGCTGGCTGTTACAACTCCGATGGGTCTTGTGCCAGTTAGTAATTGTTTCACTTTTTCACACTGAAAAAAAGAAAAGATAAATTAATTCACATTGCTTAAAGGAAACTAGATTCCGTTCAGAGAAAAATAGAGACAAAGCGCAAAGATTGCGACAGACATCTCTCTCCCCAGCTCAAATTTGGTCAGGACTCAATGAGACAACAGTCAACCCGTACCTACTGTTGAGAGATGGACATAGGTTAGAGTTGGCCGACCGAATAATCAGAAATAATGAAATCAGTCTGGCAACAGAGTTGATGCGGGAGATGTGACACCATTGCTTATGAGATGGTATGGTCAGTTGACCAAATAATTTGTCAAATAATCTGATTTTAACAAGTTGCCAAACTAGACAAATAATTTGTCGAATAATATTTGCCCAACTCTGACATAGGTTAGGTTTTTCATAGTTTTGTTTTACATTATTACCTAATTTTAATTTACCGAAGAAATAAAATATATCTTAAAATAAAAAATTAAACTAATTTCTACTATGCAGGGCAGTTTAAATTTGTAATGGGGCTCTTGCAAACTTTTGCTGTGAGCAATTGAATAGTCCTACGTGATGTAGAAACCAGCGAAAATCACAAAAATCACACCAAGAAAGTCTAAAATTCAGTAATAAACTCACATAACAGCTATAATGGTAAGTTTGTAATGGCAGCTCAACGCAGATATCATGAGAGATTCCTGTCTATTATGTCACTCTCTCTACAGAAACACAGAGATATGTCTCAATTTAGAAAGGCATCTCCCATGATACCTGCATCTATTCACCATTAAGCCCGATTCTGAGAGTGAATTTTGTGTTTTTCAGTGTACTCATTGTCATTTTTACAAGTTTTTATGCAAGAATCAACTCTTCAATCCCCTACAGCAAAAGTTTGCAAGAGCTCCATTGAACTTTTTTACTCAGTGGCCCTTTATCAGTTTGGGACAGGTTGCAAACCTTAGATTAAATTAAATTGAATAAAAATCAAATTGTGATCATACTTTATACTTTTCATTGTGATTTTAATTTTATTACATATTTTGGTTATTTTTATTTTATTATTATTTTTCTTTTATTACTTTAAGTTTATGGTGAGCCTACCACTCAAGCTGGTTGGTAGAGGAAACCTTTTTTCCCTTTACTCTAACTTTTTGTTAAACTTGTATTTCAATAAATAAACAATAAATAAAATGATTTGTTAAAAAAATAATAATAATAATAAAAAAAAAAAAAAAAAAAAATTAATTAAATTAAATTAATTTAATTAAATTTAATTTATTATTTTTTTATAATAAATTTTGTATAAAATTATATGCCTTATTTACATGACTCAAAAGAAAATTTCAGGTAAAATTCGACTGTAGAGCAATGTTCATCACACACTGTCCGTAGGCAGAGGATTTATCAGATTAAAATCGCTAAAAATCTCTAAACACATAAAAAATCTCTATATCTATAGAGAGAAACATAATTATAAAAATTGCTGAGGCTTACCTTTAGAGTAGCAATGACTACATCACGAGCTTGAAGTTCTCCTTCAAAATAGCTTAATAGTTTCAATAGATCAGCCTTACTCAGTTCCATTTTAGGATTTCGCTACAAAGAAAAAAAGAAAGAAAGAAAATGAACATACATACTTTATACAGTGAATTGGTAAGTATGATAATTGGCAAGACACTCTTGTCAAGCACAAATTGTGAAATTAATAATGTTTACAAAGATTTCATTTTTACACATTCTGGTTAAATAAAATATAGGGGGAAAGTAACAGGCTAAACACTTTTTTGGGGGAAAAAATCAATTTTTCAAATCCGACCGATTTTGGCTGAGAGAAATCGATTCAAATTAAAATCGTTCTCTATAGATCGATTTTTTGAAAAATCGATACTCTATTCAACTAGTTCACTCACTGTCAGAGTTGTCAGTAGATTATAGCAATGTCAAAATTAACCGTTTTTTTCAAGGAGAGGAGTACGGCATAAATGGAGGGGATATTTATCCTTCTATTTCCTTTTGATGTATTTTTTTCTCTTCTTCTTCTCTCCTGCAAAGCAATCAACAGAGAATTTAATACAGTTTGATGCCAGCAGCAATGAAATTCCCCCCCCCCCCTTCGACTTGCATAATAAAGATTAATCCGTCTAAAAAATTGCCTGATGGGGAGCGATCCGATTTAATCGATCAATTGGCTCCAGTAAATTGATTCTCTGAAAGACCGATTAAAACTCGGCATCATGCATGCTTGCTTACCCGGCAAAAAATGAAACCGTCCGAAAAACATCCCAATTATGTTTAAGATTATTTCCCCGAGCCGAAAAAAGTCCTGGAAAAAACCGTAAGTCTAACGCATGCATATGGGCAAAGGTCTGCATTGTTTCCGAAAAATACACGAGATACGGACATCAACCTTACTCAAACTGCACTGCAGGCCAACACTAGGACGTTCGCTTTGAAACCTAAACGACACTCGGATAATATTAGGCGGTTTTTAGGACCATACCGGGTGATTCATTTATTGCCGGGTATCTTAGGAGGTAAATTTTGTCTCCGATTACTGAATACCGTGAGAGCATTAAAGAGTTAAGGTTATTTTACTTCCTTCCCTCATAACACTGGGCAATTTTTTGGTTCAGGTGGAATGCACAAAACTTTCATGGTTTTCTGGAGGTTAGAATTGCCATTCTGTTCCGAGCAAAGACATTATAGAAGAAGACTCGGTTTGATATCCACAACACGGAGGAAAAGTGAAGCCGGTCTTGGTTCAGGTAGATAGGAAGGGGCTTCTCTGCTCGAGGGTATGGATCAATCTAGCATTAGATCTAATGGAGCCTCGCTCTTTAAACCTTTTTTGATAACTGTCATTTTCTATCACGTCTTTGGTTCTGCGTAGTAAATAATCAACTGCTTACTATCAAAAATATGATACCTATTTCTTCTCCCATCTGATACATATTGACCAAATGGCGATTTTTGTAGTACAAAATCTAATCATTTCTCCCAATTCTGATGGCTCTTGGATGGATTACATTCGATGCCCATTGTTCCAGCGGCCTTTGGAGACCGATTGGATAGGCTTCTTTGTTTATATCTGCGTTTACAAATGGCTAAGTTCCTGACCTCTTAGATCTAAATCGCACAATCCAGCAATGGCAGAGACGCTTCCATGGTCCGATGGACAAGTGTATTTAATCTGTGTGCCCCATCTAGTAAAGTCCCCATGGATCAGTGTGCATGGAAAAAGAAACGAACCAATGATACGTTGTAACAAGATAAAGAGAACGCTGCATTATTGGATTGCAGCTGGTCAGCATGGATCCCGGTCGGATGTATTCACCACCTGTTCCCCCAGTCACTGTTACTTAAGTTTTGCAAACATAACCTCTTGCCACAACTATGTAATACCAAGATTTCTATAGAGGCTTCCTGCCGCGAGCAAGTAGAACCCAGAACAATCTACCAATAGAGTCAAAATGCTGAATGAAATCTACCAACTGAGAGTAACTTGTTCGCGAATAACAACATAAGACTGATTTGACTTGCTCCAAGCATTCTGCTTGATAAAGATAGAACAAAAATCCTCTTTAGTAACAGCAGGAGACGGGGGCAAAATAAATGGAGGAACGGGCACAGAGCTGGTTTCTGAGCACTCGCTTTTTGGTCAAGCTATAAATAATCTTTAGATGACACAGCCATTACCAAATAAATGCTCAGTGCACCAATTGGCCATCGCAGTTTGTGAGTATCCGAGCACGGCATTGGATTAGGACTCTAGCATCGTTGACATAGCCGTTACTCAGACGAGAGCTAAAGTTCTACCCCCCCCCCCCTCCCCCCAGTCCATACCAGCTCTGCCATGTATCTCGAGTCTTAGAGGGAAATATTTGGCAAACTGCTTGCGGCAAAGACAGATTGAATGAAAACTAAAATGAACTGTCATCCACTCGAAGTTGGAGGTTCTGCGAACAGCATAGAGGACAAGGCAGTATTTTAAATTTAGAGCTACAGATTCAACAAATACAAAATTCGTAGGAATTCTAGAAAAGGTCTTGCAAACGAGGGACTATGGATAGCATAAAATGATGGAACTTTGATCGAAAGTTCAAGAGAGAACTTTGGGAAAGTGATGAGGCAGGACAGAAAGATAGGTTATGTCATAACCAAGCTACACATAGAATGCACAATATGTTCTTTCCTCAACTAGAAATTGGAGGTGGATGATCTACAGAGAAAAGGAGCGATGCGGTAATGTTACAGACAAAATAGAGCTTGTTTTTCTTTTAACAAGCTGGAACGATTCGAGCAATCATAGAAACAAGAGATATGCAGAAGGTAGCAGACAGTTATTACCTTTAGGGTGTTGCAAGAGAATTTTTCCAAAGTTTCATAATTCATAGGGGGCGACTGCCGATTGTTATTTGAAGGTGATTTCTCAGACCGAAAACTCGTCGGCTGATCGATCGTGGAATCTGAGTTCGTTTCCATACTTTGCATTTTGAGGGCCAGAAAAAGGGCCCGAAACCTTTGCTACTAAGCTGAAATAACATGAATTAACGAATCCCTGAATATCATAAACAATAAGAAACACAGATTAACTGGGAACACGATTTAAACTTCCACGAAAACTTGGTAAATTTATAATAATTAAGAAACATGTTCCACTACGTTTCAGTCAAAGGACAAACAGCACTAATAAGACAAAATAATAACAATTTTCCTCCCATTGTTGCATAAATTTGGAACTCGTCACTCGTCGAATGGTCTTTTACTTCGCCTTCGCCGATTAATCATTTATTTGCCGCAAACTCCGCAAAGAGCGCTAGTGAGCAGATATGTCAAAGACCTGCTGCCTTTGTAAGTAAATCAAAAAAATATTTGATGCTAGAAAAATGAGGAATTCATTTTACTTCTGTTGAATTAACTAGTTCCAAAAAAAGAAGAAAGATCTATTAAAAATATCGCAAGTGCTCCGCGGAATTTATGTAGTTCAGATTTCAACCAAAGAGCAAAAAGAAAATGAACAACGATTCTTATTACTGAGGGCAGACTGAGGCCTGAGGGACATTGGGCCACTTATTATGTTGGCATTACTATTTGCGATTACGGCTGTATCACATTAAATTGAAGGCGCAATTAGAAAGCAAATTCGATATCATTGGCCTTCTAACGTCTTTGATTAGTTGGCAGTATTAGCTCTGACAAATTATTATTAGAGACTTATTTGTTGATTTATGGGTGATAGGTGAAATTGTCCAATCATAATTGTCCAATACAAAAATGTCCAAGCGTAAAAAAGGTCCAATGTACATTAATGTCCTAATTGAAATATGTCCAATGGGGCTCTTGCAAACTTTTGCTATAAGCAAAAAATAGTCCAATCTTTTATAAAGACCAGCAAAAATTACGAAAATCACACTAAGAAAGTCTAAAATTCATTAATAAACTCACATATAACTGCTATAACGGCAAGATGGTAATGGCGGCTCGACGCAGGTATATCATGAGAGATTTCTGTCTCTTATGTCACTTTCTCTACAGAAACACAGAGATATGTGTCAATTTAGATAGGAATCTCCCATGATACCTGCGTCTCTCCGCCATTAAGCCTGATTCTGAAAGTGAATTTTGTGATTTATTAGAGTACGCATCGACATTTTTACAGGTTTTTATGCAAGAATCAACTCTTCAATCCCCTATGGCAAAAGTTTGAAAGAGCCCCATTGTCCAATGAACAAAATAAACTTTTTTTTTAGAAAATGTCCAATTGTATACCTCGAAAGCATACTATGACAAAAATTTTCAAATTTTCATTAGTAAAGCATTTTTATCACAGTAAGAATGCTTTTAAGGTAAGTGGACATTTTCTCAAAAAGAGTGAATTATGTTCTTGGACAAAATTTCAAATAGGACATGTACGTACATTGGACTTTTTTTACATTTGGACATTTACGTACACGGGACTTTTTGTACACTTGGACATTTTTGTATTGGACAATTATGATTGGACATTTTCACCTATCACCGATTTATGAGTATTTCTTTTGGTTCACAATAAGCTTTACTTACTCTGGGAGACATTTCTTGAAGAGGTGTGTTTCAGAGACATCGTTTATAGTGTAGATGCTTCAGCGATGGGAACAGTAGGAGCTACTTTCATATCTCAAATGAAAAAAAGTCTCCTTTTTCACTTTAAGGCTTTTTTGAATGTCAAAACGGCTTTGGACGGCTCTTGACTAACATTTGGGTGCTCCTTCCCCTAATGTGAAATCGTGTGACTTCTTCAATAAATTGCAGTTTTTTGCAAACTGGAATATTTCAGTAGAAATTTTACTTAATTTCTATACAGAAGTGATTGTAAAATGTGATTTTTTCGCCTTAACGACACAGTGTGTCCTGTTATGAACGTAAAACCAGGTTATCTCATCATAAGATACCTCTTTCTCACCACTCACGCGTAATTTTCCATGTTATTTGACCCGCTGATTTCATATTCGGCCTTAGTTTTTACTCAAAACTCATACTTTTTCAGGAGTTTTTAATTTTTTACTAAGAAGACGTAATTTCGAATTTACGTAAAATCTAGGCCAATAAAATGAAAACTGATATCATTTTTGAAATCAGCGTCTCAAAATGCATAAGAAAACGATGATGAAGAGAAATTGAAGGTGGAAAATGATTCTAAAACACTAAAAATTAGTAAAATTAACACTGACGGATGGTGAATGTCGCGGACACATTATGTCGTTTTGGATGCTTACTTGTAAAATGTAGCCTCTTTAAGATAAATCTTTAAAACATATTGCGTACAGAGGAAAATTTTATCGAAAATACTGGAGACATCATATCTGAAACAAAAATAATTTGAAGTATTTAGTTTGGTGGGGGTTTCACCGCAAATTTTCCATTTTCTGTGGCCTGGGGGGGGGGGGGGGGGGGGGGGTTGACAGCAATTTTGGCCGAAGATGACCTTTTACAGAGCAAAATCTTGATGCTTGGGGGGGGGGGGTTGACCCTAAAACCACCCCCTTCGGTGCGCCACTGCCGCTAGGCGTCTGGACCAGACATTTTTGGCGATTCTCCGGAAGTGCAGAGAGGACGTTTCGAGAGTCCTGCGCCTTGTTGGCGATTAGAAGGCCGCCAAACGAACAGGCCTGCTCGTAAGTCTATTTTCCCATTGAAAATAACATTGGCGGTGCGCCGGAAGAGCAGAGGGAGAGGGGTCATTTTAAGAGCTATGCGCCTTATTGACGATTAGAAGGCCTCGATATGCACAGGCCTGCTCGTAAGTTATTTTCCCATTTAAAATAACACTGGCGGTGCGCCGGAAGAGCAGACGTTTTGAAAGCCCTGCGCCACGTTGACGAGTAATAGTCCGAGAAATAAATGTTTATTCTTTGCTCGTTCTCTGCTTTTTTATTTTTCCCTCATCTTTTCACTTTGTTGAAGATACGGAAACGGGCGTGAAAGGTCCCCTGGTAAAAATGACGACTATACGACTATTCCAAAAACGACTATAAACATAGTTGGCCAACTATAATCCATAGTTGGCCAACTATGTTTATAGTCGTTTTTGGAACGGTTGTAGTCGTCATTTTTACCAGGGTCTGGGGGCTCGGGTGGGAATTGTCACCCATACCCACCAAGACCATCAGTCCGGCCCTGAATATGATTCTCACTCTTTATTGGTGAGCGTAAAGGATGATTATCTCCAGAATAGAGAGGCAGAGTGCCATGGAGGGTTTATTTTTAAGTATTTAACCTGTTCAGAGTAGTGCCTCTTCCACCCTTGAAGCTTATTTTTCACGGTTTCATTTTAATTGACTTCTTTTAATTACAGGAAACAGCCACTGGAATATGCAAGATAAAAATGTGATGTTTCGATCAAAATAGCATGACCAATCAGCAACTGAATGGAAATTAAAAATAAATTGCAGTATATTACATCAGCAACCATTATGCGGCTGTAATGCAATTTATTTTTAATTTCTACTGGGTAACTGGGTGGCTACAAAGATCACTATTTCGGTCGCAACGTCTAATTAATAAATCTTCGTCTGTTATATTATTTCTACTGTGGTGCCCCCCCCCCCCTTCAATTTGATGTTTCTTTTATATTCTATGGATCCTTCTCTCAACAGCTCCAATTCCTCAATTCTACGTCTGTGTCTTAAGGGGTGTCTCCACCTGCGAATTTAAAAGCGCGAATAAACTGATTGAGCCAATGAGCTGCCTTGAAGTCGATAGGTCGAGTCCGATGTATCGACAACAAAGAAGCTCATTGGCTGAATCAGTTTATTCGCGATTTTAAATTCGCAGGTGGAGACACCCCTTTACATTCCCTCTCCACTGATTCGAACAGGGATCTAGCAAGGCAGCTATAGGTTCAACAGAAATCTCACTTGTTTTGATATTGTAGTTTCTACTTATTGATTGTTGGTATGGTAATGATGGTCAATAACAGCAATAATTTTCATGAGTGAAATTAAAAAAAAAGAAATAAAAATAAGACGCTAAGGTCACTGCATATATGCAATAGGCACAGTCAAGGACGAAAATAATGTCAGACGATGAGACGACTCCTTGAGGTAGGCCACCTGCAATACTTCAATTCATAGAGATTAAATTATCGCGGGTTGCCTACTTCAAGGAGAATGCTGACATTCTTTTTGTCCCCGACTGTAAGTACCCAATGCAAGAGTGTCTACCAGAAGACTTAATCGGCTATATGTGTTGAAAACTAATGGGGCTGTTGCACACATTTGCTATAAGCGATTTAACAGTGGATTCTGGTGTAAAAACCTCGAAAAATGACAATGGCAGCACTAAAAACTTCCGAAATCAACTCTTAAACTCAATTAACGCTTTTAGTTGCGAGGGCGTAATAGTGGCCGAGGGCAATAACAATGGGAGATTCCCACCTAACAATACTGTGACTCCATCAAGAAGTGGCCAATAAGAGATGGCTTTCATGTGACACCGGTGTCACTAGATAGGTGTTGCGGTACCTTCATCGGATGTGGATCATCACTCTGATGACTAATTACTCTGTGAATCATCCTTGTCAGCATAGCAAGAGTGACGAAATTAAGATAGGAATTTCCCATTGTTATTGCCCTCGGCAACCATTACGCCCTCGCAAATAAAAGCGTTTATTAAGTTAAAGAGTGGATTTCGAACGTTTTCAGTGCAGATGCCATTGTTATTTTTCGAGGTTTTTACACCAGAATCGACTGTTAAATCGCTTATAGCAAAAGTATGTGCAACAGCCCCATTGGTCAGATGGTGGTGGCGAAGAAGCCCCCTTCAAAACTTGTCAATGATAAATGGAATTGAGGGAAGCAGGGGAACTTTTTTTTTTTTTTTTTTTAAATAAATAAAACATGCTGTTATAGCTTGTTACCCTGTTTTCGATTTTTTATCACGGGGAACATATAGAGGTCGGTCTCTATTTGTCTCTTCAACAGTCTCATTCCGTAGAATTCCTCTGCTTGTGCGTCATATTATGTAGTATAAAGTTGCTGTTTCTCGGGCAGAACTTTAAAATTCGTGGAAGCATCGTGGAAGCATGGTCTCAGACAGCCGCAACGTGGTCTAAGGTTGAGAAATAGTGGCAAAAATCAGTGAAAGAAACGGACGCGATGCGTTAAATTTGACAACGATGTACCTTCTCCATTTAAACTCACTGAAAGAATCGAATGCTTCGGTCATCGGCGATGACCAGATGTTTCGACCTTTCTAATGTGTTTAAAGGGGAAAAAAGGAACGTTGCCAAATTTCACGCCTCGCCACTGTAAAGAAATAAAGTCATGAAAAAGCACCGTTTTCGACCTTTTAAGCTCAAGTTATAACTCACCAAGAATATTTCTAGGTTTAAATCACTCTTGTTCAAAGTGATCTCTGAGAGATAAATATAGGTCTTAAAAGTTTGTAAATGATTCCAGGTCCGCCTCATACATATACATTATGTACTTTTGTACTTACATTCAAACCTTTAACAACCGCAGGTGCTGGTTACATGAAAATAGGGAAGCTATGTCTAACTCTTTAGTGGGTAGTTAAATCTTCGTACTCTACGGAGTTCATTTTGTCTACCTCGATAATTGAAGGCGATCGATGCTCGATGAAGCATTAATGGAGCTAATGCAAACTTTTGCTACAATGTGATTGAAGAGTTGCTTCTTGCACAAAAACCTGTAAAAATGACGATGAGTTCACTAAAAATAAATCACCAAATTCACTCTGCAGGTGCCACGGAAGATTCCTGTCGAATTTGAGACAGAAGGATGACTTTTAGACAGGAATCTTTCGCACGATACCGCGAAGCTCCGATATATTACAATATTACCGTTACAGCTGTTTACCGAGTTTCATACTGAATTTCAGACTTTTTCAGTGTACTTAAATTTGTGATTTGTTTTTTGTTTTTTTTTGTTTTTCATCAGATTTGACCAGTGCAGTGGCGGATCCACGGAGGGGGGGCACAAGAAGCCTCAAATTTTGCCTTTTTTCGATAGAAAATAGCCCGAAATTGCTTCCACCGACGCTTCTAATTTCAAAATTTCACAGGCGTGCGTCCCCCCCCCCCAAAAAAAAATTCTGGATCCGCCACTGGATTTGACTTTTCAGTTGTTTATAGAGTTATAGAAAAAGTTTGCAAGAGCCCCATTTACATAATGTTAATAATTTGCCGTGGCCAGGCGTGATATTTGGCAACAATGTACTTTCTCTATTTGAATTCACCGAAAAAGTCAAATGCTTCAATATATTATCGGCGATGACCAGGCATTTCGTCTTATCTAATGTGCTTAAACGGGAAAAGGAAACGTTGCAAAATCGCACGCCTCGCCACTGACAATTTGGAGTAGCTTTTACTGTATGAAAGATCGAGTTACGAAAATGAATAACTCGTGCGCTCTCACAGCGATGCACAGTGAATCGATTCGAATCGATTTATTGCATCGGTTAAATGGGAAAATCGCATCGTTGCCTAATGGGCAGTGGCGTAGCGTTCATTTTGGCAACGGCACGTTGTTTCCATTTAAACCCATGTAAAAGGTCGAATAGGAAGGTGTTCACCGAACACCCGATACTTCAATCTTTTGCATGAGTTTAAATGGACGAACTGCAACGTTGCCAAACTGCTCGCTTCGCCGCTCCTAATGGGACTGTTGCACACCTTTGCTATAATCTATTTAATAATCGATGCTGGTGTAAAAACCTCCAAAAATAACGATGGCACCACTAAAAACTTCCGAAATCCACTCCTAAACTCGATAAACGCATTTATTTGCGCCGGCGTAATGGTGGCTGAGGGTAGTAACAATGGGAGATTCCCATCTAACAATACTGTAACTCCATTAAGAAGTGACCAATAAGAGACGTCTTTCATTTGACACCGGTGTCACTAGGTGTTGCGGTACCATTCATCGGATGTGGATCATCGCTCTGATGACTAATTACTCTGTGAATCATCCTTGTCAGCATAGAAAGAGTGACGAAATTAAGATAGGAATCTCCCATTGTTACTGCCCTCGGCCACCATGACGCCCTCGCAAGTAAAAGCGTTTATTGAGTTTACGAGTGGATTTCGGAAGTTTTTAGTGCTGCCATTGTTATTTATCGAGGTTTTTACACCAGAATCGACTGTTAAATCGCTTATAGCAAAAGTGTGCAACAGCCCCATTGCATGCAAAGCCACGGAATGAGAAATTTATGAGAAATTTACTTCCTGATTTTTTGCCTCTTTTTGACTATCTCAGACAATAATGAGTTGGCGCGGGTGAATGGCTTACAGTGCGGATTATTGAATGGAATGACATTTTCCGGACATAAATTTAAGGATAAAATCAAGATTATAGGAACAACAGAAAACAAAATAACCTAATATGAGTAAAACCATTCGTTTCAGACCTTAAAATGAGTCAAAATACACGGCTTTTTATGAGAAAATATCAACTTTGTAATGTTTTAAAGTAAGAAAAAAAAAGAAAAAAAATCTATTTTTCATTTCCGGAAAAATCCATGTTTCGATCGAGTGTGTGGTGCGGAGCACTATGGTCTGAGATGACCATAAAAAAACCACAATGACCAAAAAAAACGATGGCCAAAAATCAGTGAAAAAAAGTCATGGAAAATCATAGTTTTTGACCTTTTAAGCTTATTGTTAGTTTAAAACTTTTCAATGCGACATTACCAGATTTAAAATTTTTGTCGAAAGAGAATGGGTCTGTTGCAAACTTTTGCTACAGCGCAATAGAGTGTTCAATCTCGTGTAAAATCGCGTGAAAAGTCCATTGGTGGCATCAGAAAATCATAAAATGCAGTATGAAACTCACGAGAGACGTTTAATGAAATCCAAGATGGCTGTAAAATATCGAGCTCCTTGTATGCATGCACCACGAACACGAACATACAAGGATAGCCAACCTCCAACCTCACAGTATCGATCACACCCAATCACATAAGGTAAATAGACACATAAACCTCTGAAGCTGTGAGGTTGTCAACGTTGGCGATCCTTGGATGTTAAAGGTGCAAGTATACAGATTGCTCCATATTTTACCACCATCTTGGATTTCAGTAAACGGCTCTTGTGAGTTTATTAATGCATTTTATGACTTTCTGATGTCACTAATGGACTTTTCAGGCGATTTTACATTAGATTGAACTCTCTTAATCGTTGTAGTAAAAGTTTACATCAGACCCATTGTCTATATGATGATTAATATTGGTTTTGAAAGTTTATACGTGATAAATTGATTCCTTCCTGATTTTTCGCCACATATTGAAGATCGAAGACCACAGTGCGGCGGCTTCACCCATAATCAGCCACGCACGGTCGTACGCACACGACAAGCGATGAGTCATTCTTGAAATTTCCAAGTTCTGACGATATGTATGAATACGTATAAATGACGATTGCCTGGTGATGGTGACTGGTGTTCTTCTTGAGAGCCTCCGATGTATATAATCAACTCCTCTCCGATGCAATGATGACCCGTGACCAGCAAAGACTGGCGCGGCGCTCGTGACGAGTGACCCACCCGATGACTTGCTCTCACTGTCACATAGTAAAGAGTATATAATGCCGTATCGCTTGAATATGCTCAATGTCCGGTGTCAATAGCAGCGTTCACTTCCTAATTGCTCGATTAATTGATGCGTCGCGTTCCTGCGCGCGGCTGTGCGTTTCGTTTGTGAAACGTTCCTCCTATACATCCACACATGTTTTTGTTCTCACTCATATGTATACTGCTCACGTACTCACTACTCACAATACTCTTGTTGCGTTGTTTTGTAGACGGAGGTTTTAGTGATGATGTCATCTGGTGAAAAAGTTCGTCGAGGGGTCCAAAACATTGGCGAATCTAGTAATCAGTGGAGAAGCGTGCACTGAAAAAAGTCAATTGTTAAAGCAACAATTCAAAATCTGCTAATTTAACAAAAATTGAAAGTTGCTAAATCAACCAGGATTTTCTGTTAAGCTAACAATTTATTTGCTGAGTTTACAAAAATAGTTGTTGAATCAACCACGTAATGGAGTTCTTTTAACAAAATAGACATTGTCAATTTAGCAATTGAAAATAGTTAAAAACATACAGAACTTAACCCAATTATAGTTGATCTAACAATTCAGTTTGTTATATCAGCAAAATAAATTGCTGATTTTACTTAAGTAGTAATTTGTTATTCCAGCATAAAAATTGTTATTTTTACTATTTGATTTGCTGGTTGGGCAAAGTTAGTTGTTAATCTAACAAAATAATGAATTTCTGATTCAGAATTTGAGTTGCTAATTTAACAAAATTATAGGTTAATTTAGCAAATCATTTTGTTCTGAGCTTTTTTAACTATTTATTTATTTCATTGTGACATTTCTCCATTTAAATCTCCTTATTAAATTCTCCATATTGTATTTTCTCCATTTAAATTCACTGAAAAGTCGAATACTTCAGTCATCGGCGATGACCAGGCATTTTGACCTTTCTAATATGTGTTTAAAAGGGAAAAAGAAAAGTTGCCAAATCGCACGCCTCGACACTGCCAGCAATCTGGCAACAGTGTATTCTTTCCTAATGATTGCATGAGAAATTATCGATTAGCCATAGGGTTACAGCCCCTTCAAAAATCGATTGTTTATCTTTTATTCAAATGGAAAAATGCGAATGAAAATGGAAAATGGAAATGGAATTTTATTCAAATGCGTGCAGTTGCCAGATTGTTGGATCCGCCAGTGATAACTGGAGTCAGTATATGTAGTGAGTTAAGGTGGTTTCAGGCGAAAATTTCCAGATTTAAATCCGATGGATAGCGCCACTAGTCGCTTTTCGGGAAAGTCGTGTTTTTAGCGTTTTAAACTGAAACCATAAATAAAACACAAAATCCAACAACTTCAGCACCTGCAAATTTTTTTTTTATAGATTTTTTAAGCCCAAAATGAGCAAAATTAGTTAAGAATTAAAGCCGTAAATTATGAAATTCGTATCGCCATAAGCTTAGTGAGTGAGAGTGAGCACGAGTGATGATACGTCTATCTGCCTCACTCGCACTCATCGCGGCTTACGGGAAGTTGCGTATTTCATAATTTCCGGCTTTATTTTTGAGTGTTTCAGCCTGAAACTTTCAGGGTATCTTCCTGAAGTATGCTCGCAGGTGCTGACGTTCCTCTTTGATGCTTTTAGCGTGAATTCGTCAAATTTAGCAAAAAGCTGCTGACTTTACAGTTGGAACTAATCGACCCTGGAATCATCTTAAGACAATTTTATTGAAACCATATGGGCGCCTCCATTGGATGCGTTTTTGCACATTTGTTTATATTTTGAGGGTCGTTATTGTGTTTCCGTTCAAAGGGGAGATTTTAGTGCCGTAGAGTTTCTAATGGTATATATTATTTCACTGCCGAAGCTGATCGACATCTCTTTACACTTTTGAAGAGTCTTTTTATTTTTATTTTTTCTGTTATTAACATTTCCTTGTAACTAAATCTTTTATAGGTACGAGGGTCGTTCAGAAAGTAAGAATCCCTATTTTTTTTCTCGACTTCTAATTAAGCTACAAAAAATTTAAACCCAGCATCGGAACCGTCATAAACTGACAATTCCAACGCTTTTTTAAAAATTAAAATCGGACCAATAGTTTCGTCACAATCTTAGTTTTTGTGAACCCACCTTTTTGAATTTCCGTCCACCTCCGATGCGATGCGTGCGCTTCAATTGTACACTAGATTACCTTAGTTCAAAATCAATCGTTGTGATCAAAATCGAAACATGTGATAAAATTGAGAAAAAAATTATGTATGTAGCCCTTACCTTTCTTAGCTTTTTTCCACGTAACCACCCTGCACACCGATACATTTGTCGCATCGCGGAATAAGCTTCTTGATGCCCTCTTCAAAGAAACTTTTTGGTTGAGCGCTGAAAAATCCCATAACCGCAGCCTTCAGCTCAGGATCCGTTGCGAATCTTTTCCCGGCCAAAAATTTCTTCAACGCAGGGAAGAGATGAAAGTCTGATGGAGCAAGATCCGGACTGTAGGGTGGGTGAGATAAAGAATACCAGCCGAACTTCCGAATGAGAGCGGTGGTCTCTTGTGCAGTGTGCGGACGCGCATTATCGTGCAAAAGTGATACACCTTTTGAGAGTCTACCGGGGCGGCGGTCTTTAATGGCTTTTCGGAGCTTTGTAAGGGTATCCCTATACTTTTCACCGTTAATTATTTCACCGTGTTCCAAAAATTCGACTAACAAAATGCCCTTTCTGTCCCAAAAACAGTGTCCCACAGTGGGCATGAGTGAGCTCGTTACGCAGCGATAATTTTGCTGGAAAAATCATCGCTGGAGGTGGACGGAAATTCAAAAAGGTGGGTTCACAAAAACTAAGATTGTGACGAAACTATTGGTCCGATTTTAATTTTTAAAAAAACGTTGGAATCGTCAGTTTATGACGGTTCCGATGCTGGGTTTAAATTTTTTGTAGCTTAATAAGAAGTTGAGAAAAAAATAGGGATTCTTACTTTCTGAACGACCCTCGTAAAACACCAAACGGTGGGGACCTCTTTTCATTGTAAGCAAATGTGCCAAATGTGCAAAAATGCATTCAATGGCGACCTGTAGAGCGTAAAATCCGGTTGACCCCTCTCAGTGGTTGACTGTTCTCATGTCTTAACTTTCTACATCAGGGACTTGAACCGAACCGGACCGTGAACCGAAAACCGCTCCGAACTGCGAACCGTTTTTTCTGAAGTTGTCGAACCATGAACCTCACCCTTTTAAAATTCCGGTTCGAACCGCTTCTTCACAAATGAAAGGCGATTCAATCCGCGATTCATCAAAAATGAATTTTATTGCAAAGCAAATGTATTTTTATCGTGTTTTTTGTAGAAAAATTGCCTTTTTAATCTAAGATTCATTCTCAATTCACGAGATCTTTGCATGTGCGTCAAATCTGTCCTTTGTATTTTAGCGGAGTGCTCTGTCTTAATTTATATCCGGAAAACTTTGCGCACTCCATCGACAAGTATGGCTAATAAGGGACAATTTTCCATTTCCTTTCGACATCGGTGTCACGGTACTATCAATCGGATGTGAATAATCTCTACTCTGGTGGCTAGTTACCTACTATGGTTAACAGACGTTTCTTCCCGTTTTTTTCGTCCGCTCGATTTTTTTCCCGCTTTTTTTCGTCCAATGAAAATTGGTTTTTGATAATTCGTCCAATCAAATTTCGTCCTGTAGAACAATTGGTCCTTTTATTATTTTTGTCCTCAACTGTAAGGTCCATGAGTTATAGTCCAATTGTAATGTGGTTAACGTACACTTCTATTTTTCTACGTTTTAGTTATTTATTTATTTATTTTTTTAGCTCATCTTTCTCTTCCTTTCTGAAAACCTTCTCTTCTCAGATTTGAATACTAGCGCAATACTGAGGGAAGATTTAACATTGATGCTTTCGGTCTATCCAGCGAGGGACGCCAAAGCTGGTTAGACCGAGAGCATGCAGAGATGCAAAGGTTTTCACTATCTCTCTTTCTTTTTCTCTTTCTCTTTCACTCTTCCATTTGATCTGATGTCATCCATCAATTGGTCTGTCTTGGCTGTCACCGGACACTGTCGGCCAATCACAGTGATCGTCTTTTGGTTGACGCTCCCTGGGGTGGCTGCGCAGTCTCGGTGACAGCCAGGACGAGTCAGTCTAAAAAAGGATCTCGCGTGGTGTGTTCGTTGCAAGAAGAGAGTTCGTCCTTCTTGAATAATGTGAGTACAACTCAAAGGGTTGGCCCCTTAAGGGCCAACCATGGTTATTAATATTTTTCTTCAGTGTTTCGGGTCGGTTGGGGAGAAATCTGTACTTCCAACGATGTATATGCTACAACACTGTATTTCGTGTTTTCCTTCCCCCCTCAATAGGTGATAGGCTGGACAACGCCAGAAAACCCTATCACACAATTATTTTTTCGTCCAAAGTATGTCTTTTGTCCTGTAATTTTAGTTCAATTTTTTATGTCCCTAAAAAAAGTTGGTTTCGTCCAATGCTCCGGTTCGTTAGTTTTACAGGTGAAATAAAATGAAGAAGTAGAACTCCACCAAAAGCAAATTAATATTGTATTATTACTAGGTGTTTTATTAATTTATCTTTTGAGATAATGCAATGCCTAGAAAAAAAGGGAAAAGAAAAGTTTTTATTGAGCTTCATCGCGACATAGCAACATATAGGATCTACTTTCGACGGAATCTTTCCTTCAGAGGAGGTTTCTCAGAAATTTAATAGACTTTTAAGGTAAACCAACACGGTTAACTTGATTTATATTCTTTCGTGGCGGTGCGTGCCATCTGGCAACGGTCGCATTTAATCCATTTAAACTCGTGTAAATTTTAGCTCATGTAAACTCTATTTTATAAATATGGTAGAATCCAATTGAATACGTTCTCTGGTATTGAAATAAAGACTCACAAATTTTACCTGTAAACCAACGAAAATGAACATAAATTTGTATTGGACGAACCAAACTTTTTTTTGAGGACAAAAAACATTGGCCTAAAATCACAGGACAAAAGACATACTCTGGACCTAAAAATAATTGGACTAAAAACTCATGGACATTACAGTCGAGGACAAAAATAATGAGAGGACCAACTGTGCTACGGGACAAAAATTGAAAGGACAAATTATCAAGGACAAAATGTCGTGGACGAAAAAGAATGGACAAAAAAAAAACGGGCCGAAAAAAACAGGACGAAAAGTCTTGTAACCGTTACTATGTATGAATCTTCCTTCCCAGCAAAGAAAGAGAGTGATAAACATTAAGATAGGAATCTTCCATTATTAATGCGCAGCACTGTCGCAGTACAGTCGTGCGGATGAAAATATTATTTTAATGAGTAAATTATGAGTATTATTTATGAGTAGATTAGTAAATTTCGTAAGTTTTCAGTACTGCCATCGTTAAGTATATGTAAATTTCCTAATTTTTACATCTGACTCTACCTTTAAATCGTATGTTGCAAAATTTTGGGAGAGCCCCATTGTTTTGAAAAATTAGGGTGAAAGAAATTTAGAAAAAATCACTGCAGATTAAGTAAATTTATTATGCGTGAACATGGCAACAAAAATATCAATGACAAATTATATTCAAAACTTTCGTCCCTGACTGGCAGCGAGTGGGTCAAAAAAGTGGAAGGGGTTTGAAGTTGATACATTTTGTTTAAATTTCAGTGCTCTTCAATCTGAAGTGTTGAACCAAGTCTGGGCTGTCTGTACCCGCAGACTTTCCGAAAAAGTGGGGAGGGCGAAGCCACAATTGCGCAACGGGAAATTCTCTATCTCTCTCTTGTCTCCATTGAAACGCGTAGGTATGTTCGACAAGGACGAACAAGGAGAAAACCCCATCTTTCTATCCTTTTTCAACTCATACATTCAAAGCAAAACTGAGAGGGATAGAAAGAGATCCTGGTTGCGTCATTTTAGAACCCTCTCGCTTTTATGACACGCTGCCATAGTGGTTTTTACCTAAGGTTTGTTTCTTTTTACGTACATTTTATAGCAAGTATAAAATCGAAGAGGGTTATGGAACCACATCGTAAAACTTTCGATCATATATCCATGATGATATACTCATACACATGTAAGTGTAAGTACACCTATAGCCTATTAACAGAAAAAACAACAACAAAAAACAAAAATAGAATTTCGGTAGCTTTAAAATGCGACTATCAGGTGTTGAGAAAATGTTGAATGATGAAAGTTGATAGGAAAAAAAAAAAAAAAATACGCAATAATGCACAGATGAGACGAAGCGATTAGAAATAAAATGCGTAATAAGGGAAAGAGTTTTTTTGTGACTTGTGACATAGTGCAAACTTTCACCTCAGAAGTTAATACTATGGACAAAGATTAAAAACTAAAAGTAGGTACAATGAAAGAAATAAGAGCTAGCGATCTTCTTTTCTACAAATGTATGATAAAAAATAATTGCTTATAAGGAAAATGCGAGTGTCTGTCAGATATTTAATCAAAGAAATCACAAACAAAAACTGTCATATGAGTTTTTTGAATGATAGAAGAAAAAAATAGGTAACACAAAATGAGTTTACAACGATGACGCCGCGTGCAATTTGGCAAAGACGAATTTTGTCGATTTAACACTCCATGTAAAATATCGATTTGAGGGAGTGCACTATGAACCCCCAACATGTCGACCTTTTTCATGACTTTAAATGGAGAAGATACCTATATCTACATCGTTGCCGAATTGCATGCGCCGCCACTGCTTTACAATTATTTCTTTATAGTGCAGTAAAATCGTCAACTTGTAAAATGGTAACTTTAGTTGTTTTGGAGCACGCGTAAGCGTGTAAAGGTAGGAAAGGTAAGGTAAAACTTGAAAAATAGTCAGAGTAAGGAATTGAAGATTTTGATCGATTATGCTGCAAAATTGGATAACAAAATACAAATTTAAAAAAATCCTAGGTATTTTACAAGACTAAAAAAGGGGGGAAAAGAACAAGTTCACGAAAGTGTTTGACTAGGTGGGCTCATTATTATTTACAAAATTACGTATAATTCACAATTCAGTTTGAGATCAAGCTCCCCCAATCCAAACTTCAATCAAGCAAAAGATTTGCCGCGCCAAATTTAAGGGACTTTTTCTTATTTTTTAGGGAGCATTTTTAAAAATTTAGTAGTACGTTTCCATAATTGTGATTGAAAAACGTGTCTTTGGTTCATTGGAATTTTCATCCCTCAATTTTGAAAATTGAGGGAAGAGTTTTCAAATTAAAGCATTTATTAATTAGTTCCTGCGAAAGTTTCTAGCACAAATCGCTTTAAAAAGGGATTTCGCAATCGGCATCTCACCATTCCTGGGCTTATATAGGCTGCGATCTTGTGAGAGATCTCAAGGTCACCTTCTCGTGGCTTCTGTAACTCAAGGCTAGGAACATGAAAATTTCGCGTTTTCAGACCCCATACAGCCGCGTTGCCGTCTCTTAAAATTAGTACAAGCCTCTTGAATTTTGTGAGTATATGCAATTAGCAACGTACTCGTGCGATGAAATTGCATACCTTAAAAAATGAAGGCTATATTTCTGATGCAGCGTTTGAGATGTGAAAAATTTGAAAGCGCGAAATGTTCAAGTCTTTAAGTTAAGACATTCCAAGTCTCCAACTACTTTAATGATGTGCTGAGATACCGTGGAATCACCTCTAGCTCTTAGCAGCGTTTCACTTTATGGCCTGAGATCGAAAATAAGTGGCCGATATTTAGTGAAAAAAAAATCCTATAAAATCATCGTTTTCGACCTATTTAAAGGGGAAGTTTTAACCTAACTGTCACTTTTCTAGATTTGAATCACTCATAAAATGTGTTTTAAGTGATTAACCTTTTAAAGGCCGCAGGTTCGTTCACATGAACGTCACTTTTCCGTTTGTAAAGGGAGGGTAGTTAACTGTTCGTACTCGGGGGAGTTGGAATTGCATATATGACCGGATCGAAGGTGCCAGACGAAATCTCATCTTTTTTATAGTACATCGAGAATCGTGTTTATTCGGAATCCTGGTACTAGAAGAATGTGAAATAGACTAGAGGAGAAAACCGAGTATATTCGGGCTTGGTCCATAAGGGGTTAAGATTGGTTTTGAAAGTTTAGAAATAAATAAATAAAATAATGATGAGAAATTTAATTTCTGATTTTTGGCCAATTTTAAGGATCTCAGACCATACTGCGTAGGCAGTCAGCAAGGCATGGAATTGCATACTTCAACAAATGAAGGCGTTTCATGTCACACAGACAAAATTTGAAAGCGCGAAATGTTCTGCGGGCCGATCATTTACTTTATCGTTAAACTGTCTACGAGTGATGCTATTGGTCGAACATTGTAAAACTTGGCTGTTGCTATGGTAACCATCGTTACGAGTCTCGGTTTATAAAGGCTACTAATGAGTAACCTTTAAAAAACGGACACTATATAACGATGGTTACCAAATCAACGGCTAAGTTTTACAATATTCGACCAGTAGCATCACTTATAGACAGTTTTAACGATCGGTTTAACGATGAAGTAAATGATCAGCCGACAGGTCTTTATAAAACTAAGGCATCTCATTGTCAGACTGTAATGATATGCTGAGACACGGTGGAATCGCTCCTAGTCTTCGGAAGCGTTGGCTGCGTCGCCTCTGCTCGCTCTAAACTCTGAGGTCTCGGGCTCCTTGAGATGGTACCATCTGTATTAAGTATATCCCTACTTAAAGCTTTCCTCCTCTTCGAGAGGTACCGTATCTTCTTGATACAACTCCTAAAATGATCGGACAGGAGCCCGTAGAGGATCGGATTTACTATCGTGCTCAAAAGAGCTACCTGTAAGGCCCAGATAAAATGATGAGATCTAAGGAAGAAATGAGTATCCGCGTTTTCCCTTCGCCCGTCCATATAGATCAAGGCCACGATCAAAGTAATCGGGGTCCACATAGAGAGGACTAGAAGCACATTCAAAACTAAAAGTCTGACGACGCGAACGTGTCGGGAGAGCCGCGTTTCTTCATGCGGCGATGGTAGTTTGGACATCGATGACATCAACCTGAGACGAAGAGAGCGGATTTTCTTGAATATGCTATAGTAGAAATAGACGAGAAGAGCCATCGGGACGACACCAGCGATGAGGACGGTTGGAAGAGTGAAGACGAGAGAGATGTTCATGGAGGGAGAGCGAGGGAAGACCATCGTGCAGACGCGGCGGCCGGAATTGACTTGCTGCTCTCGGAACCATAGAGGGACCGGGAGAAAGAGGATGCACGCCAGTAGCCAGAAAAGAGCGCAGAGGATGGCAGCCCGGTGAGCGTTGAGCGGAGAGCGGTATGGAGGGACGCATATACATCTGTATCGGTCGATGCTGATTAGCATCAGGGTCCATAAGAGGACGAATCCGCAGACGAACTGAAACACACAGAGGGAAAGAAATTTTGGTCAATGATTTTGAAAAAGAAAAAAAAAAAGAAAAAAATTAGAGAGATCAATTTATAAAAGGAAAAAAAGAAGAAAGGAAGGAAAGAAAAAGAAGGGGGGAAAAAAACAAACAAAAAAACAAAAAACAAAAACAAAAAAAATAAAAAACAAAACAAAAAAAAAAAAAAAAAACAAAAAAAAAAAAAAAACAAAAAAAACATAAAAAAAAACAAAACATAACAAAACAAAACAAAACAAAAAAACAGGAGTACGGCAGGAAATTATGGACCCTGCGAGGCCAAAAGAGAAAGTTAAGGACAAAAAATAGCATCGACTCAGCTCGACGCATATTATACCGAGAGCTCCTCCCATCAGGACAGTACAACAACGATTGTACAAAATCTGTCCCCGGGAGAAGTAGTCTCTCCTCCCTTTGTACAAGGGATGGTAATTTTCAATTAATAATAATTTATTTTTGTGCACATACCGGAAAATTTAAGCAAACGGAAAAAAACCCAAGGCTTAGGACTATTGTTTAGTCCCGCCGAGGGACGAACACCCCATTACCCGCCACAAGTGGTGATAAACAACCAATATAATAATAATAATAATAATTAATAATAATTCCCTACCCACTTCAACTCTCAACCCATTGATCTTCGCTAAACGTAACCTCTGGACAGGCGTCGCACGGCTTACTTCCTGCCCCGGTTACGTACCTCTTTATTAGCGGCTGAGACTATCAAATTTTTCGATTCAGACAAAAATTCCAACCGGCCATACCCTAATCCTCTCTTTACCTAGAAGCATTGTTTGCCCCCGTGAAGAGAGCGTACGTACCCAGCTAGACTGGTGAAAAACACACGTTTACATAATAATAATAATAATAATAATAATTATAATAATAATAGTAATAATAATGACAGATTCTAATAACAGAATTTCTCAGAGACGAACATCATTCGTAAATTCTTTAAAACAGGCCTCTCCTTTGTACTGAGCTACCGGGAGAGGCCTGAAAGCCCAGCCTTTTGAAAGACTGTGTCAAACAAGCACGAAAACATAAAAATAATAATAATAATAAAAAATTCTTGCATCGAACGAGCTAAGTATACATTTATCTACATAGAATGACAGTATATTGCGTAACCTGCGTAACCACCAAGGGAGATTGTTAGGTTAGGTTTAAGCGATTAGTTTTGGCCATTTGTTCCCATGTATTTTGATACAACAAACAGACGCTGGAATATGTTTCAATCCTGTGTCCCCTGATGTTTTTGGAACGCTACGCGAGTTTCGTCACAGCTCTGATTGCGACCGATGAGTGCACCGTTGTGATAGTTGGCTAACCTTTGACTTCACACTAAAACCCAAAGAGTAAACAAGAGTCGCAATGGGGCTCTTGCAAACTTTTGCTGTGAGCAAATGAACAGTCCATTCTGATGTAAAAACCAGCGAAAATCACGAAAATCACACTGAGAAAGTTTAAAATTCAGCAATAAACCAACATAACTACATAAATGGCAAGATCGTAATGGCGGTTCGACGCAGGTATCATGGGAGATTTCTATCTAATATGCCACTTTCTCTTTGGAAACACAGAGATATGTCTCAATTTAGATAGGAATCTCCCATGATACCTGCATCGAACCGCCTTTAAGCTCGATTCTGAGAGTGAATTTCGTGATTTTTTAGTGTACTCATCGTCATTTTCACAGGTTTTTATGCAAGAATCAACTCTTTAATCCTGTGTAGCAAAAGTTCGCAAGAGTCCCATTGAATGGAAGGCCTGTGTGGTCAACGTAGATAAGGGATCGGAACGCGGGCTGGTCTCTGATTGGCTGCAACGGGTGGAGCGAAAATGACTCGAGGTATAGGGAAAATAACACGGGATTTTCGTTCCGGGGCGTTTATCTCGAAACCTAAGCAAAATAGTATCTAAACAATTTATACGAGTCGATTCAGCAGATTTTTCCGAACAATTTGATAGGTCATAAGTGCCACTTTATTGCAAATTCGAAAAGACTGTTTCAGTTTGAAAGTATACGCACAATAGTGTGATTACATGCTTGGCGTGTGTTTGAGCAGTGTTTGAGTAACTCACTATTGTGAGTACTTTTCAACTG
The DNA here is from genome assembly GCA_011764245.1 of Trialeurodes vaporariorum. Lineage (NCBI taxonomy): Eukaryota > Metazoa > Arthropoda > Insecta > Hemiptera > Aleyrodidae > Trialeurodes > Trialeurodes vaporariorum. The sequence goes on along the minus strand of VMOF01000035.1, from coordinate 60,444,946 downwards.
AAACAGTCTTTTCGAATTTGCAATAAAGTGGCACTTATGACCTATCAAATTGTTCGGAAAAATCTGCTGAATCGACTCGTATAAATTGTTTCGGTACGATTTTGCACAGGTTTCGAGATAAACGCCCCGGAACGAAAAGCCCGTGTTATTTTCCCTATACCCCGAGTCATTTTTGCTCCACCCGTTGCAGCCAATCAGAGGCCAGCCCGCGTTCGGATCCCTTATCTACGTTGACCACGCAGGCCTTCCATTCAATTGCGACTCTTGTTTACTCTTTGCTAAAACCTTAGGTAGCGTTTTAGAATTCAACCATTTACTGCATCTGTGCAAAAAAGATTACATTATCCTGTGATACTGTATATCTATGTACATTGGAAAGTGCTGCTATTCATAATCTTTTCTGCATCGAGACAATAAAGGGATGAATTCTAGAACGGTACCTTATATTGGATCTACAAAGCTGTTTCTAATGGGGCTATTGCACACTTTTGCTTTAAGCGATTTAATAGTCGATTATGGCGTGAAAACCTCAAAAAATAACGATGGCGGTACTAAAAACTTCCAAAATCCACTCCTAAACTCAATAAACGCAGTTATTTGCGGGAGCGTAATGGTGGCCGAAGGCACTAACAATGGGAGATTCCCATCTAACAATTCTGAAACTCCATCAAGAAGTGACCAATAAGAGACTACTTTCATTTGACACCGGTGTCACTTGGTGTTGCGGTACCATTCATCGGATGTGGATCATCACTCTGATGACTAATTACTCTGTGAATCATCCTTGTCAGCATAGAAAGAGTGACGAAATTAAGATAGGAATCTCCCATTGTTAGTGCCTTCGGCCACCATTACGCTCGCGCAAATAACTGCGTTTATTGAGTTCAGGAGTGGATTTTGGAAGTTTTTAGTGCCGCCATCGTTATTATTTGAGGTTTTTACGCCATAATCGAGTATGAAATCGCTTATAGCAAAAGTGTGCAATAGCCCCATTGTAGAAGGGTATTCATCAGTGATCGGTACACTAAAAAGAAATTGCTAACTTTAAGTATTTGTATACTTATTCTTTAAAGTTTGGTCATTGGTCAAGACTTAAACATTCTTAGTTTTACCATTTAAAATAGTTAAATCAGCCCCGCGCTGCTTTAATTTAACTATTTTAAATGGTTAAACTGAGAATGTTTAAGTCTTGACCATATTTTTTAGTAAGTAAATACTTAAAGTTAGAATTTAGATTTCAGTGTTTAAGGAACGTACCTACTTCAATATTCAATTCGCAAATGACCGGTCATTGAAAGTGTCGACGTGCTGTGTCTCTTGACGACGGGTATTAAATCTGCGCCACAATTAGATACCTAAACAAAATGAGCTCTAAACATATTGCAATTATTATTCTTTCTTCAAAACTTCCAAACTTCTCATTCAAGCGTAGCCTTAATTGTGAGTTTCAAAGATAGAAGAAAACAAATATTGAAAATATATAGAGAGGAAATTGGGGTTCAGGACTTTAGGACTAGAATTTATAGCTATTTTTGACCCCCTTCCCCCGAGAGCATGCACTTTAGAAACGGCTATCGCTCCCGTAATGACAAGAAAACAAATATTGAAAATATAGAGAGGAAATTGGGGTTCAGGACTTTAGGACTAGAATTTATAGCTATTTGACCCCCCTCCCCCGAGAGCATGCACTTTAGAAGCGGCTATCGCTCCCGTAATGACAAGAAAACAAATATTGAAAATATAGAGAGGAAATTGGGGTTCAGGACTTTAGGACTAGAATTTATAGCTATTTGACCCCCCTCCCCCGAGAGCATGCACTTTAGAAACGGCCAGAGTCCCTATATGTAGAGAGTTAAGACAAGTGAAACCATGGGCGCCGCCATTGGGTGCGATTTTGCACATTTGTGTACATTCTGAGGCCGTTGTTGTGTTTTGCTCCACTGCAAAGATTACAGTTCCGCCAAGTTTGTAACGCTGTAATCTTTCCCTGCTTTTTTTGATCGACATGTATTAACGCTTTTAATGATTCTTTTGAGATTTATAGACATTCTTGTGATGCATCATGATTAAAATTAACAGATTCATCGCAAATTAACTCTTTTATCTGTAAAAGACCGTTGGTAAACAAAACAAAAGAGCAAAATCGCATCCAATGGTGGCGTCCGTAGAGCCTAAAATTCATCGACCAATCAGAAGTTGACTACCCTCTTCTCTTCACTCTCTACGTATAGGGACTCTAGAAACGGCTATCGCTCCCGTAATGACAAGAAAACAAATATTGAAAACATAGAGAGGAAATTGGGGTTCAGGACTTTAGGACTAGAATTTATAGCTATTTGACCCCCCTCCGGCCTCCCCCTAGCATGCACTTTAGAAACGGCTATCGCTCCCGTAATGACAATAATAATTCCGCCAATGACTCCGCAAATGTTTCAATCATGCATTCCTCATCAACGAGCTCTGCCACGATGAGTGTTGGGTGTTTTTTAATTAGTGTTTGCTAAAGTGCAGTGTCACTCATTGTGCTGGCATGGAACATGGAATCGACTGTTTCATTGAACGTAATTGACGAGTGAACTATGAGTAAAGAGGCTAATGGCTGTAGATATAAGAGAGAGGTTATGGAGGATTGGAGGATGCAGTTCAAATGCGCATATACAGCGCGAAGTTGACAGGTCACTGAACTCATGACCAATCGGAGGCAAAAGTTTTTTCAAGAGGCGACCAGTGAAAGCTTTTAAGTAGATTCTATGAATCTGCTTATTGCAGGAGGCGCGTTGTTTTTTTGTTTTTTTGTTTTTTGTTTGTTTTTTTCGGAGGTTGTGATGCTCTCTTCTACAAGCTTCAAAAGCCCCTTTGTGGTAGGCGGACCCCCCCCCCCCCCACTCTAAAAATAACTGTAACGATACCTAAATAAACTTCTGAACTTTGAAACTTGGAAGTACGACAGAGCACTGTCACAAAGGGCGGGAGGGGGTTACACGAAAAAAAAAAAAAAAAAAAACAGGTGGTAACACGAAAAAGTGAAAATTGAAACGATTAGAATGGGTCTGTTGCAAACTTTTGCTACAACGATTAATAGTGTTAAATCTTGTGTAAAATCGCTTGAAAAGTCCATGGGTGGCCTCAGAAAGTCATAAAATGCAATTATAAACTCACAAGAGGCGTTTAATGAAATCCAAGATGGCGGAGACATATCGAGCAATTTGTATGCATGCACCACGATCTTCCAAGGATAGCCAACCTCACAATATCGATCACAACCAATCACAACGTAAACAAACACATAACCTCTACCTGCAGTGAGGTTGTCAAAGTTGGCCATCCTTGGATGTTCGTGGTGCATGCATACAAATTGCTCGATATTTCTCCGCCGTCTGGGATTTCATTAAAAGCCTCTTGTGAGTTTATTATTGCATTTTATAACTTTCTGATGCCACCCATGGACTTTTCAGGTGATTTTACATTAGATTACACACTCTTAATCGTTGTAACAAAAGTTTGCAACAGACCCATTTAAAAACAAAAAACAAATAAACAAATGTCAAACTTGAAATTTTAATTCATCGCGTGAGAAATTAAAGTTGTCGGAAGCTTGAATCATACTGCATAAGTTTGAGCACGCCTGAAAACCTGCGGAAACTTAAATCACTCACATGTATTAAAACCTGAAATAATTCAAAACGGTGAATTACAACAGAGCGGATCATTTCTATAGTTTTTATGCAAGCTAGCATGAGCGCGGATAAAGTTTTTCCAGTTTTTCGGATGATTAATCGAATCGAAAATCTGAGCAAAAAATGTACAGCACTTGCCTGCACTGAGGTCTGACTGCGCGTGCAGATCCTCCAATCTAAAATGTACCGGTTAACTCAAAAATATTGAATGTCAAGAATGCACGCCGAGCGTAGAATGTTGCTTTCAACGAGCTATACATTTATCTACAGTGGCAGTTTAATCGGTAACCTGCGTAACCACCATGGGGGATTTTTAGGTTAGGTTTAAGCGAGTAACCTGTCCATTTGTTTCCGTGTATTTTGATGCGGCGTCACCGCACAATGGATCAAAGCATGTTCTGGTCCATTGTGCGGTGATGCCGCACCAAAATGCACGGAAACAAATGGACAGGTTACTCGCTTAAACCTAACCTAAAAACCCCCCCATGGTGGTTACGCAGGTTACCTATTAAACTGCCACTCTAGGTAAATTTATAGCTCGTTGGTTGCTTTAAATATGTTTACGAAAGGATTCGCCAACTTATTATCTCGAATGAAGCTGTTGCAATCTTTTGCTACAGGCTTATTAATAGTTGATTCTGGGGTAAAACACTGTAAAAATAACGATTAGCACACTAAAAAATCACGAAATCCACTCCCTAGCTAACTCATATAGTGCTTTCAAACGGCAGACCGTGAAGGCGGCCGTTGCTGCCTAAATCTTATGGTATAATGGGTCTGTTGCAAACTTTTGCTACAACAATAAAGAGTGTTTCAACATATGTAAAATCGCCCAAAAAATCCATTGGTGGCATCAGAAAGTCATGAAATGCGATAATAAACTCGCAAGAGACGCTTAATGAATTCCAAGATGGCGGTAAAATATCGAGCAATCTGTATGCATGCACCTTTAACATCCAAGGATTGCCAACGTCGACAACCTCACAGGTTATGTGTTTATTTACGTTGTGATTGGGTGTGATCGATATTGTGAGGTTGGCTATCCTTGGATGTTCGTGGTGCATGAATACAGGTTGCTCGATATTTTACCGCCATGTTGGATTTCATTAAACGTCTCTCGTGAGTTTCATACTGCATTTTATGACTTTCTGGTGCCATCAATGGACTTTTCACGCGATTTTACATGAGATTGAACACTCTATAGCGCTGTAGCAAAAGTTCGCAACAGACCCATTGTATGCTTCTTCTTGTGTGGCGTCGCGAGAACACCTCGTGAGGATGAAGCTTATTGAGATAGGGAAACCCAATATAATCGGCGGCAACGGCCGCCATTACGGCCTCGCGTTTGAAAGCATTATATGATTTTTGGAGTGGATTTCGTGATTTTTTAAAGCGCTATTATCGTTATTTTTACAGGGTTTTATCCCATAGTCAATTATCACTATGCAACAAAATTTAACTTTTGGTTTGTCCACGGGTAGAGACCTATTTTTTCTGACTCCTAGTGACCAAAGAAGTCAGAAAATGGCCATGAAAGTGCCGGGGAAAATAAGGATCAAAAAACAAATCAAGGTAACTCATCTTGCAGGAAATTGTATGTTCTTTCATTTTATATGCACGTTTTTTTTTAAATTTGAGTAAAAATTAAGGACGCTAGCCTCAAAAACCGACGGCAAGTCGGCTGCATTTCTGATTTTTCAAAATGGCGGCGTCCTGGGCGCATACACATTTTCCCGGCACTTTCATGGCCATTTTCTGACTTCTTTGGTCACTATAGGAGTCAGAAAAAATAGGTCTCAACCCGTGGACAAAATGGCTGTTGCATAGTGATTATTAATAAGCCTGTGACAAAAGTTTGCAACAGCTCCTTTTCTAACTGCTCATTTTTTTACATTTGATAGTACCTATTCTCAAAGGGAGGGGGGACTAGTGTAAACTGCAACAAGTGTATACCTCTACTAAAGACTCATATGATGAATAAATCAATGTAAGTACTTCAAGGTCTACACTTGCAGTTAAAGAGACAGTAGCGCAGAGCTGCCGTTTCGCATATAATTAATGACATTTTTTCAATTCACCGATGATCAACCGGATGATAAAAGATTACTCAGTTCAGTTCAGCTCATGCCTGTATTTCGCATTAAAATACTCGCATATGTAATCTTTTCTCAACCGGTGGAATCATCAGTTAATTGAAAAATGACATTAATAATACGCAAAACGGCAGCTCTGCAGTAGCAAAACCGGTTTCTTTTGAGAGAGAAAACAATTATGTTTTTTTTGGCTATTTGCACCCCTCCCCCCTTTTAACTGACTGGTCGTGCTACTCGCAGAGATAAAATGAGTTGGCACCACTAAAATGAATTTGTCGTTGCGTCTTATGGCAACGTTTATGGAATATGCGGCACTATGTGTGTTCTTTGCTTATTGTTAGATGAAGTCATAAACAGTGGCGTCGCGTGCAATTTGGCAACAATGTATTCTATCCATTTAAACTCATCTAAAAGATCGAATTCAGGGGGTGCACAGTGCACAAGGAAAATTCGATATATTTAATGAGTTTAAATGGAGCAGTTACATTGTTGCCAGATGGCACGCGACGCCACTGTTCATAAATAATAACGGCTGATGAGACTATGAGTTCACCATAGGGCTTATTGATTGAGTCGTAATTAATAATGATCGGGAATCGTATATGCTCATAAGATAGAGTGCAGATTATGTGAAAGAAGTTAATTCACTCGGTGACTGGACTTATTTGTGAGTGACTATAGGAGTTAGTTACTCTAATTACAATGGGGTAGTTGCAAGATTCTGCATATGTGCGCTTTTTAGTAACTACACGAAAGTGCTCGATGATAGGAAAACAAGGATTCCGTTGGTCTAGGTCTCGTAATTTCGAAGATTAACCCTTTACTGCATGATTTTTTTTTTCAAGAAAATAATTTTTTTTCAGTACAATTTTGATCCTTGAGACAGGGAAAAATAGTGAAAAAATTCTTTCCATTATATTTCAATGGTAAAGAGCATGAATATTAATTGTTCCAAATATGGACTTACCCACATTTAGGTATCCATGCTACTAAAAATAAAGTTTCCCGGCTAAAAAAAAAAAAAAAAAAAAATGAAAGTAGTAAAAAATAAGTTAGTAAGTTTCAATAGTTGTTTTTTTTGTATATGGTACCCCTGCGTTACTCCCAAACATAACAATGAAAATCGGAAAATCTCGATCAGATTTTCAGTAAGCTATTTTCAACCACTCTGTACGTTCTCTATCCTGTGCTGCTCGCTCTAGGACAAAATCGACAAGTCTTACTCGTTTAGTATCTGTTCCACATGTGACCCACCATGCAGCGACAGTACAACTCAAGTCCCCTACTTTTAGATAAGGCTTCAAAGTAATTGTTCCAGATCTGGGCTCATCTGCAGTTAAGGGTTAAGCTTTGGCCCAAGGAACGGGTTCGATTCGTTGAAAAAAGAGCTGCCATTTTGCAAGTAAATCGCATTTTTCAATGGGGCTCTTGCAAACTTTTGCTACAGGGGATGAGTTGATTCTCGCAGAAAAACCTGAAAAAATAACGATATGTAAGTACACTGCGAAAAATCACGAAATTCACATTCAGAATAGGGCATGATGGCGATTCAACGCAGGTATCATAGGAGATTCCTATCTAATTTGAGACAGATCTCTGTGTTTTAATAGAGAAAGTGACAAATTAGACAGGAACTCCTATGATACCATGCGTTGAAGCGCCATTACGATCTTGCCTTTAGAGCAGTTTTGTGAGTATATTACTGAATTTTAGTTTTTTTCAGTGTGATTTTCGTGACTTTCGCTGGTTTATACATCCGATTGGACCATTCATTTCCTCACAGCAAAAGTTTGCAAGAGCCCCATTCACCGATGATTTCACGGGTTGGAAAAATATTACTCAGTTCAGTTATAAGGTAATCCGATAAGATAAACCGTTAGTCTGAGCAGCGTGTAGCTTATCGAATATATATACAGCGGTAGAGGGATACTTAGTTGTTAGTTACACTGTACTATGGTCTGACATCTTCAAAAAGTGGCCAAAAATCAAAAAGTCAACTTTTCATCAATTCATAATTTATGAACTTTCAATACCAATTTTAATCACTGAGGACTCTTTGAACAAGAACTTTTGTCCGAGATATGTCACTGGATGATTTTAAATTAAGCTTCAGAGGTCGAATACTATTATTTTAATTAATTTTTCTCATTGATTTCGGGCCACTTTTTTGTCGATCTCAGACCATAGTGCTTTGGCCGTCCGTATAGGGGAGGCCTTTGAGGCCCCCTTGCTTGAACTAGGGCTCGAAAAAGGGAAAAACGAAGGTCGTAACTCCTGAATCCCGCCTTTCCCCACTTTTGCTTGGAGGAGGGCTCAGGAGAAGTAAGATACAAAAAAATGAAACCATCCTATTTTCACAAGTCTCCCCTCCTCCCCACCCTACTTTTTAACCTTTTGCTTGGCTATAGTTCGTTTCAGAATTGTAGGCGCAGGTCACCTATACATTTTTCGAATTTTCAATTTTCATTCGGTCAAATGATAGAAAAACTTGCCCTCAACTTTGGACTTGAAATTTAAAACAGTTCCTCAATGAAAAGACGACGCTTATATTCATTTTCATTTCGTTTACTATGCTTTAAGAGAAATACCGTTGGGAAATTTTAAAGGCTATCGATCTAGGTGCGCTTACACTTTTGAAACGACCTCTCGTTTTAATGTTCGGTAAACATTAGGGAGAGACCAATAATAACCCTCTATTCACCTGATTTACCAGAATCTTATCCAATGTTAACGTTTTCAAAGATCAGCCAAGGGGGAGAAGGGGGGGGGGGTTGGCGATTCACCCCGACACTTATAGAGTCGCTACTTACCCGTTTGACCCCCCCCCCCCCCCCCCCCCCGACGGAGGAGAACCGGATCCGGGAGGGTCCGATCCCTGTGTGACCTTCAAACACGAGAAGAGATGCATATTTGACCTACTTTCGTGGATAAAATACATCGTCGCTATCGTACAGCTTAAAACTGATTATGAAAAGTGTCAATTGATGGCCAGTTTTGCGGACGAGTATATAGTTTTATCTCTTTCAAACTTCAGAGTCACCGACTCACGACTCTCGACTGTAATATATCGGTCACGGAAAAATACGCTCACTGAAAGGCTTAAACGCTATCCTCTCTCATTGGATTAATGATGGAATAAATAAATTAGCAAATAAAAATTAAATAAAAAGTGAATAAATGTCGATTTCCCGAGGAGATGAGCTGATGTGTGATTAATAGACCTACTGACCTCAGATAATCAGACTTCAATAAACATTCTTCGGCGAGAGCGATCTGTGAATCGTTTTATTCTTCTTCTTTTTTGTCGGTCTGCATTGTAATTCATCTAGAGTTTTTGAAGTGAGTCAATAGAATGTATTGCGCAAAAAAGATCGCCAACAACACAAAAATCTGTGCAAAGTTGAGCTGGAGTGCACTGCGGTCTGAGATCGGAATACTGCCCAAAAATCAGCCAAGTGGAATTCAACGAAATCACCATTTTCCACATTTTATGCTTATTTTTAAACTTTCAAGTTACTTATCTATAGGTTTAAATTACTTATTAAAGGTTTTTTGTGAATAAAATTGGTCTTGAAAGTTTATAAGTACGGTGGAAAAAAAAGACTGTTAAAATCTACCATCTTGGAGTCAGTTATACGAGGGTCGTGTCAAAAGTAAGTATCATGCTTTTTTTTAAAAAAAATCTATTAATGCTGAAATAAGTCGGTAAAAAGGTTTCGATGCGCAAAATCCTCAGCTTTTCAATGGTTTTTTTTGGATTTTTGATATCTTTAAATTAAAAAAATGGCGGTGGTTTTTCTGAGACAACCTACCGTTGTCGCGTGCCCAAAATTTTACGCACTCGGATAAATCGTTATTCAGACAAGAAAAATGGATTGTGTTGAAGAGAGCAAAAAGAACATAAACATAATAAAAAATTCTACTTAAAAAGCGTCTAACCTTATTTTTCGACGTAGTCTCCGCCTCTTTTAAGACACTTTTGGTAGCGCGGCACCAACTTTCTTATTCCTGTGGAGAAAAATTCATTCTCTTGATTTTTAATCCAAGTGTCGACCGCGTTTACCACTTCCGCATTACTCGCGAAACTTTTACCACCGAGGTCAAGCTTTAGACGCGGGAAAAGATGAAAGTCACTAGGTGTTAGGTCCGGAGAATAGGGGGGGGGGGATCTCCCATTTAAATGTCTGTAACAATGATTGCGTGGTTCCGGCAGTGTGAGGGCGCGCGTTATCGTAACATTACAGTAGCGTAACATTTTGGGCACGCGACAACGGTAGGTTGTCTCAGAAAAACCGCCGCCATTTTTTTAATTTTGAAGATATCAAAAATCCAAAAAAAACCATTGAAAAGCTGAGGATTTTGCGCATCGAAACCTTTTTACCGACTTATTTCAGTTTAAATAGATTTTCTTAAAAAAAAAAAAAAACACGATACTTACTTTTGACACGACCCTCGTACATATAAGTAGATGGTAAATACAACGTACATCATTATAAATTAAGTTAGATTGCTGGTATATTTTACCAAAATTTGGTCAAATTTACCATATTTGAGAGCTGATTTCAAAATTGCAGCTATGCAGATGGTAAATTCTACCAGCCCCCCCCCTGAATGATAAATTTACGAGGGATTTGATGTCTGATTTTCGGCCTCTTTTTTTTCTGACCTCAGACCATAGTGAGCTGCGGTAGTGGTGGGCTAGCAATAGTGGCTTATGTAGCGAGCAGTTTGGCATCTTTGCATTTCGTTCATTTAAAACCAGTCCAAAAGATCGAATTTGATCCCGATGGTTCGAGCTTTGTAATGGATTTAAACGGACAAAATGTGAGGTTGACAAATTACAAACTGTATACAACACCTATGAGTATTTTGAGTACAAAAAGTCAGATTTATGAGAAAAAACTTGGTGTGTTGTTGCTGATGGTCCAGTAGAGTCACAAGATCGATGTATTCTCTTATTTAAGGCGAATGTTCAGCTTTTAGAGCCAAATTTATTCATGTCAAATTAGAGGCCAAAAGTAATTTATTTTTAAGAAAACAGAGCGTCATCGGTATTACACAATCATTATTTGAAGAACGTCTCTGCAAAATATCTCGTCAATAACTTAAAAAATAAGGCTGAAAGTACCTACCAGAAAATGGAATATGGGGCTATTGCACACTTTTTCTATAAGTGATTTAACAGTCGATTATGGCGTAAAAACCTCAAAAAATAACGATGGCACCACTAAAAACTTCCAAAATCCACTCCTAAACTCAATAAACGCAGTTATTTGCAAGAGCGTAATGGTGGCCGAAGGCACTAACAATGGGAGATTCCCATCTAACAATTCTGAAACTCCATCAAGAAGTGACCAATAAGAGACTACTTTCATTTGACTCCGGTGTCACTAGGTGTTGCGGCACCATTCATCGGATGTGGATCATCACTCTGATGACTAATTACTCTGTGAATCATCCTTGTCAACATAGAAAGAGTGACGAAATTAAGATAGGAATCTCCCATTGTTAGTGCCTTCGGCCACCATTACGCTCGCGCAAATAACTGCGCTTATTGAGTTTAGGAGTGGATTTTGGAAGTTTTTAGTGCAGCCATCGTTATTTTTTGAGGTTTTTACGCCTCAATCGACTATTAAATCGCTTATAGCAAAAGTGTGCAATAGCCCCATTACAAATCGATTCTTGTATCGAAATGCTGTGTCTATGAATTTTGCTTTAGCAAATGCCCATTGGGTTATTGGTGTAGGAAAAAGTCTAGAAAAACCCAAAATTTCATACCATTTATGTATAACCCGACACCGCAAAGTATTTTGTCATGTATGCACGCCCACCGCACCCTGGTCTGAAATCTTCAAAAAGTGGCCAAAAACAAAAAGTAAATTTCTCATCAATTTATCATTTACAAACTTTCAAAACCAATTTTAGTCACAGAGAACACTTTTATTAAGTAGTTTTAACCAAAAAATTTCCCTAGAAAATTTAGCATCAGCTTGAAAAGTTGAAAATTGTTATTTTTTTCGACTTTTCCCTGATTTTTGGCCTCTTTTTTTTTCTATCTCATACACCATTGTGCACCGTGAGCGCACTGACGCGTAGTTACACGTTGGATACGTTCCTGCAATCGAAGTAAATCGATTAATCGATTTTACTCAACCAATGTATTATATCATTAGTGTGATAAATCGATCGTCTAAAACCACAATGTAATCTATTGATAGAGAAGAAAAGGTCAATCTCTGTAATCATAATAAGAAACGGTACCTACAAATCGATTCATGGTCGATTAATGATCGATTACTTACTATGTCGATGGATCATCTCTATTGTTCTTCATGCTTTGTGTCGGTGTATATAGACTTAATTATATAGAGCGAGAATACGAGGAAAGTCTCTGCTTCAAACGAAATCGTAAAGGGGGAAAAATACAGCAAATTATCAAACACTTTTGGTCTGGTATATTACACCACCCGCTCTTTCAAAACTCGCATGCTTCAATTATGATTCATTACCATTAGCTCTAGGAGGACCAAATTTTAACCATTTATGTACCTCTTTGATCAATTTATGAAAGGGGAGATGTTTTATTCACTAAAATTCTTCAGAAGGATTATAGAACATATTCAATTTTTGATTTTTTTATCTCGTTTTCCTTAAAAAAAATATTTTTGCATTCTGAAAATGTCAGTCCGCGACATCTTTGAAGTGTGTTTTTCTGAGAATTAAATCTACGTAATGAATTTACTTCGTGTGAATGGTGTTAATCTGCAAGATTAAAATGCTTTTTTTTTTTCAAGAAAAATTTGGGCTTCAAAGCCGTCGCTCCACCAGTGTTTTCCTTTGGCATCATTTGTCGCCTATTTTCAAGAAAACAAGAAAAAGGAAAAAAAGTGAGTGGAAGTGTCTCCTTTCTTTTATTAATAATTTAACCGTCCATAAAAAAAAAAAGAAAAAAAAAAAAACCAAGTTTTACAACATTCATATCGTGTATTCATTCACGGTGTGTAAACATGTAATTTCACTAGCGTAAATATTTTTGACCTCAATGAATACATGCCGTTGCTTTACTTTACCCTCCCGGATAAATTTTCCTGGGCGAAGAATATCACAATTCGATGGGTATGTAAAGAGAGTATATAGTGCAATCTAGAACCTTTCCTCGAGATATCCTTGACTTGGTTTGGCTTGAGAAGTACTCGAAAGCCAATTAAGGCAAATCGTGGAAGACAATTTGGAATTTAGAGACGCTCGCAATTCAAAAAAATAGGGGTCCTCAGACGGCAATCAATATATACCAAATATTGCTCTACTGAAACAGTTTATTAGGGGCTGAAAAAAATAGTGAGCCTTCTTTTCTGAACGACCCCCTCATAAATAAATCAATGTAAAATCAATTGAATTTCTTCTAAATCTGGCAACAAAGCGCAAGAGGTTAATCACCCAATCACCACACATTGCTCACGGTCTCAACATTTTTGGAGGATCAATTCGGACCCGTCCGCGGCGTCGCGTCGCGTCGTCCATCGTCACAGGGTGACCAAAAAAGAAAAAAAAATCCCAAACTTAAATAATTAACCAAAATGTGTAATTTGTCAACTTGATAGCCTGGTCTTTACATCACCCATAAAAGTGCCAAATGGGTCTGTTGCAAACTTTTCCTACAACGATAAAGAGTGTTTACGTAAAATCGCCCGAAAAGTCCATTGGTGGCATCAGAAAGTCATGAAATGCGATAATAAACTCACAAGAGACGTTTAATGAAATCCAAGATGGCGGGAAAATATCGAGCAATCTGTATGCATGCACCTTTAACATCCAAGGATTGCCAACGTTGACAACCTCACAGCTTCAGAGGTTATGTGTTTATTTACGTTGTGATTGCGGGTGTGATCGATATTGTGAGGTTAGCTATCCTTGGATGTTCGTGGTGCATGCGTGCAAGTTGCTCGATATTTTACCGCCATCTTGGATTTCATTAAACGTCTCTCGTGAGTTTCATACTGCATTTTATGACTTTCTGATGCCACCAATTGGACTTTTCACGCGATTTTACAAGAGATTGAACACTCTATAGCGCTGTAGCAAAAGTTTGCAGCAGACCCATTGTACTTCGTTTTTAATAACAATAAAAAAATCAGCCATAGTTTATTTTATCTTGTTTATAATGGAAATTGTATTTTTTTTTTTTTTTTTTTTGAAGATTTCTGAATGACTCCTCTTTTTACAATCACCCTGTACATAGAGACAGTATACTCAATACTGATTTCCAGTTATCATGGCGATGCAGTCATCGTCGGTTACCTATGCTGTTATTTCCTGGAACGATTGCGTCGGATATATACATATATATATGTACTCTGCTCCGAACATCCGGTTAACTAATTGATCGGTTACAGTACGTGGGCCTCGCGATCAGCCATCGAGCCTTTCAACTTGTGAGCCTCGACTGCGTCTTTCTCTCTCTTCGCCCCCATTTGAATGCATGTGTCAGAAAAGGATGGAAAGAGGAGCTATCACGTGACTTCAGCCCCTATTTCTGTCCTTTTCTAACACACGCAGTTTAATGTGCAAAAGAGAGAGAGAAAGACAAGATCCTGGCGATGCGCGGCTTCGGATAAGAGCTTCGATGACGATGAGGCCATGGAATGCACTCTTTGATATGTTTGATGTATAGGCTCAACGAAAGTGGCTTTCATCAATCTGGAAGCTCAGAAATGCGGCAGTTACCATTTTGGTATTTCAGATAAAAATGCGACAAATCATGGCTGTAAAAGACTTGTAATACTTGAAATGGAGGGTTAAGCGCCAAGACTCGAAGCCGGGAGAATAGTCACGGTTAAATTCAAACATTGCGAATTATTGGCGTAGAGTGAGGAAATTTCCTTTAAGAGGAGCCATTGGTCACAACCTAAATGTGAAGTTAGTTTTTCCTTCAATGGGTCTGTTGCATACTTTTGCTACAGCAATATAGAACCTTGATTCTTATGTAAAATTCAAACGTTCAAAATCCACTCATTAACTCAAATCACTTCAATTTCAAACAGCCCGCGCTACACTAGACACTATTTGCACCGGTATACTACTACGCAGACGGAAACATCGTGCATAAGTAAACAACATCGTAAATACAAAATGAGCTACTGTATTTAGCTAAATTCTAAATCCATATCCAATACATTGAGCTACCTGGACAAAGGATTTTAATACAAGCATCCAGATAAGAGAAATTCGCTTGTATCTCTTGTGGGTCACTTTCAATAATGGGTCTGTTGCAGTATTTTGCTACAACAATATAGAACGTTGATTCTTATGTAAAATTCGGAGAAAATAACGATGCGCACATTAAAAACGTTAAAAATCCACTCATTGACTCAGGAAATCTCTTCAATTTCAAACAGCCCGCGCTACACTAGACACTATTTGCACCGGTATACTACTACGCAGACGGAAACATCGTGCATAAGTAAACAACATCGTAAATACAAAATGAGCTACTGTATTTAGCTAAATTCTAAATCCATATCCAATACATTGAGCTACCTGGACAAAGGATTTTAATACAAGCATCCAGATAAGAGAAATTCGCTTGTATCCCTTGTGGGTCACTTTCAATAATGGGTCTGTTGCAGTATTTTGCTACAACAATATAGAACGTTGATTCTTATGTAAAATTCGGAGAAAATAACGATGCGCACATTAAAAACGTTAAAAATCCACTCATTAACTCAGGAAATCTCTTCAATTTCAAACAGCCCGCGCTACACTAGACACTATTTGCACCAGTATACAACTACATAGACGGAACCACCGCGTGCATAAGTAAACAACATCGTAAATACAAAATGATAGAATTCCCTTCTAAATACATGAATTATTGGCTGCATTTGGTGTCTGGTCTTTTCGGTTTATCAAAGATTACAAAATAATATAAGAAATGTACGCATCTAAATGATCTAAACGAAACATTCCAATGTTTGTATAAGTTCTGTTCTTGTTTACATAAACAAGATGGTTTCGTCTATGTAGTTATAAGTCGGTGATAAAGTGTCCAGTGTAGCGCGGGTTGTTTGAAATGGAAGGTATTTTTTGAGTTAATGAGTGGATTTTGAAAGTTTTTAATGTGCGCATCGTTATTTTCGCCGAATTTTACTTTAGAAACAGTGAGTTATATTGATGTAGCAAAAGTACGCAACAGACCCATTGGCAAAATTCGTAGGTTTTCCTTTCTATTTTTTCCAGTTCCTATCCTGTTCTGTCCCCATTTGTTCATTTTTGGGACGTGATATTGAAACTTCACGGAGGCCATGATGGAAATTTTGTATGGATATTTTACACGGGATCGGTTTGTTTGTCTCATTTTTTTTAACCCTGAAAAGAAAGATGTGGCAGATTGAATTAAAAATTGTTTTTTTTTTACAAAAGTGCAAAGTGTCTGAGGGTCATCAGGACAATGCGCGTCCCACACGTCAACCCGCGTGCTGGAGTTCATGAAGAAAAGAGACATAGCGACCCTTCCCCACCCTACGCCCTACAGTCCAGATATCGCACCATGTGACTTTTGGCTTTTTCCAGAACTCAAAAAAGACTTCAGAGAGGTAAAAGGTTTGACTCCATGACGGAAATCAAGACAGCAAGCTTTTTTTTTTAAAACGCCAACTCCAGAAAATTTCAGGAAGACGATTTTGGTGCAATGGGTGGAGCGGTTGAGTTTATGCATCAAGTAAGAAGGAAGGTACTTTGAAAAGGAAAAAAAGAGCGAGCTTAGAATCATCTGAGGAAGAAAAATAAATTATGTAAGTTTCAGCAAGATTAGAATATTTTGCCATTTCTTTTAGTTTTAATACACGAATATAAGTTTGACCTCGTTTTTTTTTTTTTTTTTTTTTTTTTGTTTTTTTGTTTTTTTTTTTTGTCTTGCAAAACTACCCTATAACCTTACAGGCGGCCGCGCAATACGTCTCCGAAAAAAGGTCGTGACTCGATTAATTTTTGACAACAGCTCCACAAGGTTTCGTTTTTTAGCTAATGGGTCTGTTGCAAACTTTTGCTACAACGATGAAGAGTGTTAAATCTTATGTAAAATCGCCTGAAAAGTCTATTGGTGGCATCAGAAAGTCATAAAATGCAATAATAAACTCACAAGAGGCGTTTAATGAAATCCAAGATGGCGGAGAAGCATCGAGCAATTCGTATGCATGCACCAGGAATATCCAAGGATGGCCAACTTTGACAACCTCACTGGAGGTAGAGGTTACGTGTTTCTTTAGGTTGTGATTGGCTGTGATCGATATTGTGAGGTTGGCTATCCTTGGATGTTCGTGTTGCATGTATACTAATTGCTCAATATTTCTCCGCCATCTTGGATTTAATTAAACGCCTCTTGTGAGTTTATTATTGCATTTTATGACTTTCTGATGCCACCAATGGATTTTTCAGGCGATTTTACATTAGTTGAAACTCTCATAATCATTGCAGCAAAAGTTTGCAACAGACCCATTACTAGATCTACAAAATCGCAAAAACCGCAACTTGCTAGCGATTTTGATCACTCGTACAGTCAACTGATGCATTACTTTTGGGACAACCTTTGTAAAAACGAACACATGACAGAAACAAGCAAAATTTTCTCACCTGGATACGAATTGAATTGGAATGCTGTGTCCAGATAGCCACTCTAAAACACTTGCGCTTTCGTTTAAAACCAATTTCCACCGAATTAATTCCAATTTTTGATTTTAGAATAAAAAATATGAGACAAACAAACCAAAATAAGATCGCCCCATGCTGCCTGACTTTGCTATAAGACTTATACAATTTATTTCCCTATTGCTATACCTCGTTGAGGTCCCCTGTTCCAGTGGCGGCTCCTGAAATGCGATACATCGATGTATACTCCATTTAAAAACTGTAGAAAAGTATCGATTTCTTGGGGGTTCAATTGCACCCCCTTACGATCGATACTTTTCTATAGTTTTAAATGGAGTAGACATCGATTTATTGCATTCCACGACTGCTCTTTTTTGCATGCAAATACGCCTCCGATGATGGCAGTATGCATGCCCGGGCCTATTTCTGCTCGCTGCTCCTACATTGGTTTAATTCCTTTATTTGTAGCGACTCCAAAGAGCAAATAACGTCTGATTGATTAAAAAAAAAAAAAAAAAAAAAAAAAAAAAAAACTGTAAGCTATTCTCGAAGGTCTTGTACATACAAAATACAGTCGGGATTATCATACTGCGTAACGGACGCTCTCACAAATTACAGCGATGCCAGATTTACACGTCTGTATAGACTGTAAGTTTCAAGGAGAGCGGGCTAAACAGTGTTGCCCAGTGGCGGCTCGTGCAATGTGGCAACAACGGATTCTCTCCATTTACACCTATGTAAAATAATCGATCTTCGGTGGATTCGTTGAATCCCTGAGAAATCGATACTTTTTCACAGGTTCAAATAGCAAAAAAAAAAAAAAACATGGTCACCTAATAACACGAGTCGCTATTCCACTGCTCTATGCGGCCTAAAATAGTAAAAAAATGGCAAAAAACTCATAAGGTAAATTTCTCATCAATTTCTCATTTATAAACAGTGGCGAGGCCTGCGATTTGACAACGTTCCTTTTCCCTCATTAAAACACATTAGAAAGGTCAAAATGCCTGGTCATCGCCGATGACTGGAGCGTTCGACTTTTTTGGTGAACTTAAATGGAGAAAATACATTGTTGACAAATCTCACGCTGCGCCACTGTAATTGTAAACTTTGAAGACCAAATTTAATCATAAAGAATAAAAGGATACCTTCTTTTGACAGGTAGTTCAAACTTTGATTTGTCACAGGAAAATGTTTAATTACGCCTATATACAAGATCGAAAACGATTTTTTTTTTTCACTGATTTTTGGCTAATTTTATTCAATCTCAGACCATTGAGTGCACTGGTGTTACCTTTATCGAAATGTTATCAGATTCTTTCCCTTGTTTGACCTTATGTAAAATTTAGGAATTTACAGGGAAATCTGACACCATTTCGGGCTAATCAAACGAACGAGGGTCTAACAGATGACGCGATTTAAAGAAGAGCGGACGATTTTAATTGACCAATATCGCGTAAACTACGAATTAAGTAGGGTTTGGTGATTTGAATAAGCGAATTTTATTATGAGGTTCGGGTGAAGGTTTTCACTCGAACCGACTGCAGTGCATTTTATTATCTCAACCAAACTGTTTATTCAGCAATTAATTAATTAATGATATGGATGACATCGATGCAGTACCCCAACCTCAGAAATTGTACCCATTCTGCGAGGTGGCCGTCAAAAAGGTCAAAAAGAGCAACTCAACGGTGAGAGAGAGAGATAACAATAAACAATGCTCCTGAATAACTAGAGATGTTTCTGTTGATTTTGGTGTTCGGTAGTCCCCGAAAAGTTCCGATCTTCAAATCTTCAACAGAACCTCATAATAAAATCTGTTACTGCACCAATCGGATGATACATGGTTTCGTGATTTCAAGCCACCAATCACCGCTTACACCCAGTGGCGTAAACTTGGGATTTTTATTGGGGGGGGGGGGGCAAACCAACTTTTAAGAGGTGTGCTCTGGGGGGTCTGGGGAGACACCCCCGGAAAAATTTGAAAATTCAGGCTATCTCAGACGATATTTTAATCAATGTTATCGCATAAAAATGCCACCAAATGTAAAAAAAAAAATTAAAATAGATTTTACGTTTATTTTCTTCATTTCTCAGGCAAAAAGGGCATTTTTTAGTTTAGACTTTCAACTTGATGAAGCTGATATTTCTAGGCTTTGGAAAACTATTCCTTACGATTAGAAGTCTGTAAATTTATAAAAGGCTCTTAAACTCTAAATTTCTGCAGTACATGTGATGTTCCGCTCAGTGGCGTAAAATTTGAGATTCTTTTTGAGGGGAGGGGGTAGCGCAAATAATCCGATACTTTGGGGAATCTGGGAGGGGACACTTTCCAGTAATATAGGGGGTCCGGGGGTATTCCCCCGGAAAAATTTGAACATTCGGGTTCTCTCAGACTATATTTTAAGCAATTGAATCTTTCAAAAATAACCAACCGTCAGAACAGAAGTTAGTATATAGGCTCAATACATATTTTCTTTATTTCATTGACAACAGAGGAATTTTTCACTTTAGATTTACTTTAGGCGCAGTTTCAGGGTAAAATTGAGCCACTTATTCTTGCCATTTATTGCTCCTCGGCTCCTGTACTTATTCCTTTCTTTCTTTATTTTTGTGTATTTTTCCGTCTTTTCTTTTCTCCCTCCCTCTTTTTCCCCTCCTCTTTTTCATCAAATTATGGGGGGGGAGGGTAAAATGATATTTTGCCCCCCCCCTCCTCAAATATTGGAGGGACAAAAAGGCCATGCCCCCCCCCCTCCGCGATTACGCCACTGCTTACAACGGTGTATTTAAATGGACTTTATAACTCGTGATTTGGCATCGTGGCACACCTGCACTTTGCACAAATGAGACGGCAAAAAAAAGAGTGCACACCTTCATACTGCTGTGATGACGCGGCGGATTCGAAGGAAGGAAAAACGAGGGCCAGAGGCTACCGTTTTGCGGATATCTCTAATGCCATTCTACAATACGTTGTTGGGGTTAAAGAGTGAATGAGAGTCGCGGTACAGTATTCAACATCCGCGGAAAATCTAGAGACTTATAAGAGACGGCCATTTTTATTTTACTTAACCAACAATAATAATTATACATAAATTTTGAATCTACTTTCTCGCTACATCAATTGAGGAGTTTTTCGGTAATAGGGGGTATTAAACATTGGGTGTGCTCGAGCTCAAAAGTCCTGATATCAAATTGTTATTGCGTGAAATTTCGATGAGTATAACTGGGTTTTCTTAATCATCTAACAGATAGAGCTTGTAGTCGAATCTTAATTCAGATGACTGAGAGAACCCAATACCCAACAATTCATGATCACTTTTGAAATCAGGTTTTATGAGCACGAGCACACCCACTGTTTTATCTAAACTTTTACTGAAAAACTCCTCTATTGAGTCATTCTTTGGAAAAGCCACGTATGAAGCAGAGAGAGGGTGTGCTCGTCCTAAAAAAGCATACATAATTCAAAGCGTTACTATGTGTAATATTGAAGAGTCAAATGGAGGTCATGTGTTTACGTAACATAACTGGGCTCATCTTAAATTATCAGGTAAAAAAGAACAATCCGTTTAACTCACCAGAACTACCTACTCGAAATAACACTTTTATAATTATGAATTTTTAAGGAGAGTTTACCTTATGTACCTATTATACAAGGTTTTTTCCAAAGAATGACTCAATTTTGAACTTCCTTACTCGCCTTTTTAATACACACCAATTAACAGGACAGTTGCGAGGGTCTAAAATGTTGTGTTTTTTTATAAAGAAAATGAAAGTACTTGATGAGCTGAGAACAAAGAAGACTTTAGTTTCTAATTGTCCCATTGTTCTGGAGATGAGATTTTCGCCCAAAATACATTGTTTTAAATGGGAATTCCACGTAGTGATGTCATAAAGCACACACTTTTTTTACATTTTTACGCGTGTGTACCTCCAAAACCGAGACGCTTGGGAAAAAACCAAAGGCATCATTTTTCTCAGCTCATCAAGTGTACTATCATTTTCTTTATGAAAAACGCAACACTTCAGACCCTTGCAACTACTCCATTGAGCCCATTTCAGAAAAAAATGCTCATAAAAAACGGGATTCGCTCTTTCTAAGGAATCAGCATTGTTCTTGGATTGAGACTTTTGTCTGAACAGCGCATCCTTAGTCTTATAGGCATTTTCATGGAAATGGCCTCCATTTGTTAATGATAATCTGAAAAATTGACCCGAGCGGTTTTTGCCCAAAATATACAAAGTTTTAGACGGGAGTCCCGCATTGTGACGGCACAGCATGCACACTTTTTTGCAACTTTACACGAGAGTCTTTCCGAAGGAAAAAACCAAACAGTGTTGCCAGGTTTGGAATGGGTGGAATAGTCCACGCGTGGACTATTTTCCTGTTGAGAATAGTCCACGCTGGTGTAGGGCAAAGGCATGGGTTTAGTAGACCGTGGACTGTCCACGCCAGAGATTACTAAGCCTAAGAGTTATGGCACTTCCTATCTCCGCCGTGTTAAAAAACCGTTGGCCGGGCTCCGTAAAAAACGCCTGCAGAATGGCCGAGATACAACGTGCAGTACGCTGGTGACCGTAAACATTGTTGTTATTCATGTTGTTGGAAATGAGGTTAGATTCTCTGCGGAATCTAAATGTTTGTCATTTAACGGCCGATGGGATGATTAAAGTGACTTAGATTTTCACATTCACGTACAAAATATACTCAGAGTTCATTAAACTTCCCAAACACTTTATTAATCTCATTAATTTAGTTAGTGGCGTTGCTGTCAAATCTCATTCAAACAACAACAGTAGTAACAATGTTTACGGTCACCAGCGTACGCCACATTGCATACTTCGTAGGAGTCGAATAACGCACTTTTGATTCGTTATGCCATATCTCTAAGGCTTAGTAATCTCTGGTCCACGCTCCCTTGCAGTTATATTCTCATCGAAATAGTCCACGTGAGGGCGAAGCCACGATTATTGGCAGCACTGAAACCATAAAGGACCTTTTCTGCTCAGCTCATCAAGTACTTTTATTGTCTTCTTATAAAAAACACAACATTTCAGACCCTCATTATTATTGCAACTGTCCGATTGTGATTGTACACAAAACTATGAATATTCTTTCGAAAAATAAGTTGAATTTGCGACAAGATATTTTAAGGTACGTGGAGGAATTCGACGGTGAAGTATTTGAGAGAACAAATCGTTTATTGGCATGCATTTGCAGACTCTCAGCAGGAGTACTAATATGTATATTACAGGCGTGAACGACTGAACGTGCGTTTACAGACATAGCGTGACCGCGTCGAATAGATTTTTTATACAGTCGGAAGATGAGTCAGAGTAACTTAAAGCGCGGATTTTAAGTCATAGCCTTATCCAGAAATTCATCTATATATACAAGGTGTAACAAAACTAATGTCTCAAACTTCTGGAGCATATATTTAAGGCAAAAATAAAACTTTTTATTCTCCTAAACATGGGTCCAAAAGTGCCTCCTTTTTGAGCTACAGCCCCCCAAAGTTTTAAAAAATGTCTGGTTTTTCTGGCATAGCGACCACCATTATGGACCGAATGCTATGAAAATTGGTGTCCCATGGTAATTTTATGTGTAGAATCCATTAATGACCTCGAGAAAACCAGAAATCTAACTGTACTTTTCAGGCAATCTTGGACCCTTATCGGCACAAATTTTATGTTACGGATTAAAAATTGGGAAAAAATTAACGAAATAATCAGATGGGAAAAACTATGAGAAAGATTTTCGGTCACTTTGGGGGGCTCAAAAAGGGGGCATTTTCGGACCCATGTTTATAGGAAAAAAAAAGTCTTATTTTGGCCTCAAATATATGCACGAGAAGTTTGGCACATTAGTTTTGTTACACCCTGTATAGCCCGCATTTGATCGCATATATGTTCGAAAAAAGCAGATATATGTATAGGGACTGAATTTTCTTAGTAGCCTTTTCCTCTAGTCTTTGAAATACACATGTGTTGAATGCGGGCAAAAAGAGAGAAAGACAGATTCCTGGCAATATAAGTCTTAAGAAGAGTAAAGTGATTCCTGTTTCCTGGTTCGCAAAGGAAGCTAACGTTTGAACAAAGATAAGATGCATCCACCATCGCATCCCGGTCGCGAGCCATCAGTGTTGCCACTTTTGGCGGAAAATTAAAAAATTACAACTTGAATTAAATAAGAAAAGATGCGTATGATGGGATGGGGCTGTTGCTCACTTTCAATTGCTACAAGCGATTTAAGAATCAATATTCTGGTGTAAAAACCTCCTAAAATAACGATGGTAGCACTGAAAACTTCCGAAATCCACTTCTAAACTCATTAATAAACGCTTTTCTTGACGCGAGCGTATTTTGGTGGCTTAGGACAGTAATAATGGGAGATTCCCATCTTAATTTCGTCACTCTCTCTATGCTGACGCAAGGATAATTATCAGAGTAATTAGTCACCGCAGAGTAGTGATCCACATCCGAAGAACGGTACCGCAACACCTATAGTGACACCGGTGTCAAAGGAAAGTCGTCTCCTATATTGGTTACTTACTGGTGGAGTTACGGTCAAAGAGTAAACAAGAGTTGCAAATGCATTGAGAGCCAGGATGGTCAATGCTGATAAAAGTCGGCTTCTTATTGGCTGGAAACGGAGGGAAATCCTAGTGCAAAACTGTTTTAGGCCTTACGGACATTAACACGGGGTTTTCGTTCCGGGACGTTTATCTCGAAACCTGTGCAAAATTGTCTCTAAACAATTAATACGAGTCGATTTAGCAGAATATTCCGAACAAACTGATAGGTCACAAGTAGGTACCAGTATATTGCAAATTTGAGAAGACTGTATCAGTTGAAAAGTACTCGTAATAGTGAGTTACTCAAACACACACAAAGCATGTAAACATACTATTGTCCGTACTTTTCATCTGAGACAGTCTTTTCGATTGCAATAAAGTGGCACTTATGACCTATCAATTTGTTGAGAAAATTCTGCTAAATCGACTCGTATTATTGTTTAGAGGCAATTTTGCGCAGGTTTCGAGATAAACGTCGCGGAGCAAAACCCCCGTGTTAATTTCCATAAGGTCTAAAACAGTTTCGCACCAGGCTTACAGCCAATCAGAGGCCAGCCCGCGTTTCCGATCCCTTATCTGCGTTGACCACGCAGGCCTTCCATTCAATTGCAACTCTTGTTTACTCTTTGGTTACAGTATTGTTGGATGGGAATCTCCTATTATTACTGTATTACTGCCCTAAGCCACCATTACGCTCGCGCAAATATAAGCTTTTATTGAGTTTAGGATTGGATTTCGGAAGTTTCTAGTGCTGCCATCGTTATTTTTGGAAGTTTTTGCATCGGAATCGACTATTACATCTCTTATAGCAAAAGTGTGCAACAGCCCCATTTATATGTACTATCGCCGAATTAAAGATTGTCGCGAGATTTTCACGAGCTAAGTTCCGCCTTCAAGGTTCTGGTTCGGCCACTCTTCATACTCCTTACACCTTGCAGGTGAGAGGCCAGTGCGTGTGGGGCGGGAAACCGTTGCAGACCAGTCCCCTACTCAAACTCATAACTAGAAAAAAATGTGAAAATCTCGCGACAATCTTTAATTCGTCGATAGTACACGCGCGCGCAAAAAGGCAGCCCTCCGAGCCGTGCCCTAAACTGCTTTGTCCGCAGTCGTGTACCGTCATCTCAAATTTCGTGCACAAAGGAGTGGAGTCAGGGGGGAGGGGGGGGCGATCCACCGCGGTTGCTACCATATAAAGAGGTGACACCAGAAGGGATGAAGAAGAGGGAAATGGGATAGTAGGGGGAGGAATTGGAACGAAAAAAGCAAAAGGGCGAGGTGAAAAAGTAAAATTTGAAGAAAAAAAAATTCATCGTGTTTGATAAAGTTTCTTGAAGTGGTGTCAAGGGGGTAAAACCGGGGGGCATTTTCATCCCCCGGTTTCAGCGCTTCTATAGCGACGTCTATGCGCGCCTTTGTGTTTAATGACGGGCGTCAAATTGCAATGCATCACAATATTTTGCAACAAGATATAAGCGTCGGAGTTGTCCATGAGCTCTTGGAAGTACTAGGGAGGACCTCGAACTCACAAGTACACTTTGTAGATAAGTATGAAGCGGCGTGGGAGGTACAACTTGTGTGTGATTCATTTTTATGTGCAAGAGCGAAGTTTTTAATAGGTTCTGTTTCTGGGACATTTTCAACTAGAAGCAATTTAAATTGTTCTCGGCAGACCTCATACATGACGAAAAGCAGTTCTTTTGGTTGTTTTTACCATAAAAGTTTTAAACGAGCGTCAATCTGTTGTTGATATATCAGTAGGATTAGAATATTGTATAACGGAATTCTTTTTTTACATGCTGCTTAATGCGTTTTTAATAGTGCTGTGTGTGTATCTTTAGAGGGTATTTTCCGAGCTTTCGAAATAGATTGTCTAAATTTGGGTAAGACTCTCTGATTTTATGTGGGCGGCATTGGTATTGAGAATCTGATTATTTTTACTTATTTAAAACTAGGTCCGCTCTTCGCTGATCATCTGGAGACAGACTTACTGATAGCCATACATTCGCTCTAATGGGGGGGGGGGGGGGAATGCACTGTTTCTGAATGGGGCTGTTGCACACTTTTACTGTAAGCGATTTAATAGTTCATCCTGATGTAAAAACCTCAAAAAATAACGATGGTAGCACTAAAAACTTCCGAAATGCACTCCTAAACTCAATAATTGCTTTTATTTGCTCGAGTGTAATAAAAGTGGGAGATTCCTAACTTAATTTCGTCGCTCTCTCTATTCTGACAAAGATGATTACTTATCAGAGTAATTAGTCACCAGAGTAGGTAGTGATCCACATCCGATGAATGTTACCGTGTTATCTAGTGACACCGGTGTCAAATGAAAGTCGACTCTTATTGGGCACTTCTTCATAGTATTGTTAGATGGGAATCTTCCATTATTGCTGCCCCATGCCACCACTAAGCTCACGCAAATAAAAGCGTTTATTGAGTTTAGGAGTGGATTTCGGAAGTTTCTGGTGCTGCCATTGATATTTTTGGCGGTTTTTACACCAGAATCGACTATTTAACCTTAGAAGAGGCGCGTGGGCTACAGGTGTAGCCCAGTCCTATTTTATAGTTTGTAACTTTTTGATCGGCTCAGAAATTCTTTTGAGGCTCATGGTATCTTCAAGTTAAGCTATAAGACACATATTATGCCAATTTTTAGGCTGATTTCTTGACTTTAACGGTATCTGTGCGGCCTCAAAGTCACGCGGGCTACACCTGTAGCCCACGCGCCTCTTGGCGTTACCATCTTGTATTTTGTCACTTTGGCCTGTTATTTTTCAACAAATTTCGCCGGCAAGAGTTTCCTCAGCTTCAGGAGACATTTTCTGAAAGAACCTTCTTCGGCTACTTGTGCACTTTTATTGGCAGACTCGTTAAACGGACTTTTTTGTTCTATCGGCTGAGTTCAAGAATATTTGCGTGTGTATTTAAAAGAGAGAAAAATGAGAAAACAGTGAATTGACTTGTTGGAGTTTTTCACAAAATACATTATGATCGGATGGAAAACCTGGAGTATAAGCTCAGACATATTGATTATGAGACTACTGCGATTGCATTTGTGAAGGAAACAAGCAATTTGAGCCATTCAAGCAAAAGTTACAACAATTTTAGTCACTGGGCTACACCTGTAGCCCGCGCGCCTCTTCGTGTTACCAAACAGAGCGCGCCTCTTCTAGGGTTAAATTGCTTATAGCAAAAGTGTGCCACAGCCTCATTACACGAGCCGCAATCGGAACCAATAAAAATGCGCACATGTGAATATCATACAGTACAATCGAGTCCGATGATAGTATATACTTTACAGAATTAATGAACCTAGCCTGCGCACTTTTTCATCCGATGAAAAATAAGAAGAAGAAAACTGTCTCAGAATAAGCATGGCCGTGGTAACGCGCAATTAGCATTGTTCAAGGCCGCGGAAAATTGTATGCAGGAAATTTCATCGAACTTTAAAGAGACAAGACAAGTCAGGCGGTTTCACATTACTTTTAATGCATACTGACGACATTAAGAAGTTAATGAGCTCATGTCTCGCTGCTTGAGAGAAAGCATGGAACGCCGCGAACGCGGACCGATCCCGCCATTCGAATTAATTTGTCTTGTCAACGAGATCAGAAATCACGGCCACTCTGGAATTCGTGAGAAACATCGCTCTCTATTTACCTGTACTTTAAATACTGTACAAGTATGTAGACGGCGTTGGAAAATTTATAAATCAATCGATTGCCAGCTTTGATGTGGATTTTCCAGACCTCTGACCTTTAAATGCCTGCATAGCTGTTTCCCGTTCGATATTGTACCTAATTTCGCTCAATTTTCACATTCATTTGTTACATACTTGTAGCGCACTTTATATAAAGGATTATTAATCTTTTAGTTTACAATCGTACATCATATACCATCATTTTTTATATTTATTTAACAGGTACTAGCGGGGATAAATAAATCTGGCCAAGGTATGCAATATGCAATGCACAGCAGTGGCGTAGCCAAGGGGGGGGGGTCCAGGGGGTCTGGACCCCCCCCCCCCCCCATGACACCAAAATTTGTCCTCAAAAAATGTCATTTTTTGCGTTTTCAGACAAATTTTACCAAAATAGTATCTTTGGACCCCCCCCCATGACAATTTTCGGACCCCCCCCCCTCCAGAAAAATTCCTGGCTACGCCACTGAATGCACAGTTTACCAGTCAACGCACGTATTAGCTGTGTTTCGTGTTGCATATTCTGGACAGTTATACTGGTCGTTTAACCTGAAATGCGTTCGTGTATTTTGATTTTTTTCTAATATCCGGTGCTGAAAGAACCATTCTTTCTTTTCCGGCATTTTCTGGAAGAAACCAACGTTAAACGTAGGATTTACAAACATGCAGTGCAAACTGACTCGTTCAAGATTTCAAGATTTCAAGATTTCAAGACTCATTTCAAGAGCTGCCGTTATTTATACATTCAATGGTATTTTTTAATTCATCGATGATTCCCCGGTTGACAGAACGATACCAATTCATTTTAGGGAGTGACTTTTGCAAGGAAATATTTGGACTTTTAATGTTTCAATCGATGTTTCATCATCATGAAAGTGTCAAAATATCAGCAACTTTTTTAACCCTTCTTGTATTGACGAGCTATGTCAAAGAATTTCCACTGCAGTATCAAGTATTTTTTTCTCATGAAATTTCATGTTCTCGTTACAATTCTTTTTTCCATCTTTTTTTTTTTTTTCACAATTTCATGCATGACGAATTGAACCGTTCATAAAATATTTTGATTCACGGAAAAAACGAAGTTTCAGTCGAGCCAAATCAGACTTTTAAAATATAGCTTCGCAGAGCAAAATCTCTAGCTCTACCGGGGTAGAAAGGAAATGTATCGATGCACTACTTCGGTGGAGTGACTTTCTTTTCTCTTGCTTTTACTCTACAGAAAAACTGCTCCTTGCAACTTGCTCCTGTAGAACTGAAACATTCGCCACGTGAAGCTATTTTAAAAGGCTACCCTAAAAGTCACTCCCTAAAATGAATTGGTATCGTTCTGTCAACCGGTGGAATCATCGGTGAATTAAAAAATACCATTGAATGTATAAGGCTGTACAGGAACTTCGTTTTTCCAGTGACCGGTGAAACTACCGGTGAATTGTAAAATTTCATTGGGAGCGCACAAAACCGCAGCTCTGCTGAGGATTTGCCTCTGGAGAGTAAACATAATATAAATAAATAAATAAATAAATAAATTAATAAATAAATAAATTAATTAATAAATAAATAAAAAGAGAAAAGGCTTATTTAGAGGAACTCACCTCTGTATACGGAAGTATGCGGCACACTGTATCACCTAACTCCCACTGAGGCGAGATCCTTGCATAGGCGATGATTGGGATGCCCAAAGCGAAGACTAAATCCGCGCAGGCCAAATTAACAACGAAATAATTAGGGAGCTTAAGAACGTGCCGGTAACGAAGGACGGCGTAAATAATGAAGAGGTTCGATATCACAGACACGACGAGAGTTGCAAAGAGAACAAACGCCTCGATATACGGGGTGTTTCCGCGGTCCCCGAACTCACTGAAAAAAGTGAAAAAGTATCTAGGGCCCCAGCCGTCGATTTGATCATCTCCCCAAACGTAGGAAGAATCAGTCATCCTTGGGATTCCGTCCTTATCAGATAAACTTTCCCGCGGCTAAGGAAATCCTCGTAACCTCCGTTTCATCACGTCGCTGCTCTGTCGGAAATGATACAAATCCCGTTATTCCAACAAATCGCCTCAACAAATTTTTGATGCACTTTTAATTAAAATCACACAAATTTAATTGAAGAAAACACAGCGTGGCTGGCAATTTGACGCACTCAGCACTATAACCTACCAGTAGAAAATAAATTAAAAATTTAACAATTAAGTCGGAAACGAATTTGAAAACTAAATTTTTATCAGTTAATATGAACACACGTTGAAACTGAAACACTTTGCGTTAGAAGTCAGGAAAAAACTTAAAAAAAAAACCGTGAATGAATTTTTGCTTTCTGAATTGAGCACAGGGAGAGTTTGACCGCAGTTTTTTCTTGGAATTAAAAAAGAACTTGAGAATTTTTTCACGCACAATATTTTAAGAGCCAAACGAACAATAAGAATCAAATCAACCCAGTCAATGAGTAAGTAGAGTTCAGTCCATTTTGTTATTCGATCCCAAGTTGAATCAAAAAGGAAGATAGATATAGTTGAGGATAAGACGTTTATCCGAAATATGCACGCACCATACAATCCAAGCACGTAAAATGAATTGAAGGAAATGACATTCGGAATAATAAATTTAGTAAAAAAAAAAAAAAAAAAAAAAAAAAAAAAAAACCAACAACTACAACAACCGCACTATTTCCGGTGATTATTAAAATATTTTAGCTCGACCGGCCGGTCTCCCGTGGTTCGGACCGCAGCCACAACAAAGGTTCGAGGTCAAAGGTGACCTTCGAAAAAAATAAATAAATAAATAAAAAATAAAGAAAACGGAGAAGATAAAAAATTATACGGGACGAAAGAAAAAGTTTTAATTTATCAAGCGGATAACAATCAAAGACAAGTTTAATTTATTTAAAAAGATAATAAAAAAAAAAGTCGTAAAAAAGAAGAAGAACACAAAGATGACTTTTCAAAATTCGCCACTGAACTCGAACGATCTTGGATCGTCGAATCCCTATCCGAATTTGAATTGTCCGCGCGGGTGATAGTTGATGGACTGGTCGCGAAATCAATCTGTTCTCGCGCGATCTGCGATTGATCAGAGGTTGTGAGTCAATTCCACGAGAAACGCATCACGCGAATAAAATCGCAACTCGCCGCGCGTAAAACTCGCGAGTTCGAAGGCGGGACGGCCACGAAAAGACTGCGGATAGTGAATAGAGACTATAGTGGAGACCTTGCAATTTCACTCGCTGGCATACCGATCGTCAAAAAATTCAAAATCCGATCGTTGAATGAATCAAGTTCGCACTACCCTCGCGCACCACATGACAACAACAAAGACGTCGACAATCGCTAAATCTCCGATACTCACTCACAGACGCACAATAAACGACATGCCCGATTAAAATCGAGTCGGCCCCGATTAGAAATTCAGATTTTTAGTTAGCGGCGGCGCGCGGCGGCACCCAAGTGTATATAGTGATGATCATATGATCGCATGATGACGATCAGAATGACACCGATTTAAGAAACCTCTCTTGACGTTATTCTTATTATGCGCTCAGGTTTTGATTAAATCCGTGCTTGTCTGCCGGCAACGCGCGTCATTTGGACTTCCAGACGTCTCTCCGTAAATTTATGCGTGCGCTTATAGACGCAAGACGCGGCGTTTGAGGTTTTTACGTTACGAAACGGCGACGCTTGCTACGGTTTTGCGTTAAAAAGGATACCGCAAATTGTTTGATTCTCCAGCCTGACATTTAATGAACTAGTTTCTCTATCGTGGAAAGGAGGAGGGGGAATAGGGGAATACGCAGAAGCCATAAATATTAAACGTGAATGCGCGGTGAAATTCTGAAACTATGGTTATAATGCAAGGAACGATCGGTTGCCATTTATTAAGAAGTCCTTCGGGGGGGGGGGGGATGAAAACTGAAAAACTAGCTGAGCTTTCCTGCTTTCGCGATTGAATCAGTAGAAGAGGCGTCTGATTATAGAAGTTGCATCAACCCGTTTGCACTATAACACTTTCACTACACGCAGGCGAGCAAAGAATTGCACCGTTGCAGAGAAATTTGAGTGAAAACTTTGAAAAGAGCTGACCTTTAATGGGCTTTTAGAGTCGTGACTTAATTTGTGAGAAAGATGTCTGCTGAGGGGTTGAATTGCACACGTCACTTTCACTAAACGCAGATGAGCGAAGAATTGCACCATCGCTGAGAAAATTGTGTAAAAACTTTGAGAAGAGCTGAGCTGTATTAAATAGCTTTTAGAGGAGCTTTCGTGACTTAATTAGTAAGAAAGATGTCTGCTGAGAATTTGAATTTCACGCCTCGCTTTCAAAATCACTTTCACGATACGCAGACGAGCGAAGCATTGCACCATTGCAGAAGAAGAGCGTGAAAACTTTGATAGAAGCTGAGCTTTTGAGGAACTTCCAGAGGAGCTTTCGCGCGAATTAATTGGTAGAAGAGTCGTCTGCTGAGGAGCAGAATAGCAAGCTTAAAATTTTTGAGTCGTTTTGAGAGTCTTGGTCAGTTATACCAAAGCTTTGCGACTTTCAAAGGAGCTTTCGGAACTTAATCGGTAGAGATGCGTGACGTTAACTGAGGGGTTGGAAACAGCACGACTCACTATATTATTTCACTGCAGGATTCGTAAGTCACGTGACAGTTAATGATAATTGATAAGCTGTCAAATGCAATTATTGCACTTGCCGAAAATATGCAGGCAAGTGGTGATTGGAACTTAATTGCAGCAAGAATCTTGTTCAATTCATGACAAGATCTTTAAATGACACTGAATTCATTTTAATTTCGAGCATGAACAATTTTTTATGTAAAGAAAAAAAAAAAAAAAAAAAAAAAAAAAAAAAAAAAAACTAGATCAATGAATTCAATGATTCGTAGATAGACAACAGAAGATCGATAAATACTGAATCAGGATCATCCACCGAATGAGCACGCACTTTACTGGACTCGCAACGTGTTTCCGATACTGAAATTTCCCGCTCGCAATGACGCAAAGCCAAGAGTTCTTAAAAACGTGCGAAATCTCGACAAACACTTGGGAGACGCGAATATGCGATCGGGCGCGCCAAAAATTTTGAAAACTCGGAAGGCGGGAACGGTAGGAGGGGCAACATGGGACCCGTTCACGGTACGTTGGAGCCGCGGAAGACTTGCGCGCGCACTGACTGACTGTGACGGTGACGGGCAACGGGCGGACACGGGCAGGAAAAATGGTGAGAGAGCAAACGGCGAGTGAGTGAGTGAGTAAAGTAAGTTCGTGTTTCGTTCATCAACAATGCTCCGAGCTTCGGCGCACAAGAGACCAAAACATAGATTTTTCAGGACATGTGGACATTTTGTTGTTTACTTCCCTGCCTCAAGATTTTTTCAAGATTGATGTCGTACAACAAATACCGCATGTCACTCGACTCATTTTAATATCTTTAACCCCTTATGGGCCAAGCCCGAGTAAACTCGTTTCTCTCTTCTAGTCTATTTTTCACCTTGTTTCAGTCTTTATGGGGCTGTTGCACACTTTTGCTATAAGCGATTTAATAGTTGATTCTGGTGTAAAAACCTCCAAAAATAACGATGGCAGCACTAAAAACGTCCGAAATCCACTCCTAAACTCGATAAACGCTTTCATTTGCGCGGGCGTGATGGTGGCCGAGGGCAATAACAATGGGAGATTCCCATCTAACAATACTGTTACTCCATCAAGAAGTAACCAATAAGAGACGACTTTCATTTGACACCGGTGTCACTAGGTGTTGCGGTACCATTCATCGGATGTGGATCATCACTCCCATGACTAATTACTCTGTGAATCATCCTTGTCAGCATAGAAAGAGTGACGAAATTAAGATAGGAATCTCCCATTGTTATTACCCTCGGCCACCGCATTACGCCCTCGCAAATAAAAACGTTTATTGAATTTAAGAGTGAATTTCGGAAGTTTTTAGTGCTGCCATTGATATTTTTCGAGGTTTTTACATGAAAATCGACTCTTGAATCACTTATAGCAAAAGTGTGCAACAGCCCCAATCCGGATAAACGAAACTATCGACGAAAACAGTTACAGAGATACGATTTCTTCGAGCGCCTTCAATGCATCGTATGGGCAATTCCAACTCCCCCGAGTACGAACCGTTAACTACTTTCCCTAAATAAACGGAAAAGATGCGTTCTTTTGATCTAACCTAACCCTTAGATGGTTAAATTAACGATTTCACATGTGTTTATGTTATCTTGTGCTCTTCATCGTTCGTATCAATGACAGTCAGTATGTGGGTTCAATACGTGGAAATGGGAAGGCTTGGTTTTTTTATTTTTTTATTTTGCTTTTCACTTTTCTTGAGCCCTCATTCATATGAAAGTAGGGGGCTTAAGCTGTTCTGTGGGCAGATCATTTACTTCATCGCTAAAGCGATCGTTAAGATTGTCTATGAGTGATTCTATTAATCGGAAATTGTAAAACTTGGCCGTTGCTATGGTAACCATCGTTAAAGTGCCCGCTTTTTAAAGGTTAATCATGAATCACCTTTATAGAACGGACACTTTAAAGATGGTTACCATAGCAACGGCCAAGTTTCGCAATTTCCGACCAATAGAATCACTCACAGACAATTTTAACGATCGCTTTAACAAGTAAATGATCGGCCCGCTGACCTTTTTCCCCTCTTTTTTATCCTTTCTCAAAAAAAGTATAGTGGCTTAAACTTCAAAGCCCCACATCGGACCGCCTCTGGTTCGGTGGGGGGGGGGGGGGTGGGGGCTTAAAAAACACTTTGGTAGCGCTGACAAAACCTTTTAGTAGGAAAACGACCCAGCAAAAGACTTTTGTAGAGCTAAGAATAGGTTTTGTATAGACCAAATTAAAAAGATTTGGCTGGGAGAACCAAATATTTGGTTGGCTCCCAACTATAAAGTCTTGTGCCGAGTCATTCTTCCACCGAAGGTTTTGTGAGCGCTACCTAAGTGTTTTTCTCAATTTTTTCTGTGAAATCTTGACATTCATTCGTCAAATCATGTCCGAATACTTCCCAGTGGCGTAGCGTGTGATTTTGGAACGTTGCAGTTTGTCCATTTAAACTCATGATAAAGATCGAGCTATTCAGTATGTTTGGTGAACACCTTCACATTCGACTTTTTACATGGGTTTAAATAGACACAGTGTTAGACAAATAGACAAAGTTTAGTTTCCGGTTTGGGCCTACCATAAATTATAACTTGCGATATCTCGACCGCATAAAAAGGTGTTGACTTCCGGTTTGCGTTGAAATGCTTGGTTTTTTAAGTGCTTTTGAATGATGTATTACACGATATGATCCATCTTTCACAGGGTCGAAATTGGTCCAAATCGAACTTCGATTTTCGATATATCGAATAAAAAACGACATCGAACTTTCAATTGGGCCAACATACAAAACTTTTTACGCCTTTTCGAATGACTCAATGAAATATTGGGGTTGCCATTTGAAAATTTTGAGAAATGGGCGTTTTCCCGCCAAAAATATTAAGGTGCCTGAAAGTTGACTTCCGGTTTGATTGATCGTAAATTCGTATTTTTTTCTTGAAAGTACTCTTCAAGTAGAGCATTTTACATGTACAGTTTTTTATTTTACGACTCTTTTCGTAGGAGTTAAGAATTTTCAAAAATTGGTCCAATATCGAACTTCAACCTTCGATATCTCAAACACGAAAAAAGATATTGACTTCCGATTTAAGCCAAAATGCTTAGAATTTAACGCCCTTTTAAATGAGGTATCACAATATGGGGGTTGCCATTTGAAAATTTCGAGTTAAGGGGGGTGCTCCCCTGAAAACCCCCCAAAAACCAAATTTTGGGTTGTGACAGTATTTTAAATGATACTACAAATCCAAATTAGTAGAAAACCGATTTTTCCGATTTTTTTTTATGGTCAACCGTTCAAAAAAACCATAGTGAGCAGGTTACGTGATAGACCATGTATTGGTTTGATTTGATTTGATTAAGAGGGAAAACATTTATGATTCCTCTGATTTATATTTGAAAGAGTAGGATTAATAATTAAACTCGCTTTCGTTATCTTGCCGCTCATCAGCGTTCGTAATCTTGATTACTTTTTACATGAAATGATGTCCGGGAAATCCCAAATTTTGACACACTGTGCGGTGGCCGCCCGGCTCCTCCGCTCCACTACACCAGCAGCAGCGGGAATCAGCTGGGAAAGATACTCGGAGGAGAAGCGGTTGAGTGAGTGTGAGTGACTGATTGTAAGTTTGTGTGGATTGTGGTGCTGGTGTTGGTGTCGCGTCGGGCGGGAGGTCGAATCGTTGCGAAGCCAGCGCCAGATTGAGCGCCATGCCAGAGGCAGAGGTGCTGTTACTATAGGCGACGTATGTATCATTCTTGGTCACGGCTCGCTCAAAGAACAGTGGGTCAAAATATGATTTTTTTTTGGACGAAAAGAGTTGTTGTTTCTTTGCTTTAAAAACTCTTAATATGGCTGATATTTTCTTTTCGAGAACCATATTAGTTTACTCATTTTTGACCCTACCACGAATCACTCTCCACATTTTCAAGTTTTATCTTGCTTTAAGTTGATCATAATACCAATAATCGTATCGCTGAAACAGAAGTAATCAAGATTATTAGGTTGTTATTTATGTTGCTTTTAGATACCTATTATCATCAAATATTTTGTTTTGTTTTTGTTTTTTTTTTTCTCTTCTCAACTTTCATTTGGAGACAATGGTCAAAGGCAGGTACTATTTTTATTATTTTCTTATTCCCTCCCGCTCTTCTCCCTCACCCCTCCCCCGCCTTTTCCCTCCCCTTTTTCACTTTTTTTTTTTTTTTTTTTTTTTTTTTTTTTTTTTTTTTATTTATTTAAATTTTGATAGTCTATGATAATTTTTGTTTGTTCTACTACTCATTTTTCATCATCCATTTACCATTTTTTTGTTTTTATGCTATTGATTTTAATCATTTAAAATGTATTCCTTAATTGCTTTCACTTTATTTCTTTTTATTTGTTTCTTGGTGGTTACGTCGAAGAGAGGACCAGTATTGGTCCTAACCAGCGGCGTCGCGTGCCATGTGGCAACGATGCAACTACTCCATTTAAACTCATTAAATATATCGAATTTTCCTTGTGCACTGTGCACCCCCTGAATTCGATATTTTACATGAGTTTAAATGGATAGAATACATTGTTGCCAAATTGCACGTGACGCCACTGGTCCTAACATTGCCACCCCAAATAAATCGCAGTGGCGTCATTTGAGGCGGGGGGGGCCAGGGAGGGCAATTGCCCCCCCAAGGATTCAAAGCCCGGCTCAAAAACGGGAACGAAGTATATTGATGAGCAAAAAAAATAAGAAAAAAGGGCCTCAGATTTTTGCACCCCCCCCCCCCCCCCCAGCCGAACTCGAAATTGAACTTCCTTCTCTCATTCATTGGGAAAATGACAAGAAGACCAAACATCAGCCGATCAACCAAACATATATGTTCTGGATACCCTCCAATAAATTAAGTCGCTCTGAGCAAGTTACACTCACTAGAATCCACATTGGACACACCCATTTCACCCACAATTACCTCATCGAACAAGAAAGTCGGCCCATCTGTGATACCTGTCGAATCCCAACAACAATTTCTCATAAACTTACTTACCGAACTACAGTATACGGTAATAATCCACCTGAAAACCTGGCAAACAGCGCTTTCCGATGACATCCTCTTCAATGAAGTCCTTAAATTTATTGAAACCTGTAAAATTAACACCTAAGTAATTATTTAGTTAACAATACTGTAAATTACCTTATAAATACTTTAAAAATCTATTTTAAAATTAATTAGCTGTGTGAATAACCTACAGTAGTTTAGGCTAGTAGCGGCTCGTGCAGTAAGGCAACAGCGCTCTTTTGCCATTTAAACCAATGAAGGATCGATTCTAGGTGAGGCACAACGCCTCACCAAAGGTTATAGTGGGGAGAAATCATTGTTGCATTATTGCACGAGCCGCCACTGGTTTAGGCACCGCCTTGATAAAAAACGTAATCAACAACAACAACAACAACCATCCATTCATTCATTCATTCATTCATTCATTCATTCATTCATCGCTAGTAGCGGCTCGTGCAGTCTGGCAACAGCGCTCTTTTGCCATTCAAACCAATGCAAAAGGATCGATTCTAGGTGAGGCACAACGCCTCACCAAAGGATCGATTATTTTCCATAGGTTTAAGTGGGGAGAAACCATTGTTGCATTATTGCACGAGCTGCCACTGGTTTAGGCACCGCCTTGATAAAAAACGTAATCAACAACAACAACAACAACCATTCATTCATTCATTCATTCATTCATTCATCGCTAGTAGCGGCTCGTGCAGTCTGGCAACAGCGCTCTTTTGCCATTTAAACCAATGCAAAAGGATCGATTCTAGGTGAGGCACAACGCCTCACCAAAGGATCGATTATTTTCCGTAGATTTAAGTGGGGAGAAACCATTGTTGCATTACTGCACGAGCCGCCACTGGTTTAGGCACCGCCTTGATAAAAAACGTAATCAACAACAACAACAACCATTCATTCATTCATTCATTCATTCATTCATTCATTCATTCATTCATTCATTCATTCATTCATTCATTCATTCATTCATTCATTCATTCATTCATTCATTCATTCATTCATTCATTC
The DNA here is from genome assembly GCA_011764245.1 of Trialeurodes vaporariorum. Lineage (NCBI taxonomy): Eukaryota > Metazoa > Arthropoda > Insecta > Hemiptera > Aleyrodidae > Trialeurodes > Trialeurodes vaporariorum. Next base: position 60,406,585 of record VMOF01000035.1, on the reverse strand, counting down.
ATTCATTCATTCATTCATTCATTCATTCATTCATTCATTCATTCATTCATTCATTCATTCATTCATTCATTCATTCATTCATAACCTTGATTCTTAGTCGTAAAATTATGTCCGGGGAATTCCGTTCTATTCCGGCCACTGTGCGATGCTGGGATCATCGTAATGACGTCACCAATCGTCATCGGAACGCCTCGTCTGCGTCGATCCGTCCGTCCCGTTCGTCATCACGGAGCAGTGAAATGAACCGGTTCTTTCTCTGATGTTATAGTCTGTTGACTGTTGCCTCGACTGGGACTTGGACTCCCTCGTCGCGGTCACCCGCCCGCGCCTCCATTGAAGTGCGGGCGGTGACATGATGGTAGGAGAAGGGAGGAGCCGGGTGATGGGGTGATATGACTTTCCTCTTGGACCTCCGTTCCGGCTCCGCGGAAGAGGAAAGTCCGTTTTCGTTTCATTCCGAATGCAAGAAGAAGCGTTTGATGTAAGACCTCTGCTGACGCGATCGATTTGGTATCCGTGATTCTCAAAATAGCTCCTATATGAGCATTTGGTGATCTTAGACCAATTAATATTCGGTACAAACGGTCTTCGACCCAAAGTCCGCCCCAAGTACCTCAACAAGGATCGGCCACCACTCAACGGACCGCATCGGACCGTTTAATCCTTTGAGGGCCAAGCCCGAGTATACTCGTTGTAATCCTCTAGTCCATTTCAAATTGTTTCAGTCTCCATTCCGGCTATATGCGATTATCGATGAAAGCATTTACAAAATAAGGATTCTTCTGGTGCCTTCATTGTATGGTACAGGCAATCCCAACTCCTCTGAGTACGAACAATTAACTACCTTCCCTATTTAAACGGAAGAGTGGCTTTGTTTTGAACTAAACTGGCTCTTAGAGGGTTAAAAACAAAGAGTAAACAAGAGTCGCAATTGAATGGAAGGCCTGCGTGGTCAACGTAGATAAGGGATCCGAACGCGGGCTGGCCTGGGCTGTTCTCTGATTGGCTGCAACGGGTGGAGCAAAAATGACTCGGGGTATAGGGAAAATAACACGGGATTTTCGTTCCGGGGCGTTTATCTCGAAACCTAAGCAAAATCATATGTAAACAATTTATACGAGTCGATTCAGCAGATTTTTCCAAACAATTTGATAGGTCATAAGTGCCACTTTATTGCAAATTCGAAAAGACTGTTTCAGTTTAAAAGTACGCACAATAGTGAGTTACTCAAACACTGCTCGAACACACGGCAAGCATGTAATCACACTATTGTGCGTACTTTTAAACTGAAACAGTCTTTTCGAATTTGCAATAAAGTGGCACATATGACCTATCAAATTGTTCGGAATAATCTGCTGAATCGACTCGTATAATTTGTTTAGATGCGATTTTGCTTAGGTTTCGAGATAAACGCCCCGGAACGAAAATCCCGTGTTATTTTCCCTATACCCCGAGTCATTTTTGCTCCACCCGTTGCAGCCAATCAGAGGCCAGCCCAGGCCAGCCCGCGTTCGGATCCCTTATCTACGTTGACCACGCAGGCCTTCCATTCAATTGCGACTCTTGTTTACTCTTTGGTTAAAAAAGACAACACCACAAACTATAACCTCAAAATATGTACTATAAGACGTAAACTAACGAATCGCAGTCACTTAGGGTGAGTCGGGTTTACTCTAGGTCTAGACCCGCCGTAGAGTAAAGTATAAAGTAAAGTTGGGAGCGCTCCCAACATTCCGATGTGCCGGCCGTAAAAGAAATGTGAGGTAGAATCGCCATTTTCAGGTAGGACCTATATAAAGCCCGTCCGGACCGAACATATTTATTGGTCCCAGAGCCAGCAGGCTGATTCTCCCTGTTTGGACGAGACGAGACGAGATAGGAAGTAAGGATGAATCCCATTGGTTTAAATGGCGTCACCTGACAGATTTGAAGTCATTGCGGCGCGATCGCGAGTGCTCCGAGTCATTTATTTCAAAATCATGACTCGGAGCACTCGCGATCGCGCCGCAATGACTTCAAATCTGTCACGTGACGCTATTTAAACCAATCGGATTCATCCTTACTTCCTATCTCGTCTCGTCTCGTCCAAACAGGGAGAATCAGCCTGCAGGGACTTGAACCGCTGAAAAAACGACCGTACAGTTCGGTTCCCGGTTCAAGCCTTTATAAAAAACCGGCTCACTCATCACCTGGCTGTGATCTGCGTAAAGTAACATAAATGTCGTTCAGTGTGATGGGTAAAAATATATTTTTTTTATTTTTTTTTATTTTCTTTTTTTAATAACCATGAACAATTGACTGAAATTATTCGCATTATTCTCATGTTATTCCTATTAGCAAATCAAAGTTTTAATTCACTACCAGCGCAGTGTACTCATCTGTCATAATATGAATGACTGGTAGTGTTAAAACTTTGGATTTACTACTATAGGAATAACATGAGAATAATGCGAATAATTTTAGTTAATTGTTCGTGGTTATTCATAAAATGATTTTTGCCCATCACTGATGTCGTTAAAGTAAGACATTTTTCTGAAGAGCACATATTCTATTTTATGAGCCCTTCCTCCTGCAACACTCTCAATTTATTTCATCGAAGAAGAGCGGGGGGGGGGGTGGAAAGCACATCATTTCAACAATATATCACGAGGTAGGGGCCATGACACGAAAATTTTGAGTTAGGGGCCAAAAACTCCCCTAAATTTATTCGGGCAGGTTTAGAGGAAAATTGATCCCCTCCCGTGAAAGTTCACCCCCAAAAACCCTTTGTTCGGAATTTACAGAATTCAAAAATTCCGCTCCGTTCTGTGAGATGCGCAGGGGTGGCCAGGATTTCTGGAACAGACTGTATATATGAGAGAGAGAGAGACTCATTGTTCCGTTTGCGTAGATGATCGTGCGAATCATGTTGTGAAACAATTCAACGGGTATCCGTTAAACGCCGGAAACGCGGTGGAATGAGGCTGAGGCAAAACTACGCTCTTTTTCCGACATGAGACCGTGACCGTGAGCTCTAAATAAACCTCATACATATATATTAGACAAACCAGTGGCAGTTCATGCGATTTGGCGACCATGTAATTTTTCCATTCAAGCGCGCTTCGGTAAAATAATCGGTTTTTTAACATTTATTTAAATTGGGGGCACCGTTGCTTAATTGCAAAAGCACCACAGTGTTATGACCGTTCAAACATAAGAGCGTTGGAATACTTGGCTGTAAATCCGTAAGCACGATAGCTGCGCGGCGTTTTGAGTATGGGCATGAAACTTTTCGTACGCCTCGGTACTGAAATTGCATAACTTCCAGATTGAAGGCGATTCTACAGTTACAACTTACAGCGATGAATCACTTTGTGGACTACAGGGGCCTTTTAATTTTAGAGCGTTCCTCAATTGCCCTCACTCAAATTCAAATTCATAATTTTGTCTTTGTAATATATGAGGACGAAGAATCCCGAAGGTTGTATAGGAATTCTGGTCTAGGTGCACTGGTGCACTCAACCATCTGAAACGACTTTTAGGTGACACTCATTTAACACATGTCTTGAATAAGTTGCGTATTACAAAGATCCTCACCTGAAATCTTTGTCTCCTTTCGTATGTAGGTACATACATCGATGGCTCTAGTCGAAAAACCACGAGTATCTTCACCACTAATAGTAGGCCCGCTCCTTTAAAAATGGCACATTTTTTCTCAACTCATCATGTACTATCACTAGATCCACATTATTAGACTATAAGAACGACACAATTTTACACCCTTGCAGCTGCCTATTGGGGCTCTTGCAAACTTTTGTTATAGGGGATTGAAGAGTTGATTCTTGCATAAAAACCAGGAAAAATGACTATGTACACTAGTACACTAAGAAATCACGAAATTCACTCTCAGAATCGGGCTTAGTGGCGAAGAGACACAGGTGTCATGGGAGATTCCTATCTAAATTGAGACATATCTCTGTGTTTCCGTAGAGAAGATTACATATTAATAGACAGGATCCCCATGATACCTGCGTTGAACTGCCATTACAATCTTGCCGCGTTATTGCAGTTATGTGAGTTTATTACTGAATTTTAGACTTTTATAAAGTGTGATTTTCGTGATTTCCACTGGTCGTTCCATCAGATTAGACTATTTATTTGCTTATTGCAAAAGTGTGCAAGAGCCAAGAAAAAAGTGGCTGTTAAAACAATAAGAATAGAACCAAAGATGTGTTTCGCCTTATTTCAATCATAAGACCAGAGCTGCCGATTTGCGTAGATTTAATGACATTTTGAAATTCATCGAAGATGATTTCACCGGATAAGAAAAGGTTATAGAGTTTAGTTCAGTGTACATATGACTGTAATGCACGAAATAGTGTCTTTTATATTTTCTTGACCGGTATAGAGTCGTCGATAACTTTGAAAACTTGCGAATACTTTAATTAATTAATTAACGGCGTTTCCACCGATTGAGAAAAGATTATACAGATCAGAGAATTTTTATGTGTGACACTGAATTGAACTATGCAATCTTTTCTCAACCGGTGGAATCATCGGTGACTTTAAAAATGTCATTAGATCTACGCGAATCGGCAGCTCTGCATAAGACCTATCGTTGCAATCGTCGGCGCGCTTGAATCTACACGAATTTCGATTGTCTCTATGGAATTCCGATTATTTCTACAGGAAATAAAGCGCTGGAATATCCTATCGGAAAATTCATTGAAACAATCGGAAAATTTTCTCAGTCATTGATGAGACTCCATTCAAGGGCGGATCCAGCGATCTGGCAACCATGTATTCTTCCCATTTGAACGTATGAGGAAGAATCGATTCTCGAGGGGGCCATGGCCCCTTGACTAATCGATTGTTTCTCACGCATTCAAATGGGAAGAATACACGGTTGCCATGTTGCTGGATCCGCCTATGACTCCATTTAATATACACAAAACGGCAGCTCTGTCTGAGTTTAGAAAAAGAGGGGTTATTTTCCAAGGAATAAGGTTTTAATCCGATTACCTACACCAAACTTCATGCATGTAATTCAAACTAAGCTGAAATCCATCATGTGGACATTTTGAAACGTTGAAACGGATTTCGCAAATTTTGAAAACTAAATATGTCGTATTTGTTCGCCGCTTAAAAATCCCGAGATTTCTTAACCCTTGTGAGCCTAAGGGCGGGGGGGGGGGGGTACATTTGTACCCCAGGCCAGTTTTTTTGACGCCATTTTGTCAAAACTGCTCAAAATTTTTTGGGACTTCATGACATTTTAAGTTAGGATACTTAGAACACTTCCACCAAATTTCATTAATTTTTATGAATTTTTGTCGATATTATAGAAATTTAAAGTGTTGGGGTACAAATATACCCCCCCCCCCCCCCCCCCCTTCGTCCTGCCAGTTTTAAGTTTGGAACCATCTTTTACAGTGAATTTTACGGAAATTTTATGTAGATTAATAATATAAAGTCAGATCATTGAAAAAAAAATTGGAAATTTGTCAAAAATGGAAAAATAAGATGGTACCTCATTTCATTTTTTCCATTTTTTTTTTCATTTTGACATTTTTTTTAAAAGTAGGTGTAAATTTGACAACATAGCAAAAATTTCACATAAATTACTCTCTTAGGGTACTAAGTACATAATCCATCCATTAAAGTTTCAAAATTATTGATACTGACTGTGCTGCATGAAAATATCCTTGGGGTACAAAAATACCCCCCCCCCCCCCCCCCCTTAGTCCTTTGTGTTACCGAAATACCTTAGGCTCACAAGGGTTAATATATCGCAAATCTTGAAACTATAAATAAATGTCGATTTGTTTTTTCTCCGCTCAAAAATCTCGGTATCTCTTAAAATTCCCCATCAAATTGAGTTCCGCCCTGTCATTCTTGCTTTCCAATGCTATTTAGATCTCGTTAATGTCCTGGCCGAGCCACTAAATTAACTCACGCGATCAAGTTGCGAGTTGCAAGGAATTTTTCACAAATGTTTTAAATATATTTTACGTGCATACACCTACATTTTTCACAATTAAGTCGAGAATCACGAAAACACCAACCCATCCATCACAGGCAGCTCTTGATGAGGAGAGGGGAGGGGAGGAGAAGGTATGCACTGTCTCTCATGTCAAAGATATTCACTAGAGAGTTTAAAATAACATCTTTAAAAAAAAAAAAAAAAAAAAAAAAAAAAAAAAAAAAAAAAAATTAAAAACGTCTTCGCAAATAATTATATAATTTCCAGTTAATTTTGATGCTTAATAATGCTTAATGCCTCATTACACCCGTTTATTTTTCTCGGAATGAGGTCCATAAAACATGAGATATGCTCATATCATAAGATCAAGGTCTATTAGTAACATTGCAGTCTGGTCGCGCTGTGATTTTTGAGTACTTAGCGATTTTGGAGGGATACCTGCGTAAATCAAATGGAGGGTTGAACCTAATCGGGAAACGATGTGCTTTTACCATGCACTTATACAAATATATATAATGGAGCTCAAACGTCACCATTATCACATCAGAAAAAAACGGGGGAAACGCTTTTTTAACGCTGAAAAAAAAAAACAAAACAAAACAAAAAACAAAAGAGATTTTGAAGAGTAAACGAAAGATTTGGTTAGCTATACTAAAGTCTTTTGTTAGGTTATTTTTCAGTTAAAGCTTTTTGTCAGCGCTACCAAAAGTGTTCTTTTTTGTTTTTTGTTTTTTTTTCAATAGGTTGATTTCCACGGCATTGCCAAAACTTTATTCAGATTTGTCTTTTTGCTTCACAAGTTTATTACAGAACATCTGCATGTTTTGCTTGAATTTGCTCCTTAACAAAGGAAGATACACACACACAAACTGCAAGAGGGAGATGTCATTGTATACACTGTACTTACAGTGCCTGGATTGGAGTCGCTCCCAAAGAATAGTCGGAAACTGCTTTTACCGTAAAAATAAAAATATATAAATATACGTTAGGATTAAAAAATTGATCACTAAATGCAGTTCAAAAAAGAACCTTTTCGTAAATATAGATACTTTTTCCTTGCTCAGATGTGAGAAAAATTTTTAATAATCAAATTTTTACGAGCTATCTAATACAGTTTTGAAAAGATATTTCTACGGCGTAAATGGAACTTATTGCATTTTCTACAGACTATAAAAGATCAGATTTGTTTTCAGTTTTGTCAAGTAATTTTGATTAAACTTAAATGGCATCTCCTTCAAAAACAAAATAGGAATCACGGATCAGGTTTTACAGGCAACATAGGATGACTTGATGTCAAAGAATGAAGAGAGTGGGAGAGATGTTTAGACTGGAGTGGATTTTGATCAAAGGGCGAGAGTGAGATATTAATTTCTTCAGAGAAAGTCGGTGAAAGACGCCATGTGATTTCAGATTAATTCGGCAGCTTTATGCAGTAATGATCCTCCTCTAAAAATCAAGTTTGGTAGCGTGAAAAGATTTGAACACCTACGAACGACACCACAGACCCACGGATATGATATACCAATTAACGTTCAGGATAATTTCTCAGTTTTTTTTTTTTTATTTTACTCTAAGACAAGTCTCAAAATATCTCTACAGAGAAAAGAGTTCCAGCAAGAACGACTGAGCGGATAATTGAACTGTCACAAAAAAAAAAAAATAAAAAAAAATAATAATGAAATTTTGAACAGAAATTCTGGTCGGAAAACTCAGAACTATTCCAAGCCAGAAATGCTCCTTAAAGTCACAAAATTTTTTCATTTTTTTTTAAATCGCAAGAAATTCTGGCGCATGGTCTTCAAAAGCAATGCAAATGACCAGAATTTCTTGTCGTTTCAAAAAGAACCGAGGACTTTGTCGGGAGAAAGGCATGTAAATATCATATGTGTTCTTTCCTTAAAATCGGCTTAAACATGGCATGGAGATTTTTGATAAAGAACAGACCTGATGTGTTGTGTGCCCTTCCTCCAGCAAAGTCCTCAATTTATGGTGGTTTCATGTAGACATTCTGGCTAGGAAAAATTCGTGCTTTTTTACCCAAGTCTCCGCTCAAAATCATAATAATCATAATTTCTTTTCAGGATCTATTTAATTATTCGTGTTTTCAAAGTGATTTTCATACAATTTTACACAGGAATTGCCCTCCATAACGCAGAAGCAAAGGTTTGCAACAGACCCATTGTAAGACGTAAAAGAGGGTGGACAAAATTAATTATGAATGGAGCTGATTCTATACTCGCAATGGTTTGACGCAAAAACATCTGAGCTGAAAAAGAGTCAAAATACGGATTTTGAGCTAGGTCAATTTACGTCACAACAATTTGATATTATGCATGTGGACTTCACGCGGTAATCGCTATACCAACCTTAAAGGACTTCCTTCCATTAAAATAAAAGAAAAAAAAAGAGTAAAAATGAGAGAAAAAAGAATGAAAGAATCGTAATTACCGGTTCAATGATGCGAAGTAATTCAAATTAGAATCAATCCGTCAAATCAATGCGCAGTTTGATGATTTATTCATAAGCTACAGCGTATACTATGACACTGAACATCAGAGCTGCCGTTTTGCGTATAATTAATGGCATTTTTCTATTCACCGATGATTCCACCGATTGAGAAAAGATTATGGAGTTCAAATCATAGTGTATGACTGCACTGCGCACAAAAATATACTGATCTATATAATAATTCCTCAATCAACCGCCGTTTGATTATTAAAATATCAGCAAGTTTTTTAAAGTCATCAACGACTCCGTCGGTTGAGAAAAGATTAAATTACAAATGATTGTATTTTCATGCATTACATAAACTGAACTGAACTGTGTAATCTTTTCTCAACCGGTGGAATCATCGGTGAATTGAAAAATTTCATTAAGTATACGCGAAACGGCAGCACTGCTGAACGCATATCTCTGGAGTATATTGGAGAGAAGAAGAGCAGCACGTGCGTATGGAATATTTGACAATCACTAATCATTCTTTCAGCACCAAAAAGGAAAAGCAAAAAAGGTTGATTTTTCGTTGACATTTTTTGTGTGATTTATGACCGGAGAGGCTGAGAAACTTCCTCGCGCAAAAAAGACCCAGGAGGGGCGGGGGGCACGCGATTGCAAGTGCGTCTCTGCCAGTGTTCCCAACAATTTAGCATGAAATGCAAAAATTGTACCTGCATTGAGTTAAATCGACGCCTCCTTGATTCTACAGACCAAAACATTTAAATTGAAAAGACCCCATTAATACGGCGAAGTGTTGCCGTATGGACTATGGAGTACAAATAAAATAAAAATTATTGTTTTATCAACTAATTTTAACCGCCAAAAAGGAGGTTAACGTAAAGAAACCTGATTTGGCTTACTGAAAAAAATAATTCCTAAATTCTAGTAATATTACCGGAAGCACAATGACATGTGAACCACAGAAAGTCTAGTACTTTGACCTGAAAAGTCTAGTGTTAAGGCCAGAATATGGTTGTAGAACTAGAATTTCTACGAAATTTGCAAGAACTATGGTACAAACACTAGAATTCTGGTAATTACTATCCCTTACATTGGTTCACATATCGTCACTCTTCTGGTAATCTTTTGTTTTAGTGGAACGTGATGTAGTTTTTCACGGATATCAGACACTTTATTTCTGGGTAATTATATTAGAGGAGGGTCGCCAATACTGGACCGGTACCCCGAAACCGAACCGCCTCGCGTTTCTCCGCCATAATGGTGCTGTGCTGTAGCGACAATGGCGTGAAGTTACTCTCTTCTACCCGTAGGTGTCGCTAATGCATCGGAACCTCAGATTCATTCATTGTTTTTGTCGTAAAACGCATTTTAGATTAAAATTCGGCGATTCGTGACTGTCAAAGTTTCCAAGTTGGTTATTGTTGAGGCCTAAAATTTGTACTTCAGATAGAAGTTAGTGATTTTTTGTGATTTGGTGACACCTAAGGTTTGTAAATCTGTCTAAGTTTTTGCTTTTGTCCAATTTCTTTTACCATAGTGAGGTTAAGGAGTTTTATCCTTGAAATACCCTAAACCGGACCGCCTAGATTTTTGGCCTAGATTAGGAAACTTTGATGATATTCTGAGTATTGTAGGCTTCACGGAAAAAAAAAGATTAGTGAAAATAACCATACGGATACCTGATTTTGGCACCTGCTAGATGTTATGGTAAACTTGACCAGAAGTATGGTACATTTACCGATACTTTGATTAAATTCGACATGCAATCAGGTGACATCGCCTAGTACCTAGTCAAAACATAGTATACTTCTGGTTAACATTACCATAACATCTAGCAGGTGCCAAAATCAGGCATCCGTATGGTTATTTTCACCGTAGTTTTTTCCGTGTTACCTAGCTGTTATCTTGATGGTTTACAGATGTTTTCAATCTCTCAGCTCAATTTCCTATTTCTATATATCAATTGATTTTCGATTTTTGCTATTTTTTCCATTTTTATCACAGTTTCTCACATCAAAACTTTTACGATAAATTTCATTTTTTTGGATTTTCCAAGGTATAAATGCTGACTCGTTTAGCACGGCAACGCTGCGGTTTGCCTGTCATCCAACGCTGCCAGATCTGGCGAAAGCAATACACAGTTTACACTAAATCATACGGGAAATGTGTACACTACAGTGGCCGCGTGTTGCAATCTGGCAACGCTGCAGTGTTCCCATACATGTGAATGCAAATTATCGAATCGAGGGAGTGCAATGTGCATTGTGCACCATCAATAGTTTCGCGTGCATTTAAATGGATAAATTCCAGCGTTGCCAGACTGCACTGCGGTATATTTTATACCAAATCTGGCAGCATGCTGTCATAACCTCCACGGAAAAGAGTAGAGGCGCCTCAGTTGAATTTGAGACCAGTTTTAAATTATCTCTATTTGTCGCCTTTCTTGATTCAATTGAGCTTGAAGCGTCTGTCATCATTACCACATCCACTGCATCGTTTCGTCTTTGAGTTGTGTGGGTCAAGCGACATGACATTTGAGAGGCCTTCAGAAGCCATAAATGAAAACCTATCAATCATTTCATTTTTCAACTAATTTTGACACTAGTATGAATTTTTCAACTGAGGACACTTCCGGGGCCATAAAACAATAGGAATGCTCTTCAGCTAAAGACCTCCATTTACTCACAATACAAAATTCTCAAGTAGAGCACACCCCTTGTTTCATTGGCTCTTTCTCTGGAAATGCTTTCAATAATGATACGAAGAACGCGGATTCTTGTGAACCCCAAACTTTAAATTTTATTTTTTATTTTTTTTTTTTTAATTTTTTTTTTCATTTTTGGTACATAGATAGCCAGAATAAACTGACTGGGCACAGGTCATAGAAAAAAAAACAATAAATTTGTTTTCTTATAGCTAGAAATTATAGCGTTTGGTCAAACGCAAAACAGAAAGTCCCAACAGAACGAAAAAGAGACCACACACTATAATTACAAGAATCATTTCGTTTGGACCGTTTTGTTCTAATATGACTCTCTACCGAATTAACGGCTGAACGAAACCCTATATCGCCGCACACTGGACGAAAATACCCTTATGCTCGGACATGGGGGGTCAAGTCAATCTGCAGAAAACCTCAACTTTTTGACAAAAAGTAGTATTTTAGAACCCAATTGTAACTTTCCTGACATTGTTTTTTTTTTCCTCGAGCCAGCACTATACCTCACCATTGTCGAATAACGGGTTCTTGGTGCGGTTTGAAATTTTGACGCTAAAATTTCGTGTTTTATTTTGCCTTAAAAAGATGTGTTAATCTTTTTTTCAACAAACGCCGATACAATAGTCATTTTCACCATTGCATGGAGATAATTTTCGACCTATAGTTTTTTAAAATCATGCAAATATAGATGTACTAGTGGCCGGTGGCCGCTTCGCGGCCAAGCATCATTCCGTTTCGCGTGATTTTTGTTTATTCAAGCTAGACTTTGACTCGATATCATCCACTCCCTAACTCCGTTTGCTATTCGCCCATCTAATCTTGCTCCGAAGAACGAAATCTAAAAACTTACTCTATTATTCCTGAAATACTACACTACAGTGGTATTTTCTCATGTACACTAAAGGTTTAGAAAACAGGAGTCATCATTTGGAAGGGCATAAATAGCATAACCCCCGCCGCCACCTCCTTACATGAAACTTAAACATTTTAGGGGTAGTCGTTCTCAAGAGGGCCCGATCCAAAACCGCCAATTTTTTTTGACGCTCATGGAGACGCCGAAACCCCTAGAATGGCGCATTAGAATGCGTCATATTAGCGCATGTGGATTACACGATTTAGAACTGTACAGAGAAAAGAAGGAAAGGAGAGAAAGAGACAGCGCGAGAGTGAGAAACCTGATGCATTCACAATAAAATGAGAAGTTCGGGATAAGCGAACAAATTCGCATGACCGAGATCGCACACCTACAATAACCTTTCATTGAACTGACATGTAAGAGTATAAGACATTGCGTTTCAGAAAATCAAAAATCTATGGAAGAGTGGAAGAGAAACTTAGCGCGGGAAAAGTATGCCTTTTTCAAACAACCCTTTATTAACGACAATAATTTTTTGAAATAGGTTGGCTCGAAAATTCAAGCAAACTTCATCTAAGATTTTAATTTTTTAAGCTTATTGGACGTGGGGTCACATACACATTATACACCCCCTATTATTTGGGGTCATTCTTTCAGCGCTTTTTGACCATCGATTTCGCAGCAAATTGCCGTTTTTTGGCTACTTTTTCAAAAATTCCTTGGCGCATTTGGTGTACGTTTTAGAGCTTTTGGCTTATCTTTTTTGGGAATTGGCTCTTTTAAATGGTCGCCTCCCCCCCCCCCAAATGATGAAATTCCTACTTTTTAGAGTTGTTCCAGACCACTTCACGAAGCTCAAGTTAGTATGACCAGTGAACAACTGCTGGCAGCCGATTTTAGCGTGCGACGCGACGGGTCTATTGGACCCAGTTTCAGCATCTAAGGGCATCTCAAGTTCACCATAGAGTTTTAGAAGTAAACGGTTAGGCAAAAATTACATCAATAAATGCACTCATCGGTTGTGACAAAACTCGCATAGCGTTTCAAACTCTATCTCAGATCTCACCCACTCTCCCGTGCGACCTCCAATCCCGTGTATACCCACCTCTTTCTATAGCACTGGCGGCTCGTGGAGGTGAGGCGACGAAAATGAGAGGTGTACAGGATTTTTTTTTTTAAATCCTCTTCACATAAACTTTTTTGATAATTTTATGTTCCATTCATACTTTTTGGACTATTGAAAGAAAGGACGATGGAATAATAATTATATAAACCTTTGTATGTTTTTTTTTAATTTTTTTTTTCTTTCTCAAACTTGGTGGTCAAGTGGGGAAGTGCACGCGGAAAATAGGCCCTTACAAAAGGTGCACTTGAGCCTCTGCCTTCCCAAGTCTATAGTAGTACCTTCACGAAAAAAGTGACTGGCCAGGATCACACCTTGTTCAATGTTTCATGTTCAACACATCCCCCCTGTACAGCCACTGTTCATCCTTCAGATAGAACAGCCTTACATAGTTGACCACCGGCTATTTCAGCCTTACCCCCTCTACAGTAAATTACCTGGCCAGGCTCTGAGAGTGTTTGTGACACAGGAAGCTGAAACAAATGAGAATTTTGTTCCCTCTCCCCTTGCCCCCTTGGTTCTCCATGGTGATGCAAGGGTTAATCAATGTAAGATGGGGATCACAAGGGAAAATATCAAAGGAAGGCCATCCCGACGACAAGCCACAGTATGCAGCACAGCAATATGGCTAAGTATTACCCGCACAGGAGCTTAACCCGTTTCAAAACGAACAACAAGCGATTGTCATGGTAGACCTTCTGAAGGATGTACTTCTAATGATACACAACACTTCATCATAAGCAAGATAGACAGTAACTTTATTGCACAATTGCAACTAATGGGACTAAAGATAACCATCCTACGGAAATAAAGTCTTCTCTACAACCTGGCACATCCCTACAGGAACTTGCCTGCTTGCTTACCTTCAAACTTAACCGAAATAACCGGACAACGCCATACATGCATTGGAAAGGGAATTTGCTGATCAAACCTGGAAATGGGAGCACTACGATTCTAAACGCTAAGAGAAATACGCACTTAACGCTCTTAAATTTAAGCTTAGAAATTGAAAAACCCTTGCACACCTCCCGAAGACCCTCCTTTGGCTACATAAGCGTTAACATCAACCCTTATTACGCTGTGTATAGTATAATAATATCCCTTCTAAGTAATAGTGAATTGTTGAAGCTTTGTGGGTCATGACGCTGGTGACCGCCGTTACGGGGATTTTCCGAAAAATTGCAGCAATATGGCACGTGGTTCTTGACTCTCCTCTCCTGCCTCAGCCGAACAAGGTTCCTCATAACCTGGCCAGCAAGACCTACAAGATTCATCTACCTCCACTCCCACACTCCCGTGGTTGTCATTGTAACATGATTTCGGACAGTCCCTCAACTGAACTGCTATAGTAATAAGATGGCACGTGGTTCCTAACTCTCCTCAAACTGCTATAGTAATAAGATGGCACGTGGTTCCTGACTCTCCTCGAACTGCTATAGTAATAAGATGGCACGTGGTTCCTAACTCTCCTCGAACTGCTATAGTAATAAGATGGCACGTGGTTCCTGACTCTCCTCGAACTGCTATAGTAATAAGATGGCACGTGGTTCCTAACTCTCCTCGAACTGCTATAGTAATAAGATGGCACGTGGTTCCTGACTCTCCTCGAACTGCTGTAGTAATAAGATGGCACGTGGTTCCTAACTCTCCTCGAACTGCTATAGTAATAAGATGGCACGTGGTTCCTGACTCACCTCGAACTGCTATAGTAATAAGATGGCATATGGTTCCTGACTCTCCTCCCCTGCCTCAGCCGAACAAGGTTCCCCATAACCTTGCCAGCACGACCTACAAGATTCATCCTCCTTCACTCCCACACTCCTGTGGTTTGTCATTGTAACGTGATTTCGGACAGTCCCTCAACTGAACTACTATAGTGCGAATCTGTTGCCTTTCTTCGTGGTGGCTCTCATCACTGAGGGTTGCACACCACCACGAGATTGGCATATTTTATTGTTTCATGTCCAATATGTGTGTAAATTGTCAAACTAATTCTTGTCTCCTCTGTTATAGAAGTTAATGTATTAATGTCCAGATTCTTAATCAAGAAAATATATTAAGAAGTCCAGAATTTAAACTCCTTGTATTGTAGAATGGAAAAGGAAATTGTCATTGTTCAGGCAGGAGCGGTTGAAGTAGCTGTAATACCAGGGGATGGAAGCTGCCTCTTTAGAGCCTTGCTACACCAGTGGGAATTGAATGGGGGTAGGCAAGGCAACCTAAACATTCCGAGATTGCGGCTTATGATTCAAGATTATTTGCTTAGCCACATAAATGAGCCCACCGTATTCTATAATGTTCTAGAGACATGCAGAATGGATAGCAGGTACCACAACAGATACCACAAACATCGAGAACGAGCCAATCCCTGGACCAAGCGCCGCACAATTACAAATAATTGTTGGAAAAATGAAAAGTGGATCTGCTCCTTGTGAAATGTATTAATATTTATCCTAGGTTGGTAGCGTATTTTGTTGTTGCCGTTTGTGGCACCCTGTCATGCCTATGCTGGTGGAGGCTGTCCTAGCCAGCAGTTCTACAATATACTCTTCTTGTTCCTTTGCTATCCGTCAAACGTGTGTCTCTTCTTCTTGTAATCATGTCTCGTTGTCGTTCATATTATTAACTCATATTATGAGTCGTATGTTCTATTAATCTCATAGGTTATGGAGCCCAGACTCCAGTGATCGCCTCAATACCGGAATCGCGTAATTTCTCCGATTTATCGCGAAAATAACTTTTCTGTGGTTGTGCGGATCACGTGGAAAGTCCTTTGTCTCGTCGCCATTCGTTATCAGTCGGTAACCGGTAATCGTGAAATTCGAAAGTAGTAAAATCGTGGAATTATGGCTAGTTCTAATTCATCGACGGTCGAAATCGGCACGATCAGGAAATTTAACGGAAAATTCTACCGCGAATGGAAGAAGCAGATCAGGTTAGCTCTATTGGCGAAGGGCCTGTACGGGCATATCACCGGCGATCGTCCAAAGCCTAAAGTGGAAGATGGTAATGATGCAACTCAGGCTCAGAAGGAAACGTTGGAGAAATGGATTCGAGATGATGCCGCAGCTCTGTTTATGATACTTTCAACTTTAGAAACCGGTCAGGTAAAATTAGTTGAAAATTGTGATTACACCAAAGAGACGATGGATAAGCTCGACACAATTTACAAGCAGTCATCAGAGTTCGATAAAATGACTCTTTTAGATAGATTTCACAGTCTTGAAATGCGCAGAGATGAAAGTATTATTCAGTACATTAGCAAAGTAGAGAACGCTGCTCAAGAATTGAAAGAAGCGGGAGAAGAAGTTAGTGAAACTGCGATAATAGCCAAAATTCTCCGAACCTTACCCCCTAAGTACCGTATGTTCAGGCAAGCATGGCTGTCCATGGATGTTAATAGACAAACATTAGCTAATCTAACATCAAGACTTTTAGATGAAGAGTCAAGTCTAACATTAACTGAGCGCATGGATACTGCACTGGTAACCCATAAACCCAGAGGTCGAAGCAATATTCAATGTTTTAAATGTAGTAACTATGGACATATTGCAAGGGATTGCGAAGAGTACAAAGTTGTCAACGAGGGAGGATATCGGAAGAAAAATAACAATTCTTCATATCGTCGAAACTTCAATGATAATAAGTCATCCGGATCTAGTCAGTATTCCAGTCAGAACTTTAATCGTAGAAACCAAAGTGATAATAGGGCAACAGGATCTAATCAATATTCTTCCTATCGTGGCAACCAGAGTGATAGTAAAACGTCGTCATCTGATTCAGGTGGTCAATCCTATACAAAAGGTAGTTTCAAGAAAACAGCTTTATGTACATCAGTATGCGATAGTAATGTTGATTCTCAATGGATCTTAGATGGTGGGGCTTCTTATCATATGACCTACCAACGTGATATTTTAGAGAACTTCCAGTCTGAACAGCATCAAATAACGCTTGGAGATGATACCATACTTGACATTATCGGGAGTGGTGATGTCAATGTGCGTGCCCTAGTAGAGGGTGAATGGCGGGAAATTGTACTAGAAAACGTGAAATTGGTACCTGATTTAAAAAGGAACTTGTGTTCAGAAGGTGTGATTACTAATCGAGGGATGAAGATTATGAAGATTCATGAGCAAGCCAAATCTATGATGAAGCGAATAATTTAATTGCTGTTGCAGTCAAAAATTCTAATAATATTTATTACTTGTGTTTTGAAACTGTTCTTAAGAGTGAGGTCAATTTTTCAAAATCTAATGAACTATGGCATCATAGATTAGGTCATATCAATTCTGCCTTTCTTCAGAAAGTTCCTGCCACATCTGATGGTGTCAAATTTGATAAAGTCAAAAAGTTTTTCTGCGAAGGTTGTGTTTATGGCAAACAGCATAAGGCTTCATTTGAAAGGTGTGCTTTTAAAGCAGAAGAACCAGGAGACCTCATACACTGTGATTTAGGAGGGCCTTTTCCAGTTCCATCAGTCAGCGGATTCCGTTATTTTCTAGTTTTGAAAGATGATTTCTCAGGTTTTCGTGAAATACATTTTGTTCTTCATAAGTGTGATTGCGTAGAAGTTGTCCAACAATTTGTCAAAGACTGCCATAATCAAGGCATAAAAATTCGTCAATTAAGATCGGATCAAGGTTCAGAAGTTGTTGCTGAAAGATTATTATCGTTTTTAAGAGAAAGAGGTATAACGCATAGAACTACAGCAGCCTATACACCGGAACAGAATGGCCGCATTGAGCGTGAAATGCGCACCCTACGTGAAAGTGCCTTATCTATGATTCACGATTCTAATCAGCCTCTTTACTTGTGGGCTGAAGCAATGAACACTGCTGTGTACTTACTGAATAGAACACCCAATAGCAAAACGGTGGAAAAGACTCCGTATGAATTGTGGACAAAACGTAAACCATACTTAGGACATGCACGAGTGTTTGGATGTACTGCCTATGCCTTAATTCCAAAGCAACGTAGAGACAAATTGCAGAAGAAGAGCAAGAAATTAATTTTTGTTGGTTATGACGGTGATAGAAATTACAGATTGTTTGATCCAGAGTCAAGGAGCATAACTATATCTCGTCATGTTTTATTTAATGATATTGAAGAAATGAATCTAGTCAAAATTTCTGTCGAAAGCACTCCGGAAGTAGATGTACAAGATGATAGTGCAGAAATGAAGGATGGAAATAATCAAGAAATTTTATCAAATGATGAAGAAACGTTTGAGACAGCTGAAGAAGATACCGCTGAGGAAAATCCATCGAATGTTTCAGAAGATCAAGTAAGCTCAGGTGATGACAGTCAAGAGGATGTCCAATTTATTCTCAGAAGAAGTTCGAGAAAGAAGAAAGTTCCGGAGAGATTTGAAGATTTTGTCCTGAACGCTGCAGTAGCGCTCAGTGCATCATCCTCGACCCCACCAAAAACTTTCAAAGAAGCTATTCAAACTGGATGGGAGAAAGCTGTGAAAGCTGAGTTGGATGCTCTTAGGGACAATGATACTTGGTCTCTTGTTGAACGAGAAAGGTTAGCGGGTAAGAAGATCATTGGTTCCCGATGGGTGTTTGCTGAAAAGAAGGTGGATGGAAAGATTATAAAGAAGGCTCGTCTAGTTGCGAAGGGTTTCATGCAAGATCAAGTTGGAGACCTTTTCTCACCTGTAGCTAGGCTGGTTACAGTCAGGACTTTGCTAGCGATAGCTCTTGAAAAAAATTACAGCGTCGAATATTTGGATGTCAAGTCTGCGTTTTTAAATGGAGAATTACATGAAGAAGTTTTTATGCAAGCTCCAGAAGGTGCAATTATACCTGATAATATGGTGTGTAAACTCAAGAAGTCGTTATATGGCCTCAAGCAATCGTCTAAATGCTGGAATGAAAAATTGTCTGGTTTTTTAATTAGTCTAGGTTTTAAACGATCAAATGTCGATCCATGTCTGTTTTTTAAAGGTAAGACTTATCTGTTAATTTATGTAGATGATTTTTTATTAGTTTCATCAGAAAATACTGAGGATATTAAATCAAAATTAGTCAAACAATTTAAGATGAATGTTTTTAAATGTAATTCAAAGTTCATGTTTTTAGGTATCGAAATCTCTATCGCAAATAATGAAATTAAGTTTTCCCAAAAACATGCAATGATAAGTGTTTTAGAAAAATTTAATATGTTTAATTGTAAACCTGCTCCATTACCAATGTTACCCAATTTGTTTGTGAATCCTTCTAATGATAATTCAGATGTTTCTAATTTGCCGTACCGAGAATTGTTAGGTTCTTTAATGTATATTATGTTAGCCACTAGGCCTGATTTGTGTTACACTGTTAATTATTTTTCAAGGTTTCAAAGTAATTATACTCAGGAACATTGGGTGCATTTGAAAAACGTCTTAAGATACATTAAAGAAACTATCAATTACGGTTTAATTTTTAAAAAATCTGACGGTAAAGGAAATATTTTAGAAGCTTATGTCGATTCTGACTTTGCGAGCGATGCTCAGGATAGAAAAAGTGTTACTGGTTTCCAGATTAATCTTTTTGAAAATAATGTTTTTTGGACCAGTAAAAAACAGTCTAACATTTCTCTTTCTAGTTGTGAGTCTGAATATGTCGCCTTGAGTGATTGTGTTAGAGAATTAAAATTCTTGAAACAGTTGTTGCAGGAGGTTTTTGATTTTGAACTTTTACCTGTTATATTTGAGGATAATCAATCGTGTATACAGATGGTTAAAACTTGGGATTCAAAGAGGAGCAAACATGTAGATATAAAATACCATTTTGTTCGTAATGAATTTTCTAATAAAATGCTTAAATTAGTTTATGTTCCCACCGATAGACAGGTTGCAGACATTTATACCAAAAGTTTGTCGAAGGCTAAATTTTATGCTTTCTTGCCTAAGTTGTGTGTTGTGATATTAGTTTAAGTGTGTTTTTAAATTTTTAATTGTATTTTTAAATTATTGATAATTGAAACTGTGATGATTTGAAAATTGAAACTGTGATGATTTTTATTGTATAATTTGTAGAACTTTTGTAGATTGTAGAACTGGGGGGGAGTGTGAAATGTATTAATATTTATCCTAGGTTGGTAGCGTATTTTGTTGTTGCCGTTTGTGGCACCCTGTCATGCCTATGCTGGTGGAGGCTGTCCTAGCCAGCAGTTCTACAATATACTCTTCTTGTTCCTTTGCTATCCGTCAAACGTGTGTCTCTTCTTCTTGTAATCATGTCTCGTTGTCGTTCATATTATTAACTCATATTATGAGTCGTATGTTCTATTAATCTCATACTCCTGGACCTGACCAAGTTACTGTGGACCTGCTGAAACAATGCCTCAATGAATTCTACAGGAGTCTGGCAAAATGTTTCTCAGCGATATGGGAAAAGAATGAGCCACCGGACGAATGGTTTAAAGCAGTAAGAGTACCCATACCAAAAATACGGCTGCAAAAGAACCAGGTGATTATAGGTTAATAACACTGAGTAGCGTTGGCTACAAAATATATAGTAGCTACCTTCTCGACCAACTGAGAAAACATATCAGTGAAATTCCAGCCTATCAAGCTGCGTACCTACATGGAAGATCAACAGATGACCACCTGTTCACACTACGCCGAATCCTAGACTCCCTATGGAATTCTGGAAGGAAAGTCATGGTATTATCTTTGGATCTACAGAAAGTCTTTGACACCGTAGACCACTCTGCAATTCTTAAAATGCTGAAATCCTATGGTGTACCAGCAAGTTTAATTGAGCGAATAACTAAAGCTTGTTTACCTGGAGACGTTTGTGTCAGGTGGAGAGGTAAGTATACAAAATATTTCCAGGTTAACAGAGGAGTTAAGCAAGGATGTCCAATCTCTGGGATGCTTTTCATATTGGTACTCCATTTTGTCATCAAAGCAGCATCAGAAAGGCTACCATTCTTTACGTTAGAACAAATAGAAGACATGAAGTTCCCTTGCATACTTGCTTTTGCAGATGACATAATTATACTGTTTGAAACGGAAGAACAAATAGCGGAACTTCTAACTGTTTTGTGCGAATTACTAGCAGAAGTTGGACTAAACGTAAATTGGAGTAAAAGCTGTGTACTAATAAGAGACCCGGAAGGACAGAAGGAGAGACCTGAAGACGTACAGGAAGAAACCCACTTGCATTTCGGAGACTTCAAACTACCTAAAGTAGACCACTTTCTGTATCTGGGATCTACCATAACAAGTAGTTTAGAACGACCGCAAACAATTAGAAACCGAGTTAAAGCAGGATATAAAGCTTTGTATAGTCTACTACCCTTCCTACAGGAGAACCGACTACCATGGGACTTAATCTCAATACTGTATACCAGTATCATCACACCAACAGTTGTGTATGGCCTGAAAGTAGCAGCAGTGACCCGACAAAACAGAATATCCTTGAGGCACTTTGAAAGAATGCTCTAAAACTGCTTTTTAAAGTAAGCTCTACAAAGCCAACGGACCTTAGAGTATCTTCTTTAGTCAGAAACCTCACCATCACTCGGCAAATCGCAATCTCAAGAATTCAATACTGGAGCCATGTAACTCGGAGACCTGAGGGACACCTCTTGAAACTTGCTGAGTCATTTGTGGGTGGACCTCGGAAACATGGACGCCCATGCCTAACGTGGTCTGACATGCTTCAGAAAGCCATCAGATGGTCTGACCATTCATCAGAACTATGGAAGGAGCTGATGCAGCAACACAAGATCCCAAGGGCCATACTACAAAGCATCCGTGAGAATCCAGAGCTGTCTGACACCGATCCAGAAATTAAGTCTGAAGACTCTGATGGTAGTGTAGTAAGCAATGAAGATGAGGATGAAGAAGATAGATGGTAGATTAGCATTTAAGTTGTGTATGTGGTAGACACTTGGATTATATGGTAAAGGTCAGGAAATCAGTGTGTTAATCAGCATGTCAATAAAGAAGTGGGTCAGCAAAGATCCAGACAAGTGTTCGGCATATCTAGTCCAGCTGAGCTCTGGCACCTAACTTCCTACTCCTCTGCTGACATACCCTACAGTCAGCTCCCGCTACTTGGTAGTTATAAACTAATTATTAATTTATCAGTGACAAGTAGCCGTATATTTTACAGGAGAGTGCTCTGAAGAGAAATATTGTCCCCCTTTTCCCTGCAGGCAGCTGAAGCCACTTAAGACTAATGGCACTATTGGGGAGGTTCTTCCTTTTTTAGATTCAACAAGAACGTTGTTGTTTTTATGTTTTTTATGGTTTTTATGTTTTGTTTTTCTCTCCAGTATTACAGGTACAGATTTACCATCCCTTACCCTACTTCTCTCTCTCAAACCCTACAGTCAAAAGAGAATATTAGTGTCTGAGTTCTGTCTTCTAACTTTCTATCCCTTTTCACCACAAACCACTCAACGCAGAGCATCTCGTTTGTCGGAGTTCTGTTTCCCGATTCTCACCGCCTTCTTCCCCTATACCACTCATCTACACAGAGCATCTCGTTTGTCGGAGTTCTGTTTGCTACCTCCCCCTTTTTTTCTCCCCCATACCACGTGTCAACGCAGAGCATCTCGTTTGTCGGAGTTCTGTTTCCTGCCTCCCCTTCTTTTCCCCCATACCGCAGAGCATCTCGTTTTTCGGAGTTCTGCCACCCTTGCCCACACTCTCCTATCCAACACAGAGCATCTCGTTTGTCGGAGTTCTGCCACCCTTGCCCACATTCTCCTATCCAACACAGAGCATCTCGTTTGTCGGAGTTCTGCCACCCTTGCCCCCATTCTCCTATCCAACACAGAGCATCTCGTTTGTCGGAGTTCTGCCACCCTTGCCCACATTCTCCTATCCAACACAGAGCATCTCGTTTGTCGGAGTTCTGCCACCCTTGCCCACATTCTCCTATCCAACACAGAGCATCTCGTTTGTCGGAGTTCTGTTTCCCATAACCTACCCTTCAAAAAAAAAAAAAAAAAAAAAAAAAAACAGTCCAGTCGTTCGCTTTGAAACATAAGCATAACGAGCTATGGCTAGCAGCTGGGGCGGCTGGACTTTCTACTTCTACTTCTACTTCTTTTTTTTTTCTTTCTCAAACTTCAAAAAATGTGAGGTGATGGATCCCTGTCGCCTCACTTGCCTCACCTGGCGAGCCGCCACTGCTTTCTAGTGTCCTGATTCGTATTTACAGGGCCTCGTATTACGGCATGTTAATAGCAAAATCGCATTAAAATTGAGGAATGCATTTCTGCCAAAAAATATTTCACAAAAGATGTCTCTAAATGCAGTTTTTTTTTTTAAATTATAATATAGCAGTACAACATGGGGGTTACGTGAGAGCAAGAAAGACTGTTTGTCTTTGTTTGGATCGCTCATCACCGGATAACGTCATCACCAAGTCATCACTAAAAGAACCGTCTATTTCGAAATAAACGTCGTACTGGCCCACTAATATTACTGCACAGATTAAAAAATAACAGGTATATAATCAAATGAACCATAAAAAACTACATACTCAAGGCTCAAGAGATCTATCGAAACTTTGTTTTCTTTTTTTTTTTTTTTGTTTAAATCGGAAAAAACAGACCTTAAAAACATTATAACCTTGCCAAAACGCGAACTGAAACGAAAACAACTCAAATCGCCAACTTAAAAATGAAAAAATCTGCAACCATATTCTTGGTTCGTTAGTAAGTAGTATTCTTGGATGAATCACTTGCACATTTAAAGTAAACAACGCAAATGCGTTGTTGTTGTAAATACAACAGGAAGCCAATTATTTACTTAACTCAGTAATATTTGACAGTTTATTATTAATAAGAAAAATATAACCACCGTCTCAACTAATCAATATTAACCCTAATGTCCCTAATCATTTAGTTTCTTTATAAATTCTCGAAACCTAGCTCAAATTTGCAGGGTTATATTCGAGGTATCGAATCAATGCACCGATCTCATCAAGTCATCACTCGTTGATTGTACTATTCTGTAAATTTGCGTATGAAACATATGATAAATATCGAAGCGCTATACACCACGAAGCGATACAGCAACCGCGTCAAGCCATCATCAATCGAAGACTGTACAGTGCTGTCGTATATTTAACAGACATAAAATTTTTTATTAAGTCTGAAGTGACTGTATATTTCTCGACACAGCTAGCAGCACTGTGACTGTCCTATTGAGTATATCTACGAAAATACGTGGATAAAAAGTCGAAGCTATACATCGATATCATTAAGTCGCTATTAAAATGCGTCTACCCGAACGGTTCCTCCCGCGAGTAAAACATATGATGAACATCGCCATGGTAACGTCAAATCGTGCGATCGAATTAAAAAAAAAATTGTCAGAGCATCACGTTTCTCGCTCACACGCGTACAAAATCGTATGCTCTTCCGCACGTATGCATTTAAAAAAGGACTACAAAATCTCGCTTCTCTCTCTCACCCTTGCAAAACGAACTGATTCGCATCCTTTTCGCACTCGCACAACTTTTTGAGAGAAAAGTTTTTAGCATTTTAAAAAGGGACGCGGGGCCCGTAAGGAAAAACTTATATTTTTCCCGAAGCATTGGAGCCGATCCCGATCGAACGGTACCAGGCCCCTCCCGAACGGTGCACTGGTTCTCCGGGAACTTAGCTTTATTCTTACAAATATAATATAAGATGTAGTGATGGTTTTTGTTCAAATTTAACATTTGAAGGTTTAAAAAAATTAAAATACAGTTTCAACAGGCTATTTAATCTTATTTAATGTGAACTTTGAGCTAGTAGTGTTTATTACAACTTGGAAAAGCCACCTCAATGATTTTTAGCTGCGATAAACTGCGGATACGAGAAATAATCGTGTAATAGCACGACGCGGCGCACATTGGAGCGAGTCAATGGGTGAGGGTCGGACACGAAATACACTACTGAAAATAAAAAATGCGATTGTTTCTACAGTCGAAAAACACATTATATAGGGTGATTCTTGTGGAAAACACACAAAAAAATTTGAAAAAAATAAAAAAAATAAAAAAAAATAAAAAAAAAAATTAAAAAAAAAAAAAAATAAAAAAAAAAAATAAAAAATGAAAATAAGTTACAAGGATGTCGGTTTTAAAGAAAAATAGCCAAAACAACTCGAAAAAACAAAGATAGGAGCGCGAAACCAGCCATGTCCGGGCACAAGGACGTTTTCGTCCAGTGTGCGCCGTATACCAATCGTCTCCATTTGAGTTCGTTTTGATACTTTTCTACTTTTCGACTTTTAATTTTATCTCGTAAGCGAGAAATCTCGTTTGCAAATTCTGGGAATTTCAAATGATTTGCCTCAAAGCAAGTCGTGGCAACCTAAGAAAAACAAAAGATGTAACGGACCGTGCGGCTCGCAAATCAATCAATGCTACCAACCGCATCAACCACCGAATACATCACATCGGCAGCCAACCTCTGCTGGAATCAGGAGGACAATTAATACTATTCAGTGCTCGTAGTGTTATTATCTTTCGATAAAAAGGATGAGAAATCTGATCTTTCATTACCTTAATCCTCAGAATTCTCCTTTAATTACCAAAACTTACTGGGCATCGAAGAGGCTCTCTGATACAACCCAGATTTCGTTGTTTACATAGCGGTCCCAGCCCTAACCTCTCCTAGTCTCCTCCTGGCATATGTATTTCCTTTTTCCTATTCTATCAACTTTCAGCTACCTATTCATTGCTTTTGCTCAACGCAATAAAATTACTCTGCTTGCGTCTGTAGTGGCTCTGACTTGTGAATTGGTAAGAGTTCAAAGGTTCAACAATGGGAACTTCTGAATAGACCTGTTCTTATTGATGTGCTGACTTGCGATATACTTCCATCATGTTATGATTGTATGTGGAATTCTTTTCTCCTAGAAATTGAGTCTCATCTCTCTACCTTTACATGTTTGGTTTTGAAGGTCTTATAGGGAGTCAGCCCTCTTTCAATTTCAAAGGAATGTGCTTCGCGGTCAAATTTTTTGACATTCTATTTAGTCCGCCAACTCTTGTCAAATGACCTTGCGCTATAAGCCATCATGCAATCAATGTAGTTACATCGCTCCATATCTATTTACAAGTAAATTTCAAATACTCCGGGTAACTTCCTGATTGAGTGTCAATTAGTGGATATTCTGATTGATTCTGTGTAACCTGGACCTATCTAAGGCATAATAATCTAATTGGTCGGTATCGTCATTTTGCATGCTCAAC
This sequence comes from Trialeurodes vaporariorum, assembly GCA_011764245.1. NCBI lineage: Eukaryota > Metazoa > Arthropoda > Insecta > Hemiptera > Aleyrodidae > Trialeurodes > Trialeurodes vaporariorum. The sequence goes on along the minus strand of VMOF01000035.1, from coordinate 60,380,269 downwards.
ACAAGAAGTTCTACAGCAGAGTCATTTTGAGTATCAGGTTCCGACAAGTCGCAGTGCCTGAACTGCATCCAAAACCAACCGTTCAGCGATGCGTGTTGATACAGTTCGGAAGGAGGCACAGCTACTTGTCAGAGCCCGACACTCAAAATGGTCTCGCTCTACTTGGGTTTAAGTTAAACTTACAACTATCCATGATATACTCCTGACCTGTTGTTGATTAGGTGCAAATATGCTCTAACAAGTAGCAGAGCAAGCTTCCAAAATTCATTAAAACGCATCAGTGAAGGTTGGTTGGCAATGAGCGGAAACTCTTAGCTAACCAATCGCTCACCGATGCGCTTAGTGGCAATGAGCGGAAACTCTTAGCTAACCAATCGCTCACCGATGCGCTTAGATGTATCACGGATAGCTAATCCATCAATCCGTCCGTAAACTAAAGGCTAATTTTTAAACAGGAACGCTATGGAATGCTGCACTCTTTTCATGTAGTTAGCGGGCATGGTTCACACGATCCATCAGAACGGAACTAGCCAACTAATTTCTTCCAACTGCGGTAATTTTTTATCAGCCAAGAGTAACCCGTTCAATCTTGTTCCATAAATGAAAATATTAGCTTCCAGTTAGTGATCAAAAGTAGGTACCTACCGCAACCTTGAGAGGCTTCTCGAAACAATAATGCCAGCACCTTGACAGCTTACAACTTAACGAGCTTGAGCCGATCCACTTATCCTTGATCAAGTCAGTCAGATTCTTTCATGAGGTTAGAGCTCGTTTCACAAGTGCAGGCAGAGCTCGACCGATAATCTTTAGCTTTGTTTCAATGTGTTCATTTCTCCAAAACCAAATTTTCCGTAGACTTATACAATGTGCTTTTAAGGCGCTCCTTCATGAATGGCTAAATCTCTCTTATTCAATATAATTTCATTCCATCATGCCATATGAAAACTAATGCTGGAAGGATGGCATACGGGCTTGGGCCACACAACAGCACCTAAAAATGCCAAAGATTATCGGTCGAGCTCCTTCTCCACTTCAGAACCCAGCTGTTGCACTGACCAAACAAGATTATGATGAGTTGAAGCAGGACCATTTTGAGTATGAGGTTCTGACAAGGAGCGGTGCCTGCTTCCGAGCCGCATCAACATGCTTCGTTGAGCAGTTGATTAGCGCAGAGTTTCAACTGGATGTTTATCAACCGCTCACCGCTGTGCCTTGATGCAGTTTGGAAGCAGGCACTCCTACTTGTCAGAACCCGATACTCAAAATGGTTCTGCTATAGCAACCATCCTGCTAATTGATGCTCTAAAAGCTCTCTAGGAACTAAACTGTCGAGTAAGAAACTGTCACTCGATTTGTCTGTTCAACTATTAGAAAAATTCAGCATACCTTAAACTCAGTGGCATGATTAAAATACCTGATTCATGCTTGACTGTCTAGATTTGGGTCCTTCAAGAAACCCTCTGTGCTCCGAACTTAAAAAATGTTATACAGTAGTGACAAGCTCAACTGCCCTTAAATATACTTAGCATCAAGTTTTGCTCAGCAAGCAGTCAGGGAGAACGATTTCCGCTGCCTTGCAGCTCGAGAATTTTTTAGCGGAAATATTAGGGATTCCTTCATCTCAAGGCGCAACAGAGAATGGCAACATTAACTTGAAAATTCATGAGCACAACCAATAACTAATCGAAGAAAGTGAGAGGAACTCGTGTATCACTAGCAGAGTTGGTCAGAATATGGTGGTAATCGATTACACGATTTCATGGTAATCAGGGATGACTTTTTACAAGCCATCTATCATATTAGTTGGAGAAGATTTGGATCTAACCTAAAAGACCCTGAAGTTTACTATTTATCTAGTAAGAATAGGTACATTTAATTACCATCCAAAGGTTTGACGATTACCGATTAGCCAGAAATCGTGTAATCAATTACGCTCCTATTTGCCCGACTCTAATCACTAGGTAATTTTGGAAATGCACTGATTCCATAGAAGCTTGATGGAAGTCTTCAAACTAAATGAAACTCAAGAGGAAACTTCAGAACTTAAAGAACCGGCAACCGGTTTTCTGACAAACGTAAAATAGATTCAGCTTGCGTTTACACAAAATATAGGTAATGGGCAACAACATTTAACATTGTAGGTACAGGTTGTGAATTCAAGAGTGCGAGCTTGAGTTGATATTCCTGGTAGAACATGCACGAAAAATAAACAAAGAGCACACCAAGTTAACAAAGTCATGCAGACTGAAGAGGTAATTTTGGACTGTTTCGGACCAAAATTGAAAACATACATCTGTAAGAGGTTATGCTCTGCTTTCACAAATGTAAACAACACGGAGAAATTATTTTCTCGCTCATTATATCTCAGCAAAAAGGACATTTGAGAACAAACTAAAGAATGGTCAGAAAACTAGTCGTATTTAGCTTTCAAAGGAGACCAAGTTTCTTTAAATCAGACGCGGATTTATTACTTCAAAATTAGTTTGAAAGTCGCAAGTTCCCAGTCCTTTTGGTAACGGGCCGGATATGGCCATGGACTAACTTCTGCTTCACAGTGACTGGATGATTCGCTTTACAGTGGCTATCTGCAATTCGCTTAGATGCTCAGCGCTGAGAGACCGCAGCGGCTGCTCTGCGAATTACAGTAGTTCCGCAAACCGCTGTTCAGAGCGCTACGGTCTGGCTGGACTAACCAATGACTCGGCATGGCATGGCATGGTCCGATTTCTTCTTACCACTGAATACTGATCACTTTTTCATCCCCTTATTTTGCGGGACATACTATATCGTTGATTGTCTTTTTACTAAAGGGGTTTCCTCGCTATTCTCTTCCTCCTGACAGCTTTCTTTTCTCGCATTTACACCTCGTGAATTCGCGCATCCATCGTGGGATCTTCGCAGTAGGAACAGCTGTGCATTACGATGTGGGATCAGTCTAAACGAACTTAATGGACGGTACCACGTCAGTAAAAAACAGTCGTGATATCTCAGCAAAAAACGCCTGTCGGCGTGCTACGGTGAACGGAAAGTCCGGGCATACATCTCGTTCGTTCGAATGGCCAACTCTTTCTTCACCCCAAAAACGATCCCGGAATATTTTCGTTTCTGATCTGATGATACTGCATCTCAAAAACTCGACTTCGTTCCGATTCATGCTCTACAGGCACAGTGATATCAGGAACGAAAAGTCCTTTCTTTGATTCTCTTCTCCCTCTCTCTCTGACAAATACTATGTATGATAAAATCGCCTTCAATTCGACGGTTATGCTTTTCCACGTACACCCACTTTTTTGAGCTAGGTAATAAACTAATAACAGATCAGTTTTCATCGAAATTAATTCGAAAGGAGAGGAGAGGGGGAAAGGGGGAAAGGGAGGGAGACTTGCCGTGACTTTTTTGGGGTGTGAGTATTGATGTGTGTACAGAACCTTCGTCCTATGTAAATTGAGTGATCACGCACAGAGCAAGCAAGGGCCATCCAGAACACACTTGTGGTCGAGGAAATAAGCGAGGAGGGGGCATTTCCTAGAATTAGTAGTTTTCAATTGCACTAGGTCTTTGGACCGAAATAATTTATTTTATCGGATTCGCTGAGGAGGAGAGTTGCCCCACTACGGTGTCTCCCCGGAATTCACCACTAGCAGCAAGGTGCAAAGACAAGGTGTTACATTGCATAGCCATTCGTCTATTAGTCACGGCAAGTCTCCCTCCCTTTCCCCCTTTTCCCCCTCTCCTCTCCTTTCGAATTAATTTCGATGAAAACTGATCTGTTATTAGTTTATTACCTAGCTCAAAAAAGTGGGTGTACGTGGAAAAGCATAACCGTCGAATTGAAGGCGATTTTATCATACATAGTATTTGTCAGAGAGAGGGAGAAGAGAATCAAAGAAAGGACTTTTCGTTCCTGATATCACTGTGCCTGTAGAGCATGAATCGGAACGAAGTCGAGTTTTTGAGATGCAGTATCATCAGATCAGAAACGAAAATATTCCGGGGTCGTTTTTGGGGTGAAGAAAGAGTTGGCCATTCGAACGAACGAGATGTATGCCCGGACTTTCCGTTCACCGTAGCACGCCGACAGGCGTTTTTTGCTGATAATTAATTAAACATTATATTTTAATTTGTTAAAGTTTACTTATAGCACAGAATAATACAATCAGAACGGAAACTCTGTCGGATTTTGAAGCAAATTCATTTCGCGTCCGCCATGTTGGGATAATATAGGATGTTTACATCTGGATTCGCGCTCGAAAAAAAAATTAGGACATGATCCGCGAAATTTTCATTCTGAAATGCCATTAGAATAAAAGTGAGGCCGGAAACTTAAGATTTCGTTCCAGAATTTACAGAATTAAATGAGTTTCAACACAAATCACACACGCCGCCATGTTGGGAAATAGGACCACAGCGTTGCCTATTGGTGCCGTGAAATTCCAAACTTGCTTCCATTGGCTCTTATGGGAGTTTCCGTTTTGATTGTATTATTCTGTGCTTATAGCTTATCAGTTCATCCAGGCTGTAAAAAGCATGGGATGGTAAAAACAGCACTAATGCATGAAAAAACTACTCATTTCTCCGTTTTTAAAATGGGTTTTTGAGGATTTAGGCAGAGCATTAAATACTTGGATTGCAGAAAAGGATGCATTGCTTTTTGTTGATTCTAATCTGATCTTAGGACTGTTTATAAAAAGATGACGGCTATTATAATTATGCGATGGGCTAAGATCAGATGCGGACTTATAATGGCATTTTTGACAGCATATTTTAAAATATCTAGACAGTATAGACAGGGCAATGTGAGAAGTTTGTTCTTGATAAAAATTTCTTTACATGCATGGATGATTGTAGGGTAACTTAAAAATTAGTCTAATGAATTTCTTTTGTTCAATTAAAAGGCTTTTCACTTCATTACTCTTCCTCCATAGTATGATACCATACCGTAGGTGGGAAACAATGTGAGCATGATAGAAGATCAATACACAGTTTAGGGTGGTAATTTTGGTAAAAAATACCGATTCGTTTTTTAGTCAATAGCAGGGTGACGTTGAGATGATTCAAATGGCTCAAGATCAAGGTATATGGAGAACAGGTATGGACAACACTCGACTCAGGGGGAGTGGCCACTTGGGAAAAAGCGACTTCGCCGCCATCTTGTCTCCTATTTACACCGTGTATCTTGCATTGTTGTTTGTGGTTAGGTTTGAAGGGGAACTTTATCTGAAGCAATACTTTATTTATTTGAACAATGAGATGTAGTTTGTATCTTTAAATGTTAATGTTGTGACTATAGAATGGATTAACATCATCAATTACGTTGTTCACTTTCCTTTTCAAGAAGTGAAATATAAATTTGAATCGCGCGGTCAGAAAAATGGCGGCGAAGTCGCTTTTTTTACAACCAATCAGAGCCAACCTCAGAGTGTTGTCCATACCGTTTCTCCATATACCTTGGCTCAAGATATTTGAGACAAAGCTGCTGCCTCGCATAAACAAATATATATTTAATGACATTTTTCAAAACGCCGCTCCGATATTTTCACTGGTCGTCCAAAAGATTACACTGTTTAGTTCAATGTGAGACTGTGTAGTGTGTAATGTACGAGCAGACAGGCATTTGTAATATTTTCTCAAACGGTATAGATTTTCCGTCTCTGCTGACATAATGAAATAGCGCAGATGAGCTCCTTTTAATAAATTACTCTGGCAGTTCAATTTTGATGTCCTCGGAAGAGCACACCTGCTGTTTTATGGGTCCTCTTTAATGACCCAGGCCCGGATCCAAGGGGGAGGAACTGAGGGGGCTGTATACTGTATAGCCCCCCTCTTTGAGCCAAATGTTTACATTGTCTACATAAGAATTTCCACGAAAATTGTAGGCGTTTTGTTAAAAAAGTAGGTTTTAGCCCCTACCTTGAAAGATTTCTATGGATCCGTCACTGAATGGGTCTGTTGCAAACTTTTGCTACAACGATAAAGAGTGTTTCATCGTATGTAAAATCGCCCAAAAAGTCCATTGGTGGCATCAGAAAGACATGAAATGCGATAATAAACTCACAAGAGCCGTTTAATGAAATCCAAGATGGCGGTAAAATATTGAGCAATCTGTATGCATGCATCTTTAACATCCAAGGATTGCCAACGTTGACAACCTCACAGCTTCAAAGGTTATGTGTTTATTTACGTTATGATTTGGTGTGATCGATATTGTAAGGTTGGCTATCCTTGGATGTTCGTGGTGCATGCATACAGGTTGCTCGATATTTTACCGCCATCTTAGATTTCATTAAACGTCTCTTGTGAGTTTATTATCGCATTTCAAGACTTTCTGATGCCAGCAATAGACTATTCACGCGATTTTACATGAGATCGAACACTCTATAGCGCTGTAGCAAAAGTTTGCAACAGACCCATTGACACCACCTGCTATAGTTCTAAATTAGAACAGTGAGAGTTTATAATTATTGACGTTCATAGATGTGCACTCGTGTGCTGGTAGAATGTTTCTCCAGGGGGGAGGGAGACCTTAAACCCATTTTCCAGAAGGGGGAAACCTTTGATTCTCACAAAATGTCAAATGTCCATTTTTTTTTTTTTTTTTTTTTTTTTTTTTTTAAAGCAAAACTTGGCAGGAAAATAGATATTTTTCATCATCTTAACGTCTAGAATTTTTGCTCAAAACACGAGAAAATTGACGTGAATGTTGGGCTGTATCAGTATCCTATTGAATATTAATTGTAGAAACCTAAAATTTAGTTAAAAGAATGATAGTTCTAGCAAAAAAAAAAAAAAAAACAAAAAACAAAAAACAAAAAACAAAGAACAAAATAAAACTGGCCTGGGATCGTTTCAGGGACCTCCCCCCCCAAAATCCTTCTCTTGGGCTCACAAGGGTTAAATTAATATTATTTCTCTCTATTCCAGTAACGCCGATCATAATTTTCCTTGTTTATTTAATTGGGTTTTATTCATTGAGGAGCGCTAATGCTCATCTGCTCAGATGCTTTCTTCTCATGCATTATTTTCCCCTTCCGGCCACCCACCGTGAGACAATCCTCTAGAAATAGTCGATCAAGCAAACGAAGCATCGAGCAGAGGTGTGCACTTGTAAGTACACTATACCTGCTAGCATGGAATTAGATTGTAAACTGCTGAAACAAGTCTATTCTCTTGTTCACAACGCGTTATTTAGAGACACGCACTTTACTAAACGGCGATGGAATTCTCAGAAAAACGGGATATGGAGTCGTATGCCGTGCACACGGGCTGTGCTTTGAACTAGGTAAGCATAGTAATCACATTACGGGCCTCTGAGCTGTGCGCATAGCGTGCACGATTCAACTGAAGCTACTTATTTGGACGGATGCAGTGGCGGCTCGTGAAATTTGGCAACAGTGTACTCCTCCCATTTAATCAATGCAAATAATCGATTCTCCCGGAGGCTGTCAGCCTCCGCAAGAATCGATTCTTTTACCTAAGTTTAAATGTAAAACTTGCATGGTTGCCAAATCGCACGAGCCGCCACTGGACGGATGTAAATATGAGCTAATAAAATATGGCTAATCCTCCAATATTACGAGTATTTGTGTCTCCTGATGAAAGCGCAAGAGGCGGATCCTGGAATTTGTCATTCTCTCTCTCTGTCTATCTCTCTCTCTCCTTATCTCTCGCTCTAACCTTATCTCTCTCTCTCTCTCTCTCTCTCTCTCTATCTCTCTCTCTCTATTCACTCTCTCTCTCTCTCTCTCTCTCTCTCTCTCTCTCTCTCTCTCTCTCTCTCTCTCTCTCTCTCTCTCTCTCTCCCTCTCTCTCTCTCTCTCTCTCTCTTCTGTTCATCCGTGAAAAAAGATAAGACCATTAGACAAAATCATTGAACAAGATTTGCGGAATTAAATTCGGGTTTTCCCTAACCCAAACTTTTTTTTAGCAACTCTTAAACTTTCGCGCCTCTCAAAATTTGGTGCTCTGGTTGACTGGTTCCAAACTTTAGGGGCCTAACGGAAAGTCTGACCCTACCTGTCCACGCGCAACATCGTTGACACACTGACCAATGTGAAATGGTGAACTAATAACAATATCAAACATCTGTATTTTTTTTCTGCAGATCCTTAAGGCGTTTTCAGGTTTTGTTAACGGAATCTGATATAATTAATTTTCCGTGAATGCCAGATTTTGCCTGGACAAATATTTTCGTGAGTTCGATACGAAATCAGTCACCAGGTTTAATGTTACTATTTACACAACGAATCCCTTGGACGAGGAGTTGAATATTCACTGGTGGATCCAAAAAAATTTTCCTTCTCTCTCTTTTTCCATAAGACTGCGTGAGTTAGAGAAGGATTGAAGATGAAGAGGCGGTGAAAATCACACGACTGCCTCTAATCTGTCCTTTTCTAACGCACGCGTTCTAACGGGCAAAGAGAGAGGACTGCAGATTCCTGGATCCTCCACTGTGGATATATTGTGTGCGACAAAGATTGAGAGACATTTTGGCAGAGAGAAAAAGCAAGTCACGATTCAACAACAGGGAATAATATAGTATTTGTCATGATGAACTGGACTTTGGCCGATTGAATTTATTTACAAGTTTGACGAAACTTCAATTCTTATACTTATATTTTTGGAAGATCTATATTTAATGACATTTTCTGCGGAGGGTCCCTCAACCCTCACAGTGCTGTCTGAAAATTACGTGTGATTTCAATTTGACAACTTTTCTAAGGACGAAGCCCCGGAATCTGTCCATTGTTTACTTTTGTTGAGGCAAAATCACACATTGATTTCAACTTAAAATTCGCAGCGAAAACAACGATGGGCACATTGAAAACTTTCAAAATCCACTCATTAACTCAGGAAATCACTTTCATTTTAAACAATCCGCGCTACAATAGACACTATTATTACCGACATATAAACTACATAGACGTTATACCACCGTGTTTATTTAAGCATGGAAATAACTGACAATCATTTGAATGTTTTGTTTAGATGCATACAATTATTGTATTATTTTGTAATTTTCGATATACCGTAGAAAAGACCAGACAGCAAATACAACCAATGTTTCATGTATTTAGATGGAAATTCTATCATTTTGCTGCTACGATGTTATTTAAATATACGCGGTGGCTCTGTCTATGTAGGTGTATGTCGGTGATAATAGTGTCTATTGTAGCGCGGGCTGTTTGAACTTGTAGTGATTTACTGAGTTAATGAGCGGCTCTTGAACTTGTTTCGTACACGGAAAAAAAGACAGATAGAATTCACCATCTGCATAGCTGATTTTGGCGTCTTCTAGTGTGGTAAATTTCATCATAATATGGTAAATTTAACGTACCTTGTGGTAAATTAAGGTAACTTCCTTGTACATTACCATACTCTGGTTATTACATCAGGTCATATCTGGTTTTATCCATTACTTGTTAGCAGACCCCAAAATCAGCTATGCAGGTCGTAAATTCTATCAGTCTTTTATTCCCGTGTATCGTTATTTTTGGCGAATTTCACGTAAGAATCAAGGCTCTATATTGTTGAAGCAAAAGTACGCTAATGACCCATTAGCCGCTACCAAGGGAACTTCATTCATTAACTTGAATGGTAGCAAAAAGGTGACTTGATTACACAAATTATTAATAGTGAAAGAAATTCTTCTTCTTTGGTCATCAAAAAGTAGACGAAGTTTTCCACCACAGGACGATTCCCAAAATATTAAACGTATGATTTCACAAACTATGCTTATGGTGAACGATTAATTACGATTACAGATTTCAATTCACAATGCAAATAAATCAGTGGCAGCAAAGAAGTCGAGTCCTCTTTTATGTGTTATCCTTTTTGCGTTCGAACGTTTTGAAGGCACTTTATGCTTTTTTATACACCGTAGCATATGAACACCTGCCCGTCACGGTTTATTACACGCATGTAGAGAAACCGTTGTTGTTCAATATCCCACGTTTCCACCACAGATTCACCCACTGGAAAAACAAAACAAAACAAAAAACAAAAAATAAATAAGCACTTTAATGCAAGACTTGAAAGTTTACCCCGAATAAAGTGAACTGAGATGGACATGCTTACATGTATTGACATTGAGTATATGTATAATGCCAGTTTGAAATTAATAATAAAATGCCTTCAAACCACCTGAATGCAACAAGGGTTACAGTCCCATTGCTGATGCTGGTTCAACAGAACTTCGCTAAATCTACAGCGTTAAATGAGGGATTGTCGAAGCAAACATATTATTTTGGTGAAATTTCACTCTAAGGCGCCTCTATGCTTTGGGGGGGGGGGGGGTTGTTTTGGCAAATCCGGCTTCTATATGTGCGTCTCCTCAAATCTCAACCTTTTTTTACGCAATAACGCAAAAAATTGCTGAATTAGAGTATTTTCCTGAACTCTTATTGGCAATCTTACCTCAATATTAGGAATATATTACCTCAATTTTGGTGATTTTTTTTGAATATTGGCAATTTTACCTGATTGTTGGTGGTACTAACTAAAAAGTTCGCGGTTCGAGGAGATGACTTTGATTGGTAGCTTAGCAGACAAACATTTTTCGCGTACCCTTTTTATTTATATATTATTATTATTATTTTTTAATTGTCGCCTTTTCCTCCCTACATGATGACAGCGAAAACTTTGAACATCCTTAGAGATGGGGTTTCAGAAGTTTTTAGTGCTGCCATCGTTATTTTTGGTGGTTTTTACACCAGCGTTCATTCAGCGTTTACACCAGGGGGCCCATCATTTACTTTATCGTTAAACCGATCGTTAAAACTGTCTACGAGTGATGCTTTTGGTCGAAAATTGTAAAACTTGACTGTTGCTATGGTAACCATCGTTAAGAGTCTCGTTTTATAAAGGCTGTTCATGAGTAACCTTTAAAAAAAGGACACTCTATAACGATGATCACCATAGCAACGGCTAAGTTGAACAATATTCGACCAATAGAATCACTCATACACATTATTAACGATCGGTTTAACGATGAAGTAAATGATCAGCCCGCAGAACCGACTGTTAAAGCGCTCATAGCAACAGTGTGCAATAGCTTCATTGTCCAATACATGCTGTCGATTAATGATTCTACGCTCATTGCGGTCATTGAACGTCCTTCACGGCGCCGGATTGAAATTTCTTTCCATTTTGCAGAACTTTACATGAATTCTTGAAGTATACATTTCAAGGTCTTGTCGACCCGAATTTTCATCCATTAACTGAAATCCAGTGACCGCAACCGTAAATCGACCGAGATTCGATAGCGCTCGCGGCTACGGAACGTTCGGAATCACGATAAGGTTTTCATCCCCACGTGCGAGCGAAACCGTGATCTATTTAAGCAAATTAAAGATAGAGTAAATGAGTAGACTTGACCCGTTGATCTCTGCGCCAATAGGATAATTACTACACTGGAAAACGCCGAGCGATGTAGTCAGTTTTAATGGGAAGAATAGTTGTTCGTTTACGATTTAAATCAAAGTAAGATGTATCATCGTTTTTCCTCTGAAACCTGGCTACTCGCAACGTAAAAAAGAGTCCGCAAGCAACGCAACGCCTTGCGTTGCAGCAGTAACCTCGAGTCTCGAGACCAGTGTTGCCAGATCCTTCGGCTTTTTCTTATGTGCTCTTACGGGAAAAGTCAAGAGAGCTAGCAACACTGCTCGAGACATGGTCCCAGTGTTGCCAGATCGAAGGGAAAAATCCGTATCGTCCTCATTTACACGGAAAAAAACTACGGTGATAATAACCATACGGATACCTGATTTTGGCACCTGCTAGATGTTATGGTAATGTTAACCAGAAGTATACTATGTTTTGACAAGGTACTAGGTGATGTTACCTGATTGCATGTCGAATTTACTCAAAGTATCGGTGAATGTACCATACTTCTGGTCAAGTTTACCATAACATCTAGCAGGTGCCAAAATCAGGTATCCGTATGGTTATTTTCACTAATATTTTTTTTCCGTGTAAATGAATGTAAAACGTATACGGCTTTTTCACCCCAATCTGGCAACACTGCGCGGTCCCCAGATATTGTGCTCGAAAATCTTTACATTTTTCTTCGATGTCAATAGAAATTGAGTCCGTGGCGAACTTTTGCTAAAGAAATTGTTGAAAGTGACCCATAAGAAATACAAGCGAAATTCTCTTATCTTGAAAATCCTTTGTCCAGGTATAGTTGCTCTACACTTTTAATTTTATTTAATTCAAAACCAATTACTTCAATGGAAATATAATTACAATTTTCAATTGGAGGTTAAAAAATAAGCGGCAAACAACGGATTTCCGTTCGCATGCTGTGCTGCTTCATTTTGGAGTAGCACTAACAAAATGGCATTGCCTCTTTATATGGTAATGCCTTGTTGGTCCTTTTCAAAATGTGCTAAAGAGAGAGAATTAATGCGTATGGACATGTTCGGTTCTTGGAAATAATGCCCTCTAAAAAATGTCCAAAGACCAAGAATGTCCGAAAAAATATGTTCAAAGCTACAAAAGTCCGAGATAATTTATCATAAAGCTACAATATTGTCCAAGCGTAAAAAAAAAAAAAAAATCCTGTGCACTTTTTTTTTTTAAATATAGAAGAGAATCTGAAGCTCTTTCCTGAAATTTAAAAATAAAAGACCAATTAAAATGTTTGTTGTCCGACCTTTTGTACAAAAATATTACCAAGAAAACGCTGTTTTGAACTGTTTCGTGTATAATAAGCGGTTGGTGCAGTACCCTCCCACGGATGTTTTCTGACTGGGCCTGTGCGCCCATGTCCATTCTTTTTGCTGGTAAAAATTTTAAAGGACATTATGTCATATGGTAGGGGGCCCCCTCATAGTGAGCTTGCCCACCAGGGAACTTTAGAGCCAGTCCACCCCTGCCCATAACCCCCACTCTCGTTACCAATCACAGGGGCGTAATTTCAAGTCTTGCCATCAGGGAGGGGAAAAAATTCGGTTTTTTTTTCTTTTTTTTTCTTGCTTCTCATATTTTTCACTTGCAATTTGGGCAATTTTCGAAGAAAAACACGTTTTGTTTGTCGGTCCAATATGACTCCACCCCCTCTCCCCCTCCCGACACCCTTCCCCCAGGCTTTGGATCCGCCTCTGATCTTCTGGCCACCATGAGTTCCTGGATCCACAGTTTTAAAAGTCCGCAACAGATCTATTTGAAGATTCTTCAGGCAGCTTTTCAGGGAACCTGGTATAATACCACATGCTACACCGAGAGTCGTCTAATCAGTGGCGTCGCGTGCCATCTGGCAACAATGAAACTGCTCCATTTAAACTCATTAAATATATCGAATTTTCCTTGTGCACTGTGAACTCCCTGAAATCGATCTTTCACATGAGTTTAAATTGATAGAATACATGTTTGCCAAATTGCACGCGACGCCGCTGCGTCTAATGATAGCGAGTCATCGGCCTTCATGAAACTCTGAAGCTCCAAGCCTTGGTTTGCGATAAACTATTGAGAATGAAAAGCCACCATCCAATTATAGATATAGACTCACTCCAAAGCTCCTTTTACTTGCAAGTCTTGCAACTGGATGATCGCCGTTTCTACGAAGAGTAATCACGGAACTTTTGACCGTCGATCATTTCATCGTGATAATTTGGGGGGGGGGGGGTCAAACTCAGAGGCATATTCAGGCATATCCCCCCCTTCTGTCTCCCCAACATCTCTCTCTCTCTCTTTCTCTCTCTCTCTCTCTCTCTCTCTCTCTCTCTCTCTCTCTCTCTCTCTCTATCTATCTCTCTCCCTCTCACACTCGCCCTCTCTTTCTTATGCTCTCTCTTCGCCAATTTGAGCACATACTTATTTGTATACACTCTGAGAGAAATCACTTCTTTAAAAACAAGGAGACAGGTTTACTTGTGACGGTTTTCCTTGCGCGAAGTAAAGTTCTGTTGCATGAAGGAGAATCACTGTCACAACAAGGAATCTTTCACTTGCAGCAGGCATACATTTTCCTTGGGTTAAAGGAATTTCCTCTTATACTCTGTTCACTATACGACGGGCCCTCGACCACCAGACAGTATTTATTTGAAAACGTGTGAATGACAACATGACAGGCTCGGCGCATTCATAGCACTCACTGATCGAACCTTTCCTCCACCCCCTTTGTTCATGCTATTTTAGGTGTGTCGCGTAGCGCAAGCACCTTATGCTATCGTCGCTGTCCGTATGTATGTATGTGACCTTGACGCTCTCAGTTTGTGCACGCGAAAAGGTAGTAATATCAATCGATTTTTATTGTCTCTCAGGGTTCAGTCGGAAGAATTAGCGTCGCATTACGATTTTTTGTAATTCACACTTGGGCTTAATTTTTCCTCATTATTCAATCTCAGCATGAAATTCCAAGGTTATGGTGTCTAACAACACGAAATTCTGACTGAGTGTTCAAGAAATATGATTTCAATTTCAAAATTTATGAAAGAAACGGTTTCTTGAACCATAATAATTTCGTGCACTTATTTGGTATCAATTTGATGGTTTTCGCGAACTGGATTTGGATCCGTTATGAGACTTCCTATCAATGGACTCTGAATAAAGTTGAGTTGAAACTTTGAATTTCCTTAAGACTTGAATGCAGCAACCTTTGCCTTGTGTTGCCGAGACTTAGCATGCAACAATACACCGAAGACAGATAGTTGACGAAGGCGAGGTTGTGAAGACCCGATGCACCCCTGATTTCTCGGCTCACTATTGCGCTAACTCGGGATGACTACATTGCGGCGTCGCCAGCGTGTGCAAATCTGACCGCTGGTCGAGGGCCCGTCATATAGTGAACAGAGTATAGTCAATATTTCACTGTGCAGTTTCTTTAACACAAACGAAATACACCTTGGATTAAACAAAAAATTCTCTCAGTGTACCGGTTAAACCTTCTTAAGGAAACATCGCATTTTGTAGTTGTCAGCCGGCCGGGCAACCATGCATTGCATAAGAAACCCTGGTAAAAGTGTTCCTTAAAGTTCCATGCCCAAAATTTCGAGGGAAAATAAGGGTGATAGCCCCCTGTCAATTCTATATTCTGTTCGGGATAAGAAGTCCGATGGGAAGTCAGGTAAAAACGCACTACATTCCATCGCAGCGGTTTCTTGGCTGTCGATTCTTCTCCGCAACGTCCGTTCAGGAGGACTTGCCTTTCAGACCCTTTTATTGAAAAAGACAATACCGTGAACTGACCAATTAATATAGTCTTTTGAACGCCCACTCGAAAGTTAAACTTTTGCGGCATTCGCGAATTTTGAATAACTGACTTTAAATTTAAATTCTGCTCGACGTGCAAAGTAAAATGATACCTAACGGCGGTTCAATATGTAATTTTTCAAAGATTTCGGCTTTCTGAAATCACTCAATCAGGAATGCCGAAATCTTTGAAAAATTACTTATTGAACCGCCGTTAGGTATCATTTTACTGTGCACGTCGAGCAGAATTTAAATTTAAAGTCAGTTATTCAAAATTCGCGAATGCCGCAAAAGTTTAATTTTTGAGTGGGCGTTCAAAAGACTTTATAAATTGGTCAGTTCACGGTATTGTCTTTGTCAATAAAAGGGTCTGAAAGGCAAGTCCTCCTGAACGGACGTTGCGGAGGAGAATCGACAGCCGAGAAACCTCTGCGTTGCAATGTAGTGCGTTTTTACCTGACTTCCCGTCGGACTTCTTATCCCGACCAGAGTATAAATACTGAACGAGTGTACTTTTCCTTTTTTTATACTTTCCGTAAAACAACTCAAAAATGGCCCTTATTATTATTTTTCCATCATATTTCATGAAATTCCGTGCACCGTTAGTGAAACTCGATGAAATAACATGAAAACCCTAATGAAATCCCATGAGCGGCTCACATAATCCCATGAAATGTTTTAGGGAAATATTAATTGCCCACGGAAATAACGGTCATGGAACTTCACTGAACGCTTTTACCGTAGGGTAATAAATCGGAAAGAATACAAATTAAATACGCTTTCAATGCAAGAGATAGTATTTTATTTCAGTGTATTGTGCTATAATTAGTATTTTATTTCAGTGTACTTTGCTATACTCTGTTCGGGATGAGAAGTCCGATGGGAAGTCAGGTAGTGGAAAGCAGCGGTTCCTCGGCCGTCGATGCTCGATTGCTGCGCTCGTTCAGGAGACCGAACTTTCAGACCCTTTATTTGAAACAGACAATACCGCGAACTGATCAATTATATAGTCTTTTGAACGCTCACTCGAAAAATCACACTTTTGCGGAATTAGCAACTTTTGAATAAGTGACTTTAAATTTAAATTCAGCTCGTCGTACCTACTCAGAAAAATGATACCTAACAGAGCAGTGGTTTAATATGTAATTTTTCAAAGACTACGGCATTCTTGATTGAATGATTTCAGAAAAGCCGCAATCATTTGCAAAATTTCATATTGAACCGCGCCATTCGATATCTTTTTTTTTTGCATGTCGAGCAGGATTAAAACTTAAAGTCATCTTATTCTAAATTCGCGTTTGCCGCAAAAGCATTTCAAGTGAGCGTTCAATTATAAGGACTATACAGGGTGGTCCGAAAGTCCCGGGACGGCTTCATAACTTTTGAACGGTTGCAGATAAAAAAACCAAACTTGGGGGATGTTTATAACTTAATAGGAACTACTTTTTGGCGTACCCAAAAATTCCGAGGGGCGCCCGTAAAGGGGGGTTTTGCCCCCAACTCAAACTTTCAAATGACAACCCCCCTCTTGTGATACCTTGTTTGAAAGGGCATAATATTCTAAGACTTTTAGCGCAAATCGCAGGTCAATATCGGTTTTAGTTTTCAATATATCGAAGGTCCAATTTCGACTTATTGGACCCATTTTCAAAAAATCATTACTACTTTTTGAAAAGTCGGAATTTAAAAAACTAGGGGTCCAAAATACTCTAAATAGCAAGTTCTTTTAAAAAAAATTACGGCTTGGACAAAACTGTTGTCAAAAGTAGGCTTTAGAGCCCCCAACAGTTTTTGACATTTTGGCCCCTCAGGGATGGATATTTCAAAACTTCTGTGTGACGACTCCTACCGAGTGATACATCGATGAAAAGGGCATAAAAACTGAGCATTTTGGCGCAAATTGGAGGTCGATATCATTCTTCGCATTGGAGATATCGAACTTTATAAATCGAACTTTAACGGCCCCAAGTTTGGTTTTTTTATCTGCAGCCGTTCAAAAGTTATGAAGCTGCCCCGGGACTTTTGGACCACCCTGTATAATTGGTCAGTTCACGGTATTGTCTGTTTCAATAAAAGTCTCTGAAAGGCCGGTCAACTGAACGAGCGCAGCGGCCAAGAATCGACGGCCGAGAAACCGCTGCGTTGCAATATAGTGCGTTTCTACCTGACTTCCCATAGGACTTCTTATCTCGAACAGAGTATCCTATATTATATTTGTAAGAATGAAGCTAAGTTCCTGGAGAACCGCTGCACCGTTCGGTAGGGGCCTGGTACCGATCGGTAGGGCTCGGCTTCAATGCTTCGGGAAAAATATAAGTTTCTCCGTGCGGGCCCCGCGTCCCTTTTTAAAATGCTAAAAACTTTTCTCTGGAAAAGTTGTGCGAGTGCGAAAAGGATGCGAATCAGTTCGTTTTGCAAGGGTGGGAGAGAGAAGCGAGATTTTGTCATCCTTTTTCAATTGCATACGTGCGGACGAGCATACGATTTTGTACGCGTGTGAGCGAGAAACGTGCTGCTCTGTCAATTTTTTTTTTTTTAAATTTGATCGAGCGATTTGACGTTACCGTGGAGATTGTGATCATATGCTTTTGCGCGGAAGGACCAACGACCTCTATATAAGACCGGCGAACGAATACGAACCAGCGTAACCCGCAAGAAGGAAAGTTAGGTTATAATAGAGGTGCTTGGCCGGATAGGAGCACCTCTGTTTACACGTATTTTTATGAAGATGTTCTCTTCCGTTTTTCGCTTCTAAAACTCCTAATTTTACACGGAATTTGCTTTTCTTGGTCTTAATAGAAGGAGGATAGCTTGGGCTTTGACCTCCGCCCAACCGGGTCCGGTAACGTTTTTTCGAAAATATATGGAAAATATAAGTCGTTGAAGTGGACACCCGTTGGTATACTCTGAAGACCTTTCAAATCACGTTCGCCTGTTTACGACGATTCAATCTGTCTACAAATCGGCTTTTAGTCATTTTTTGAGTCTACTCCTTCACTCTCAGTCCTTTTAGTGCTAGATTCTTCGAAATCCGTAAAGTTTTAGTGGCTGAGGAGGTAATTTTTCTATACTGTGTAGTGTGTACCAGTAAACCCTCCTGTGTTAGAGTTCGTAGTTACTTAACTTGAGTTCGTAATTTCTGTACATTTCCCTTCTGGATGATTTTTCATTCCTAATATTGTTTTATCAATCTGCGCCATCATCAGTGTCTATTAAATACTGTGATTGTGGTGAAACCCGCCCGCCGTTAACTCAGGATGTCGGATCGAGCCGACCACTGAAAGGGTTCTGGTTAGTCATCATCAATTTTGTGAAGTACTCATCATGTCAGGAGTGATTCCCTCTTATTCCTTTGTTTAGTCGCAGCATAATTCAGCCTTGAATCAGGATTCATCGTAAAATTCCTCTCTTTAACCCATCCGTGGTTTTTGCGCATTCTTCGGAATCTTAAAGGTGAGCTTGGAGGGCGAAGCTGAGAGAATGGCCTATAAGATTTGGGTCAAGATTTCTACGAACAGCACCTAGAGGCTCATTCAGTTAAGTTCATGAAGTCGTATCGGAAAGTATTAGATGGCAGTTATATAAGGGGTCCTGTTTCTTCATCACACATTTTAGCATTTTTAGCTGCTGTGACTCGGACTGCTGCGAACCGCAGTCGCTTACGGGAACACTTTGGGAAACGGACCGAACCGCCATAAGCCGCAATGAGTGCGAGTGAGAAACCTTAAATCGCGAAGAGTCTCACTCTCGCACTGGCAGTCTCTTACGGGAACAATTTGGGAAACTGACCGAACCGTCAAAAAACACAATGACTGCGAGTGAGAAACCTTAAAACGCGGAAGGTCTCTCTCTCGCACTCGCAGTCGCTTACGGGAACACTTTGGGAAACGGACCGAACCACCATAAGACGTATTTAGTGCGAGAGAGAACCTTGAAACGCGAAAGGTCTCTCTCTCCACTCCCAGTCCTTACGGGAACAATTTTGGGGAAAAGGACCGAACCGCCATAAGACGCAATGAGTGCGAGAGAGAAACCTTGAACCGCGAGAGGTCTCTCTCTCCACTCGCAGTCCTTAGGGGAATAATTTGGAAACGGACCAAACCCCCTAAGACGCAATGAGTGCGAGGAAAAACCCTTTAACCGCGAGAGTCTCTCTCTCCACTCGCAGTCGCTTCGGAAAATTTTTGGGGAAAGGACCGAACCGCCATAAGACGCAATAGTGCGAGGAAAAACCTTAACGCGAGAGGTCTCTCTCTCGCACTCGCAGTCGCTTAGGGAAACTTTGGGAAACGGCCCGGGACCGCATAAGACAAATGAGGGGGAGAGAGAAACCTTAAACGCGTAGGTTCTCTCTCGCACTCGCGCCCCTTACGGGTTTTAAAAGGCCGAACCCCCAAAACGCGAGTGCGAGGAAAACCCTTCGCGAAGTTCTCTCTCCACCCCCATCGCTTAGGGTTTTGGGGGGCCAAACCCCTAAGCGAATGAGTGCGAGAGAGAAATTTGCCGCAAGGTTCTCTCTCCACCCCATCGCTTAGGCCTTTCGGCCGCCCCATAAACCAATGAGTGCGAGAGAGAAACCTTGGCGCAAGGTTCTCTTCGCACCCCACCCCTTAGGGCATTCGGCCGCCCAAAAGACTAATGAGTGGGAGAGAAAAACCTTCGCGTAGGTTCTCTCTCGCACTCGCGCCCCTTACGGTTTTGGGGGCCAAGCCTAAGCGAATGAGTGCGAAGAGAACCTTCGCGAATTTTCTCTCTCGCACCCCATCGCTTCCGGTTTGGTGGCCAAACCGTAAGACAAAAAAGTGCGAGGAGAAACCTTCGCGAAGGTTCTCTCTCGCACCCCATCGCTTACGGGCCTTTCAAAACCCCGTAAGCGAATGAGTGCGAGAAAAAGAGACCTCTCGCGTTTAAAGGTTTCTCTCTCGCACTCATTGCGTCTTATGTGTTTCGGCCCTTTTTCCCCAAAATTTCCCGTAAGCAACTCGAGTGCGAGAGAGAGCCCCTTCGCGTTTCAAGGTTTCTCTCTCGCACTCATTGCGTCTTATGGGGGTTCGGTCCGTTTCCAAAAGTTTCCCCGTAAGCGACTGCGAGTGCGAGAGAAAACCTCTCGCGTTTCAAGGTTTCTCTCTCGCACTCATTGCGTCTTATGGCGTTCGGTCCGTTTCCCAAGTTTCCCGTAAGCGACTGCGAGTGCGAGAGAGACTCTCGCGTTTCAAGGTTTCTCTCTCGCACTATTGCGTCTTATGGCGGTTGGCCCTTTTCCCATATTTCCCGTAAGCGACTGCGAGTGCGAGAGAGAGACCTCTCCGTTTAAAGGGTTTTCTTTCTCGCCCCATTGCGTCTTGGGTTCGGTCCTTTCCCCAAAAATGTTCCCGTAAGAAACTGCGAGTGCGAGAGAGGGGCCTCTCGCGTTTCAAGGTTTCTCTCTCGCACTCATGGCGTCTTATGCTTTTTTCGGTCCGTTTCCCAAATTTCCGTAAGCACTGCGAGTGCGAGAGGAGACCTCTGGCGTTTCAAGGTTTCTTCTCGCACTCATTGCGTCTTATGGCGGTTGGGTCCTTTTCCCCAAAAATTCCCGTAAGCGACTGCGAGTGCGAGAGAGAGACCTCTCGCGTTTCAAGGTTTCTCTCTCGCACTCATTGCGTCTTATGGGTTCGGTCCGTTTCCAAAGTATTCCCTAAGCGACTGCGAGTGCGAGAGAGAGACCCTCGCGTTTAAAGGGTTTTCTCTCTCGCACTATTGCGTCTTATGGCGGTTCGTCCTTTTCCCCAAAAATTTCCCCGTAAGCGACTGCGAGTGCGAGAGAGAGACCTCTCGCGTTTCAAGGTTTCTTCTCGCACTCATTGCGTTTTTGCGTTTCGGTCCGTTTCCAAATTTTCCCGTAAGCACTGCGAGTGCGAGAGGACCTCTCGCGTTTCAAGGTTTCTCTCTCCACTCATTGCGTCTTATGGCGGTTGGTCCTTTTCCCCAAATTTCCCGTAAGCGACTGCGAGTGCGAGAGAGAGACCTCTCGCGTTTCAAGGTTTCTTCTCGCACTCATTGCGTCTTATGGGGTTGGTCCTTTTCCCAAATATTCCCGTAAGGACTGCGAGTGCGAGAGAGAGACCCTCGCGTTTAAAGGTTTCTCTCTCGCACTCATTGCGTCTTATGGCGTTCGGTCCTTTTCCCCAAATATTCCCGTAAGGACTGGAGTGCGAGAGAGAGACCTCTCGCGTTTCAAGGTTTCTCTCTCGCACTCATTGCGTCTTTGGGGGTTCGGTCCGTTCCCAAAATATTCCCGTAAGCGACTGCGAGTGCGAGAGAAAACCTCGCGTTTCAAGGTTTCTCTCTCGCATCATTGGTCTTATGGCGTTCGGTCCTTTTCCCATAGTTTCCCGTAAGCGACTGCGAGTGCGAGAGAAAACTCTCGCGTTTCAAGGTTTCTCTCTCGCACTCATTGCGTCTTATGGCGGTTGGTCCTTTTCCCCAAAAATATTCCCGTAAGCGACTGCGAGTGCAGAGAGGACCTCTCCGTTTCAAGGTTTCTCCTCGCACTCATTGCGTCTTATGGCGGTTCGGTCCTTTTCCCCAATATTCCCGTAAGCGACTGCGAGTGCGAGAGAGAGACCTTTTGCGTTTCAAGGTTTCTCTCTCGCACTCTTTGCGTCTTATGGGTTCGGTCCTTTTCCAAGTATTCCGTAAGCGACTGCGAGTGCGAGAGAGAGCTCGCGTTTCAAGGTTTCTCTCTCGCACTATTGCGTCTTAGGCGATTCGGTCCTTTTCCCCAAAGTTTCCCGTAAGCACGCGAGTGCGAGAGAGAGGCCTCGCGTTTCAAGGTTTCTCTCTCGCACTCATTGCGTCTTATGCTTTTTCGGTCCTTTTCCCCAAAGGTTCCGTAAGCAACTGCGAGTGCGAGAGAGAGACCTCTCGCGTTTCAAGGTTTCTCTCTCGCACTCATTGCGTCTTATGGCGGTTGGTCCTTTTCCCCAAATATCCCGTAAGCGACTGCGAGTGCAGAGGGAGACCTCTCCGTTTCAAGGTTTCTCTCTCGCACTCATTGCGTCTTATGGCGGTTGGTCCTTTTCCCAAAAAATTTCCCGTAAGCACTGCGAGTGCGGAGAGAGACCTCTCGCGTTTCAAGGTTTCTCTCTCATTTTGCGTCTTATGGGTTCGGTCCGTTTCCCAAATATTCCCGTAAGCGACTGCAAAATGCGAGAGAGAGACCCTCGCGTTTCAAGGTTTCTCTCTCGCACTCATTGCGTCTTATGGGGGTTCGGTCCTTTTCCCCAAAATTCCCGTAAGGACTGCGAGTGGAGAGAGACCTCTCGCGTTTAAAGGGTTTTCTCTCTCGCACTATTGCGTTTTTGGCTTTCGGTCCGTTTCCCAAAGTGTTCCCGTAAGCACTGCGAGTGCGAGAGAGAGACTCTCGCGTTTCAAGGTTTCTCTCTCGCACTCATTGCGTCTTATGGGGTTGGTCCGTTTCCCAAATATTCCCGTAAGCGACTGCGAGTGCGAGAGAGAGACCCTCCGTTTCAAGGTTTCTCTCTCGCACTCATTGCGTCTTATGGCGGTTCGGTCCGTTTCCCAAATTTCCCGTAAGAACTGCGAGTGCGAGAGAGAGACCTCTCGCGTTTCAAGGTTTCTCTCTCGCACTCATTGCGTCTTTGGGGGTTCGGTCCTTTTCCCCAAAATTTCCCGTAAGCAATGGAGTGCGAGAGAGAGACCTCTCGCGTTTAAAGGGTTTTTCCCTCGCATCATTGCGTCTTATGGCGGTTCGGTCCGTTTCCCAAGTTTCCCCGTAAGCGACTTCGAGTCACAGCAGCTAAAAATGCTAAAATGTGTGATGAAGAAACAGGGCCCCTCAAATAACTGCCATCTAATACTTTCCGATACGACTTCATGAACTTAACTGAATGAGCCTCTAGGTGCGGTTCGTAGAAATCTTGACACAAATCTTATTGGCCATTTTCTCTGCCTACCCCTTTCCCAAACTCACCTTTTAAAATTCCGAAGAATGCGCAAAAACCACAGATGGTTCAAAGAGAGGAATTTTACGATGAATCCTGATTCAAGGCTGAATTATGCTGCGACTAAACAAAGGTCCTTCTATCCAGCCAAGCACCTCTATTCTAACCTAACTTTCTTTCCTGCGGGTTACGCTGGTTCGTATTCGTTCGCCGGTCTAATATGGAGGTCGGTGGGAAGGACACATTCGGGTATAGAAGCATTTTAATAGCGACTTGAATGAAGTCACTTCGTATGATATCGATGTATAGCTTCGAGTTTTTGTCACATGATTTTACGTAGATGTAATTAATGGGACAGTCACAGTGCTGCTAGATGTGTTGTAAAATATTCAGGCACTTGAGACTTAATGTAAAATGTCTATATTTTATGTCAAATCTGGCAGCACTGTACAGTCATTGATTGATGGCTCGACGAGGTTGCTGTATAACTTCGCGAAGTAGAGCTTCGATACTTATCATATGTATTAAACGCAGATTTATAGAATAGTACAATCAACTAGAGATGACTTTGTTGAGATCGGTGCGTTGAATTGATATCTCGATTGTAACCCAGCAAATTTGGGCTAGGTTTCGAGAATTTTTAAAGAAACCAAAAATAGTGATGATGAGTTGAGACGATGGTTTTCTTCTCTTATCAATAATATGCTCTCGAATATTACTGAGTAATGAAAATAATTGGTTTCCTGTTGAAAATGTTGTTTACTTTGAATGTATAAGTGATTTATCTAAGAATACTACCAACGGGTCCAACGGACCCAGAATATTGTTACACATCCTGTTTCAAAGTTGGCGATTTGAGCTGTTTCGTATTAGTTCGCATCTCGGTGAGGTTATGGTTTTTTTAAGGTCTGTTTTTTTAAATTTAAAAAAAAAAAAAAAAAAAAAAAAAAAAAAAAAACGTTAGATTTTTTGGGGATTTTTGTAGTTTTTAACGATTCATTTGATTGTATACACCTGTTATTTTTTTAAACTGTGGAGTCAAAGTGTGTCAAATTAAATGAAGGCGTTTTTTTTTTCTTTTTCGAAATAGACTGATTTAGTGCTGACTTGGTGATGAGCGTTCCAAAGAAAGACAAACTGTCTCTCTTGGTCTCACGTAACCCCCCCATGTACTGCTATCTCACTCTAATTTCAAAAAACTTATGGAGAGACATCTTTTGAGCATTGAGCATCAATTGTCAAAAAACGCTGAAAGAATGACCCCAAATAATAGGGGTTGTAAATGACCTCACGTCCAAAAAGCTTAAAAAAATTTAAAAAGTTAAATGAAGTTTGCTTGAATTTCCGAGCCAACCTATTTTAACAAATTATTGTCGTTAATAAAGGGCTGTTTGAAAAAGGCATACTTTTTCCCCCGCAAAGTTTCTTTTCCATTTTTTTACAGATTTTTGATTTACCTACTAAAACGCAATGTCTTATTGTCATGTCAGTTCAACGAAAGGTTATCGTAGGTGTGCGATCTCGGTCATGCGTATTTGTTTGCTTACCCCGAACTTCTCATTTTATTGTGAAAGCATGGTTTTTCACTCTCGCTATCTCTTTCTCTCCTTCCCTTCTTTTCTCTGTACTGTTCTAAATCGTATAATCCACATGCGCTAATACGGTGCATCCAAATGCGCCGATTCTTAGGGTTTCGGCGGCTCCAAACGCCAAAAAAATTACGGTTTTGGATCGGGCCCTCTTGAGAACGACCACCCCTAAAATGGTTAAGTTTCATGCAAGGGGGTGGGGGACGGGGGGTTATGCTATTTATGCCCCTTCCAAATGATGACTCCTGTTTTCTAAACATTTGGTGTACATGAGAAAATACCACTTTAGTATTGCAGGAATAATAGAGTAAGTTTTTAGATTTCGTCCTTTGGAGCAGGATTAGATGGGCGAATAGCAAACGGAGTTAGGGAGTGGATATCAAGTCAAAGTCTTAGCTCGAATAAACAAAATCACGCGCAAGCCGCGAAACAGAACACTTGGCCGCGAAGCGGCCACCGGCCTCTAGTATACTATATAATGTTGTTTTTTTAGTGCTGAGTACATTTACCAAAAGTTGTATGAGTGTCATCATATCATGATAGTTTTTGTAAATCGTTTCCGGGAGCTGTAGGCATTGCTAAATGGAGACATGTACATAAAATGGAGGATGAGTCAGGAGCAAGTACCAGTGGCGGCTCGTGCAATATGGCAAAAATGTCATCCTTCCATTTGATTGTATGTAAAACAATCGATTCGAAAGTGAAGCAGCGCTTCACCAGCAATCGATTATTTTACATAGATTCAAATGGAGCGAAGACATTGTTGCCAGATGGCACGAGCCGCCATTGACAAGCACCCTCGATGCTGCCGATCCATATTGCCATGATCCTGGTGTTCTTAATGGCAAGGCAACGGGTCCGAAGAGCGAGGGTGGTCCACAGAGTAATTTCCACATTCTGGCGAGCCACCATAGAAAACCCCCACTCGGCGATCTCTCAAAATGCCGCGCGGGGATTGCTGTGATGGCTGGAATTGTGGCATAAGCCATTACAGCAACCCCCGCGCAGGGCATATGTATAAACTGACTCCCACGGTTAAAACAAGATGTAAACTGAGGCGACAATTTTTTCGCTTCGAGCTCTTATTTGTCTTGCTTATACAGTCGCCCCTCGTTAATTCGAACCTCTTTAATTCGAAAACCTCTTTAATTCGAAGGAAAGGCCAGTTCCCTTGGGAATCTCTCTATAATTTGAAAAAATCAATGTATTTTACTCCCCTCGTTAATTCGAAATTTTGGAGGCAGTTTTGCCCCTCCATAATTCGAAATTGAGCAAAAAGTTCCCTCTGTAAATCGAATAGCTGGAAGTAAATATGACTGCCCCTCTATAATTCGATTAAAGACAATTCATCCACTCTATAATTCGAAGGCAATTGAGTCACCTTTCCCAATCCAAAATTACAGACTTTTTCTAAAATAGAAGCTTATGAAATTAATTACTTCATTTTTTTATTTTTCTGTTCAATATACAATTAGTACAGTTTAATTCAGTTTTTTGTACAGCAGCGGACTCTACAGCCTCTGCTATAGGTTACTTGTCCGGAGAAATTTGTATTCAATAGAGAACCTGGTGTGATTAGTGCCGTTCTAATCATAAAAAAATGTCTCCTTATAATTTAACTCCCTCTGTACTTCGAAGAAACTCATTAATTTCCCTCCACAAATTTTTCAACCTCTTAAATTCAAAATTTCGTTAATTCGAAACCTCGATAATTGAGCAAACCCCTCATTCCCTTGAATTTCGAATTATCGAGGGGCGACTGTACAAATATATACTGTAAATTTTGAATTCTGTTTATATTATTTTTATAACTACAGAGAGGGGCCCCAAAAGTACCGAGACCGGGTGATGCTGTAACAAAGGGTTTTCCCAAAAGTGCCGAGACCAGATGCTGTAACTACAAAACTAAACAATTTAGCGATAAGACCTTGGTCACGTTTGAAAGATAAACTTATTTCCTTTATCAATTGAGATTAATATGAGCGCATTTTTTAAATAATTGACAAATTTGCGACGGTTTGGAAAAGAAAAAGAATTTGACTCCCAGCGGATTTTTTTCATATATTTTTATTTCTAGCATATCAGTCTCGTAGCGGAAAAAAACGAGGATTTAAATTGTCCGACGTTCTCTTTTTCAGAGAGCGACTTGTTAACATAACAAATTATAATTGTGAATCTATTAACGCTTCTCCAAAATGCATTTCTTATTTTCCCGTAAATTGGTCGAAGCGATTTTCGTCAAATTTGGCATGATGATTTCTAAGGATATCTAAAGGAGGCCCCCGAAAAAAATTTCGAAAAAGTCGTCTGTGAGCTCCGCAAACTGAAGCTTAAAATTAAAGAGGGGGGGGGGGGGTTCTCTAGCTTGCCTTCCCTCCCACGGTGAATGAGATGCCCCGCGCTGCCTTAGCTAAGCCTAAGAGATACGGCACTTCCTATCACCTCTGTGTTGAAAAACTGTTGGCCGAGCTCCGTAAAAAAACGCCTGCAAGGATGGCCGAGATGCAACGTGCAGCACGCTGCGGTGACCGTAAACATTGTTATTATTCATGTTGTTGGAAGCGAGGTTAGACTTTCTGCAACACCTAAATATTTGTCATTTAGTAGCCGATGGAACGATTAAAGTGTCTTCGATTTTCAGATTTACGTTCGAAATATACTCAGAGCTCATTAAACTTCCGAAACACTTTATTACTCTTATTAATTTAGTAAAAGCGTTGTTATTTACTTCTCAGTTCTTCACTGAATCGGCAGGAAGGAGGCAACTGTCTGCTTTTGAAGAATAGTGACTGGTTTTAACTGAGATGGCTTTGAACGCAAACTTAAACAACTGAATGGGTCTGTTGCACACTTCGGCTACAGCGTTTCAAAGTATCAATTCCTATGTAAAAAGCCGAGAAAATAACAATGGCAGCATCAGAAAACAGTAAAATTCAGTATTAAACTCACAAATTGCGAAAAACACTAGACACTATTCACCCCTGTATCTTTCCACCACGTGCACGATATTTCGCGAAATTAGCGCGGCACATTCAAATAAACACGGCCGACTGTCATCACAGCTGACTTCATAAACAAATAAACAGTAAACACTGACGGCGTCTGCTATAATTCTTACATTTCAATATCCTCAAAAGGTTGTGAAAGGTACGGAGACCGACATTTGTGTCGAAAACTTATCAAAATGAAACAATAACACACAGGAGTTCCAAGGATGATTCCAACTTCGATCATCATCCTTGGAACTCCTGTGTGTTATTGTTTCATTTTGATAAGTTTTCGACACAAATGTCGGTCTCCGTACCTTTCACAACCTTTTGAGGATATTGAAATGTAAGAATTATAGCAGACGCCGTCAGTGTTTACTGTTTATTGTTTATGAAGTCAGCTGTGATGACAGTCGGCCGTGTTTATTTGAATGTGCCGCGCTATATAATTTCGCGAAATATCGTGCACGTGGTGGAAAGATACAGGGGTGAATAGTGTCTAGTGTTTTTCGCAATTTGTGAGTTTAATACTGAATTTTACTGTTTTCTGATGCTGCCATTGTTATTTTCTCGGCTTTTTACATAGGAATTGATACTTTGAAATGCTGTAGCCGAAGTGTGCAACAGACCCATTGAGAATAAAAGGTTTTCTTCAATGAGAAACAACTCGCATCCAGTCAGATGTTCATAAGATCTTAACTGTTAAAGAGATTCTAACCTCATTTCAAACAACAACAGTAGTAATAATGTTTACGGTCACCAGCGTACGCCACATTGCATATACTTCGTGATAGTCGAACAACACTTTTGAATCGTTATGCTATATCTCTTAGGCTAACTAAGTAATCTCTGGCTGCGCTGAACTCTCTTATTATCTGTCCCTACCCCCGCGGCCCCACCCGCTCAACGCTCGGCAGAATTTTATTTATACAACAGGAGTCGGTTTACATCCACCCTTTGAGGCACATTGTGTCAGGGCAATAATTCGCAACCACCCTCCGAAGATGATGGTCATTGTCACTTATTATAAGAAGGGGCCCCAAATCAATCA